>CM076574.1:32904852-33602810 GCA_034641835.2 Pinus albicaulis | reverse complement strand
CCTTAGATTAGGCTAAACCATGCTCAGTTCTGCAATCCAAAGAGATCTTGAGGCCAAATCTCATAATTTTCTGAAAATCTCCATGTAGAACCGGCATAGAACAAGAAACTAGAAACCAGGAAACCCAGTAAAACAATATATGTACATAGTAAAAAGCAAACTCCAAAAAATTCTGGTGAAAAAATAAAAATGAGCGGGATTTACACTGCGAATTTACAGATCAAAGGCCCTCTTGGCCAGATTTAAAACAGTTCAGCACAATTTAGAAAATAACAATTCAAGAGAGAGGCACAAGCCCAATAAAGAACCCTGCAAAAAACGGAATTTAAGGTAAGCTCGGGGGATTAGATCCGAAGTGCTCTTCAGATCTTATCTCTTGGGAGTTAGCTGGTCCAAACTAGGACTTCCCAAAACGCCCAGTTTTAAATCTGGAAGATTTCTGCGAACTTAAAGTTAAACTGTCAAATTAATAGAGAAATAGTGATAAAACATAAAATTTTCATGAGCTAGATATAACAGTTAGCTCGATCCAATTAATATTTTTACCCTAGATCCAGTAGCCTGGGCAAGATACCTGTACCCAAAATTACTTTACAAGAGCCATTAATCTTCAATCCATTAGAATAATCATCAACAGAATATTAAGAACAAGTTTACCATAAAATGCTGAAGAGGAACACCACCATCAAAATAAAACCCCAAAGTCTTCGTTTGTATTATTCTAGAAAATATTACAGGAGAGCTTCTAGAGCGAGTGCACGATCCAGAGATTGGATGATTGAAACACTGACAAAGACCTCTAATTTATAAGATAAAATCTCCAACAATTAGTTCAGTTGATCCATGTCAAAGTAATATCGACCGTCGAAAAGATTTGATCATCTTTTAATCTGGACTGTCAAAATTATAATTTTGAGGAAATTCGAATTTATCATTTAATTTATTTTTACTTAACTCAAAAATAATATTTTTTAGTTAATTACCTCAAAATTTTGACTTTGACTTAACAACCTAGGCCCAAGGGTCCAAAATTTCTTGAAATTCTCAATATTCCCTTGGCTTGGGACCTTTAAAAATTTATTTTTTAAGGACCTACGAATTTTGCCTTTAAAGAATTTTAACTCACCTAGGACTTAAAATTAATTAAATTTCTGGCTTAGGATTTTTAATTAATTTGGCCAGAAAATTTAATTAATTGATTGAGAGGGGATTTAATTATTTTTTCCAACCCTCTTTACATAAGATAAATACATTTAGACACATGAAGGGGGAATACCCATTCGTATAGACCCTCAAAAAGCTACCCAATTCTGCGACTCAATTCATGATCTAGTAGACCAAATAGCTTGTAATAAAATACTCTAGCCAATTAGCTAGGATTATTCCCAAAATACTTTTACAAAGACTCGATAGAAAACACTAGGACTCACTTAGCATCTTGATGACAAAGTCCACCTTAGCTTTGGGGTGAAGCTGGAGGGGAAAACTCTGTCGATCACTTGTGTCGAAAAACACAAGCAAATCAGTGAGACAAAAAACCTTCTAGGATAGAAATCATCACCAACATACTAGGCTTACTTAGGTTGTTACATACATGGTGGTCTTACTTAGATCATTTACATCATAAACATGCAGAATGGGTTTACATCGTTCATAAAACTGTTGGCTGTCGATGGAATCTGAATGACGCGAACACGTCGAACATCATGAATCCCATTTGAAAAAATGGGGGTATACTGCTATGGGGTCATTGACAAAGTGTGGTCAACAGGGTGATAGAAGAGGAGGTGTACATAGAACAACCTGAAGGCTTCGTAACCCACGAGAAGAAAACTCATGTATGAAAATTAGAAAAAACCCTATATGGGTTCAAGCAGGCACCCAGAGCTTGGTATGGTCGGATTGATGGCTACTTACAATAGTTGGGATTCATCAAGGGTGATGCATATCCCAATCTTCACTATTTGATGGTGGAGAATGAGCCACTAATTTTGGTATTATATGTAGATGATCTATTTCTTATAGGATCATCTAGGCTCATAAAGGACTGCAAGAAGAATCTTGAAGCAGAATTCGACCCGAAGGATTTTGGGTTGATGCATTCTTTTCTAGGATTGGAAGTGTGTTAGAAGAATGGAGAGATCTTCCTACGGTAAGGAAGGTATGCCACAGAAATTCTGAAGAGGTTCAGAATGCAGGACTGCTGGTCCGTGGTAATGCCTATGATAACCAATTGGAAGAAAATAGATGCATCAGGGGACAAGGAAGTGGACCCCACCTTGTATCGACAGCGCATTGGTTCACTCATGTATCTAGTCAACACCATGCCAGACGTTTGCTTTGCTATCAACACCCTTAGTCAGTTCATGATGGAACCAAAAAGGGTAGATTGGGTAGCAACCAGGCACATTCTCAGATATGCGCGTGGAACAGTCATATACTGGTTGAAATGCACCTAAAGAGATGATGTCAGATTGAGCGAGTTCACGGATGCAGATTGGGTAGAAAGTTCAGCAGTCCGAAAGAGTATTTTCCGGATATTGTTTCAAAGTTGGATATTGGTGTAGCAAGAAGCTTAAGTCGGTAGCACTGAATTTTAGCCGAAGCGGAGTATATGGCAGCCATCATAATAACGTTTGAAGCCATATGGCTTAGGAGGCTTCTTGTGAGCTTGTTCAGGAAGAGAATGGAACTGACTAGTATTTACTGTGACAATCAGAGTTGTATCAAGCTCTTTGAGAATCCAATATTTCATGATCGGTCCAAACACATAGATATTAGATGTCATTTTATTCGAGACTGTGTTATGCATGGGACAGTACAGCTGCGGTACCCCCACAAGGGATAAGGTAGTAGATGTACTCAAAAAGGCTTTGGGAAGAGCTAAGTTCATTCAATTCAGGGAGCAGATGGGTATGGTTGAGAACTTGTTTCGGTAGCATATGGGTCCTTAGTTACAGCAACAACAGATTGCAGTGCAGTAGCAGTTGGCAACAGTAACCATGGTCAGCAGCAACACATGTAGAATTTGAGAGGGAGTTGTAGTACAGATGTTGTGTTGACAGTGGCAGTGTCAGCGACAGTACAAATGCAATGTTTGCACAAAGTTGGTGGGCAGCAGTGTTAGACATCAGCAACGCAGAGGGAGATCTTACAGAATTAGAGTGATACTCAGCAAGGGGTATTGCTAGAGCACATTCCTCGCTAAGAGGGAGTGTTGGTTTGTGGTAGCATCGGATGTGCTCTAAGTCTCAAAATTTGCAGGGAGGCTTAGACACATGTATTCTAGAGAACCCATAAATCGTTTGGGAAAATTCCACTCATAATATATTTTAGTAAAATAATTAATTATTTTAAAGGGACCCTAAGTCTAAAATTAGGAAAATAAAATAATTAAAGGGTATTAATGAAATAGAGTGTGAATGTTCTAGAAAAGGCGAAGATGAAGTCAAAAGTTAATCTTAGCTCTTGATTAATGATTTAATCTCGACTGTTGAAGTTTCAACGAGAAGATTATAAAAATGACTTAAAGGGTCATTTGGAAAACCCATGAAGACAGAGAAAGAATCCAAAGATCAAAATTCTTTAGTGAGCAGTGCTCAGGGAGAAGATCGATCGAGAGGTTTCTCATATAGAGGGGTAGGGATAATTTCTAGGAGGAAGAATTCATGATCTGGAGAGTGCATAATAGAGGAGGCACTAGAAGCCACAGACAACTGGGCAGAGCTAGTGACGCAGAGGCTATGCTTGGACTGTGCAGAGCTACAGAGGGAGTTCGTTTTTCTGTCGAGGAGACAATAGAGGGTCAGTGCCAGCTCCCAGAGGAAGTTTTCGGAGGAAAACAGATTCCAGTTTCTAGTCAGTAGAGAGATCCAACATAGAGACAGAGGCAACTACAAGTGTGACGTGGAGACTGCGCAGAGTGATGCAGTCACTGTGCAGAGTCAGTGCAAAGTAGCTAGTTTCGGATGTTGATCAGTGTCGGGTTCCCGTGGGGGAGTGAGGTTTGCCTCACAAGGTTTTACTTGTCTGTTTCTCTGCATGATTTGACAAATTCGTTAATCATAGATTTGTACTTAGAAAATTACTGCATAATATACAAACCCTCAGTTGCTGCACTGGTTTTCCCATGTTAGGTTTTTCCGGGGATGATTGTCCAAAAATAATGGTGTTAATGTGTGTATACTTGTGCTAGTATTTTTCGTTGCATTTTTATTGTGAAGGCTGTAGTATATTTTATTTCGATATTTACCATAGCATATGTTGAATAGTTTGTTTAGTTAAAACAAATAGAAGAAATTTAATTAGCTACTGCAGTAGGATTCTGGATATCAGAATTTTCAAAAGGGTTTCCATCCTAGGGCTACTGTTGAAGTGGAGAACCGTGTTCTCAGCCTCTCATACAAGAAGAAATACCAAATCCAAGATGTCCTCTAATGGCCTCCTCCTCCCCTTTTTATAGATCTGATGGACCCCTCTAGAAGATCATATTTTTATTATTTTTAATCATTGAGCACATTTCCCTTAATTAAAACATCCTTTTTAGTGTGGGAAATGGTAAATTGGCCACCATGCCTCCTCAGGCCATTGAAAATTACTTCTAACAATCCCATCCTGTAGATCTTTTTGTTCTGGCTCCAACGAGCTATTATACTAAGGTGTTCCGCCAAGTATTCCTCCAAAAATGCCAACTTAAGCGTAATTTTAGTTGAGTCAGGGCTGTTAATAACTTTGTTTTTTGAAAGTTGTCGAAATGCAACAGAACGAAAGACAAACTGTGTGGATGATGGAATATACCAAGCGAATACCATCAAACCAAAGGCCTTAGGCTCGCTGATGACGCCAACGTGCACCTGTGATGTGACCTGTCTGCCCCCAACTTTGAAATTCGATCCTAACCATGCCATAAGGAACACTAGAAAAAGGATCATCACAGAGAGATAGAGCTGTTTCTTCCAACAAGTTTTCTTCTGACATAGAGATAAGTCTGCAAGTCGACTTTACACATTTCTGTAGGTTGAGTTTTAAGGAGAATCTCAGAGAAACTTGCATGCAGTCCAAGGATGAATAGGAAGTCTGTTTACACCATAATCAAGGCAGATTTTGGAAGGAGATTTCTACAGGAAAAAGGTTGATTTTTGTGTATAGAAGTTGACTGGTCTGAACTCTCATTTGTCAAAAGTCTAGAATAGTGAGTAAATCCTAGATCTTGAGCTGGAGCTATGACATATTTCAAGGGAACAAGCTTGATATTAAAGGGAGATAAGTAACTTGATATGGTCATGCTGTGTAAATTATTTTCTCCAAAAATAAGCTAATATACTCCTCTTCTTTGTACTGGTTTTCCTCATTATGGGGTTTTCCCAGGATCATTGTTGAGCAAAAATCACTTTGTAAAATTTGAGTATGCTTGTGTTATCATTTTCTTATCAGCTAGAAACTTCAATAAAGTAGAGTAGTCTTAAAGGTTTTCAAAATAATTTTCAAAGAAATTTTATTTCAACTAACTTGTTTGGGGCTATGGGCATTAAACACTATGCGAATACCTTGTAACTAGGAGGGCTACATAGAACTAAAATTTTTACATGGTTTCAGAGCCTATGAACCTACATTGAAGGAACCTTCATTTGACAAAAGACACTAGAAAATAAAACTTTTGCTATAAAACAATGAACCAAAACTGCCTACATATACCGAAGTACAATGGTTGAGAGGGAGGCTAGTTGTTGATACCCTGAAGGAAGCATAGAAGGTAATGGCGAAATCCAAGTGGTCAATGAGGTAGAGTAGACCACTAGAGAGGTTGGGAGGCTATGTGGCAGATGTTGTGGAGGTTGAGCTGGGTAGCTATGAGGAGGTTGCTTGTCAGTAAATCTGGGGCAATGCCATGCTGGAGTATGTCTCCATCCTGAAGATTGATGTGTGGGAGGTAGTGTCGAGATCTGAGAGGAAGTCGTGGTGACTTCCAGGTGGCTCTACAAGATCAAACATGTTGCGGATGGTAGCGTGGAGAAGTTCAAAGCTCGTTTTGTGGTAGAGGGGTTCTCATAGGTAGAGGGAGTTAACTATGAGGATACCTTTTCACTAGTTGCTCGTTATACCTTTATTAGTGTAGTGATATTTATAGCAGTTGAGATGGGTTGGGGAATTTACCACATGGATGTTAATATTGCCTTTCTCATTGTGGTCATATAAGAGGAGGTGTATATTGAACAACCACAAGGCTTTGAGGTGCATGGGAGAGAATTTCATCTGTGTAGGCTTAAAAAAGCCTTATATGGTCTAAAGCATGCTCCAAGAGCATGGAACTAGAGGATAGATGTGTACTTGCAGCAGATGGGTTTTCAAAAGAGTGATGCAGATATGAACCTATACTTTATCATGATTGGTGACGATCCACTCATTCTAGTTCTTTATGTGGATGACTTGTTTATTACAGAAGAGGAGAGACTCATCCAACACTGCAAGAGGGACCTTGCTTCAGAGTTTCATATGACCGATATGGGACTAATGCATTACTTTTTTGGGTTGGAGGTTTGGTACAAGGATGGACATATTTTTGTGGGTTAGGGAAGATATGCAAGGGACATATTGAGGAAATTTTGTATGGAGGAATGCATACCTCTGACTACTTCGATGATCACCAACTAGAAGAAGTTGCATGCTTCTGATTTCAAGTTGTTGAACCCCACTTTGTACTGTTAGTTGATCGGTTCGTTGATATATCTAGTCAACACTAGATCGAATATATTTTTCGTAATCAGCACATTGAGTCAGTTTATGTTGTAGCCTAGGAGAGTGCATTGGATGGCTACGAAACATGTATTGAGGTAGCTACAAGGCATAGTGGACTATGGTCTGGACTATATTCGAGGAGATGGAGACAAGTTGTCAGTCTACAAACTGAGATTGGGTAGGAAGTGCTAGTGACCGAAAGAGTAGTCCCTGATGTTGTTTCATGTTAGGTTTTATAGTGTTGTCATGGTTCAACAGGAAGCAAAGATCAGTAGCACCGATCTTGGTGGAAGCTGAGTACATAGCAGCTAGTCAAGCTAGTTGCGAGAGTATTTGGCTTTGCAAGATGATATGTGGCTTATTTGGTCAAAGACTAAGACCAACTATGATATATTGTGATGATTAGAGTTGTATTAAAGTCACAAAGATTCAACTATTCATTATAGGTCAAAGCACATAGAGATCAAGTACCAGTTTATCAGGGATTGGGTTCAGAGGAGTAGTGAGGCTTCAATATATATGCATTGATGAACAAGTTGCATATATTTTCAAAAAATAATTGCGAAGGGGCAAGCATGTAATATTCTAACTAGAGAAATATAATGAATATCAAAACATGAAATAAGCTACAACAAATAAAACGACATGTATGCTGAAACTCCACACATGCAAAGAAAACCAGAACACCATTGAGCAGGAATAATAAAATATGAGCCATTTTATTATAATTGCAAGCCAATTCTTGTACAAAATGAAGTGGAATGAGTGCACCTGGGCTTGCTACAACAAGCATGCAAAACCTAGGTGAATAAGAGGAAACCCCCACACTGAAATTGGCTCAACTGGCTGTACGCACTGCCTGGAAATTAACCGTTGCGGCTGATGGAGGCAAATTGTGATTTGGGGCCTCAAATTTGCTCCAAAATTTGTGCAAAATTAGAGATAGTCTCTTCTAACTGCAACTTACAAAACTCATAAATCTTTTGGGCTAACTCCTACTTCCTAGAAATGCCCAACATCAGTGCGAAATCTCCAACTGTTAGCCCTGCATCAACCCAAAAAATCTGCTACAAATCAACTCCTCCCACAACTGGCCAAAAAATCCTCTACAAAATGTCTCTGAAAAATGCGTGAAATCTCTGCCACACTTCGGATCAAAATCCACTTCCATATCCTGCACTCTAATAATGTCCAGAGACCCCTGCGCAGTCTCTGAAAGTGACAAATTCAGCTCTCAAATGCAATGATCTCCAACTTTGCAAATCACCCAAGGAACTCGTCCTGCTCCAAGGAGATATTTTGCAATTTCTCTTGGTGAAAATCCTCTGGGAACGTACTCTTCAAACTCCATGCAATTTTGCCTCTGCTTCCCCCAAAAAACTCGCACTAGGTGAAGCAAATGATAAAATGTCTCCCAACTGCAGAAAAATCAATCCTCCAATCAACTTCAAAATTCTTTCATAGGGTGACACTCTTGGTTCACTGAAAGAGAGTCAAAATTCCTTTTTGGAAATCCCTTGTGTTAAACAACACTGGTTGACTTGGCTAAGCAGCTAAAGTAAACTCTATTTCTGAAATTGCAATGTCAAAAGCCACAAAATGAGGCCTTCCTATTCTATTTATAGTTGCTGCTCACCTCTACCTTGTGGGCTCCACTAATTCGATTTCTACTTTGTCTTCCTTCTCTTGTGGTTTGATTTTCTCCAAGGGGTTCGATTCCCCCTTTTGGGTGGACCCCACAACCCACAAACATTTTAGTTTATCTTTTCTTCCAAGTTTGTCCAACTCTCCCCTTTCAAAATTTAAGTTATGCCTCCATACCCACTCTTCCTAAGTTTAGATGCCAAAATTATTTATTAATTGCCAAAATCACAAAATTGGGAGTTCTCCTTGACAAAATTATTTATTGGGGACATGACAAAGCATGTATATTTGAGGCACAGGATGGGAGTGGTGAGAAACACCTTCCTTGGTAAGAGGGAGTTAAAGATAATAAGGGTAGCAAGGAGGTGTTTCCTAATGCATTAGCCTTTTTGCCTAGGAAATTACTTTATTTACATTTTTGGCATGTGACTTTATGGGTTATTTTAAAGTCATGGTGAAAAGTCACTTTATGTGGTACTTGTACCAGGTACTTTATATTAATGTCCTTTAAGTCTAAGTTGCACTAAAACAGATACAGATACAGGGTTTGAAACGAATACGACAAATTTTCAAAAAATCAGGATAAGATACGACAAGGAAACGACAGACAGACACATACACACACACACAGAGACACACAGACAGACAGACAGACCATTCATCTTTTAGAATCTAGAACCTATATCCAAAAATACATAATCATCATCATGAATTCAACATAAACGAATCATCATCATTAATTGAACATAAACATTGTCATCATCATTAGTGATTATCATATCATTCAACATATTATTATCATCATTAGTAATGTAATCAGAAATGCTACATCCTTTGTGCTTTCAAGTCCAACTCCAAAGAACGTGTCATGCATGGCATATGACATCTATCTACTTGGCATGGAAATTAAAAGGCCCATGGGATCATTGGGATATTCCGTCAAGACCTATTTGAACATTTCAACCTTCTTAATGTCAGCTTGGTCTCTTGACTATATGCAGGCAAAAGATTGGCTAGAGAAGATTTGTTATATTGGGGGGATTTATGAAATCAAGAGAAAAATCAATGACAATTAACAAAACCTTAACAAAACTGAAAATTAATTGCTCAAATATATCTCTTTACGAAGACATTTATCAAACCTTTTGTTTGCATTTTTTAATATCTTTCTTTTTCTTAGTAAAAATCCTTGAATATATGGAGTGTCGTTGTTTATAAAGATTTAGAAGAGACATTATGAGAATGTGTTTATAATGAGTTTATTTGCAAATCTGATTTCTTCATTTTTATTATTTATTTATGACTATAAAAATTTTCACGCTTTTTAACATTTCAAGGGTGGATTCTGATCGCGATTTTTAAGGATCTGTTTCCGGAAACAGATCCACAAAAATTTAAATCCCTTGGAAACGTATTCAATTCCAAATATGAAGTTTCTGATTTTTTGAAATGGCACAAAAACGTTTTTACAACGTTTCCGACAAGAATCGTATATGTTTCTGTATCGGAAATGGGGATCCACGTTTCTAACAAATTCTTCAGGAGTTTCCCGTAACTTAGATGATATGGACATGGAGGTTGTGCTTGGAGACAATTCCAAAGTCAAAGCTGTAGGAATAGGGACAGTTTCATTTCAGAGGGAGTCATTACCTCCTCAGAAGGTGAAAAATGTTCTTTATGTTCTGGGGTTGAATAAGAGTTTGATATTAGCCTCTAGCTTGGAGGACAGGGGGTTTGATGTACTATTCCGAAATGGACAAGTGTTGATATATCCCAAAGGATCCAGTATCGAGTCTACTCGTGTGAGTGGAGCTCGTAGTCGGAGACTATACAAACTTATGTTTCAGCAACTTAGAGCTATTGTAGGGTAGACCAGTGGCAGTGAGCTATGTGAGCTATGGCACAAGAGGATGGCCTACTTGCACCATGGAGCTTTCAGGATATTGAGGGAGATGGTTACAAGGTTGCCTGACTTCAACATAGAGCATCATGATGTTTGCAAGGGGTGTGCTTTGAGAAAGTACACCAAGTCACCTTTCAGGAGCAGTGACCACAGAGCTACAGGTATCAGTGTGGAAAATGTCGGTAAAAAGTCCCAACTTTTTGCCAAAATTTTCGAAAAAATCGTGAGTGAGGTAGTTTCTTTAATAATTTTTAAATTAAAAAAAAAAAAATCAGGATTTTTTTTCCGAAAATAATTTTTTTTGTATTTTTTTAGTTTTGCTGACTTTTTCAAAAAACTCCCGACTTTATCGAGTTTTTCAACTTTTGGACCGTGTTAGCTCCCTGTAATTAGCAACATTGGCAAAGTCCAACTGCAAGGAGAAACACTGTTTCAACCACTTTGGGATTCTAGGATCTAGCCCTCTTGAATCCGAAGAGGGATCTCTCCAATAAGTGCAAAGATGGATTTATCTTTAAAGCGTTTGGGTGATGATATTAGGCTAGTTATGAAGTCCGAGGGTTTTTGTTTATTTTGGATGGTTGAGCATGATTATTATTTGAGTGAAAAGTTCTAAATGGAAAGAGTTTCAAAGGTGTGAAGTTGCAAGCAATCAAAACACGCTTCGGCTAGAAGATAGATATAACGCTGGTTTTTAGTCCATTGGGTTATGGAGTCATAATAGGATTTAATTGAAACAACAAGGTTCAAGAGTGGTCCATGGGGCAAGTCATCTATGTCTAAGGATCTCTTTAAAGTTGATTTTATGGAATGACGTGATACAACAAGAAGGGGAATTAAACAAATGAAGAACAAAGAGCAGCCTAAGATCTGGTAAGTACTTTGAAATTAGTCAGCGTTTGACATACACTTAAGAAAGACATAAAATTAATCTAAGATCTGGTAAGTACTTCGAAACTAGCCACCTTTTGATGCACTTTCAATAGAAAACATATAAAACACAGAGGGAAACACAAATGATAACGAAGAATGGTCTAAGATCAGGTAAGGACTTTGAACCTAGCCTGCTTTCAACACATTCTTAGGGAAACTTTCAGATAGTTTTTTGGGATAAAACTAGGACAGGGCTCACCATAACTTCCTTAGTTAATCTCTACTTAACATAAGCTGAAAATAAGATTTAAGAACAATATTTAGCTAAGACAGTAGGGCAAGGGAACGCCAACATTCCTAACTGCTCAAACTGAATTAAATCATTCCTAAACAACACAAATTGGAAGAAAACATGTAGATAAAGCTTATCAGTCAGAGAAGGGTATTGATATACAATAAATCCTAACTCTATGCTTGTTGTTCTTTATAAGAGAAAATGGACAAAGTGAAAACAAAAATAAAATAACGAGTTACAATAAGAAAAACATCACCGTCGACATAGACCAGGATCCCATAAATCAGCTTGTATTGATGCTTTAAACCAGTTACAGCTTTAAGTCCAATGTTTTAGTTCAGCAATCATCTTCACTTCTTAACCTAACTTATTTAATCACAAGCAGAGCTTCAAGAGCCTGTGAACACTATTTACAAGTAGAAGTTTCAAGCTCAAGTATCTTTCAAAGTTTTGCAACCAACATTTGCTCATCTTCTACAGAAGTATTTATAGAAGAAATGAGGAGGTGGGATCTGATAAAAGATCTCCAAGGTCAATTAATACAGACTTAATGCTTCTCGGCCTGTGAGGGGCTCGATGGAGAAGTTTACAGATGTTTGTTTCTATTAATTGTTTTACATTTAAGAGTTAAGCTCGGTGGGAGCTTTTGTTGACTTTAAGGCTCTGTTTCATGTTGTAATAACTCTGCTGATATTTTTTTCATTAAGTTCCTTTGGCAGAATTAAGTATTCGGCTGCGCTGAGGCAAATATCTGATTTTCTGATCATAATTCGGCCTCTGTTGAATGCTTTGAGGCTACAGGTGGCATTGGGTAACTGAGAGGAATCAATTAGTCTCTGATGTGGCGGTGGAGGCTCTTTCCGAATGATAAATCTCTGATTTGTCTTTAATTGTGTTTTAATTTGGAGGATTAGGCTTTTGATTTTCGATCTTAGCCGTAATCCTCCAAAACTGTCTTCGATCCTCTGTTCTGTTGTGTTTTGTTCTTCAACACTGATACTCTTTTGTTTTGATTTAATTCATTGTGTCTTGTTGATGTGCAGGTTCGGCAAAGGGTCCATATGGCATCAATGCCCATGAAGCATCGATGAAACGTGAAGTTTTAACCCTGTAGATGGTTTCTCTTTTATGAATAAAGGCATGGGGATCGTCATCTCGACCTTTGGCTTTTCTTCAATATAATGAAAAACCATTTAAACTTGCAAAATACAAAAAATATTATAAAATCCCGTGTTATTGGGTAAAACTGCTTAGGAGGTCGTGGTTAGGAGTGTGGCCGTTGGATGGCAACATCCAATGGTGGAGATCTGCGTGCGAAGGTCAAAGGGAAGCGGTTTGATGAATGAGCGGTGAAAAATTATATCGGAGACGTTGATCTATGATTTTACCAAGAAAATCAACGGTCGGGATTGGTTGTGAATTAACAGTGTGAAGGGGTCACATTGTTTGGAAAATAGAAAAGAATGCGAAGAAATAAGGTTAAAACCTTTGTTCAGAGGAAATATGGTTAAAAGTAAAGTTGGGGGTTCGGGATGATCATTGCCCGTTGGATGAGATTGTCCCACAAGATCAACGACGGAGATTGCTTGTTGAAACCCTTTGGTGAAGGTGGAGGGCGATAGTGTAATGAGAGATTAAACACAAGCCATTGATCTGCAGAGATCAACAGCGCAGGAAGAACGCGATAGATCGCAGTGTAAATGGGGAAAAGTGGTTTCGGCAAAGAAAACCACGGGTTTCGCGCTGCGTAAGGGTGGGAAAATGGTTTTACCTTTTGGAACGCGATATGTGTCCCTCCCTGACACGTGGCTTCTTAAAACCACCTATATCGCGCAGCCCTCGGGAGATTATCCTTCGCGCTGAAAGTTACGCGATATAGAACGTAGGTCGTTAGATCTGGGGATAAAATGGAAAAATGAACAAGGCGGAAGAAGGGTTAATAAGGGTCGTTGATCTACAGAGATCAACGACTGTGATTTGTTGGAAAAACATTATAGAGCGGGGCTGCATGTTTTTAACCAAAGTCGGGAAACACAATTTGGACTGTCCAATCTGGACATGTGGACGACCCAGTTGCTATCAGAGGCATGCGATCGGCGGGGAAAACTTTTTGAATGGTGTCGATGCAATTTAGCGCTGGCCGTCGATCTGAGGATCAGATCGACGGTGGGGAGTGAATCGCAGGGGTTCAATAGGTGAAGGAAGGGTATGATCGGAGCAAATGAGGGTCATCAGATCTTGGAAGGCTGGGAGGAGATCAACGGCTCACGACTGATCGGGAGATTGCCAATCAGAAGGGGGAACAAATGCACCCGACAAAAAATTGCGATGCGATGTAGCACGATCTGTCGGATGGCCCAATGATCAACGACGGAGAAAAACCCCGATCAATGAACGAGCGAGTCCCTTTAGAATATATGAAAAACCAAAAATTTAATAAATACAAAGGTTTAGGTGGCTCGGGTGGTTTTATGTATAGGAAATTCTTTGGCGCCTGTCTGCGGGGCCGTTGGTCTATATGGAAGATAATAGGCCCAGGGCTTGATATGTACAAGGGCCAATCACATCAGAACTTCGATGCTGGTCTTTCAATCTACCCATTTAGAATTTTTCGATGCGATAACGCGCGGATCGTTGATCGGGTTTTGAGATCAACGGTCTTTATCATTTAGAAACATTGTATCGGCGCGTTTAGACCAAACTTAGGAAAAAGTGGGTTTATGAACTTGCAAAGGGAAAAATGCGTCGTAGATGGATTATTACAATGTTTTAGCGCCCGATTGTGGGCCCAAGGGTTTACGAAGCGGTGATAGGATCAGGAGTTATGAAATAAAGGGCTAATCGCATCGGAGGTTTCAATAAAGAAAAAAAGACTTGCGCGCTGTGTTTTGTTCCGATGTGATAAGCGCTAAATGGGCTCAGCGCTTGGTTCCAGCACCAAGACATATGTGGGGAAGTGTTTAGGACTTAGCCCAAGGGGGCTTAAGTCCATAGTAAACAAACTTATTTTTTATGAATTTTTTCAAGGTTTTTGATGGATTTGGGGGTTTCTGCAAAGTTTAAAAGTGAGTTTTAAACTTTGTAAAGAGAAGCTTATGAAAGGGAAATGGGAAAAATGGAAAAATAGAGGAAATCCATGGGAAAAAAGGGGTAAAAATGAAGGTTAGTTTTGAAGTGAAAGGAAGGGAAAAATGGTATTTTGCAGCAGTCTTTTCTTCATAAAATCAACACAATTTCTGAGTTTTAAGGAGAAACAGCAGTGAAGATTAAACAAAGGACACGATGTCTTCAAGAGTCTTCAAGAGATAACATTTTTAGCAATAAAACCTGTTTCTTGAAGGCTCCAAAAATGATTTAGCCACCTTTTGATATAACAAATTTTATAGGTGGCTAACAGTGGCTCCACCTGGGGATGGTGCCGCTTTGAAGGCATCAAGAACTACAGACCTGCATTCTTTGGGAGGCCGATTAGTGCCTTATCCATTGGGCTGTAACTTTCTTGCTTGAATGATTTTCTTTTGCTCTGAAAACATGTTAGCAACCATGATAAATAATGGATCTTCATCAACACAAGCTTTCTATGTACCCAATCCTATTGATCTAACATTTTTTCTTCTTTAGAGTGCGCTTGGATTGGCAAAATCTTTTTACAACATTTTATTTTTTTGAAAGCAAAAAATCTAATTTAATTGTACTCCTTATTTCTCCATGAACTCAGATTAAACAGTTGAGTTCATATATTTCTCTACCTAATCTACTAATCTGTTAGGATTAAACAGTCTAACAGATTTTTATTCTCTAATTTCTAAAACAGAAATTGAAAAGCATACAAGTCAGGATTGAACAGTCTAACTTGTTGTTGATTTATGGCATAAAAAACAAGCTGCACATAGATATTATTTTGCAGAAAATTAAATCAAAATGGAAGGCTTAAGATCTGAAAGTTCAAAACACTTCCTTCATCTTTTTTCAGCTCTGTTTTTGAGTTTATTCGAGCTGTTCTTTGCTTGTTCTCTAGTTCAGATTTTGAGCTGATTAGAACCAGTTTTACCTCTGTTTTTTACTCTAGTAATAAACAGATTTGAGTCATCTCTCTTTGAAATCTTAGGTTCAGATTTTGAGCATGTTTGAACCTTTAATTTCTAGCCTAACATACCTACTGATAAGCCAAGATTAAACTGTTTGGCAAATCGAATTCACTATCCTATCAGCAGTCAATTTAAAACTAATTAGTCATGATTAGGATGTATGACTAATTAGAAGTGTGTTCTTCAGGAGTGGTATTTAAGCTTGCACACTTTCAGATTTGTTTCTCTTTTTGGTATGGGGCTGTACCTTTATTGTTTTTACAATCTGCCCTCTTTTCTTTCTTTTGCTGTTTTTGTATTTTTGAATTTTTGATTTTTCTTCGGAGACCAAAATCAACAACTATCTAAATGCTCAAAACTGAGCTATATTGACATTCCTATCTAAACTAATCTAACTTGGAATATTTACATTATCATATGATACAAAAATGCCAATGCAGCCAGCTGAGTAATGTCAAGAAGAAGAAGAAACTCTGGCTGCTTGTCAGAGGTATCCATAGTACATTTTGAAGATTAATCTTCAAAACTAAGACTATCACAGAGGGTGATAGCTTCTCATGTTTTTGACTCTTGCAAAGGATCATTGCTTGATAATTTGAGCCAGTTGGGATTTCCACACACTCGTCCAAAGGATCAACAAAGAAAGGATGAAGATTCTCTTCTTTCTGGTCTTCCATGTCTGGTAGCTTGTCTGCTTCCAACTTCCAAGACTTCAGCTTTGAGGAATGCGTGGTTTTCAGTATGTTTCTTGGAAGTATCATCATCCTTAACGTGCACAATAGCAAACAGTGAAATATCTTCTTTCTCTAAATTTATGCTTGCTTCTGATACAAGTTCAAGCTCTTTGAATGGCAGATTAACATTAGTGAAGGGAGAAGTTTCTTCTTGAAAAGATGGTATATCCACAGTAAGATGGTCTTGTATTTGTTTTTCTCCTTCATCTCCCTCGTCATCTAAACTAGAGGATTCATCATATTTGGCAATTTTGTCCTCTTGTACCCCTGGTATGCTTGAATTTAGTGGATGGAAATTTGTGAAGAGGTTATTATAATCTTGAGCCAGGGTGTTTACAAAGGTTACTTCCTTTTGAATAGAAGGCTCCTTCTGCTCAAAAATTTCTTTATTGCTCTTCTCTTCACCCTTTGAGTTGAAATACTGTTGATTCCCAATAATGTGAAAGCTATTTGTGATGGATTGAAATGGGTGATTTCTGCTTTCAAGTTGATGATGGTGAAACTCATAACACCAATCGAACGCTGGTTGCCCTGCGCGATTAGTTTATGCTTGGAACTCATCATCATCATCAGACTGATTAAAATTTGGAAAATTATCAGAATAAGCAATTTCATCATTCAAACATATTGGGTCATCAGTTTGCTCTTCTTTTAGTTGATCTACATGTTTATTTTTTGTATCATGACAATCAGATGGAGTAGGTAGATGAGTGGAAGTGTTTGGTTCAAATGGAGGTTTGGAGGTTGGTATTCTGTTCAATACTAAATCAATCTCTTCCTTTGTTAGAAGAGAAGGAGTTTTCTTTTTGCTTAGAACAGAGGTACAAGAATCCTCCTTGTCTTGTATTGGCTGATTTTGAGGCTTGATGTCATCTTGAGTCTCTTCTAGGGGAGCTTCACTTGTGCTTGCAGGGAAACTTTGAGGATTTTCTATTGTTTTCGGATTTTCTTGTGTTTCAAGAAATTCTTCATGATTGTTATGATAATAAGTTTGCATATAAGGTTCATGAGTTGTTTCTTGCACATTATCAGGATGCCACTCTTGTTGTATAATCTGAACTGAGTTATAACACAAAGGAAGGTTTTCTATATGTGTCAGTGTCTCCTCAATTTCAGATTTCGCGTTTTCCAAATGGCTGCTTGTTTCCTCGAAGTGCTGCTCACTATTAGCATTTGCAGTTTGGTCATGAAGATCTCTAATCAGCATAGTAAAAGACATAGGAAGGCAATTTAAAATTTGTTGACAACCTTCTTCATTGTTTTCTGAGTAAGTCTGCTCATCATCTTCTATAAAGTGTTGATCATAATACATGTCTTGGTCACAGTCTTGATCTTGAGGTGATTGGGCTTGTGTTTGATCAGGAGAAAGCATAGCTTGCTCCAGATCATCAATATTCATATTAACCATCAACATATCCATTCTCTTTCCAAGCATGTACATCATCCTTTCCATCATGATTTCTTGTTTATTTTCTTTATAATCTTGTTGATCATACATGTCTTGTCGGGGTAGAGTTTGTGTTTGGTCAAGGAAAGGTATATGTTGCTCTGGATTTCCAATGTTTAGATTAGCCATAAACCTATCCACCCTTCTTCCAAGCATGTACATCAATTTATCCATCATGAGCATATGTTTGTCTTTTGGGTCTATATCTAAATCCATGTTTGTAAATCAGAAAAGAGGTCATTGTATCTTGTCAACCAGTTCAAGGTCTTCTACCAGTGGAGTCATTTGGTCTTTTGGGAGTTTCAGAGTGTGGAGTCGCCAGGTGGAAGATTTTTAGCTCCTAAGGAGGTAAAATGTTTTATGGTTCCACCACCATGTATATTGAATACCAATCTGAAATATTTTTGGGTTTTTTCTGAGTTTCTGTGGTTGTATGGAAAACTAAAGAGTCTATAAAAGCTGGCCAAGCAACTATGAACTCAAAAATCTCCCTAGTGGAGTCGCTAGAGATGTTAGTCGCTGGAGGCTCAGCTGGTCAATATACCAATTGTGCTTAAAACAGGGGTTTCTGTTTATCCAATGATTATCTTAAAATGAAAACAACTTAGAAGTTCCTCAGTGGAGTCGCCAGAGATGTTAGTCGCTGGAGGCTCAGCTAGTTAATATACCAATTGTGCTTAAAACAGGGGTTTCTGTTTATCCAATGATTATCTTAAAATGAAAACAACTCAGAAGTTCCCCAGTGGAGTCGCCAGAGATGTTAGCTCCCTGTAATCAGCAAGATTGGCAAAAGTCCGACTGCAGGGAGAACACTGTTTCAACCACTTTGGGATTCTAGGATCTAGCCCTCCTGAATCCAGAGAGGGATCTCTCCAATAAGTGCAAAGATTGATTTATCTTTAAAGCTTTTGTGTAATGATATTAAGATAGTTATGAAGTCCGAGGGTTTTTGTTTATTTTGGATGGTTGAGCATGATTATTATTTAAGTGAAAAGTTCTAAATGGAAAGAGTTTCAAAGGTGTGAAGTTGCAAGCAATCAGAGCAAGCTTCGGCTAGAAGATAGATATAACGCTTGTTTTTAGTCCATTGGGCTATGGAGTCATAATAGGATTTAATTGAAACAACAAGGTTCAAGAGTGGTCCATGGGGCAAGTCATTTATGTCTAAGGATCTATTTAAAGTTGATTTTATGGAATGACGTGATCCAACAAGAAGGGGAATTAAACAAATGAAGAACAAAGAGCAGCCTAAGATCTAGTAAGTACTTTGAAACTAGCCAGCTTTTGATGCACTTTCAATAGAAAACATATAAAACACAGAGGGAAACACAAATGATAACGAAGAATGGTCTAAGATCAGGTAAGGACTTTGAACCTAGCCTGCTTTCAACACATTCTTAGGGAAACTTTCAGATAATTTTTTGGGATAAAACTAGGACAGGGCTCACCATAACTTCCTTAGTTCATCTCTACTTAACATAAGCTGAAAATAACATTTAAGAACAATATTTAGCTAAGATAGTAGGGCGAGGGAACGCCAACATTCCTAACTGCTCAAACTGAATTAAATCATTCCTAAACAACACAAATTGGAAGAAAACATGTAGATAAATCTTATCAGTCAGAGAAGGGTACTGATATACAGTAAATCCTAACTCTATGCTTGTTGTTCTTTATAAGAGAAAATGGACAAAGTGAAAACAAAAATAAAATAACGAGTTACAATAAGAAAAACATCACCGTCAATGTAGACCAGGATCCCATAAATCAGCTTGTATTGATGCTTTAAACCAGTTACAGCTTTAAGTCCAATGTTTCGGTTCAACAATCATCTTCACTTCTCAACCTAACTTATTTAATCACAAGCAGAGCTTCAAGAGCCTGTGAACACTATTTACAAGTAGAAATTTCAAGCTCAAGTATATTTCAAAGTTCTGCAACCAACATTTTCTCATCTTCTACAGAAGTATTTATAGAAGAAATGAGGAGGTGGGATCTGATAAAAGATCTCCAAGGTCAATTAATACAGACTTAATGCTTCTCGGCCTGTGAGGGGCTCGATGGAAAAGTTTACAGATGTTTGTTTCTATTAATTGTTTTACATTTAAGAGTTAAGCTCGGTAGGAGCTTTTGTTGACTTTAAGGCTCTGTTTCATGTTGTAATAACTCTGCTGATATTTTTTTCATTAAGTTCCTTTGGCAGAATTAACTATTCGGCTGCGCTGAGGAAAATATCTGATTTTCTGATCATAATTCGGCCTCTGTTGAATGCTTTGAGGCTACAGGTGGCATTGGGTAGCTGAGAGGAATCAATTAGCCTCTGATGTGGCGGTGGAGGCTCTTTCTGACTGATAAATCTCTAATTTGTCTTTAATTGTGTTTTAATTTGAAGGATTAGGCTTTTGATTTTCGATCTTAGCCGTAATCCTCCAAAACTGTCTTCGATCCTCTGTTCTGCTGTGTTTTGTTCTTCAACACTGATACTCTTTTGTTTTGATTTAATTCATTGTGTCTTGTTGATGTGCAGGTTCGGCAAAGGGTCCATATGGCATCAGTGCCCATGAAGCATCGATGAAACGTGAAGTTTTAACCTTGTAGATGGTTTCTTTTTTATGAATAAAGGCATGGGGATCGTCATCTCGACCTTTGACTTTTCTTCAATATAATGAAAAACCATTTAAACCTACAAAATACAAAAAATATTATAAAATCCTGTGTTATTGGGTAAAATTGCTTAGGAGGTTGTGGTTGGGAGCGTGGCCGTTGGATGGCAACATCCAACGGTGGAGATCTGCGTGCGAAGGTCAAAGGGAAGCGGTTTGATGAATGAGCGGTGAAAAATTATATCGGAGACATTGATCTATGATTTGACCAAGAAAATCAACAGTCGGGATTGGTTGTGAATTAACAGTGTGAAGGGGTCACATTGTTTGGAAAATAGAAATGAATGCGAAGAAATAAGGGTAAAACCTTTGTTCAGAGGAAATATGGTTAAAAGTAAAGTTGGGGGTTCGGGATGATCGTGGGTCGTCTGATGAGATCGTCCCACCAGATCAACGACGGAGATTGCTTGTTGAAACCCTTTGGTGAAGGTGGATGGCGATAGTGTAATGAGAGATTAAACACAAGCCGTTGATCTGCAAAGATCAACGGCGGAGGAAGAACGCGATAGATCGCAGTGTAAATAGGGAAAAGTGGTTTTTGCAAAGAAAGCCATGGGTTTCGCGCTGCGTAAGGATGGGAAAATGGTTTTACCTTTTGGAATGCGATATGTGTCTCTCCCTGACACGTGGCTTCTTAAAACCACCTATATCGCGCAGCCCTCGGGAGATTATCCTTCGCACTGAAAGTTACGCGATATAGAATGTAGGCCGTTAGATCTGGGGATAAAATGGAAAAATGAACAAGGCGAAAGAAGGGTTAATAAGGGCCGTTGATTTGCGAAGATCAACGGTTGCAATTTGTTGGAAAAACATTATAGAGCGGGGCTGCATGTTTTTAACCAAAGTCGGGAAACGCAATCTGGACTGTCCAATCTGGACACATGGACGACCCAGTTGCTATCGGAGGCATACAATCGGCGGGGAAAACTTTTTGAATGGTGCCGATGCAATTTAGCGCGGCGGAGGAAGGGTATGATCAGAGCAAATGAGGGCCGTCAGATCTTGGAAGGCGGGGAGGAGATCAACGCCTCACAACTGATCGGGAGATCGCCAATCGGAAGGAGGAACAAATGCACCCGACAAAAAATTGCGATGCGATGTAGCGCGATCTGTCGGATGGCCCAATGATCAACGACGGAGAAAAACCCCGATCAATGAACGAGCGAGTCCCTTTATAATATATGAAAAACCAAAAATTTAATAAATACAAAGGTTTAGGTGGCTCGGGTGGTTTTATGTATAGAAAATTCTTTGGCGCCCGTCTGCGGGGCCGTTGGTCTATATGGAAGATAATAGGCCCAGGGCTTGATATGTACAAGGGCCAATCGCATCAGAACTTCAATGCTGGTCTTTCAATCTACCCATTTAGAATTTTCCGATGCGATAACACGCGGATCGTTGATTGGGTTTTGAGATCAACGATCTTTATCATTTAGAAACATTGTATTGGTGCGTTTAGACCAAACTTAGGAAAAAGTGGGTTTATGAACTTACAAAGGGAAAAATGCGTCGGAGATGGATTATTACAATGTTTTAGCGCCCGATTGCGGGCCCAAGGGTTTATGAAGTGGTGATAGGATCAAGAGTTATGAAATAAAGGGCCAATCGCATCGGAGGTCTCAATAAAGCAAAAAATACTTGCGCGCTGTGTTTTGTTCTGATGGGATAAGCGCTAAATGGGCTCAGCGCTTGGTTCCAGCACCAAGGCATATGTGGGGAAGTGTTTAGGACTTAGCCCAAGGGGGCTTAAGTCCATAGTAAACAAACTTATTTTTTATGAATTTTTTCAAGGTTTTTGATGGATTTGGGGGTTTTGGAAAAGTTTAAAAGTGAGTTTTAAACTTTGTTAAGAGGAGCTTATGAAAGGGAAATGGGAAAAATGGAAAAATAGAGGAAATCCATGGGAAAAAAGGGGTAAAAATGAAGGTTAGTTTTGAAGTGAAAGGAAGGGAAAAATGGTGTTTTGCAGCAGTCTTTTCTTCATAAAATCAGCAGAATTTCTGAGTTTTAAAGAGAAACAGCAGTGAAGATTAAACAAAGGACACGATGTCTTCAATAGTCTTCAAGAGATAACATTTTTAGCAATAAAACCTGTTTCTTGAAGGCTCCAAAAATGATTTAGCCACCTTTTGATATAACAAATTTTATAGGTGGCTAACAGACCCTTGCCGATTTAATCTCGACTTCGACTTTTTCCACATTGACAGATATCCTTGACTTGATTCATTCTGACATATGTGGTCCTATGTTCGATGCTTCATTGAGTGGATATGAGTACAATGTGACATTCGTTGATGACCATTCCAGGAGGACCTGGATTTACTTCCTAAAGACCGAGGATGAGGTCTTCCAGAGATTCCAAGAGTTTAAGGCTCTTGTGGAGAACCAGTCAGGAAGGCAAATCAGGGTGTTGAGATCAGACAATGGGTGCGAGTACACTTCTATGGAGATGAGGGATTTTTGTGGGAGTGTTGGCATCAAGAGGGAGCTCATTGTGCCTTACAACCCTCAGCAGAATGGGGTGGTAGAGAGGAAGAACAAGACCATTGTGGGCACAACTAGAGCGATGTTGCATGATCAAAGTTTACCTTTCTTCTTGTTTGACGAGGCGTGTAACATTGCTCTTTATTTGCAGAACAAGAGCCCACACAGAGTCTTGGGGAGCAAGACTCCCGTGGAGGTGCTTACCAGCAAGAAGCGAAAAGTTGGGCACATTAGGATATTTGGGTGCCTGACATATTCAGACATCCCTGAGGAGAAGAGGACGAAGTTGGAACCCATTGCAGAGAGGGGTATCTTAGTAGGTTATAGTGAGACTAGCTGAGCCTGTTGTATATATCTTCCTGCACTAAGGAAGATTGTCCTAAGATGAGATGTGACATTTAAGGAGAAGAGGGATTTTAGGAGGTCTTGGGAGGTTGATCAGGTAGAGCAACAAGCTTCTTAGCAGGGGGCCACACTACAGGTTTCAGGTGGATCGAGTGGTACATTAGGATCAGGAGGTTCACCTTCATCAGGGGTGACAGGTTCAACGAGTACAACTTCGACTTGTTTAGGATCACCTGGTGCAGGCTCATCAAGCATAATATCTCAGAGTCCAAGATATCCATTGGTTATAAGCGAGCCTTGCCAGGAGGAGAGGTAACAGTTGAGGATTTTCCCATACCAACACAGGAGAATACTGCAGGGAAGAGGAAGCCAAGATGGCTTCGAGAGACCCTGAAGGAGGCTCAGGAGGCAGTGGGGAGACCCAAGTGGTCAGTGAGGGAGAGCAAACCACCAAAGAGGTTGGGTGGCTTTGTGGCATATGTTGTAGAGACAGAGCCAACTAGTTTTGAGGAGGCCACTAGAGTAGATCTGGAAGGACAAATTGAGGGGGACTTGCCCCTCAAAAGGGGTGGTTTTGGGCTTGGTGCTCTTGATTAAACGCTAGTTCCAAATCCTCATACGTGATAGAATGCAATGGGAATATTGCAAACACCTAATCCTAAAATCCTGAAAACAGTTTAGTCTGATGGATTTTGAGTGGGATCTAAAATTCTACTTACACCATATGAAATCCAGTGAGGTCAGAAACACTCTCAAACATCTTGATTCAATTAATGGTAATGTTGAAAATTTAAGTGAGGATAAAAATGAGAGATAAAGGAGAATGCCATTTTTACTTCAAGAATTTAACATTACCATTTATTACATATTAGGAGGGCCCTAGGGTTGAATGTTAAGCTTCCCCACTCATACATTATATTTGTTGAGATTTCTCTAGCTCCCAAATTTTGTGGAGAAGCTAAAGTACATGAGATCTCCAAGACCCAGAAAGCATTTGGAAGAATTCCATCAGGTTTAAGAGATATTCAAATAATTAATCATTTTAATTAAGGACCCTAAGTCTAACTTAGGAAAATTAAAAGATTAAAGTGAATTAAATTAAGCATGTGATGAGAATGACTTAAGTGACACGAATCAAGCAGCTTCTAATCTTATCCGTTGATTAAAGATTAGATCACGACCGTTGGTTTTCCAATGAGAAAAATATAAGAGAAGGGCTTGGGGTCAGTTGGAGAACACACACATTGGCAGAGCATTGAAGCTAAGCTGAAATTCTAGGGCGTGGTTTGCTAAGAATTTCTTTAAGAGTTTGCAGAGCGGCGAGGGGCAATATTGGGAAGGGGATGATTTGATCCTAGGCCAAGAGTACAACAGCAGTAGAGAGGCAGCATACCGAGCAACGTAGAGGCAAGTCAGGGCCATGTAGTCCAGTAGAGGCCACATAGAGGCAACAGGAACCATGCAAGGCTGACGCAGGCCCAGTCAGGGCAACATAGGGCCAGGGTAAGCCCTTCAAGGGTGACGCAGGCTCTTCCAGATCAACGCAGAGGTTGACGTAGAGGGCTGAGGAGTAGCGCTGGGGTTTCCAGTGGGCTAGAAAGGGCTTGAGTTCTGTAAATCCTTTTTGAGGGTGTGAATCAGCCATATTTCTGTCTCCGAGTGAAAGAGGTATAACTGCTGTGGTTTTCTCTGTAGGGACAACCATGTCTGGTGCCCAGAAATTGTTGTATTCAGAATCTGCTTAATAATAAAACCCTCTAGAGCTTGCTAAACTGGTTTTCCTGCATTGGGTTTTCCAAGGGACACTTGTCCGAAAAATCTGTGTCACTTTGTCATATGAGTGTGCTATTTAGCAAATGATTCGTATGTGAAGTTTGCTATTTGTGTTTACTTCAATGTTTTTCTGAATATTTAAATTAATAACTTATATGATTAATCAAGTAGGAGAAATAAATCAATGGTTAGCAGTAGGGTTTCTTAGATTAAGAAATTTTCACAATTTTTTCAGGCAAAATTAAGGCAGGACGTGTAGCCCTTTTTGGGGGGGATATCGACAAGCACCCCTTTTGGGAAATACATCCCCCACACTGGGGAAACGTTTCCCCGTGCATCTCCCCGTGTCTCCCTAAAAGAGGGACGTGGGGAAACATTTCCCTAGGCGTCCCCATTTGACAGGTGTGTGAGAAGTGTGGTGTGCATGCACCCCACCTTGTGGGGACATGTCCCCATGGAGCGTTAGTTTTAGTGCTTCTCTTGTAAAATTATGGAAATAAGGCTTGCGAGCTTAGACTTGTTGAATGCTTAAGCAAATTTGTTTTAGGGCCTTTCTTGTAAAATTATGGAAATAAGGCTTGTGAGCTGAGACTTGTTGAACGCTTAAGCAAACTCGTTTTAGGGATTTACTTGTAAAATTATGGAAATAAGGCATGTTTGACCCCATATAAATAGAAAAGGCATTATTTGATTTTATCATCATCATTCACTCATCACACTTCTCTCTTTGGGAGTGTGCATTAGTCCTTGTCTCTTCTATTTGGCTGAAATGTGATGTCAATGCTGCAAATAGCTGTTGGAGGTGGAATTTTGTGTCAAGATGATTTCTTGTGACTGATTGAAGCAATCTCATGAGAATTTTGTAATTGTATTGCATATATTTTATATTTTTGCATTTTATATTTGTGAAGCAAGGTTTCGACATGTGCCATGGTTTAAATTGCTAAATTTATCTAGAAATCTTGATGTAAGATTGTTTTCCTTGAATGCTTCGAGAGAATTTTGAGTGAGCATCTCTTAAATTTCAAATCTCCCATTAAAAATAAGTCTCCAGGGTTTATAAGTAGATGCCCCAATCATCTCACCTTCTTCAGTTAGGTTGTCCTCCATTAGAGAAATTTCGAGGTCTAAAATGGGCCTCATATGAAATATTATAAAAGAATAGTGGAAATAATAAAATAAGATTAGATTACATCATCAAATTTTAGAGGGGAAAAAGAAAAAGCTACTTTTTCAACTTGTATATCATCCTATTTACCTACAATTTTACTTAAATTTCTAGTGTGAACACTCGTTGGATGCGGGATTTGATTCCTCATCTAAGGAGTACCCATGTTGCATACTTTTGATAGACCCCGCTACACAAAAAATGAGAAATACATGAAAAACGTGATTGAAGGAGCATTCTTTAGTGTGAGGGGCATTCTGTTATAAGAATATGAACCCCATTTATTAACAAACATAATTTTCTTCTTATCTTCCTCACCTTTCGTTGTCAGGTGTGCATCTTCCTCAATGATCCAAATCTAACGGTAACCAGATAATCCATCTAGTCAGAGTTTTGTATCTCCTAAGATTCATTAAGAAAGTATGGCATCTCCTGGTAATGTAGTAAGAAGGCTCGTAAAACAATGCTCTCCCTATGTTGAAGTCCTAAAATTCTATCCCATCTCTGGGGATGGAGATTCATGTAATGATGAAAATGAGGTAATGATTTATAGAAAATTTCAATAGAGGTTGATTGATAACTCCTCATCTTTCTATTGGTTGGACAAGAGATCGATCCATATGCTTTGTCATAGGTTATATATACAATTATGCAACTTTTTTAATTACCTCTACATCAGGTAAATTTGGTTAATTCTTCTTCATCAATTTCATCAGTGAATGGGTATTGTCATTGTATCAATGACAATACCCCATAGAGCTATTGAGAAATCAAGGGAAGCTATATTAGGGAGATTCTCTTACTTTGATAACTGCTTGTGATGTTCTTTTACTTAACTTGATGTACTTTGTAGTTAGCTTCTTCTTTACTTGATTATTATAGTGTTTTTATCATCAAACAACTACCAAACAATGAATATCAATGAGAAAAGAGGACACAAAATGTACGCTGCTAGCCAAGGCCAAAACCTCTCCTCTTGAGAGGAAAACCCACAAGAATCCTTCCCTTCTTATAGAATCTTCAAATGACGATTTCCAAGACCTTCGACCCTCGACCAAGATGCCTCCAAGACCAAGTCCAACTTCTCCTTGATGAATTTGGTTTTCACAAAGTCAATCCAAGTAAAACTTGCTCCAAAACTAATGCAACTTCTCCTTCAACCTTAATTTCAAACTTGCAACTTATGACTACAATGTTTGGCCTTCTTGCAGAAACCCTAGCTTACATGTGTGAGTGGAATATGGTAGAATATGTCTTCTTTCTTCTTCACTTGGGGATCTTATTTCTCCTTGGCAACTTGGCCTTCAAACTTTATATTTATCAACCCAAACTCCGACTTCTCTTGACAGGTTTGCAATTTAGTCTTGATGCAATAAATGTTTCCCTAATTCCCTTGCACCTGTGGGAGATTTTAGCCCTAAAACAATCCTCTAATACTTCGATTTATCTTCCCTCTTGTTCTTCTCTTCTTTGCTGGTTTTTCATCTTCTTATTCTTGTAGTCGAACTTGAGTGAGTGTCTTCTCCAAATGAAGTCGAGTTTCATCTTATTTATTGGATTTCATGAGATTCGAACAAACAAGGTTGACTTGTTTCTACTTAGGCAGACTTGCCTTAGAGGGAGTCATATGACACTTTCTGACTTACAATAATTCTCTTGACATGATACAATATGCACAATGGGGTCTTTTGCATATTACAATGACTCTTTGACACCTAGACTTTATGAAAAAAACCCTAGAACCACTCAATGGGTGCTTGACCTATAAATAAAATGACCTTGAGCATGAAAGCCATGCTACAAAATAATAATAATAAAATTTCATTTTCTCTTTACATCAAATACGTAAAATCAAATTTACATAAGACATTATGAAGACCGAACCTAGTTACATATTTCAACACTCCCTCCTAACTAGGGAGGTATTCATAATACATACGAGGTACATGGACATTCTCATACTAAAGAATTTTCATAAGAAGACTCGGATTGGTAAGCCATCTCATAAGCTATCTTTTCTACTTATATCAGTGCATCTCATCATATTGACTAACATTGTCACATAGCAAGGCCTTGACTAACAACTCTATCTTCCAAAGTTTTAGAGCACAATGCTAGGGAGATAAATGATTTATAGACACCTTCATCATTGTTTCTCAAGTCACATACCCCATCCGAATGTTCACAAAGTATGTCCTAGGACCATTCCCATCTTGGATTTACACATCCTCATGGAATTTCCTCTTCGACTACTTTTACCTATTGGATGCCCTACCTCATCCTGAAAGAATATCGGAATTCAGATGCTTACCCAATCATCCATTCTTTTTTTGATAGCATGAAGAAAAAAATATGTGTCTATCTCACCCTCCCAACTAGGGATTATTGACTACTCTGTGTCAACAACCCCATAGTAGTACACCCCCATTTTTTCAAATGTGATTTATCATGTTTGAGGTGTTCACGCCATTTAGATTTCATCATCAGTTGACAATTTTGTAAAAGATGTAAACCCATTCTGCATGTTTATGATGTAAATAATTTAAGTAGGACCATCATTTATGTAACAATCTAGGTAAGCCTAGTATTTTGTTGACGATTTCTATCTTAGGAGGTTTTTTGTTTCACTGATTCATTTGTGTTTCTCGACACAAGTGATCGACAGAGTTTTCCCCTCCAACTCACCCCAAAGCTAAGGTGGATTTTGTCGTCAAGGTACTAAGTGAGTCCTAGTGTTTTCTATCGAGTCTTTTTAAAAGTAGTTTGGGAATAATCTTAGCTAATTGGCTAGATTATTTTATTACAAGCTACTTGGTCTGCTAGATCATGTTTTGAGTCGCAGAGGGTGACTATTTGAGGGTCTATCACGAATAGGTTTTCTCCCTTCATGTGTCAGCATGTATTTATCTTATGTAAAGAGGGTTGGAAAAATAATTATTTCTCTCATTAGTCAATTAATTAAATTTTCTGGCCAAATTAAATTAAAAATCCTAAGCCAGAAATTAATTAGTTTTAGATCCTAGGTAAATTAAATTTCTTCAAAGGCAAATTCGTGGGTCCCTAAAAAATAAATTTTTAAAGGTCGCAGGCCAAAGGAATATTGAGAATTTTGAGAAATTTTGGACCCTTGGGCCTTGGTGGTTAAGTCAAAGTCAAATTTTTGAGGTAATTAACTCAAAAATATTATTTTTGAGATAATTAAAAGGGAATTAAATGATAAATTCTAATTTCCTCAAAAGTTTATAATTTCGACGGACGAGATTAAAATATAATCAAATCCTTTTCGACGGTCGAGATTACTTTGACGAGGATCAACCAAACTAGCCATTGAAGATTTTATCCTATAAATTAGAGGTCAGTGTTAGTCTTTTGATCATCCGATCTTTTGATCTTGTACTTGCTCTTGAAGCTCTCCTGTAATATTTTCTGGAATAATACAAACAAATTCTTTGGGGTTTTATTTTGATGGTGGTGTTCCTCTACAACATTTTATGGGAAACTTGTTCTTTATATTCTGTTGGTGATTATTTTAATGAATTGTTGATTAATGACTCTTGTAGAGTAATCTATTGCACAGGTATCTTGCTTAGGTTACTGGATTTAGGGTGATAATATTAATTGGATTGAGTTAGCAGTTATCTTTGACTCTTGAAAATTTTATTATTTATCTTATCTCTCTATTGATTTAACAGTTTAAGTGTGCAAAAATCTATCGGATTTAGATTTGTGCATTTAGGGAAGACCTCGGCTGGACCAACTGACTCCCAAGGAAATAAGATCTAAAGAGCCCTCCTGATCTAATTCTCGGGCTTATCTTAAGTTCTATTTTTGCAGGGTTTTTCTAGGGCTTGTACCTAAATTAAAATTTTATCTTATTTTTTATCGAATTTAAAGTTAGATCTGGCTAGTGAGAGCCTTAGATCTCTAGATCTGGGAGCGAAGTCAGACTTATGCTCCTCAGATCTGGCAGATCTGCAACTTTTGTGCATAGTTCTGTAATTTTAAGTGTAAATATTTAGAAATTTGCTTTAGTGTTCTAGTTTCTAAGTTGGGATCGGGGTTTCATTTTACACGTTTGTATATGCTGGGGTTTCTGGGCTTTTTGGTTTTTGTGCATGTTATTCTGGGAAATTTTCAATTTTTTTTCCAGATCTGAGCTAAATCTAGGCCTTGGAGGGTAAGATCTAGTCTCTAGATCGTTTTTGGTTGCAGATTTGGGCAACATTGTGTGTTAAGCTTTAAAAAATTGCAGGCACATTCATTTTTAATCAAAATTTAAAAATCTCTCTCGTTGTACTGGATAAAAGGAAAATTTTGAAATTTGGTTTTGTGCAGTGTGCCTGCAAAATTTTGCTGCTGCTGCAACATCTCCTTGCTCGCTGCCATACTCTACGTGCTCCCTTACTCACATTCCTTTCGCCGCAACCCCTTTCTCCACGCTACCTTTGCGTTCCCTGTCACGCTGCCCCTGGAAACCCTTCACGCTGCCTTCTACGCAAGCTTTCCCTCCTCACGCCATTACCTCTATCTACGTAAGCCCTCTCCATTCATCATCGCATATCCACGCAACAACTGTTCACCTTCGCGCCCATTTCCTCGGCTCCTCGACGTCTTATCCTCCTTGCTGCTCGACGGCTTATGCTACAAATTTTCCACTGCCCAGCCTTGCTGCTGCCACACGCTTCATCCTCCCTTTCCTGTGTTCGTTTGCCTCCCATTCGCTGCCTCTCCATTTGCATTGAGCCCTCCGCCATATTGCTGTCGGCTTCTGCTCATTGCCTCCCCTCTGCGTGCTTTCCATCGATGTCCTCTCATTAACCTAACACACATATCAAACAAATCAAACGTTAACCTTTAAATTTTGATTTCCAATTAACTGATAGTTTTTGATTTTCAGTTTTTTATTATTATTATTGTTTGTATAGAATTAACACATCACTTCAAATTCTTTCATAACATTCGATTTCGATTTTGTTTAGTTTTTTTTTTTTTTTTTAATAAATTTTTACATTAGCATAATTTTTGACTTTCTATTTTTTTTTTTACATTCATTTATTTTTTTAATTTATATAATAGTTTTTATTTCATTAACTTTTAAAAAAATATTCAAAAACTTAAAAAATTTTAATTCTAACTTTCAAAAAATTAATAAAATCAATGATTTTAACTTTTGTCTATAGTTTAATTTTAAATCCTTTTTTGTATATAAATTTTGGAAAATCAAAAAAATTGGGACATTTGGGGTTTTGATCTATTTTGCAAAGATATTTAATTGTGGAATGGTTTCTATAGTTGACACGTTTTAATTTTTTAATATCCCAAGTCTAACTATAGGAGAAAATTTAATTTTTGGATTTGCATTATTTAAGAATATCATTTAATCCATAAATTGCTTGACGAAGTATTTTATTAGCATTAAAATTTCATGGTATATCTTGATGAATAATTACTGAGATTTAAGTACTAGTTATCCTTTTGATGATCATTGGCATCTGGATTTTTTAAATGTGTTATTAATTAAAATCCCCTATTGTTTAATTAACTCATGTGTCATTTACTTGAATGTGGATATTTATTGAATATTAATGTTTAGGAAATATTTCAAGTAAATGTGATCGATATCTTTTTCAGAGCTCTATTGTTGATCTGCGACGAATTGTATATCTTTTAAAATGAGTAATATTTTGCCATCTTCATAATTGGCACTCTCGCTTAAATACTTAGTGGTTAAATCAGATTATTTATAAGCTAAGTGCTTTAAGGCTTTTAACATCACCTTTCATCTTCGAAACTTGTTTCACCTCGACCCTTCAAATCATTTTCTTTGCATTGCATAGCAACAGTTTCTCATCAAGTACTTGGTTGTAATTTCCTTAGCAGGGTATTTGACTCCATAAGGCACTGTTATCAGTCTTTCAAATTCAATCAAATCCTTTAATCTTGCTAGATTTTTCACAAGTATTTGGTCGTTTAACTATGTCTCTCGCACTGGTTGGTTCCCAACTAGTTCTCCTTCATTCCATTTCCATAGGGTCTACCCCCCTTAGTCTGCTACAAGGAGACAACTCAAATAGAAAAATTGGGGATCAGGGTGATAGCCCCCGATCTGAACCGTTGTCCCAGTGCGTGGACATTTTGTGCGACAATAGGGAGGATCAACTCATTCCTATAAAAGGAATATGCCCAAGTTCTCTCATGACTAGGGACTTGCCCAAATTCCATCTTAACTAGGGACTTGTTACCAACAACAACTATGTGCTCTTTGGTGGAGACCATGGTACTATCAACTACTTGTAGAGCTCCTCCTTTCGACATCATGTCATGGATGAACTTCAACTTCTTCATCGTGGAGCCTTCTTCTTCCAAAACTTCTTCATAGGGTATTGACCATCTTGTCCATCACTTCCCTTCGACGAGACAGTGTTGAACCAATAATCATTTCATCATTTTCTTCATTAAGAAGTGACCCTCTAGTCCACATTTGGCTATCCTTCATACAACTACCTCTTCCAAGTCATGTTTCTTTCAGGATCTTCCATCCAATCTCATGAGTACTAGTTGTAGGTGACTTTCAGCAACCCTTTTTAGGTAGCCCTGTTTCAACCCAACCAAATGCCTTCTCAAAAATCAAAATGAACATTAAATCAAAGTTACTTCTTTATGATGGCCTTTTTTTGTGACATCTGCTTCTAGCATCATCAACATCCTTTTGCACACTGTATGAATCCATCTCCAAGGTTTACATTACCATGGTTATCCTTTTCCAACATACATATTAGAAATGTTGATCACTTATCTTATCTTACGTGACTATAGATAAATCTTTTACGAACTCTTCTTTCACCTTCTTCACATATTGCTTTCTCAGGATCTTCCATACAAGGTTCCTTTACCATAGGAACCATAATTGCCAACCACCTCATATTTTTCATAAGGTCATATTATGTTGATTTCATCTTGTCAATATGTAGAAGAGTTCAAGGCACATTGTCTACATCCCTTCATGCATCATTCTAATGGAAGAGTTTCTTCTTCTTTCATCATGCTCATGAAATAGAGCATTTTAACCATTTCTATCTACAACTATACGATAACATGACTTTATTTATCTATTACCAAATATTTAAATAGCTCTTCCTTCATGTGGTCATCTAGACTTCCTTTGGCAACTTCCTTTCATTGCTTGAATAAAAAAAATACTTCAACTAAATTAACATGCTGCACTCCTTTGTCACCATACCTTCATCCTTCTAACTAGTGAATCCCACAAAAGTGGAATGTAGGCTATCTACGAGACACTTGCTTCTTTTAGGTAGAGGTGAATCTTTTAACAAAGATTACAATGGAGGATCTTGATGATCCTCATTCTGTAGATGCTTCTTTCTAATGATGATAAGGTGTGACAAACTTTTATCTTTCTATCTTGCTAGATGACTTGCTTCAACCATTGCTACTTCGATTATCCTTTTATGATTCTAATGAAGATGCCATGAGCTTTTTTCTTGCTATTATGTGCAATGACTGTGTCAACCATATAAACTTCTACTTCAGTTATCCTTCCATGCCTCTATGCACTCCTTTGTCACCATACCTTCATCCTTCTAACCAGTGGATCCCACAAAAACAAAATGTAGGCTATCTGCGAGACACTTGCTTCTTCTAAGTAGAGGTCAATCTTTTAACAAGGATTTCTATGGAGGATCTTGATGATCCTCATTCTGCAAATGCTTCTTTCTAATGATGATAAGGTGTGACAAACCTTTATCTTTCTATCTTGCTAAATGCCTTGCTTCAACCATTGCTACTTCGACTATCCTTCTATGAGTCTAATGAAGATGCCATGCGCTATTTTTTTTCTACTATGTACGATGACTGCTTCAACAATATAAACTTCTACTTTGGTTATCCTTGCATGCCTCTATGACGAGTGATGCTTTCCATCATGACAACTATCTTCTACAAACTGAAAAGAACTAAGTGTATGATGTTATCTCAGTCATAGTAAAGGTCTTTCACCTCTTCCTTCTTTGATTTCTTCTTTTCAGGTTCTTCTAATTCTTCAGTGACATGGGCTTCATTTCTTTCCTTTCTCTTCGTGTTGCCCTTTTTGAGTTTAGGACAATTCCTTTTGAAATGCCCATATTCATTACATTCATAACATTGAATCTTCGACATGTCGATTTTATTTTGAAATTTCTTTCGAGACTTCCCTTTCTTCCTTGCCGTAGCTACATAGGCTTGAGTTTGTTCACTTGATCCAACGCCGTTCTTTGCCTTCAATCTGGTTTCTTCAATTTTGCATAATGACCATAGATCATTGAATGGGGTAGTTTCCTTCTTTCCATAGATACTGGATACAAAGTTGCCCCATTCATTTGGTAGTGCATTGAGCACAATGGTGGTCATTTCACAATCATACATTACTTATCCTAGCTCTTGTAGTTGATCTCTTATTTGAGATACCCATATAAGGTATGAAGATACCCCTTCTTCCTTTGATAGCTTCATGTTGTATAGTTCAGTTCTTAATGATATAATTTATCTTGCAGTTCTTAAAAAGAACAATTCTACCAACTTTTCATAGATCTCTTTCGATGTCTTCAACTTAGCTACATAAGAGATGAAAGAATCCTTGATTGACTCAATAACTCCTTTCATGTACTTTAATGGTGCTTGAGATTGCTCTTGAGGAGGTTTGGTGATTGATCCTGTTACTGCTCAAACTCGCAGGGGTCCTAGGAGGGGATCCTATGGAGCAACTATTAGGTCAAGGGACAACGAAGGAGCGATAGCCCAATGTCACCTTAGCTAAGGCTCCCTGCTCTTTATGGATTTTCACCGATGGGAGGAGACCCGGTATGAGGAATCAAGGTAATGAATAGGTCAATGAAAGGATGAAGGGCTATTCCCCAGGCCCATTCGTAGGAGAGACTCAACAATATGGCTTTCTTGCTTGGGAAGAAAGGTGATAGGTTCTCTAGGAAAGGCTAGGAGGATTCGTGAGGCTAGGGTTTGGGAATGTATCTTGTCGAGATGTCTCCTTGACTCGAAAGTCCTTGTGGACAATTGGCCTTTATGTGACCTTTGTAAAATTAGAGTTGTAACTTTGCGAGACCACAAAAGACTAAGTGGACCTAGAATTAGGTCAAGGATATGGAGTAAAGCAAGCAAGGAGGGTCTTGACCTAATTATGGAAGAGAAGAGGATCAAAGGACAAATTTTCTTTGAGAATTGAATGTAATGATCCAAATGAGGACACTAGCAAAGGGAAAACTAGGGCAAGAAATGATCCTTGAGCCAGGGCTTGGTGTATCTCAAGATCCCACCATCGAAATTTCTTGAGAATTAGAGGGCCTCTAGAGAAAACCCTAACACATTTATGGACAAGAGATCAAACTTTTTTGATGGCTACAATGGGAGAAAGGTGATGCCCTAGGCGACCTATGGAGGCTAGGCCTAGAATGAGAAGGAGAGGCGAAAGACATTCTTTAAAAGTGATCACCTATGGAAGGACTACTGCCTTATCCTTTGGGAGAGATGGAGTCAAAGAGAATTTATTGTTTGGAAAAGATTTACCCAATCAAGGAGGCCTTCAAGCAACTTCGCATGGCGTTAGGGCATGAGATCAGCTACTCAAAGTCTTTACACTTCGATATGCAATAATTGATGACTTATCAAGATGTATTTCAACAAAATAATCTGTTGGAAGATGGCCCATGCAATGATGCAACACTACAAAAGATTAAAATTTCCACAATTTCGTATAGGAAAGTAGTAAATTTCAGACTTGTATAGCAAAATTCCCAGCAACATTCATGTGACAAAGTAAATAACAAGAAGGAGCATGGAAGAGATCACTTACATATACAAATGAGTATATCCAATCATCAAATTATGCCAATAATGAAGCTCCAAGATAAGAGAAATAGATCCAAACATCAAAATTTATCCATGCAATCTAAATTCATCCTCCAAAAGGGAATGCAAAATTGTCAAGTAGCTACTAAATCCCAATCCAAGTGATGATGATGAAAATGAATCACCTCACTTCTATTTATCCAATCACTAATGAGTTCGATTTGCCTAATTTGTCCTGATCGAGCCCTAAATAATAAAATAATGTGCAATAATAACATCCCTTGGTAACAAGCCCCCACCAAGATAGCCCAATAAGATAATAATAAACCTCTCAATAGGGTAGAAGGATCAATAAAATGAGTCGTTGGGCCATTGAGAAGGCCTGATGAAGTCCAAAGTGTGCCATAATGTGAGAATGGATCTCAAACATAGTGGACAAGGGGTTGGCCCCTTTTTTTCCAAGAAAATCCCTGTGGTGCTCCCAAGTGGGTGTGGGGGGCACAAGGACATCTTCATGGGTCTCTTAGTGGATCGAAAATTCCTGTAGACCATCTATAAAAGCTAGGATGACGACATAAGCCCTGATACATCCTCATTTGGACCCTGAAACATCTGCCAAGTGTATGGTGCAAGTGTGGAGCTGCTTGGGCTTGGTGATCCCAGTGCATCATCCTCATCCAAAAGGTGGAACATGAGCAATCAATGAGCGGTGTTGGGGATCCATGAAGTACTCTTTGCTATGGTGGAGGCCCATGGCTCTCTACGCTCACCCTACAAATGCCAATGTGGCCCTTTGGAGGGCTAGGACCCCGTATAAGGAGATCAAGCCCTAAATGGGAACCCACCTGTAATCTTGCATAAGATCCATTGCGTTCCCTTGCCCTCCAATACAACAAATCATTAGAATAATCAAGTAAAAGAGCTTACAAGTCATGGAATCAATGGGGTACTTCATGGTGGCATTCCCTTCCATAGTGGGATTTGGTATGCACAAGTGTCTCCAAGCTCAATAAGGGGGTTAATCAAGGACCCTATTAGGTGGTTTCAACCTTCAAAGGGGGTGACATGTCCATGGTACATCCATCAGGTGGTAGGTGGCAAGTGATATAGTGATGGAACAGAGTGGGGATCAGGGGAATCATCCAAACCACATGCCATGGCACAAGGGTAGCTATATTAAGGGTGTTGGGCATTAGGTTCAATGCTCCTCGTGTGTTTTGCGACATGGACTAGCCGCCTCTCGTGGATCCTAACTCTCGCGATTGTAGCGGAGACTAAAGCCTGCGGGTTTTGGTCTAACGACAATCGTGATTCCAACAAGTGGTATCAGAGCAACAGGCTCAAGTTCGAAACTCACCCGGCTCGTGTTGGGGGGGGGGGGGAGATTGTTGGACATTGGGTTCAAAGCTCCTAGTGTGTTTCACGACATGGACTAACCGCCTCTCGTGGATCCTAACTCTGGCATTTGTAGCGGAGACTAAAGCCTGCAGGTTTTGGTCTAACGACAATCGTGATTCCAACAAAGGGAAGCCCACACCTGGGTATATGAGTGCAGGGGGGAGAAAATCGTGGTACATGAGTTACCTCAACCTTTGTTTTTCCATCCTTCTTCATATGCCTTTTTGCTTTGATTGATTTTTCTTCATAACTACTCGGGGCTCCAGGGGATGAGAGCATGAAGTGTAGGATGAAGTAGTTGGTACCCCCTTTTAAGGTTGGGCATTTTGTTTCCCACCAAGGGTTGGGGCAATCATGGGTTCCTTAATGTGGAGGGGGCTCATCTAGGGCCCATGGGAACCAACGTGATGGCTATAAGTAAGGGGTAGAGCTCATGTTTGGCTTTTTCCCACGTGCTAAATTTGTATGTGCCAACCATCTTTTGCATGTGTGAGTGTAATATGGTAGAATATGTCTCCTTTCTTCTTCGCTTGGGGACTTTCTTTCTCCTTGGCAATTGGGCCTTCAAAGTTGATCTTTATGAACCCAAACTTCGGCTTCCCTTGACAAGTCTACAATTCAGTCTTGCTGCAATAAATTTTTCCCTCATTCCTTCGCACATGTGGGTGATTTTAGCCCTAAAACAATCCTCCAATACTTTGATTTATCTTCCCTCTTGTTCTTCTCTTCTTTGCTGGTTATTAGGCTTCTTATTCTTGTAGTCGAACTTAAGTGGGTGTCTTCTCCAAATGAAGTCGAGTTCCATCTTATGTATAGGCTTTCATGAGGTTTGAACAATCCTAATGAGGCCAACTTGTTTTTTCTTAGGCCGATTTGTCTTGGAGAGAGTCTTTTGACACTTTTTGACTTACAATAATTCTCTTGACATGATACAATATGCCCAATGGGTGCTTGAACTATAAATAAAATGAGCCTGAGCATGAAACCTATGCTGCAAAATAATAATAATAAACTTTCTTTTTCTCTTTACATCAAATACATAAAATCAAATTTACATAAGACATTATGAAGACCAAACCTAGTTACATATTTCAACAAGAGCAATCACGTTTTTCTTGTATTTCTCATTTTTCGTGTAGCAGGGTCCATCGAAAGTATGCAACATGGGTACTTCTTGGATGAGGAATCAAATTTTGCATCCAACGAGTGCTCCCACTTGAAATTTGAGTAAAACCGTAGGGAGATAAGGTTAAAATATAAGTTGAAAAAATATTTGTTTTTTTTTTATTTTTTTAATATTTTAATCTTTTTACCTTTTTATTCCAAAAATAGTAAATCATTTGCCATGGTTGACATCATCATCTTGAATCTTATTGGTTCTTATAAAATTGATTTTAGTTGTACATTTTTGTTTTGAGGCCCATTTTAGACCTCAGAATTTCTCTAATGATTGAATTTTACTTAGGTGTTTCCATTTCCCCATTTAGAGAAATGCATTAGTCTAGGTGGTGTTGGTCAAACCCTATTCTTTAATAAATTCTCCTCCTCTCTTAAACTCTAGATATTAGGGTTAGGGTTTATGGGAAATATTGCTAAAAGAGTAATTTTCTTTGATGTGTCACTATTCTTTAAATAAGAATTGCACTGAATAATTGTCTAAAAGAAAAATATAGCATTCTTTGCATGTTAAACCCTGTTTCTAGTTTTGATGTCACCATATTATTGCTAATTTGTGTTTCTTTCAGCCATAAAATCTCCATTTTAAACCCCAGATCCTTCATATCTAATTAAAAGTCTTTATCCTTTGCTGATCTATCATTGTAAGGCTTTTTCTTTGAGCTGTTATATGACATCCCATGTCCTTTCATTGAAATTATGCAAAATCCTAACTTATAACAGCCCTATAATTCACTTAATTGGTCTAGGGATAGAGTGTCTAAATTTTTTCTATACTATATCCCAATCCCTAGATGTCATCCATCACCTTGAGCCATTCTTATTGAATATCCTTCAGGTAGTCCTTTTTAGGGAAGCCTCCCTTGTGGTTGAATACCACGAAATAGCTGGGCAAAGGCTGCTGAGGTGACAATGGCAGGCGATCTCTTGTTTCCCTGAGGTTTGGGTCTGCGTAGTGGTGCTTTGCATTAGGCCTGCCAGATTTTTCGGCAACATGTACTTTACATTTTTGTACATGTTTTATGATTAATATGAGACATACTTTCTAAACTAAAGGTTTCATATCTAATACTGACAAGCCTTCATGGGAATCTCTGATTTGTTAAACCCCACAAGATTTCTACATGAATTGAACAAGATGCTAACCTTTGACTTCTTGTTCTGATAGAATTCCTTTTGGCACATCGATTGTCAATCTCTTGCTGCCCTCCACTTTGATGCATGAATGCAAGAGCTTTGATATTAAGGATGATGCTGATTTTCAATATGTTGTAAATGGTTTAATCCTGAAACAGAATATTTAAAATTGAATGGATAACTAGCCATTTATTTAAAACCTAATTGCTCAAACCTTCTATGACTCTTTACTCCATAATCATTGTTTTATTTGTTTCTTCTGATCAGAGTATAATTTTTATTTGTTGATTCTTTTTGGAAGGTTGCCCAATCAAGGGAGTTCATCAAAATCTGAAGAAATATGATAATATCCAAGTAGATACTGTCATGAGTTGCTGTCCAGATGATCTCGTTGAATTCATTTTGTTGTTTGGCGTTACTAATAAAAGCAACTGCTGATAAATCTGACTTGCTACTTTCAATTTTAAGTATTTGTAAAATGTGCATGGTTTCAGGGCAGAAATCGAAGGCAGATGAGTGCGAAAGTGTTATACAGGATCTGAAAAAACAAGCTAGCGTTGTCACAACAAATATTGGAAAACTAAAGCGCCAGATTTCTGCCAAGGTCAGAATTTTTTTATGGAGATTTTGTCAATCTCTGCCTTATTCTGTGATTTGAGTGCCTTGAGTCTTTTTCTTATGCACTGTTTTGTCTTACAGGAAACACAAATCGAACAGCTAAAATCTCGAAAGCAGGAGGTACTAGAGAACTGTGAACTGGAACAGATAAAACTTCCTACCACAACTACTCCCATGGAAACGGATTCATCAGGACCTAGTTTTCCAACAAATTTTGATTACTCGAGGCTTAGCAGATCTCATCAACAGGTCGAGTCTAGTTTCACTCCCATGGTTTACATTCCATTTAGTTCACATGGTTTCAAGGATAATTTAAGCTTCGATTTTATTGGGCTAGATTTCATTTTTATTGATGTAAGGGTGCCATGTTTCTGCAGGATTTGAGGCCAGCTGACAGAGAGAAACTCGAAGCAGAATTTAAAAATAAAATGGATTCAATGACATCAGAAATTGAGAGAACAGCACCTAATTTGAAAGCATTAGATCAATATGAGGCTTTGCGTGAAAAGGAAAGAGAAGTAATTGAAGAGTTTGAAGCAGCAAGGAAAGAAGAGAAGGAAATAACTGACAAATATAATTCTGTAAAACAGAAGAGGTTTTACCCTTTTCTCTTTGTATTTGTTACAATTAGAATCCAGAATCGAGAAACTATGTGAACATTTTTAACTATCTAGTAGTGGTATTTTCCATTATTGTTCCTTTTGTCTTACAACAAACTTGGCGTTGACTTTTACACATGCTATTAATAGTGACTGGACTTTACAATCTTTGGGTGCTCATGGTCCTCTCTGATTAATCATTATTGGTTACAGATATGAAACATTCATGGATGCATTCAACCACATATCGACAAACATTGATAAGATCTACAAACAGCTGACTCAGAGTAATACACATCCTTTTGGAGGAACAGCATATCTGAGCCTGGAAAATGAAGATGACCCTTTTTTACATGGTATCAAGTACACAGCTATGCCTCCAACAAAGCGCTTTAGAGAAATGGAACAATTATCTGGAGGGGAAAAGACTGTTGCTGCTCTTGCTTTGTTGTTTTCTATCCATAGGTTTGTTAATAGAGTCAGATGTGCTTTATAGATTTATGATATCATTCCAAACGATTAACACTCAACGAAAATTGTTTCTGTGGTCTGTTGCATATCTACAGTTTCAGGCCTTCCCCTTTTTTTGTTCTGGATGAAGTAGATGCAGCATTGGACAATTTGAACGTTGCTAAAGTTGCAGCTTTCATCAGATTGAAATCCCGTGATGAGAACAAGGATCAAGATAAAGATGGTGTTGGCTTTCAAAGTATAGTGATCTCTTTGAAAGATAATTTCTATGTTAAAGCTGACGCATTGGTGGGAGTTTATAGGGATTCTGAAAGAAGGTACACATTTGTCATAAACCTCAATAGGTGGTAAGACTATTGCTAAGATTATGAACTAATTTTATCATGTTTGTGTGGTGCAGCTGCTCCAGAACTCTAACATTTGACCTCAGCAAGTATGGTGATACATAAACTGTTGTAAATGGTATCAACTTTGTCTATGTAGTTTGAATGTTAATTTCCAAATGACAACATGTATTTTTTGAAGGTAATTTTCATTGAAATTTTATGCCAATGGTAGTGTATATTTATCAAATTTCAGCATATGGAAATTGGTTTGTGCATTCAAGATTGAAATTGAGTGTACCAATTGATTTCTTATATGCTCAATTATATCCTGCCAGGTTATTGTTGATAAACCAGGCATAGGGGAGATAAGGCTTGAATCCTCTTACTTGATAATTACTTGTGAATGTTTAATGTCTTATTACTTTTTAAGTGTTCTTCATCAAACAATTATACAAATAATCAATCTTTCAAGAAAACAAAGAGACAAAATACACCAAAATTAGGCTCCAAGCCAATGCAAAACCCCGCAAGGGGGAAACCCAACAATCCTTATCTTATAGAATCAGATCAAAATGAGATATCCAAGACCAAGACCAGAACTACCACCAAAAACTCCAACTACAGCCCTCCTTCAAGTGACCTCCAAAGTCGAAGTCAATATAGGTCAAACTCGGCAACTTCTTGAAATTTCGGCCCCTGAAATTTCATGCCTGCAGTAGCACATAAAAATTGGGCCTGTTCATAAAAGTCATTCTTTACATGTGTGAGATTCTTCTTGCCTTTTCTCTCCTTTTAATTCGGTATACTTCTTTGTTAGGTGCAGAATGTACTTATTGTGATGATCATTGATTGTCCTTCAAATGGGTTGAACTTTCCTTTCTATATAGCTGTCCAGGAGGTTGAATAGGTGTCTGTTGGGGGACTGGGCTGACTTCTTCCAAGGATGGCTTCTTTGTTAGGTGCAGAATGTACCTATTGTGATGATCATTGATTCTCCTTCAAATGGGTTGAACTTTCCTTTATATATAGCTGTCCAGGAGGTTGAATAGGTGTCTGTTGGGGGACTGGGCTGACTTCTTCCAAGGATGGCCAATTCGCTCATTTGGTGGACTTTGGCTCCAAAAAAAAATTCAAATCACTTTTTCTTACAAATGTCCAAATGGAACAAGATTCAAATACATTTTGTTTTGACTCAATAAATTCTTTTTGAGTCTATAAGCATAAAGAACATGGTTTGACAAAAAATAAATTATAATAATAAATACAATAAATACATGAACGATGGATTTTACATTACATTATGAAGACCGACACTAATTACAACTTCAATAGTTATCATTTATGAAAATGGGATCGATTTTACCCTGAATTCATAATATTTTTGTTTACTTGGTGTTCTTACACAAAGATGACATTGTTACAAGTGATCAAAATTGTTCTTATGTAGAAGGATAGTTTGAATTGTCCTTGTCTAATAACTTGTCATAATTTTTACTGTTTAATTCAACACTCGTAATATATTTAATGAAATTTTCTATTTGGTTTGTGGCCAATAAGATCATTGATGCCGACTTCAACACAGGTGGTGGGATTTGGGGCACCTCTATTGTAATCAACAAGGGGACAATGTTTAATTAGATACGATAATTTTACTATGGTTACAAATGACTAAAAATATAGGCCAATAGGACTAGGAAGTACAATCAATTATATTAAGTTGTGGTAGTGCACTAGGCTACTCTAAAAGCATAAACAAAACAAAATAGATGAGAAATAGGTACAATAATAAGATGGAAAAGGGATAGAGAAGATATATAATCTTATTAATGTCCAAAAAGGTCAATTGGACTAGAGAGCACAATCAATGTTCAATAAACTATTTGAGTGTTCAGAACACTCATGATTTTGCTTGATGACAATAGGATGAGATGGAATAGAGAGCAAGGACGAAGTATATCTTGTGGCATTAATCACTAAGAAGTCACCAATACATTGTTTGATGTTGTCGTTTGGAGAATGCACATGGTTGAGAAGACTTGCTTGGGTAACTTGGGGAGGGGAACGAGGGTCACAAGCAAAGGCACTCATAATATTTGAGGCCAAAGGGAAAAAATCTTATGAAGTGGTTGTGCTCTAGATTGGATTGATGATTAGGTCAATGCTAAGGAAAAGTACCTCTGTCCTTTTGGGGATGAGTTGACTGACCCCAAACCAAGAAGTTGAACATGGTCCCACTTATCTAGTACTTTTATGCGGGCCACTAGATTTCCTTATTGTTTAGTGCCACAAATCATCGAAGTGGGTTGAAAGAAAGAGGAAATTAGTATGATATGCTGGGGTTTGAAAGAAAGTTGCATGGCTAGCCCTCTAGGAGCCACTACCTTATGCATGTATAGAGCTAGATAACTTTTTTAGGATAGCAAGTGAAAATGGAGTGGAATCCCACACAGTTACAAAATTGAAAGTGATATATCCTATAGATCTCGTAATATGTTGGAGCACTTGAGATTTTCCTTAAACATGTCTTTCAAATTTCATGACTAGCATATCATCTCTCAGCGAGATCTAATGTTAAAACTCAAACAAAAGTTGACAAAAGCATCATTGAATTGTTCGAGGGGAAACTCCAGGCCATGAAACCAATGATGTGAAGTATAGTTGAGGTCAGTGATAAGAGCTTAGGAAGAGGATATCTAGGTATCTTTTGTGTACTATAAATAAATGTCTTCCTTGACATTACTATTAGTCTCTTGTTGAGGGGAAGAAAACCATTCATCATTATGATTAGTTTAGAATGTATGAGATTGTTACTTTGCATACAAGGTGACACTACTTTAGTAGTCTCTCGAATGGGTTGTTTAATGCAATGGCATATTTTTCTAAACCCAAGTCTCACATGCACTTCACTTTTTCAAAGATTGAAGTTGTATCTTGAATTCCAATATATGATAGGTTTCTATTTGTGTGAACTCAAGATATGCATCCTCATGCTTTGTTACTTTAAGTTGCATATGAAGCCCATAATTATATGGATCGTCAATGGTTTACATATTCAAATGAACCCAATACAACACCTAGGTTCAATGCACCATTAGACCAGTGTTGATGGATACCCTCACCCCCACTTTGGTTATAGAGTGCCTTTCCTCTCTAAGTGCAAAACTTTCAACCTAAATAGCAGGATCATTTTTTACCATCATGATAATGCTAGCTTTTGGTTGCTCCCAGAGTGGGCTAAGGGAGTGCTTCATGTGAGGTGGATGGCTTGTGTTCCCCTACCTTCTTTGTTACATTTTGGTCAGCTTACATTTGGAGAGCCTAGTGGGTGTATTCTTTCCTTGGGATCAATGCTAAGGAGGTGCACTTCTTGATGTGTCAGTGGGTGTGTGTGGTGGTTTGACATGTTCTACAAAGGTGCACATGTAGTGAGGAGGATTAGTAATTGGGACATGTGTTGGAAATATTGTCATTGATGGCAAAGGAGAAGAAAGAAGCAGCACCTTAACTATCACTAAGGAAAAAGAACAAAGAAGAACCGACAATAAGGCAAAGGAGACAGACAAGGAGCAGAGGCAGCGTGGGCCGCAAAAAGAGGCAGCTCAGACACCAGGAAGAAGCAGAGGCAACAGAGAGCATTATACAAGAAGCAGAGGCAACTGATGAAGCAGATAGGTGACTAGAAGCAGAGACAACGAATTGAAGCAGAGGTAGCAGAGTGGCAAGATACAACAAGGGCCAAAGATCTTATACAGAACAAGCTCAGGAGGGAGTTGCGCTAAAGAAAAGAAAGGTTCGGGGTCTTTAGAGATCTGTAGTGATCCAAGAATAGTGATGAAGATCTGTGCGATGGAGTGAAGTAACAACGCAACAAAATTTCATTCAACTATAGAAAGGCGAAGTGCGAGATATGTTGGACATGGTAGGAAACCATTTCAAATGAAGGCGCAGTCGAAACGGGAGCAATAGAGATTGAGCGAAATCCTGAAGCAATGGAAGAATTCTGCACTTAATTGCGTTTAAATTTAAGGTTTGAAGGTTGGTGGTTTTGCAAAACCATACCACTGGTTTCGCATAGCTTTTGGGCCATGAGCGGTTTATTCTATTTGGAACACGCGTATCATATTACGACACGTCACAATACTAAAACCGCCTATTTCGCGTAATTTTTGAGAATTAAAGGTCAGGGGTCGAAGTAACGCGATAGCTGTCCGATTTGATGCGGCGAAGATCCAACAGTGATCGCATGGGAAAAGTGCATGGATGATTGGAAATGTTAAACAACAGGTATATTGTGAATGCGATATCCATCGGATCAAGATCGGTGAAGATCCAACGGTGGTCGCATCACGCGAAAGGCGAAGTCTTGATGTTAAGGCTTAAAGCGGAAGTGTTGAAGATCGATGGTGGAGATCTTATCGAAGATAGAAGATCGACGGTGGAGATCTCATTGCATCAACGATCTCTGATCGCATCGGCGCAGCAGAAGAGTAAGGGAACGAACCATTGAACCTTGCGATTGCGATGGTGCGATCTAATCACAACCGTTAGATCATGGTTATTTGTAACTGTTGGATCGAGCGCCGAGTTGGTTGATTGCTGGTGGGACCCTTTGCTCATCGCATCGACAGAGATCAGTGGCCAAAGGCACATCGAACAACAGAAGGTTGCGATTGCGATAGCGATAGTGCGATGAAATGTCAACCGTCATATTTGGAAAGTTAAATGAGGCGGAGTGCCTCCGTAGTGTGGGCTCCATGTAAAAGAAAAGCTTCCGCAACTGAATCTTCGTCATTGGGTCCTAAAACAAAGTTTGATATATTAACATAGGGTTTAATATATGTTGGCACCGAGGTTTTTAGATCAAAGTTGAAGGATGAATAAAGGTGAGCCGGTAAGTATATATGAGCCAATATATATATCAATGCAGTGTGGGGCCATTGCATCGAGGTGGAGGCAGAGAAATGGAACAAGACATTGAAGTTTGCGATTGCGACGGTACGATTTAATCGCAACCGTCCAATCGACGGTCATTGCATCAGAATCATCGCAATCGGAAGTCATCGCAGGCGGTTCATCGCATCTGATTATTGCATCAGTCAAGAAATCTTTGCATCAGAGTTATTTCATCACATTGGCGGATAGAAAGAGTTCGACAAGTGGGTCCGAAAGGTTAATTATTGTGTTAAAAAGGTCTATTATTATATCGCCGAGAGAGGGTTTAAACTTTGCTTAAAGCATAACTATATAACATTCCCTTAAGTTTTAATACTGTCTCCGAAAGGGTTATTTAACAGAGTTTTATCAAAGTGTTGAGCTCCGACCTTAATCTCGAAGTTTTGAACATAGGTTAAAAGGCTTCAATTATTCATTTCCGACAGTTGAACGTGATAAGTTCCGAAGGGTTTAACAATATCATTTCATATGGTAAGTCTGCAAAGTAGATTTTGGCTATGGTTGGAAACATGAAGGTTGAAGAAAGCCTCCACATTGATAAAGCTGCCAGATTTAGAACATAATTTGGGAAATGCATTCTACATGCATAGAAAGCAGGAGAGTATGCAGAACTGTTACACTACAACAGCAGAAAAGACAAACATAAAGTGAGCCGAGAACTGAAAGGGTTGAATGAGATATATCTATTGCAAATGTAAATGTAAATGTTTTAATTAATTTTACATTGTTTGTGATGCAAAGGCAAGTCTTTGTGGGCAAAGAAATACTCCACTGTAATATTGAAATGTATACATATTGTTATATTTTTTCGAATGTGCTAGGCAAGAAAACGAGAAGGCGGAAGGCAAAGAGTCATACCTATTCACTTCGAATTCCTTGTGGAATACAAACAATCATAAGGTAATCTTTATAAATGATGTCACATAGATATGCATAAAGAGGTTAGAGAATGGAGAAATGAGGAGATAGGGTAAGAAGGAGGAGGAGCAGATAGAGAAGCTGTGAAGGTTTAGAGATGATATAAGGCAGATATGAAGGCTGGTGGACAACAGTGAAGAAGGAACATAACATAGTTGATATCCAGGTAAATCAGCGTGTGTTTTTTATGAAAGAGTGAGGAAGTGGGTGCTTCCATATCAAGTTGTAGCTTGATAGATGTTAGTTGTAGCTGGCTGAGGTAGGAGCCTACTGTAGGTTGTAGCCTACAGAAAATAGATGGGAGTTGGAGCTTCCTTGTAAGTTGTAGCTTGCAGAATTGAGGTTGTAACCTCCTGTAGGTAGGAGCCTACAAAAAATCAGTGGTGAGAGGGAGTTGGAGCTTGCCTTTGCATCACAACAATAATAAGATGTGGTTTTCTCCCTTATGGGTTTCCACTTATATCTGTTGTCTGCTTGATGATTATGTGTTGATACTCTATATTTATTTTGCTTAATACCTGCTGCTCACTTATTAAGATTGCTATTCCATTGTATATTAAATTGATCACAAAATGATGATGTGAATGAGTATAAAAGAAAGTTTAATAAGAACATGACTGCATTAAACTGATTCCACCCCCCCCTCTCTTAGTTTAAACAAGGGTTCAACAACATGTGGAGTGACCTCCTTGGAGGATGACATTATGTGCTTATTATAGGTTGGGCATAGGTCCCTAGGAGTATTGGAGCCACCTTGTAGATATGTTGAGGAGGAACACCAGGAGCCATTGTTGGAAGGCACCGCCTCTTGCTTAAAGGAGTGCTTGGTATGTGGATTCCTGGACTTGGAGGGAGCACCACCTTGGAGTTTTGTAAATCATATTGTGACGTGTTGCATTCTTATCTAATGTAGATCTATCCTTGAGGTGTTGTTGACGTGTCCTAATGTTTACTTTTGGACATGGTTCATGTATTATTGTTTACCTTTCTAATTGATCATATCTTGAGGGAGGAAAGTGTTTTTGCTGTAACTTGTTTTATGTCTTAGAGATGTGATAGTTGGTGTGATGTAGCTATTTGGAGAATCTTGGAAGAATTGTTGTTTGCTTTGTTACAAGGATAGTTCTTGTGAGAGGCATGTGTTAGGGTTGAATTGTTGTATTCTCTGTTACAAGGATAGTTCTTGTGAGAGGCATGTGTTAGGGTTTCCAAACTTGTGTGATGCGAGTAAAGTGTAATGCTTGTAAGGTGCAAGTGTGGATTTAAGGGTTGGATGTGAAATTTCCACGAATGCACCAATTGGAGTTTAATATTCTAACTATTAAAAACTTATTTGTTTGCGAAAAATAACGGTTAAATCACTGATACATTCTTCACAATAAAAACATTGCGAAATTATAAAGCAGGAACTTAGAAATAGATGCGCACACAATAAATTTGACACATTTATTTTGGGCTAACACCCTTGGAAAAGCCTCAAAGGGAAAACTAGTGCAACATATGAGGGTTTATTTTATTATGCAACAATTTGAAAATTTTACATCTAAATGCACAACTGGAAATCCTCTGACAAATATAGATCACAGCTGACCAAATCCATTGGAGATCTCTGATATCCTATGAAAACCATCTTGGCCTCTATCCAACCACTCACACTCCCTACTGGCTACTCACACCTTTTCCCAGAATGGACTTTGGTGGCTCTGGATCCACTCACACTTACTAGAAACGAGCTCTAACTAAGTTGTCTTGCCTCCCTCTGTCACTGGAAACCACTCACTTTGCCTTCTAGAAATAGATCCAGCCCTTAGCTACTGATTTGTGGCTCTTCACACAACTCACACCAGGGTTTTTGGCTATTTGCATTACTTGTACGACCCCCTCTGTAGTTGTATTTATCCTCTCTGTTCTTGCCACTTCGACATTGAAAATATGCTAGGAATCTCTTCTCCAGATCTCTACTCTCAATTCTCTGTTGCTCCCTCTTCTAATACTCTTTCCCTAGCTCGAATTATGCCCTTGCTAAAGACTGCGAACTTAGTAGCTTGATCTGCCTCTCACAACTGATCACTCTAATGCTACACCATGTCCTTCGACCCACTCTTTTAATATTTGGTTGGAGTCTCAATCACCACAATTCAATCGTTATTGATGACTAAGATCAATTAGGCTTCATCAATAGTAACCTTTAGAGAAATCTCGAACATCCTTAATTAATTAACTTTAATTTAAGACTTTTGCAAAGTTAGACTTAAGAAATATTTTAATTATGACAAATTGAATTAATTAAGGTGTTTCCCAAGCTTATCTCACGACACCTTTTCTAGGTTTTGGAGATATAATGTTCCTTAACTTCTTAGCATCATCTAAGACTAGAATACTTGTTTGATGCTACACAATTATACACTCCCTCTTAACAAGGAAGGTGTTCTTTACTATACCCATATCTCCTTTGAAATATATGAACTTGGCCCTCCCTAGAGCCTTCATGAGTATATTTTTGACCTATTGTTTAGTGGGAACATGTAGCTAGACTGCTCCATGTTATTGATGTCTAACTTCTATTGTACCTCCTTTCTTCACATCTTAACTGATTTGACTCCTTGTCACTGGAAATCACTATGAAGAAGTCAATCTGGAAAACATTGTCCATCCACCACTATGCATACTCTAATCCAATTGGTACCAACTGTAGTTTAATCCATCTCTAGTCTACTGTGTCACTACAACTAGCTCTACAATTATCCTTCGAGTCTCTGATTGCGACTAGCTTTGCAATGTCCACTGAGTATCTGACTGCACCTAACTGGCTCTACAATTGCCCCTCAAGCATTTGATTGCAACTAGCTCTGCATTGTCCCTCAAGATTTGACTACACCCTGCAAACATCTCCATCCTCCTGCTACTTTGATTGTGGGCTCCTGTAGCAAAGATATTGATCCATGTGAACAACAACTAAATCTAAACTAGAATTTTTGCCGCTCACGCATGGATCTTGCCCATACAGATATTTTGAAGCATCATGCTCCCCCTCCATCCGGAGGTATTGCTACTATCAATTCGAATTCCACCAATCTAGAGGTCAACTCGTCAATCTCTTCCGAAGTTGTCCTTCTTCCTCTTTGGACACTGGGTGATGTAGTGACCAAAATCACCACATCCGAAGCACTTGACCTTTGACAGGTCCTTTTGAGTTTTGTTCCTCACTGGGATCCTTCTTCGCCTGCCCTTTACCTGCAAGTGCTATTTTATTTTCTTCCTCCTCAAATTTCGGTCCTTCGCCACTATTACTGGTAGTACCTTTGATGAGATTGAGCCTCAACTCCTCCTAAGTGAAGTCACTCCACAGGCATTCCCATTCTGGTAGCTATCTCATCTGATGATTCCCTGAACGAAAGTTCACCATTCCTTGGTAAACCTGTTTAGAGCTGCCCGCTACAGTTCACTATTTGCTGGCTTCTCTCCTGTATGTCAAAGTTCATCTCAGACTCCTTGAATCTTGGTGAGATAGGAAGTTACACTCTCACCCTTCTGCATCTTTGTTGTTCTCATCTTCTCCTAGAGAACCATTTTCTGATTATCAGATAGATCCTAGTATAGCTTCACAATGGCACCCCAGATGTCATTTACCATATTTTTCTCAGCAATATGCGAGGCAATATGATCCCGAACTTCGTCTAGGACCATCTTCTTGGCTTTGGCCATCTCTTTCTTGAAGTTTTCCAACTATTGTGCATTTGTTCGTTCTTTCATGACATTTGTCACAAATTTATTCAAACCAGGATCTTCCAATAGGAATTGCATTCAAGCCTTCTGAACACCAAATTTTGAGGCTTCGTCAAGTCTATCCTGATTTTGGGTCCTACTTAAGCCATCTCTGCGAAACATATCTGTTGGAAATCTCCTCCTTCTGGTAGCTTAAGCCGACCTTCTTTCTGCACTCGCACTCCCTTTGGAAATGCACAAATCTAGGCTGGCTTTCCCTCCAGTGACCTTTCTGGAACTCGCACTGCCTGCTGCTCCTACTAGGTAACTCGCTCTACCTCCTAGAAGTCCTCTGAAATTTGGCACACACATTGCAAACCTTAAAAATCGTATTGGCTGGACTGAAAAGTCTGCTACAACCTTCTGTTGCTAGAAATCACGACTTCCTTTCTTGCAATTGGAAAACTGGAAACCCTATGAGAATTTCTGAAAATTCCCTTTGTGTGCTTTTCTCTTCCTACCCTAGGATGGTTCTCCTATTTGAAGCTCATTACCGAGAATGCCTTACCTTCCTTCGCAATTCTCAGGCATGTAGGGGGGGCATGGGGATTACAAGTTGTTGAGAATTTGGAGGGCTGGAGATTAATACAAATTCTCTTCTTGATAATTACTTGTGAGCTTACATGAGTTACTTATGTCTTCTTTTCGTTAGCTTAGTCTTTCATCAAGTCAATTATCAAAATGCACAAGACACAAAGTTAGGCTTCTAGAGCCAGGGCAAAACCTCTCCCTCTTGGAGAGGAAGACCCGCAAAGAATTCTTCTTATAGATCTTCAAATGACAAGTACCATGACCAAGACTCAGACACTTGACATAGATATTCTTCCAAGACCTTGAAATAGCTTCTTTAAACTTGATTCTGCCCTTCTTCACCAATCTACACTGTTTTGCATTGGTACTAGAGAACTCGTGTCTCCAAGTTTCACTCCTTATAGCTTAGTCAAATATAGGGACAAAATTATCTTCTCTTTGCATATACATTTAAACTGAATTCCTTGAGCTGTAGTTAGGAAGGTAAATCTCACTTTCTCACACTTTTAAGACTTCTTTTCTTCTAATGATCACTGTTCCAACTTCAACAAATTCTTCCTTCAATATGATTGCCCTTAAATTTATATTCCAGGATCTTTGCTTAGTTATGACATCACAAAACAATATATATTACAACAGAGATATATATCTTTCTCAGATTTACCTTCCTCACTTTCTCCCACTTTTAAGACTTCTTTTCTTCTAATGATCACTGTTCCAACTTCAGCAAATTCTTCCTTCAATATGATTGCCCTTAAATTTATATTCCAGGATCTTTGCTTAGTTATGACATAACAAAACAATATATATTACAACAGAGATATATATCTTTACCTTAGCTGAGATAACTTAGACAAATCCGCAATTGACCTCCTGTAACAGACTCCTGAAATCCGTACTGTATACACAGAGAAGTCTGCACTGTTTTCTTGTCTTATAATGCACATTAATTCACCCTTTAGATTTGAGCTAATTCCCGCGTAGGATCCGCACTTATTCTAGTATGAAATCCACACTTTCTTCTGGTTTTTAATCTCCATTTTACATCAGAGCAATCCACAATGTATATCACTCAAATGATCTGTAGTCCAGGAATATATATAGGGCACTGTTCTGTCTTTTTAGGTCGACCATGCAACTGACTTCTCCACTGTGAATTTAGGCCGACTTGAGAGAGGTAATTCCAACATTGATGTAGTTGTCTTCCCTAAATGTAGAGCTAGTCTTCCAACATTGTTTGAGGGTTGTTAGGTGTTCTTCTTCCACAAGGTCTTGGAGCATATATTGCTAGACTAGATCCTTCATGAATATGGCACTTAATTATATTTTATACCTAGAATACACAAACGTAATAGACATCAAGAAGAAGTCTATTAACCTATATAATAAAATATTTCTCATGAAACCCATGAAGGAAGTGCAAGAAAATACATTTTATTATCTTTGTCTTCTTCTTTTCATAAATACACAATTACATAGTCAACATGAAGTTCAGCCTAGTTACACTTTTCAACACTCCCTCTTAACTAGGGAGGTATTCATACAGGTACATGGTCACTTTCAAACTGAAGAATCTCATAAGAAGAATCGGATTGTTAATCGCATCTGTGTAACATCATATCAACCAACATTGTCCTAGTGCAAGGCCTTGACTAACAACTCCATCTCTCAACGAGACAATGGGCTACAATGCTGGCGAGACACATGACTAATAGATACCATAGTCATTGTCTCTCCAAGGTACATACTCCACCCAGGTGTTCCCAAAGTATGAACTTCTTGGACTATTCTTCTCTTGGGTAGCCAACCCTCAAAGAATATCAGTCCTCGACTACTCTTATCTTGAATTCCCTATCTCATTCTCAAAGAGTATCGAATGCCAGATGATTACCCAATCCTCCATTCTGTCTTCCAGGTGAAGACCAAAATGATGTGTCTATCCTTTCTCTTCACATGGCCTTCACGAAGAGTTACGACTGTTAGTCTTGGTCTAGTGCATGACACATGTAATAGAGAATCACATACGTCACTCCCTTTCAACACAAGAAGGACATACCTCAAGTTTCTTCCAAGCAAGAAACTTACCACCAGGATCCCTCTCAACAAGGGTCCCGTAGCAGCAATCCAGCTACTCATGAAGAATTCCTCCCCTTGATGTCATGGATTTCGATATTGAGGAATCTTCAACTTTTGGCTTCATAGGGCATAGATCATCCATTACTTTCAATCACGTGTCATGTCCACTATCAGAAGTGATTTCTTCAGTCTTTCTCATCTGGTCCACCATTATGCCATGCTGGTTTCCTTCGAATAATCTCCAAGGATCATACATCCTTTCTCATGATTAGCAACCTTGCACAAATTCATCTAGATAAACATATACATATGAACTTTTAAAACAAAATTTACCTTAGTGACGATCTTTCACCATGACATCTTCTTGTAGGCATCGACATCCTTTATTCAGATTGACACATCTACTAATGATATGTTTTGTCAAGGGTCTTCTTCTTTACTAGATCTCTGTTAGAGTCTACATATCCTCCCAGGAGATCTCTTAGTCACATCTTCTTGGCCTTTGGATGATAAATCCCTCTTGACATGGTTGCATTTCATGATTTCTTCCTCTCTGCACATTTCTTCATTCCCAGAATCTTACAAATTTTCGAATTTCTCGTTCATGTACAACCACCTCATATTCCATGAGGATATATTATCTTGATTTTATCTGTCAGTGCATCGAGAGATCGTCCTTCATAGATCACACTTCTAAATATAGAAGTCTATTACTTGCAACCATATGACATGACTTAACAACATCCAGTGTCAGCATATAAATATATACATACCTCATACCTTTTTCAATTAACTCATCTGGTAGCAGATTTACTAGAATGAGGAGCTTCATTCCCTTGACCTGCTTTATTCATATGTCATCACATTCCAGAACTCTGTTTCCATGTCGACCCTTGATCTTGATGTCTGCCTTCCATCAGAATTGTTATCAGAGAGGTTTTCTGATCCGGATTTTATGCAGGAACGCAACAAAACATAGAAATAACCATGAACATAGAGATGCAGCGGAAAGAATGCTTCATTTCATTAATATCAAATAACAGAAATATGCTTACAAGCATAATGGAAATAAAATAGCTAGGGTGCTGGTAGCGAATCTCTGAGAAGAGATGTGATGGCTACAGACCTCTGAACTGTGTTACAATGAGGCTCGAGGGCCTATTTATTGTTGAGAAACAATGTAGAATCTGAAACGTCCAAAAACCTAACCGTAAGAGATGAGGCACCAAAACTGTGGGCGCCCGTTTGGGTAAATTGGTGGTTCAACTTCCCGGGGGCATAACTTTGGCACCCGATCTCCGTTTGACGCGCTCAATAGCTCGTTAGAAAGATCTATCCGAGGACTTCAATTTTTGAACGAGCAACATCGGTCCATGGACCCATGTTGCTCTCCGTTTTCCCAAAAAATGTCGTTTAGGGCCTCAAAACGGCTCTGGAAGTTCAGGACCCGAAAAACTGCTAAAAATAGTAAGTTTTGTTGCAACTTGAAAATTGAAAGAACTAAAGATGGGAGTTCAAATGGAATAGGTGGGTGGCCACCAATATCCACCTGGATCATTAAGCCCCCAAAACGGCTCCGAGAGTGGAGGACCCGAAAACCTGCTAAAAATAGTAAGTTGTGCTTAATGTGAAAATCTGCAAGAATTGATGGTGCTGGTCCAAATGGAATAGGTGGGTGGCCACCGATATCCACCTGGATCATTCCTCCCTCCTTAGGAAGCAATGGTCCCCATTGCGTTGAGATCCTCCATGAGATGAGGAAAATTCTATTGAACTGAGTATTAGATGTGTTGAAGATGTCATGGACCTGCGGGTGGACATGTTGGATGCGTTTAGTAAATTTGGTTTCTTTATCAGCCTCATACAGTACATGTTTGGATTCTGTATGTGTAGTTGCAGGATGTATGGCAACATCAGGTGGTGGTGCATTGGGAGTCAGATCAATGGAGTGCTTGTCCTGACAGTGTAGAGGAACCTCTATGAGTGAGGAGAAATTTTCATCGTATTCCTCCATGACTTTGTCCATCTGCTGCAGCCGTGAAAGGGAGCCCTGTTTCGAGGTTGTGGCCACAATATTCTTCTTTCCCTGTGAGTGAGTCGTAAGAAAAATGAATTTCCTGGTCTGGGAAACAATCTTACTGCGTTGTTTTGCAGTAGTCAAAGAGATGGCAGGAGGCGGTACTACCTCCGGGATCCTGTACAAGTTATTTCCCAGAGTAATAATAACAGCACGAGGCCTAGACTCATACACAGCATGTCGCCTCCACAAGTATGGTTGGCCCAATAATACATCAACTACATCAAGAGGAGCAACATCACACAATACCTCATCCGTGAATGGCTTGATACTGTATGGAAGTCGGCACTGTTGGTGGATGCGGAGATCTCTCCCTGGGTGGAGCCACCCGATGGTATACGGCTGCGGGTGTGCTATGGTTGGTAGGCCAAGCTGCTTCACGACGTCTACTGAAATGAGGTTCTTTTGGCTTCCGCTATCGACAAGAAATTGCAGCGGAGAACCCTTCACCCACATCTGCGAATGGAAGAGGCGCTCCCCCTCCTCTGGATCCTCTGGATCATCCCTCTGGATCTTGGTGGTGGAAAAAATGGCACTGGTATCCATATCAATGATTTGCTTCCATTTTTCATTGCCTTTGTCTGGTTCTAACTCGGGATCAGAAAATGCATCTGATTCGGGTGCCTTTAGTTCGACCACCAATGACCGTTTGGCCTGACACTCGTTTTTATTGTGAGTGGGGCTGTTATGAAATTCAAACCACTTCCCTGTGTCCTTCTTTGGATTTGTGGTGTTGTTCTGAGTCGCATCGCTTTTTCCTTGCCCCTTGTTCTTCGGTTCGGGGGCACCTTTCGGATTCACAGATCCAAAGTCTCGCTTCTTCTGCTTAAATTTCTGCTCGATCTTGGTGGCATAGCGATATGTTGTGCCAAGCGATGTAATGTCGAGGAACTCCATTTCCTCCTGAATGTGTTTGTGCAGACAGCCGCGGTACTTGAGCACCAAATGTCTCTCTGAATCTTTAATACCCAACTTTGTGCGTAGGGTATGGAACAGATTCGTCAGTTCGTGCACATCTTGATCCTTTTGTTGCCGCAGCGTGGTCCATTGGATGTATTTGTCCTCATAGCTCCCCACAGGGTAATATTGTTCCTTGATGCCGTCTCGGAACGAATTCCAAGTGGGTGTGGTCGAAAACAGAGAGGGTTCCCCTTCGCCCTCTTGCTCACGGTAGGTTTCCCACCAGTCTTTGACATGGGGGGCGGCTTTGAGGAGTGCAAAAATAATCTTTTCTCGGTCAGAGAAGTCATGGACCAAGAAATACCCTTCCAACAAATTTAACCATCTGTCTACAGCGTCTGCATCTATTTTTCCTTCAAATATAGGAATGTCAAATTTTATTTGTACCTTGAAGGGAGTGGCGCCTCCAGAGTGGCTGTTGGATGCAGATGCGCTATATGTGGGCAGTCGTTGAAGGATTTGAGCAAAGTTATCCATCATCGCGTTCCTTTGTTTCTCGAGGGCCTCCTCGAGCAGTCTTTTGATATGATCTCCTGCTCCCTCATCTTTCTTTTCTTCCGCCATGGGAGGTCGTCGGGGTTTGCGAGGCTCATCTTGCAAGGGTTCAACCAGATCGAGCCCTAACTCCTTATACCCTGACCGCGTTGGGGACATGCAAAGAAAAACAAAGAAAGAGCAGACCCCCTCTGATACCACTGATCCGGATTTTATGCAGGAACGCAACAAAACATAGAAATAACCATGAACATAGAGATGCAGCGGAAAGAATGCTTCATTTCATTAATATGAAATAACAGAAATATGCTTACAGGCATAATGGAAATAAAATAGCTAGGGTGCTGGTAGCGAATCTCTGAGAAGAGATGTGATGGCTACAGACCTCTGAACTGTGTTACAATGAGGCTCAATGGGCCTATTTATTGTTGAGAAACAATGTAGAATCTGAAACGTCCAAAAACCTAACCGTAGGAGATGAGGCACCAAAACTGTGGGCGCCCGTTTGGGTAAATTGGTGGTTCAACTTCCCGGGGGCATAACTTTGGCACCCGATCTTCGTTTGACGCGCTCAATAGCTCGTTAGAAAGATCTATCCGAGGACTTCAATTTTTGAACGAGCAACATCGGTCCATGGACCCATGTTGCTCTCCATTTTCCCAAAAAATGTCGTTTAGGGCCTCAAAACGGCGTCGGAAGTTCAGGACCCGAAAAACTGCTAAAAATAGTAAGTTTTGTTGCAACTTGAAAATTGAAAGAACTAAAGATGGGGGTTCAAATGGAATAGGTGGGTGGCCACCAATATCCACCTGGATCATTAAGCCCCCAAAACGGCTCCGAGAGTGGGGGACCCGAAAACCTGCTAAAAATAGTAAGTTGTGCTGAATGTGAAAAGCTGCAAGAATTGATGGTGCTGGTCCAAATGGAATAGGTGGGTGGCCACCGATATCCACCTGGATCATTCCTCCCTCCTTAGGAAGCAATGGTCCCCATTACGTTGAGATCCTCCATGAGATGAGGCAAGTTCTGTTGAACTGAGTATTACATGTGTTGAAGATGTCATGGACCTGCGGGTGGACATGCTGGATGCGTTTAGTAAATTTGGTTTCTTTATCAGCCTCATACAGTACATGTTTGGATTCTGTATGTGTAGTTGCAGGATGTATGGCAACATCAGGTGGTGGTGCATTGGGAGTCGGATCAATGGAGTGCTTGTCCTGGCAGTGTAGAGGAACCTCTATGAGTGAGGAGAAATTGTCATTGTATTCCTCCATGACTTTGTCCATCTGCTGCAGCCGTGAAAGGGAGCCCTGTTTCGAGGTTGTGGCCACAATATTCTTCTTTCCCTGGGAGTGAGTCGTAAGGAAAATGAATTTCCTGGTCTGGGAAACAATCTTACTGTGTTGTTTTGCAGTAGTCAAAGATGGCGGGAGGGTGATGCGCACTCCCGGTATCTGACAAGTTATTTCCCAAAGTAATAATAACAGCACGAGGCCTAGACTCATACACAGCATGTCGCCTCCACTAGTATGGTTGGCCCAATAATACATCAGCTACATCAAGAGGAGCAACATCACACAATACCTCATCCGTGAATGGCTTGATACTGTATGGAAGTCGGCACTGCTGGCGGATGCGGAGATCTCTCCCTGGGTGGAGCCACCCGATGGTATACGACTGCGGGTGTGCTATGGTTGGTAGGCCGAGCCGCTTCACGACGTCTGCTGAAATGAGGTTCTTTTGGCTTCCGCTATCGACGAGAAACTGCAGCGGAGAACCCTTCACCCACATCTGCGACTGGAAGAGGCGCTCCCCCTCCTCTGGATCCTCTGGACCCTCCTTCTGGATCTTGGTGGTGGCAACGATGGCACTAGGATCCGCATCAATGATATGCTTCCCTTTGTCATTACCTTTGTCTGGTTCTAACTCAGGATCAGAAAATGCATCTGATTCGGGTGCCTTTAGTTCAGCCACCAAAGATTGTTTGGCCCGACACTCGTTTGTGTTGTGAGTGGGGCTGTTATGAAATTCACACCACTTCCCTGTGTCCTTCTTTGGATTTGTGGTGTTGTTCTGAGTCGCATTGCTTTGGCCTTGCCCCTTGTTCTTCGATTCGGGGGCACCTTTCGGATTCGCAGATCCAAAGTCTCGCTTCTTCTGCTTAAATTTCTGCTCGATCTTGGCGGCATAACGATATGCCGTGCCAAGCGATGTAATGTCGAGGAACTCCATTTCCTCCTGAATGTGTTTGTGCAGACAGCCGCGGTACTTGAGCACCAAATGTCTCTCTGAATCTTTAATACCCAACTTTGTGCGTAGGGTATGGAACAGATTCGTCAGTTCGTGCACATCTTGATCCTTTTGTTGCCGCGGCGTGGTCCATTGGATGTATTTGTCCTCATAGCTCCCCACAGGGTAATATTGTTCCTTGATGCCGTCTCGGAACGAATTCCAAGTGGGTGTGGTCGAGAACAGAGAGGGTTCCCCTTCGCCCTCTTGCTCACAGTAGGTTTCCCACCAGTCTTTGACATGGGGGGCGGCTTTGAGGAGTGCAAAAATAATCTTTTCTCGGTCAGAGAAGTCATGGACCGAGAAATACCCTTCCAACAAATTTAACCATCTGTCTATAGCATCTGCATCTATTTTTCCTTCAAATATAGGAATGTCAAAGTTTATTTGTACCTTGAAGGGAGTGGCACCTCCAGAGTGGCTGTTGGATGCAGATGCGCTATATGTGGGCAGTCGTTGAAGGATTTGAGTAAAGTTATCCATCATCGCGTTCCTTTGTTTCTCGAGGGCCTCCTCGAGCAGTGTTTTGATAGGATCTCCTGCTCCCTCATCTTTCTTTTCTTCCGCCATGGGAGGTCGTCGGGGTTTGTGAGGCTAATCTTGCAAGGGTTCAACCAGATCGAGCCCTAACTCCTTATACCCTGATCGCGTTGGGGACATGCAAAGAAAAACAAAGAAAGAGCAGACCCCCTCTGATACCACTGATCCGGATTTTATGCAGGAACGCAACAAAACATAGAAATAACCATGAACATAGAGATGCAGCGGAAAGAATGCTTCATTTCATTAATATCAAATAACGAAAATATGCTTACGAGGCATAATGGAAATAAAATATGAGGTCTTGGTAGCGAATCTCTCGAGAAGAGATGTAGTGGCTACGGACCTACGGCTTGTGTTACAATGAGGCTCGAGGGCCTATTTATTGTTGAGAAACAATGTAGAATCTGAAACGTCCAAAAACTTAACCGTAGGAGATGAGGCGCCAAAACTGTGGGCGCCCGTTTGGGTAAATTGGTGGTTCAACTTCCCGAGGGCATAGCTTTGGCACCCGATCTCCGTTTGATGCGCTCAATAGCTCGTTAGAAAACATCGATCCATGGACCCATGTTGCTCTCCGTTTTCCCAAAAAATGTCGTTTAGGGCCTCAAAACGGCTCCGGAAGTTCAGGACCCGAAAAAATGCTAAAAATAGTAAGTTTTGTTGCAACTTGAAAATTGAAAGAACTAAAGATGGGGGTTCAAATGGAATAGGTGGGTGGCCACCAATATCCACCTGGATCATTAAGCCCCCAAAATGGCTCCGAGAGTGGAGGACCCGAAAACCTGCTAAAAATAGTAAGTTGTGCTGAATGTGAAAAGTTGCAAGAATTGATGGTGCTGGTCCAAATGGAATAGGTGGGTGGCCACCGATATCCATCTGGATCATTTTCCCCGGAGCTGCTACGCCAGGAGCTCCTACTATGCTTTTATCATGATGCTATAATATACATTGCTTCCTGTCATACTATTTTACAACCAACAAAAATCACTTAAAGGAGAAGAAGAACCTAATCGTAGTTGAGATCCCTCACTTCTTCTTTCTTACATTTCTTTGCATCAGGTTCTTCTCTTATATCTAAGACATGCGCTTCTTCCTTTTTCCTCTTGTCCTTTCTAAATTTAGGACAATCTCGTTTATAATGCCCAAGATCATTACATCCAAAGCATCGTGCTTTGTCGACATTTCTCTTCTTATTTTGAGGACCAAATTTATCGAATCTTCCTTTCTTCCCAGACATGGTGACCCTTGATTGTCTTCTCTTGATCCTTCTTTCAATCTTGATTCTTCTCTCTTACCTAGACTTTGGAATGACATGGCTTCTCTCCCATCTATGTTGGAAGTGGAACCTCTCCATTCTTTCGATAAGATATTTTGTACCATAGTGAGTATTTCTTTATCAGAGGTTACTTCTCCCAACTTCAGTAGTTGTTCTCGTATTGCGAAAATCTTCGTTAGCTATGGAATTATTCCTTCCTTTGACATTTTCAATTTGTATAGTTTTTGTCTCAAGGATATTATATCCTTTGTAGAACCTTTCAAGAATAGTTCCACCAATTTATCATATATTTCTTTTGAGGATTCTAGCTTTGATACATAGGGAATGAGAGAGTCTTTTATGGATTCTATAAGAATCCTTCGGGCTCTTATGTCTCCCTACATGTATTTGAGATATGCTAGAGTGTCTTCATTTGGAGGTTGAATTGTAGATCCTTCTATGAAGCCCATAACTTTATTTTTAATTAGCTTAAGATCTGTCCTTTTCTTCCATGCATTGAAGTTTGATAACCCAACCAAGTTTTTGCTCTCTATACAGTAAGTCATTTTGACAGATTTAGATAAAGTCATAGATACTTACTTGAGAGAGTGACTTTCTCCTTCAACAACTTCCTTGATGATGACGTAGAGGTTGGGAGCTTCTTACAAGATAGAATTCTTCAATATAGGAGATCTTAGATCCTTGATGGTAAAGGATGTCTTCAAAAGATGGTGTCCTGTTCTACCATTGTCTTGAATGTATAATCTTTGATGGCAAAGATTATTTTCTTGAAAAGATGATCCTTTTGAAGATTTTGAGAGTATTCCTTGCAAATTGATTTGACTCTTCACCCAAACTTTGATTTTTGCTTCCTGGAGTGTCTCTTTGTCAAGCAGCCCTTGAGTTCAACACCTTAGCTTTAATACCATGTTCAGAGTTTGGAGGGCTGGAGATTAATACAAATTCTCTTCTTGATAATTTCTTGTGGGCTTACATGAGTTACTTATGTCTTCTTTTCTTTAGATTAGTTGGTTTTTCATCAAGTCAATTATCAAAATGCACGAGACACAAAATTAGGCTCCTAGAGCTAGTGCAAAATCTCTCCCTCTTGGAGAGGAAAACCCATAAAGAATTCTTCTTATAGATCTTCAAATGACAAGTACCATGACCAAGACTCAGATCCTTGACCTAGATATGCTTCTAGGACCTTGAAACATCTTCTTCAAATTTGATTCTTCCCTTCTTCATGTTAGGTCCCTATATTACTAGTATAGTCCCTTATTGTTATTAGTGTAACCTCCTTACTGTTATTATTGTACCCTTGTAACCTCCATTTTGTTATTATTGTGCCCTTAAATTATTATTGTTAGGTCAGCTAGGATTACATTGTGGCCCACTAGGATTACATTATGGCCACATGGACTCCTATATATAGAAAGGAGGTTTTGTAAATTGTATCATCAAAGAATTTTTCATTCATGTAATGTATTGGAGGTTGCCCCTCGAAGTGGCTTATTTCTAAGGCGTTGATATCTCTTTTCTTCTATTTTTGGAGCTGGTTACACAACATTTGGTATCAGAGCTTTGGATTCTAGGGTTTCGCTGCTCCAAATAGGTCATTGTGGCATTTTCACTATAACGTTTTTTCTACGAAGTTTTAGAAGCTGAAATTTTTAGGGTGCGAAGTTGAAATCCTGAGGAACATCGTAAAACAATTTCAGAGTTTGGTTAGCAATATTTTTGGAGATATGATCTGTGGAAGTTAGGTCTTTTTTAGGCTCCTAAACAGGTCATCGTGGAATTTGCGCTGTAACTTTTGTTCTACGTAGTTTCAGAAGCTGAAATTTTTAGGGTGCGAAGCCGAAATCCTAAGGAAAATCGTCAAAAAGTTTCAGAGCTTGGTTCGCAATATTTTCAGAGATATGATCTGTGGAAGGGAGTGCTTTTTATGGCTCCTGAAATTCATCTCAAAGAGGTGATCATGGGAAAATCTTCATAACTCTCTCTCTGAGCATTGGATTGGAGTGCCATAAAAAGTAGTTGCAAGTACATGGACTGTAGTTTCTTGGCTATCAATTTTAGAGCCGAAGGACGAAACAGTGACACGTGGAAAGTCGTACAAGTTCATTCTACTAAACTAGTCCATAATTAGGTCATCATGGGAGATTAGACACAACTTTGTCTTGGAGAATCCAAATTAGGTAAGACCTGTGGCATTTGAAAGATAATTCAAAGGGCTACGTTGGTACCGAAACTAAAATATTGAAGTGCTGCAATCACAGAGATAATCCAATTTCAATATCGAGCTACTCAAAAGCAAGAAAAATGTGTATATTTTTTTTCCGAATTGCGTAAGTCTTGTTTGAAGAATCAATTTGAATTGATTCCAAGGGCATATTGTAGAATAGATATCAGTATTGGTTCTAAAAGATGTCCCGTAAAAATAATTCAACACCCATTAAACCTTCATAAGGCTCTACTATGACTCATGAAGATGAAGAATTGCAACATGATCTATCAAAATTACAAGAGCAAGTGCAACAAATTTCACTCTCGCAAAGAGCAACAAAAAATGAAATGGAAGTTTTGAAAAAAGGCGTGGAAGTGAAGATGGACGGTTTGAAGAAAGGCATGGAAGCTAAGATGGATGGCGTGGAAGTGAAGATGGACGGTTTGAAGAAAGGCGTGGAAGCTAAGATGGATGGCATGGAAGCTAAGATGGATGATCTAAAATCAAACATCGAAGATTTGACAAAGTTGATACAAAAAATGTTTCCTAATGGTGAAAAGATAGTAGAAGAACCTCATGATGAGAACAAAATAAATGTTAATCGTGATTTCATAAACTCTAATGTTGGCGGGAAGAACCACCATATTCCAAAAATGGATATGAGGAAGTTTGATGGAAATGATCCTGTAACATGGATACTACGGATGGAGCAATATTTTGATCTCCATAATGTGAAAAACACACAAAAGGTACGCATTGCAACTTTACATTTAGAACAAAATACATTTGTATGGTATCGATGGCTTTGCTCTTGTAAAAAAATTGTCACTTGGTCAATTTTTACGGAGGAAATGATAGCACATTATGAGGATACAAAGAGCAACACCTTCTTTAGCCAATTGATAAATCTCAAACAAATGGGTTTAGTGGGGCAGCACATTGAGGACTTCCAAAAATTGAATATAAGGGTAACTGATATTCCAGAGGAACACAGGATCAATCTCTTCATAGGCACTTTAAAGGATAACATCCAACATGAAGTTCGCGTTTTGGAACCAGATTCATTGGAGAAGGCATTCAGGTTGGCAAGAAAAGTTGAATGTAAAATAATGGCGACAAGGAAGCCTGCCACTCAATTCTATAAAGAAGGAAGTGTTGCTACGCCTAGATTTCCACAACCTACAAGGTTGACACCACAACAATTGGAAGAAAAAAGAGCAAAAGGGCTTTGCTACAATTGTGATAGCAAATACATTAAAGGTCATAAGTGTGCTGAGAAGAAATTATTTTACATAGATTGTGAAGAGGAAGAAGAAAATGAACAAGAAGAGGATATACACCAGGAATTAGCCCTAGAAGAGGAAGAAATGAATCCGACCATATCGTGTAATGCAATGGCAGGAATTATCACTCCTCAAACTCTCAAGATAGAAGGACATATCAAGAAGAAAAAGGTAATAGTGTTGATTGATTAAGGTAGCACCCATAATTTTATTCATTGTAAGGCAACCAAGGAATTAAATTGTTTCCTATACTCAGCACCAGAATGTCAAGTGATGGTTGCAAATGGAGGAACTATAAATTGCTCTGGAAAATGCCCTAATATCAAGCTAACCATGGGGGAATATGTATTGACTATTCCAATGCTTTCCATTCCTATGGGAGGTGCTGATGTTGTTCTAGGAGTACAATGGTTACAATCTTTGGGGACGATAGCTTTTCATTTTCAAGAAATTTTCTTGAATTTTTTTTCAGAAGGAAAGGAAGTCGAATTACGGGGTATTGCGGGGAAGCCGGGAAAGATAATAAACTCTAATATCATGACAAAGCTTCTAAAGAAAGAACAACGAGGCGTAATTGCACAATTATGCTCACTAGAAGTTCCAACATCAAAATCATCTATTTCTGCAGATCTCCAACAAGTGTTGGACAATCATTCCAAGGTGTTTGAAACTCCCAAAGGACTCCCACCTATTCGTGATCATGATCATGCTATTCATTTGATTCCAGGAAGTGTTCCTCCAAACATCGGGCCTTATAGATATCCTTACTTCCAAAAGAGCGAAATTGAACGTCTGATTGCAGAAATGTTAGAGGCGGGTATAATTCAACCTAGTCAAAGTTCTTTCTCTGCTCCTGTAGTATTGGTACACAAGAAGGATGGATCATGGCGCATGTGTCCGGATTATAGGGAGCTCAATAAGCTCACCATTAAAGATAAATTTCCCATTCTGTGATTGATGAATTATTGGATGAATTACATGGAGCAATTTATTTTACCAAGTTGGATCTTCGTTCAGGATATCATCAAATTAGAATGAAGACTGAAGATATTCCAAAAACAACATTTCGAACTCATGAGGGTTATTATGAATTTTTGGTCATGCCTTTTGGCCTTACCAATGCACCTTCTACATTTCAAGAGTTGATGAATTCCATTTTCAAACCCTTCCTTAGAAAATTTGTGCTAGTATTTTTTGATGATATACTAATCTACAACAGGTCTTGGAAGGATCATTTTGAACATGTTGACAGGGTGCTCAAACTATTGCAGGAGAAACAATTATATGCAAAAACATCCAAATGTTTCTTTGGAGTACAAGAGGTGGAATATCTGGGTCATATTGTTTCTCACAAGGGTGTTAAAGTAGACCCTAACAAAATTAAAGCCATTAAGGAATGGAAAGTCCCCACAACCATAAAGCAGTTGCGAGGATTTCTCGGGTTAACAGGGTATTATTGCAAGTTTGTTAAGAATTATGGGAGAATAGCAGCACCTCTAACAACATTATTGAAGAAGGATGCATTTTCATAGATTAATGAAGCAACTAAGGCCTTCGAACATCTTAAAGAGGCAATGTCTCTAGCACCGGTCTTAGCTATGCCAGACTTCACAAAAACCTTTATTGTGGAATGTGATGCCTCAGGAAATGGAATTGGTGCTTTTTTAATGCAGGAAGAAAGACCCATTGCTTTTGAAAGTCGTCCAATCAAAGGAAAGTATTTACAAAAACCTATTTATGAGAAGGAAATGTTAGCAATACTGCATGCACTAAAGAAATGGAGAACTTACCTAATGGGAAGACACTTCAAGGTAAAAACTGATCATGATAGTCTTAAACACTTTTTGGAACAAAGACTATCTTCGGAAGAGCAGCAAAAATGGGTCACAAAGATGTTGGGTTATGACTTTGAAATAATCTACAAAAAAGGAAAGCTTAATGTTGTTGCAGATGCACTCTGAAGAAAGAATGAAGAGGTGGAAGCATTGCTTTGTGCCATTTCTATTATCCAACCAGATTGGATAACTGAAGCAAGAGATGAATGGAAGAAGGACAAAGATGTATGGATACTCATTCAAAAGTTGCAGCAAGATCCTAGTACATCTGATACATTTAGTTGGAAAAAATGATTCCTTATGGTACAAAGATCGCTTATATCTTTGTAAGAATTCCCAACTAAAACAAAAGATTCTTCTGGAATTGCACACTTCTCCTTTAGGAGGACACTCAGGATTTTTAAAAACTTACCACAGGGTGAAGAAAGAATTCTTTTGGGATGTCCTTAAATATGATATTCAAAAGTTTGTGGCGGAATGTTTGGTTTTCCAGCAGAATAAAGTTGAGACAATTAAGACCCCGAGACTTCTACTACCTTTATCCATTCCAAGTCAACGTTGGGAGGAGATTTCAATGGATTTTATCACAGGTTTACCTAAGTCCAAAGGAAAGAGTGTCATCATGGTGGTAGTTGATAGACTTACCAAGTATGCACACTTCTGTGCATTATCTCATCTATTTAAAGCAAGTACAGTTGCTACTACATTTATGGAGAGAATTCAAAAGCTACATGGAAGCCAAAGGGTTATTGTGAGCGACAGAGATCCCATTTTTACTGGAAATTTTTGGACGGAGTTATTTTCTTGTTTGGGTACTCAATTAGCTCATAGCTCATCTTATCATTCTCAATTTGATGGTCAAACTGAGATAGTAAATAAATGTTTGGAAGGTTATCTTTGTTGTTTTGTATCTGATAAACAAACACAATGGGTCAAGTGGTAACCTCTCGCTGAATGGTGGTATAACACTTCCTTCTATACTGCAACAAAAATGACCCCATTTATGGCACTTTATGGATATCATCCACCATCCATCACATCATCTTTAAGGGAAAATTCGAAGGTTCAAGCAGTGGAAGATCACATCGAGCATCAACACAAAGTTCTCCAACTCTTAAAGGATAACCTGAATTTGGCACAAAATCGAATGAAACAACAGGCAGATCAACATCGCAGCGAGAGAAGTTTTGATGTAGGAGATTAGGTATTTTTACGGCTACAACCATACAAACAAATGTCCCTCAAGCAAGCAAAGAAGGATAATAAATTATCGCCAAAGTACTATGGTCCTTACAAGGTGTTGCAAAAGATTGGTACTATAGCATACAAATTGGAGCTTCCTGCTTCTTCGCGAGTACATCCAGTTTTCCATGTTTCATGCTTAAAGAAGGTTATAGGTGAAAATCTTCCAGTTCAAACAATATTGCCAGAACTTGATGAGGAAGGAAAAATCATATTGGAACCTAAAGCGGTCACGGAAATAAGAACTCGACAGCTACATAATCGATCAATTTCAGAGTATCTCATCAAATGGAAGAACTTACCCACTGAAGATTCTACATGGGAGGATGAGAAGTTTATATAGAAGCACCCAGAGCTACTCAAGCGTTGAGGACAACACTTTTTTGAAGAAAAGGGGCATGTTAGGTCCCTATATTACTAGTATAGTCCCTTATTGTTATTAGTGTAACCCCCTTACTGTTATTATTGTACCCTTGTAACCCCCATTTTGTTATTATTGTGCCCTTAAATTATTATTGTTAGGTTGGCTAGGATTACATTGTGGCCCACTAGAATTACATTATGGCCACATGGACTCCTATATATTGAAAGGAGGTTTGTAAATTGTATCATCAAAGAATTGTTCATTCATGTAATGTATTGGAGGTTGCCCCTTCGAAGTGGCTTATTTCTAAGGCGTTGATATCTCTTTTCTTCTATTTTTGGAGCTGGTTACACAACACTTCACCAATCTGCACTGTTCTGCATTGGTACTAGAGAACTTGGTCTCCAAGTTTCACTCCTTATAGCTCAGTCAAATATAGGGACAAAATTATATTCTCTTTGAATATGCTTTTAACTGAATTCCTTGAGCTGTAGTTAGGAAGGTAAATCTCAGATTTACCTTCCTCACTTTCTCCCACTTTTAAGACTTCTTTTCTTCTTATGATCACTGTTCCAACTTCATCAAATTCTTCCTTAAATACTATTGCCCTTAACTTTATATTCCAGGATATTTGCTTAGTTATGGCATCACAAAAAAATATATATTACAATAGAGATATATATCTTTACCTTAGCTGAGATAACTTAGACAAATCCGCAATTGACCTACTGTAACGGACTCCTGAAATCTGTACTGTATACACAAAGAAGTCCGCATTGTTTTCTTGTCTTGTAATCCACATTAATTCACCCTTTAGATCTGAGCTAATTCCTACCTGGGATCTGTACTTCTTCTAGTGTGAAATCCACACTTTCTTTTGGTCTTTAATCCACATTTTACATCAGAGTAATCCGCAATGTATATCACTCAAATGATCTGTAGTCCAGGAATATATACAGGGCTCTGTTATGTCCTTTTAGGCCAACCATGCAGCTGACTTGTCCACTGTGAATTTAGCTCGACTTGAGGGAGGTAGTTGTCTTCCCTGAATGTAGAGCTAGTCTTCCAACATTGTTTGAGGGCTGTTAGCTGTCCTTCTTCCACAAGGTCTAGGAGCATATATTGCTAGACTACATCCTTCATGAATATGACACTTAATTATATTTTATACCTAAAAGACACAAACCTAATAGACATCAAGAAGAATTCTATTAACCTATATAATAAAATCTTGCTCATGAAACCCATGAATCAAGTATAACAAAATACATTTTATTATCTTTCTTCTTCTTTTCATAAATACACAATTACATAGTCAACATGAAGACCGACCTAGTTACACTTTTCAACACCTGTCTGGCTACTCGGGCCTGGGTTCACCCCCATGTATGAATAGTCCTTCAACCATTAAGCCAACCTTTTGTGCCACCCAACCATTAAGTTGTCTGCCAATTAAAATCAATCTATTGCATAGTGTTATTGGGTCAAAAGCTAGAAAGAAATAAAACTGCAAACACTTGCTACAAATTTCTACACCCAGATCTACTCTACAAAATCACTGATCTAGTCATCAAAGTCTCTTCCCAACAACCACACTACTTGCTGCTATTGCTTTTGGGACTAATCGAGCTTTTCCTTCACCTTGAACTAGACATCAATTTTTTTTCCCTAGCAATTCACACTGCTTGGTTGGCCTGCGCAAATTTGGAATATTGTGCTTAGATCCCGCTTTGAAACTGCATAATTTCGCTTCCTTCACTTCTAAGCCTCTTGTTTGATCAACAATGCTCTGATACCATGTGAAATTTCCACGAATGCACCAATTGGAGTTTAATCTTCTAACTATTAGCAATTTATCTGTTTACACCAAATAACGATTAAATAATTGATGCATTCTTCACAATAAAAACGCTACAGAATTATAAAATAGGAATTGAGAAATAGATGCACAACACAATAAAATTGACACCATTATTTTGGACTAACATCCTCGTAAAAACCCCAAAGTGAAAAACGATGCAAAAAACAAAGGTTTATTTTATCATGCAGTAATTTGAAAATTTTACATTTGGATTCCCAACTAGCAATCCTCTGGAAAATATAGATCACAACTAGGATAATCCAGTGGAGATCTCAGATCTCCACTGCAAACCAACTAGACCTCTATCTAAACACTCACACTCGCTGGCTAATCACACCTTTGCCCAGAATGCAAACTAGTGGCTCTGGATCCACTCACACTTCATGGAAACTGGCTCTAATTGAGTCGTCCTGCTTCCCTTTGTCAAGTAACCACTCGCTCTGCATTCCAGAAATATATCTGTTCTTCAACTAGTTATCTATGGCTCTTTTGGCAAACTCGCACCGGGGTTTCTAGCTGTATGTAGTGCTTGTACAACCTCCTATGCAGATGTATTCGTTCTGCCTTTTCCTGCCATTCCTGCACTAGAAAAATACTAGGAATCTCTCCTCCAGATTTCTACTCTCAAATCTCCGCTGCTTGCTCTTCTGATGCTCTTTCGTTGGCTCGAATTGTGCCCTTGTTGAACACTCCACACTGGGTAGCTTGATCTGCCTCTCACGATTGATCACTCTGATCCTATACCCAAGTCCTTTTACTTTCTCTTATAATCTCTCGTTGGAGTATCAATGGCCACAATTTAATCTCCAACGATGACTAAGATCAATTAGACTTCATCAATAGAAGCCTCTAGAGTAATCTCGAACATCTTTAATTAATTAACTTTAATTTACCACTTCTCCTAAATTAGACTTAGGAAATATTTTAATTATGACAATTTAAATTAATTAATGTGCTTCCCAAGCTTATCTCGCAAAACCTTTTTTGGGTTTTGGAGATCTAGTGTTTCTTAGCCTCTTAGCATCATTTGAGACTTGAACACATGCCCGATGCTACACAAACTAACATTCGATAGTTGGTGTGATGCTCACTCCTTGTTAGCTTATTGGAGAGGCTACCATAACTTGGTGGGATGCTTTGCCAAGCCTTGTTGCTAGTTAGGGTCATAGTAAGTGTGGACGCCCTAGTGAGGGTTTGGAATGCTTTGTATAAGTCCTTGGTTTGGATAATATAGAAGGGTGTGATGTAGTAGGTTTGGCAAAGATGAGATATTGTACTATACCTTCATATTGTGCAATTGCCATAAACTCTTATTGAGGATTTGGTTTTCTTGCGTTTTGAGCAAGTTTAAGGCCTTTTTGATATGTTGATTTATCCGAAAAGTAAGTCTGAAATGTTGAGTGATTTGGTATGCTTTAGATGAAACCTCAGATCCAACATGATCACTCTCAATAAATGTAATTTTCAGATTTTCATACTTGATTAGTTCATGCCCTAATTCTCGTTGAATTGATTTAGTGTTAAAAGTATTTTGTGGTGTCTATCTGCTTGAATTTGTATAGACTAGTTGTGGACAGATTTGGGATATATGTAGGTGTATTTTTGAATATTTTAGTTCAGCCCTAATGTTGAAAGATCAATGTGATAAAGTTGTGACCTCATTGAAGGGAGGTGAAGTTTATGAATTGGGTAAGAACAAATTTCTTGGCGAAGATTTGTTTAGTTCACAAAATTCTTATAGATAACCATATTATGTATTTTTGCAATAAGAATGTTCTCTTGTATTTTTAATAACCTACAATAACGTGAAGTTGACAAAGTTTCTGTCCATTATTAGGGCTACAAACTTTATTGAGAAGCAATTTTACATAGGAAATGCTTATGCTAATGCAAATAAGGGATGGTAGAATTGCATAATTTTTTGATTAAACCATTTAGTAAAATTACATAAATACTTTTCATAAGGAAAATTTTGGAATAAAGCATGATTTGTTAATGTGCATTTTACGACTAAATATGTTTGATAAATACACTTTGAGAGCATAGAAAGTAGTTGGTTGAAATTGCATATGCCTAGTTAAACATTTAATAACGATGTATTATTAGTCCCTGCCTCTCGACGGACTATAGCATTTGCATCACGATCAAAGTGCATTGAATCTACATTATTTTGTTGTGTTATGCAATTTTAACCAAAGTTTTGGGAAAATGTTGAATATTTCTTTTTTTTCGTAAATTCAATTTTTTATTATTATAATTTTTGGAAATTTTATTTTTAATTTTCGATTGACTGAGCGAGTTGTGATGGGACATAATTCCCCTGGTGGAGGGAGATTTATATTCGACATTTGTAAGTTCTTGGCAAATCATTAATAATAATAATAATAATAATTTTTTGAGTGGCTATTTCATCGGTGAATGCTTTGACATTGACATTTACACAATGCTCCGAGTAGGTCCTTTACGTAAGCAGGGTGGGGCATTTCATCAATGAGTGGTATGACACTGGCATTGACAATGACACTATAGCACATGTTGCTAGTGCGTTTTTCTCTTATTTCATTTTAAACTATTTTTTCATCTTAAACTTTTTTCAGGTTTAGTTGCGCAGGAGAACAAGTTCATGGAGTCGTGAATGTGCGCGAAGTGAAGGATGTGTGGGTGAAAGGGTATGTGTAGATACAAGGGAGTGTAGAGAAGCAATTATTTAATTGCGAAGTGATTTCTTGATAGATGCAAAGCAATTGAATATAGCAAGTTCGAAGGAGACGAGGATATAACCTAGCTTCGAAGCAGGTTTCATAATGTTTCGTATCTCTAAACAAAAAAGACTAGTTTTGTGATATGCGGAGGAAGGACAAATGATGTGTGTGAGAAAGGGTGTGTGGAGAAACTTTGTGCGATTGAATTTGTTAAAGAGAATAAACTATATATTGAATCAAGCTTTCTTCTTTGCACTCTGCAGAAGGCGAATTTAATACGCGGAGCAGGGAACATAAACCTTATTTCACAGATGTTTGATTTGATATAGAGATGATTCAACAACTTCATGTGCGATTTTCAAAACTATTTTCAAGGTTTCCGAATACTTATGATGCAATAATAGTCACAAAAATGCTAACACTGCACACAATGGAAATAAAAAACCAACACCTTTGAGTAAAGCTTTCTTCTTCCACATTCTGCACAAGGCTAATTTAAGATTGTAGGAGAAATTTACTTAGCAAGAGGAAGCAGTAGGAGAATATGATATTATGACTTATATTAATATGTTTATATTATTGTGCAGAGGTGTGAAACAAGTATCATTGATACATTGTGCAGAGTGTTTAAAGATTATATGGATCCTTATTATATTATGTACATCTACATACATTATTTATATTAGTTAGGCATCATATACAATATATCAAAAAACCCAAGTCTTTGAACCTGATACAAATATTTGTTTCAACTTAAAATAGAAACTTAGTATATAATATTAAATGAAAACTTTGAAGATGATATTACGACTTATATCAATTTTCTTATATTATTGTGTGGAGGCATAGAACAAGTAACATCGATACATTGTGTGGAGTGCTTAAAGATTATATGGATCCTTAATATTTTTTGTACCTCCGCACACATTATCTCAATTAGTTAGCCATCATATAGAATGTATCAAAAAACCAAAATCTTTAAACATAATACAAATAATAGTTTTAACTTTAAATAGAAACTTAGTACCTAATATTAAATGAAGTCTCATTTTAATGCGTAACTATTGATTAATGTATCAAAAAATCTTGATATTCCATTATAATTCCAAGACACGTTGGGCCTACATGTGCGAAGTGCAGAAGTGTAGATACTAGCTATGTGTAGAGATAAGGGAAGACAAATATGTATTTCGTATATTTAACTTTCGATTCCACTTTTGCACTCCACAATGACAATGCTCATTGCCCCTCTGCATTGTTTACAATTCAAACATTTATCCTTAATACGGTGAAAAAATATATTGGCAACAATATATGTGAATGATTGCAAATTACATGGAAAACAACTTTTGATTTGCAACATTTAGTACAAAGAGCTAAGTCATTTGTCAAGTGCATTGAACATGATCTCGAAGGAGAAATGTATTTCATAAACAATGGCTTATGTGCTTCTAACTAAAGGTTTGATTTGCTCTCATATCTAGAGAAAAAAGGCAGAAAATGGCGAATGTTACTAAGATGAAGTAAATCAAAGTTTTATAGTCTCAAAGAATAAAAAGATTGGAGAACATATTTTATGAGTGTGAAAACATAGGGAATCGAAGAGTTGATGCCTATGCCAAGGCTGTACAGATTGTGTAGGATTTAAACGGTCCACACATGACATGTGATTTTGGATTAATATCAAGAAAAATGTTGGCGATTGAATTGAATAGGTTAGGGATATTTTTCCCCACACACATACTACACATAGCTCCCTCTCCTTCTCCGCACTTTGCACAGTCACCGTTCGTTGATACATTATGCAAAGTGATTAATAATAAGTGGCTTTGATTTTTAAAAAAACCAATATTGTGTGAAAGGAAGGTGTGTGAGAGAGCTGTGCGGAGGGAAAATGCATGCAGAATTGAAGAACTTTGCGGCATAAGATTGTGTTTGTTATTTCGCGCACTTGTTCTTCGACACAAATCACAAATTAAAAAATCTAAGTTTTATGAAGCTTTTGTAATGTAATTTTAACAAGGAACGTGTTCGTTGTTGCATTTTCCATGTGTTCATCATGCATTTTTTAACATGCATGTTGTCGACACATACTCGATTAGTTCTCGAGCGGGTTGTTATGGATGGTTTTTCTCAAAGTGCTTTTGTACATGCTCTAATAAATTGTTGTCTTTCTAGTTTTCATAATCGATAGTGAAGAGTGTTGTTTTAAGTGATGCATGTTTTGCTTATTCATGTCAGATTTATGCACATAAGTTGTTTTCGTAAAGAAGGAAAATTTTTATGATATCTTTATCATGTCTGTTGTTTTTATTTTGTTTTGTGATCCTAAATTTCGCTCTTACAAAAATGTTTTTAAGGAATCAATGTGGATATATGCATATGCTATTAATGTGTGTACTTTATGTTGTTTTAAAGACTTCATCATATATAGGCACATTTTGTAGTTCATTTCCATGAATGTTATTTATTTTGTGCTTATCATGGAGTGATAACTCATAGTGAATTTAGAACATGTTGGAAGCATTATTGCTAAAACATCAATGGAGAAGTGTTTGTTTTCTATAAAAAGATATTGTATCGATGCAATTTTAAGACAACATAATCTATTTCATGTAAACAATTTTGCTTATGTTGTAGGAGATTGCCTATTCAATGCTATGCAAATTCTTTTGCATTTTAGATATGCGTCAAGACAGTTACATGAAGGAACTATAAAACATTTCAAAAATTGTTTAGATGAATGGAACACTTCAGCGATATTATTTTATGAACACGAATTGAACATAGATGCATTGATACAAATGCATGGTGTAAATAGGATGAATGATTACTTGGAAAGGATGAAAAAATCAACCGCAACTTCTATGAATATGGTTATTGAGTTATTGAGTTGGCTAAAAATTCCCATAAGACTTTGGTCAAAGACAACAATGAAAAACTATTTGCATTTTAATTCAAATTTAAAGAAAGAAAGTTACAACTTGTTATTCCATGACAAAAATCCAATTGCCAGACATTTTGAACCACTTTTGTGTAAGAAAAAATGTTTAATAAGAACTGATTGTGAACATATACTGAATATAACAACATATGAAAAAATAGAACATATATGGATGCAAATAGAGAAAATCATGAGTAGACATATGTTTGAGAGATTTTCTGGGTTCAAGAGTATTTACTGTCAAAGTTGTTTTGAAACAATATGTTAATAGATGGAGAATGAATATGATGTTTCTTGTTTACGATGCATAATTACATATACTTTTTGCAATGCAATTATGCATAATGATTTATTTGCATTAAACTGTGTAGAAAAATACATGAACGAAGATGTAATTAAACAATTCCCTAGAATAGTAAATTGGTAGGGATACATCATACAATTAACAATGCCATATGAAAAGGGAAGATAAAGATGGCCTTTTGTTTATGATTGGATACAATACATCTTGAATATAATTATATACATATGGTCCGCTGATACGTTGTTTGTTGTAGATGAATTTCATGATTATGGAAAGATAACGATATTCCATGTTATGTAATTTGGAATGAGTGTAGGTTATTTGCATTATGACCCTTTGAAAGAAACAATATAAGAGAAAAACATCATGTTGTATTGATGTAGTTAATGAAGAGAAATATATAGAAAAATCATATAAAAATATTGTGAGAATAATGCGAATGGGTTTGAAAACATGAACATAGATGAAGATGTTATATAACTTGAAATAGAGCTTATCAATGCAAACGGAAAATTGCGACTATTATTGCATCAACTCAAAAAACATATAAAAAATAATGACATTTTTGAAACAAGTTTAGTTAGAAAACCATGCAAGCGATTGAATTCGAGATTTAAAAACATAAACACAGATGAAGATACTATGGAACTTAATATAAAGCCTGTCAATGTAAACAAGAGACCTCATTGATTGTTGCATCAACTCAAAAAATATATAAGAAAAAATAATGCTATCTAAACATGTGTAATTAGAAAATGATTGAAACGACCAAAATCCACACAAAATACAATATTTTCAAATAAGCACAAGTAATTGTTACAAATGGTCGATTATACATTTGAAACAATGGTCGAGAAACAATATTTTAAGAAAATACAAGATGTTCCTATTATGATGGTGAAATATGAAATTAAAATTTGTTTAAAACAGATGTCATATAAAAACAGTTGACCAATGTGTCCAAATATAAGTGTATGCAAAAAATGCAAAAAACCATTGGACAATAACAAAATTATCAAATTTGTAGTTCCAGAGCATATTAGTATAATAGACAAATTTCAATGGTGAAAGAACTTTATGAATTGGAAGAAACATTGATATCACTAAGATTTCTATTTTTGCAAATATGGGATTTTGGGAAATGTTTTAGAAAATCATAGTTGACATTCAATGGTGGACTAATCAATGGATATGCCAACACATCTCAAATTTAAATTTCACTTCCTCGTGACATAAATGAATCTAGTACAATGGTTGTGGCAATTAAAAGATGTTTAGTATTAAAAAACATATTTGTTGTTAGGCGAATACATGGTCATAAAGTTATGAAGCCATTGAAATAATTGTGTAAAAATCCACTTTATAGATTAGAAAATGTTAAACGGAGATTGGAAACAAATCTTATCAAAACAAGGATGCCTCTGAATGTGAGACAAATACAAAAAGCAATGATGATAATGATCAATATGATGAAGAGCCAATGACAAAGACATTATAACATGTATTTGGTGATTCATATATTATATATGATCTTTAGAATAATCAAATAAACATTGATTTAGGTGAAGGCTACAGGTCTTTAGACATATTCAAAGATAGGTATTGGGAAAGTATGAGCTTTCCCACATTTTTGTATGAGAAAAAGCGATTGGACAATGTTACGAAAAAATTTACATATCATGGTATTAATCAATGGGAAGGTTTTCATCAAGATCATGATTTTTGTATCATATAAAGAATTTGTTTTACAAAACAAGGCATATTATCCTTAGTCAAGTATTCAATTGTATTTGGATTCGTATAAGAAATGCTGGTTAAAAGGAAGAAAATTAATAGCTAGAGATGTTAAAACAAAGACAAATTTGAAATGCATTCTAGTGTCGAACATTGTGTGTATGGATCTTAGATGAATATAAACATCACCAAACTATTTTTTGCATTTTCACAAGAATTTATATGCAATGATCCAACAGTTGGGTCCACTGACATTCTTTGGCTTGTCTAACAATGTTGAACATATTTGGGACCCTTTCATAAAGGTTTTGTAGCAAATACATTGAGAGAAAAAAAATATCGACTGGAAATGAAGTAGAGGAAGATGATATCGATAACTTGATTAGAAATTACCCCGTTACTTGTGTACAATATTAGAGAAGTAGAATGAATGCTCTACACTAGTTAATTTTACATTTTGCAAGTAATTTGGTGATGCCGTTGACTATTTATTTGTAACAAAATTCCAAAATTGAGAATGCCAACATGAACATGGATTTCTGTGGATAAAACATGCTCCTATCTACAGAACAAATATGAACATTCAAATTAAAAGTTTTGTTGACAAGTACTTATGATTCAAGTAATCTACTTGTAAATCTAAAAAAACTATTCAACTTGATCATCATACAAACACTTGGGAGGAAAGGAAAACATATGTATTGCAAGTTTAGTTTTCCAATTCTACCAATGCCAGAGACACAAATACTTGAGCCTATGGAATTCGAAAATGCTAAAACTAAAGTGAAAGCAAGAACAATATTTGATGCACTACAAAATATGGAACATTGTGAGACATATACATTTGATAGTTTTATTGAAGAATTAGGTATAAGTGAATCTGATTACATCCATTCAAATTCAATGTACTCTGAAACGAAGAACAATTCTATTGAAAAGAGAGCCAAAAGAAATTGTCTGATAGCTTTGTTGAACATATTCCATTAATTTGGAGTGCAAATATTGATGCCCAATTTGTACTTAACTCATATGCTACAACTACTTATTGTATTTCATATATGACAAAGCTAGATAAAACATCGACATCAATGTTTAAACATGTATGAAGTGAATGTCAAAAGAACATTGGTGATGTCATAAAAACAATTGCAATACTTGGAAAAACTTTATTGAATTTACAAAAAATGTTCGTACAATGAGCTGTATATTTAGTGTTGTCATTGCCAATGAATACTAGTTCAAGAAAATGTGTATTTATTAATACTTCAGCAAATTATAAATGATCCAACATTTTTACTAAAAAACCAAAGAGCCAGAGTGTGAATAGGATGATTAAAAAACATAACATTTTTATCAATTAGCGTGTGCTATGTGCAATGACAAAAAATCATTGAATATGTATGCTTTGCAGAATTTGCATCATGTTATATGTAGTGACTCGCTCTAGTTGATTGACCATGATATGCCATTAACATTGATATAGCCTTAAAGCTTAGACATTATTCTTTGAGGACCTCAAGTTGAGTACCCAGACACTTGACTCTACTATTAGTGGATGTCCTAGTTATGTTTCTTCCTAGTTGATGTTATGATGATGATAACTTTGATGGATATGAATGTTTTCCACTGATGTTATGATAACTTTGATGGATATATATATATTATCTACTGATGTTATGATGATAACTTTGATGGATATGTATATTATCTAATGATGTTATGATGGCAATAGGTTTGATGGATATGTATATTATCTACTGATCTTAGGATGATGATAGCTTAGATGGATATCTATGTTTTCTCTACTGATGTTATGGTGATGATTGTTGTTATTGATGCATTTATTATGTTGGCTACTTATATTAGTTTTGGTTCACGATGAGCAATGATGTGGATGAATATGCCATGTTGGTTTAACATATGCTATTATGTCAATGAATAACACTGTTAAACATTGATACTAATGATTATTGAGTATGAAATGAAACCACCAGGTGTACTTGCGTGTAATGAGTTGACGATATTTGGTTTGATGGAATTTGAATATCTTGTCTTTGCAATTTTAAAGTTCAGTTTGAATATTTCTATAACTTCTAATGACATGTTAGTTGCCTGGTCGAATGAATCACACATGGGTGATGGGGCTGTATAAATAAGTGGAACTACATAGGAGGGGTGGGACAATGTCTCTGATTTCACTTGCTAGCACTCTCGTCGTGACTTGAGTTGGAAGGGTTGGAACACCTTTGCCTTGAAGATCATGATATTGTGGGGGAAGGTCCCAAATTGGGTCGCACATGAGGATTTCATTGGGGGTTGTGCATCAAGGCGAATTCCTTGATCCCCCAACACCATTAGTCTCAATAGAGAGGGCAACACAAGAGATGATAGAGGTCTCTGTTGTTGCACCTAGATTTTCCCCCTCGTAGGCATTGAATGCTTGAAGGGCAAGCGATGTGGCACTCTTAGAACTTCAAGGAATTTCTTGAAGGGCATGCCTGACTTGGCACCCTTAGGATCAAGAAGAAACTATTAGGCATGACACCTTGGAACTTCAAAAGAAGTTCTTGAAGGGCATGCCTTACTTGACACCCTTGGCATAAAAAAAGTTTCTAAATATAATAAAGACATGAAAATCCTACTAATTCACATTAGGTGGTAATGAGGTTAGAACCAAGGCAATTAAATGAAGAATAAAACTTGGGGTAAAGGGAGAATAGGAAGAAATACAAATATTGTACCTTGAGAACCCTACCCTTCCCATGTTGGAAAATATTAGGTAGATAATGTACATAAGTATTTTAAATAAGTAAAAGGGGGTGGGGAGGGGAAGAGGGACATATAGTTAATTATAAATATTAGTCCTAAAATAATTAAACTTCATTAAGAGAAAAAAATGGTGAATTAATATAAATATTAATAAATTAAAATTAGAGGAATTTAGAGAACCTCTATGTGGCAAGAGCCAACATAAGAATATCCATCTAAGAGGAAAATTGAGTTAAATTAGGAGGTAGTTAGGAGCCCAATTCTAAAACTTACTAGTTGAATTTAATAATGAACACAAATTAAGCAGTTGGAAAGGGGGATCAAGAGACAACTAGGAGAAGAAATAGGGAGTCTTGTTGGGGTGAGGAAAAATATATTTTTTGAATTAAAATCTAATTAAATAATTTTGGTGAGAGGATGACATATGGGTGGGTGAATAATCAAACTTTTGGATTAATAAAAATAATTAATTATGCATGAAGTGCCAAACCTATGATGCCTCCTATAAAAGAAGGGGAAAGCCATAGGAGAAGGGACTTTTTCTTACCTTATTGTTTTTATGGATATGATTATGTCATTGTGAGTGGCTACGAGATATCGTGAGTTTGGTGTGGTGGAAGTCTTTAGAGAGAGGACTCTGGAGCTAAGGAGTTCTCACCTCTATCAGCTAACTCACTTTCTCTATTGTACAACCCCATTGCAACTCGAGAGTTCACAAGGAAGAAGAGTACCCAAGGAGTAGGCTAGGAGGTCAACCAGTCGGTCACAAACATTTGGTCGGAGCACATCAACATTCACAGTTGGATGCAGACGACAACAAAGAAGTGCAAGTAGTGGCAAAGCCAAGATCGAGTCTTGTCTCTGTGGGAATGGTACTTGCTATATTTATAAAGTAATGTTACAAGATTTTGTTGCGTCTATGGTTAATCGAATGTAAAATAGACGATATGTGGAATATATTGTAATTCATGGATGTTTCATGTAAATGCCTTAACATCCATGAGTTTCCAATGTTGGTAGGTGTTAAGGTGTTCATGATCATGGTATGGATGTTGCTAGATAATGATTAGTTAAATTGAAACTACTTTCTTTATTAAGGTTGTAATCTAAGCTTAATTGCGTTGTTTATTTCTGTCATTAAAAAATAAAATAATTTTTTTTTAATGTCGTAAGGAAGGTCCCTAGACTTGGTATCACAGCTTAGATTCAACCTTTAAGACCTATAAACCCTTCTTTTTGCTTCTTTCTCAATTTATTTCTTAATTTCTCTTCTCTTGCATACTCTATTTTATCTTGAATCTCACCAGCCTTCGCTTTTGGATTTTATTTTAAAACCTTTTAAAAAATGTGCAGGCTGATCAAGTTTTCAAACCCTTCTAACCCTTCTAGCCCAATCTGTTAGTTGTTTGGTCCATCTCCTACAAAGCCTAGCTTAGCCATGTATGGTCCTGTAAAAACTTTCGGGCATCTAGTGCACCTTATCACAATTGAATCCTTGTGCTTTAATCCAACCTTTTCAAACACTGGAATCCTATGTACTGGCCTGCTTTGAAATTGTAACTCAAATAATGAGATTTCAAATACTGGAATCCTATGTACTGGCCTGCTTTGAAATTGTAACTCAAATAATGAGATTTCAAATACTGGAATCCTATGTACTGGCCTGCTTTGAAATTGTAACTCAAATGATGAGATTATTGTAGCAGAAATTTTCATTCCGTTCATATATAATTGATGTTTGAAAAGTTTGTCTTATTGTTAAACTGGAAACATGTAATCCAGCCAAAGTCACGAGATGCCGATTTGAAAATGACTCAACAAGCCGAAGAGAAATAGTTTCAGTAGAACTCAAGAAATATTTACCATAAAAGACGTAATATAAAGGACTTCACAAAATAAAATACAATAAATTACAAGAGAGAGAGAGGGGTTTTTCTATAGCAAATCCTCTTGAAAGACAAAAATAAAATAAAATAAAGGTGCGTAAAATTAAGTGGACGTGAATGTTTACACGTGTCCCTTGAAGTCTATAAAATAAACAGAGAATAACATAGTAATTACATAGTAATTTCGCGCGAACAAGGTAAAGCGATTCGTTTTCAGAATTACTTTGAAATGGTAAATGGTTTTTTGTTAAGTGCATTTTACTTTTTATGGACAAGATGCATCATTTATTTGTTCGCTCATATATTTTCCATCGTAATTATTTATGGTAATACTTTTACTCTATTGGATTTTTATTTTTATTTTTAAATATAAGTGAATCTATTCCTTCGAACTTTTTCCAAAATTGTTTATTATTAAAATTATCGTCCATCAATTTGAAATATAATGTAATATTTATTAATTTATTTTATAAAAAATAATCGGCCATCAACACCCCATTTATGTCATCTACGCCAGAATCTAGAAAAATAGCACAGTCAAAGTTCTAATAGATCTACTCTTCTGTTTTAAGCTTTTCAAGGTTCTAACCTTCTAGGTCAATTTTGACTTTGAAAAAAAAAAAAAAAAACTAACGAAAAATTCTATCATGAATGAAAAAGTGACTATGGTGGAACTATGCCCCAACCCACACAAGATTTCGCAGTAACAAGATCAGAGCTTCAGAGTGACACTATGGATAAATATTTAAAACCTTTCTTCGTCTTCTCTTTTACATCCTATGCCTTCAAAAGGTGGTTTCCAATGGTTCCCCATGCAAAGGAGCCCCGGGGGATGAGTATGTTGGGATCGAGAGTCCATTGCCTGGTGGCCGTGTTGAAGATGTGAATGCCACCGATGACTGAGTTTCAGGGTGAGTAACTGCCGACGATGACGATGAGGATGAGGGGTCCATGGGAAACACACGGGCGACCATCCACAAACAACTCATTTACACCGCGGGAAGTGTTTGGGGGAGAAGTTGATTAGGGTTTTGGTGGCGGTGATCAGATCGATTTGGATGCACTCAAGGAACGAATCTAAATAGATATGTTGGACAAAACATGTACTGGAACTAGTCATAATATTTGTTTACCCGACAATTCACAGTTATTTAAACTTGATGATTTGACTAAATCGGTAGCTAAATGTTGCATGAGATACCATATCTTTTACGATTTTAGTGTGGACCATTCCCACGTTTCGATAGGTCCAATAATAATAAACTGTGAATGTTTTCAACTCCACCTTTCATAACTTGAGTATTTGAAGATACCACTAAATTTCGTGCTTATAGCAAACATATGGTAGTGAAGTTAGTGCTCGGGCAAGTGACTATTTATAACATAATTTATACGTGTTAACCTGACTGTGTTATCTTGCAGTGAAAACAACCACATAGATACATGGAAATCTTCAATAATCCTTTCTAATTAACAACGCCTAACATAAATGCAACGAGGGTCATCACAACAAAGCAAACTCTTTTAAATATTTTTGAACCGAAAATGAAATTTTTTTGCCAAAGGTAGCAAGTATTATACTTAGTAGGAGTTTGGTTTCTGTGATACATAAATTGTATATAAAAAATTTTGGTGAATCACATTGGCAATATATTTTTTTTTTATATACAGGTATTATACTTGCAGAAGGTAGGTATATAGCGATCGATATCGCCTTGACTTTGAATTAAGTTCGTTTGACTTTTAAAATATCAGAGGCCATCAACTGCTTTAACCAAAGTTGTGAATAAAAACAGATAATTCAAATTATGTCTTGGTTAAACGATGATGAGGCCGACTGTTATAGCACTCATCACAGGTTCAATTCCCTTTCCCTATCTAGGTGATGTATCTCGACATGTTGAAGAATATGGACTAAAAAAAAAGGTGAAAAAAAGTGAAAAATGAAAGGTACTACCAAACTTACAATTTTTTTATTTTTTTCCATTAACCATTTACACTGGGGTCGTATTGTGGACTCACTTTTTTTTCGATTTGCTTCGTTGATTTTTGATTTTATCCAAAATCCACATTAGCGTGGGTTTTCTCTTGGTTTGCATATATCCAAAGTTTGATTCTTTCAAATTTTAGATTGCACTTTGTTAATTCTACCCAAAGTCTCAACTTCTTGTGGTGGATCCTAGAGGGTGAGAGCTCCTAAAAATACACCTATCGCCAAAAATACACCTGCCACACTCCAAAAAAATACACCTGCCACAAATACACTTGCCTCACTAAAAAAAAAAATACACCTGCCACCATATCCATCTATGATAATCTCGCCATAGTTATACATTCAGAGCTCTGCATTCATCTCAGAGTTTTGAAAGAGGGGGATCGGTGAACTCCCCTCCCATGTGAAGAGGAAACATGCTCCAGACGTTTAGGCTCCTGTCTGTGGTAAAGGCCTTTTTGAACCGAATAGGCCAGGGACCAAGGACACATATTGCTAAACACCTAATCCAAGAAAGTTGTTAGGAAAGTCGCACCTACTCGCTTCAGTTGATTTTGCCATAACTCCTACCTTAATTAGTTCCATGGTTCATGATAGAGCCACTAGAGGGAATTCAACTACTATAATAAGGAGGGCTGCTGGGACCATCCAATAGTTTTTTAGCTGGCCATCCTTTTTTCTTTCTTGTTATCCATCCAGCCATTGTATTCTCTCTAATTTAAGGGAAGACTCAACTGAAATGGCTTGCTTCTCTATGTGATATCCTAACTACAGATGGAAGTTCAGGATGGATGGATGGATGAGCTAATATACCCACCCTCGGTGGCAATGAAGGACAAAGGGTGGCTAACTCCCTGATCAAATTAGTGATCAGATGTCATTGAGGGAATTACAATCTTCCTTTCCTAGGGTGTGAAAATAGATAGAGATTTCGTGCTTTGGCCCCCACCTCTGTATGTTTTTTGCCTGTCCTATTTGATACTATTTCTGCTGTTGTTCCTTGTCTCTATTGGTCCTATTTTATTTGTGGTTTTCCTAGCCTATCCCTGCATGTTACTTACACCAGCTATACTTAGTTATAATGGTTGCTGACCCCAAACGAAAAGCACAAAAACAAGGCTTTCCTATGGTCTTCAAATAAGGTGAGTAAATGGATTTCCAAATGGTTATTTTTATCTGTCAGGAAGCCATGCATAGAAGAATTTAGAGAACCTCTTAGTCGATGATAAGAATTCTTCTTGGGATACAAATTGTCCAACGAGAGATTGTTATCGTGTGAGATCTGCAACTTCCTTCATAGATGTGAAATGACATGGTTCAAGAGTAAGTATGAAAAATCCTTTTCTTTCATATTGCTCCATCTTGCGACCAATCAACATACACTAGAAAGTTCAAGAATGATCCATGCGAATTTGGGTCCATGAATGATCCACTATGTCTCTTCACTCCTCTAGAATTTCCGCGCATTAATGGATTCCCATTCGTTTTCATTAAAATTTTTGTTGCGAATTATTCATTACTCATATATGAAAACTTATTTAGTCTAAGTGTGTATTTCAGATTTTGCTTATTCACAGAGTCCATGTATTTCACATTCTCTGTAAATATTGAGAATCAATCCTCATGCTCATCCGAATCCATATAATTTCTAGTTGAGCCATACTGAAGCACCCACTTCTCATAAAGGAGCCACAAACTTTCATCAGACTCCAAGTCTTTGTCTGTAAATCCAGGAGAGGCATCAGAGACATTACTAACAATGTTTCCATGAGAAGGAACATAAATAGGGCCATCGTAATTGAAATGATAATACTCCCCATTACCCAAAATCAACAATAACTAATTCAATCTAATATAGATATAATTAATTTACAGAATAACTAATCGAATCCAATCAAGATATGATTAATTCACAAAAGTGTGCCCACAAATTATAACGTGAATTGGTAAATATAAAATTAAACTAAGAAAAATGTAACAGAAATTATTAATAAGACATTATCAAACACATAGCACAAAACTTCTTATTTAATTAATTATAAATGTGAGCCTAAAATAAAATAGAATGATTTAATAAAACTCTAAATATAAAATTAAGCTAAGTAACAAAAAATTATTAATATGGCATTATTAAACACACAACAAAAAATTCTAACCTAATTAATTATAAATTTAAGCCTAAAATAAAATAGAATGATATGATAAAACTATAATTAGTTATTAGCATTTAAATTATATACATCCTTTTAAAAAAGCAGAAAATCAAAACTTACTTTACAATATAGGAATTTTTTTCATTATAGATAAAGCTTATATATAATTTTTTAAGTGCTACTCGAATCCAATTTGTGCCCCAGGTAACCCATGCACACTTATTTCATTTTTTATTCCTTGACCGATCTCGGATGTAGACAAGAAACACCACCACCGCTTGGTTTTCATTTGTTCTGTAGTTAGCAACCTCCATAGTTAGGAGTTTCATTTGTAAACACGGATTCTAATATCTTCCGCTTCATTTCTTAAAAACTACTTCAACCATATGTTTAAGGGTAATGAACAAGGGGCATGGGAAAAGATGCCTCCTCATGCCACTAAAGAAAATGCTAGCCCTCACTTTGGTACATAAAAATCATCTGCAATTAGGCAGGGAATTTCGATCCCTCCACCATTTTTAGCAGGCATTGAATCCTATTTGTTTTTTGTAGCTCTTTTGAATTTGCATTTGAAAAAAAGGCAATAATAATATTTCGAAATAATAAGATTTGGCCCTCTCTCTTTTCACAACTCCTCCCACTTAAAGATTTCCTGCCTCTCTTCTTACAAGTCGTCCAATAGGCAAATTTTCTAATGCCAATTGTGTAAATATAAAAAAAATCATTGATATTTATAGATTTTTTCAAGAAAAATAAAATAAAAATTAGATCACTACATAGTTTCCCTGTTATTGAAGAAACAAAAAAACATTCTAAAACACACATGTATGAATTTAAATATCAAACAAAAAAACATTAAATACATGTTCCTCCCATGACACTTGCTGCAAAAAATTATTCTAAAACACACATGTATAAATTTAAATATCAAACAAAAAAACATTAAATACATGTTCCTCCCATGACACTTGTTGTAGAATACTGATGAACCCATTGAATCCTTCATTCCATTATAACTTCACATATTCTCTATACTATTTTGTTTTCACTTTTTATTGTGTTAAAGCAAAACTTAAAAAAAAAGAAAAAGAAAAGAAAGAAAATAAAAATCCAAACACATTTAATTTTTTGTGCTTATTGTATCTAAAACTTTAAAACAATCTAAAAATCCTAAATATAATATACTCATTTTTTTGGTGAACAATATTATGAGATGAAACAACACATGAAACAAGCTCAAAAGATAAATCTGTGAGACCAAGGACACAAGAAACAAGTTGTGAAGAATTTGTATTTTATTTCCCATCAATGCCATCCTTTTCTTGTACATGGAGAAATCCTCTCATTAAATTGAAGCACATGTTCTTCTCATGGGTGTCGTTCAATAGTTATTTTCATATTGATATATTTCATATTGATATATTTTTTAATAGTTCTTTTCATATTTATATATTAATTATTTTTTTGAAATAATATCACTTATTTTTCATCATAATATATTTAGAAAAATATAATTAGAAATCATCTCATTTTCATTTAACATATTAATGATATATATACATGATGTTTTTTCAGTTCTTTCACTAACTTTTCATCTCCTAAAAATATTGAAAAGAAATTTCATTAAAAAATCATCAATTTTTGGTTTAACATATTACCTATGTCTTTGCATGATTTTTTTGACCTAATATCAATCACTTCTCATGTAATATCACTCACTTATCCTATTCTACAAATACAGAAAAGAAATGTCATTGAAAATCATATGATTTTAGTTTAACATATGAACAATGTATATACATGATGTTTTGAGGTAATATCTCTCACCTTTCATCTCCTCAAAATATAGATAGGAAATCTCAATGGCAACCATATGAGTTTTGGGAAAGTTTTTTTTTTCATATGTGCATTAATGTTCTTTCATATTCACTATTTATGCATAGTGTTTTATGTAGTTATTTTTATTTATTTTAAAAAATTATAATATATAAAATAAATTGAATAAATAATTTGATTTTATATATATATATATTTGTTTAATAGTAAATTTTAAAATTTTAAAATTAATTTATGTATATTTTTAATTATAATATTCTCACGATGGACTCTTCACATAGAAAGATAATTAAGTTAATATAAGGAAACCTTTGATGATTGTGAAATAATTTAGGACTAATGGGATAATTAAAGGCTAAGTGTATCATCTAACTACCAATTGATCTCTAGGTTAGTCATATCACACACCCTTTATGTGCTATAATGAAACTCACAAAGTTTGGAAATTGTTATTGGAAATCATTTCATTTTCATTTAACATATTAACCATGTATATGCATCGTGTTTTGTACCTAATTTCACTCGCTTCTCATTTCCTCAAAATATAGAAAAGAAATGTCATTAAAAAATCATCCGATATTTGTTTAACATATTAACGATTTATATGGATGATGTTTTTCACGTAATATCACTCACTGCTCATAATGGTAGTTTATGATGTATATACACTAGCCTAGATCTATCTTAACTCCTTATCTATCAAGCGCCGGGGAGAAGGATCAAATATCTTGAGGTGCAAACTTTTCCTCAAGTTTTGCAGTAAAAAAAGAGGTTTGCACATCTAGAAATTTGATCCCTCTCTGGGCTTGATAGATCCGGAGTTAAGATGGATGCAGGCTGGTTTGATTTAATTTATAAAAAAAAAGAACTTAAATTTTTTAAATTAAAGTAGTTCAATTACTCTGAAATTTTATTTTAATAGTATATTAAAAAAATGTTAATAAAATTACATTAAAATATTGTTAATATAATTATATTGATATGGTCCAATTATCAAGAAATGCTAGGATATTCTAATAATGTTAAAGATTTTCCTATGTATGTAAGAAAAACTTTTTTTTTTTTATGTATGCAAGAAAACCCCTTTTTTTGAGTATTAAAAATCTTAATACATTTCTTTTAACAAAATGGTTTGTAGTTGAAAATAATTAATGTTATATTGCATTAATGGAAAAATGGTTACATGATTGTAACGTAACTTCTTAAGCTAGGATTAGTTCCTAGGTTGTAGGAATTTGTTCCGAACTCCCTATTCTTTTGAGATGTATTTATTGATGTATCTTTGATTAATTGACAGAGAGTGTACACTCCAATTTGTACAGTCTCCAGGTGGAGCTTGCTTACCTGTGAGCTGCTGGTTATTTAGTTCATTTCATTTCTTTCCTTTCTAGTTTATATCATGGTATCAAAGCTCAGATTTGGTAGGCTTGATCTACCTACAGAGCCTTAGTGGCTACAAAGCCTTCCTAGCTATAGTACCCCAGTGGCAGCATAAGAGCCTCAATGTCCACAACTTTGGAGTTTAGGTGGTTAGGAGAAATACCTAACTCATAGGAGAAACTTGGTTTCTCACAGGCCTCAACAAGCTGAGCACAAAGAAGTCAGTGTTGATTGTTGAGCCACAGTAGCACTGATCAACATCGATTTCGGGGTCATTCTAGTACTGATGTCCATTTACTTAGCTCGAATTTGATCAACACGGTTCTTAAGTTGAAAAGCATGCTGATCCTGTTTTTATGGTTTTGTGCATTAGATTTTTTCCAGATTGGTGACAGATCTGAGTTGTAGACACAACGATCGTGCCAGATCGATGGCAGATATGTGATCAGGTTCTGGTATGTGTTGAGTTTTTTTTTTAGTGTAGCTTGTAATTGTTCACATGGTTAGAATAAACTGAATATCAAAGATTCTACAATCCGATTAGTCCAAAATGAACAATTTTACAGAAACATATCTCAACGAGACTAGAAAAATCGATGGGACCAATTATACCAATTGGAAATTCAAGCTACAAACGTTTATTGAGGGAGCGAGCGCATGGTCGATCATCATCGGTGATGAGAAGAAGTCGAACATTAAGACAAGTGTGGCTGCACTCATACAATATTGGGAGAAAAGGGAGAATAAGGCCAAAGTCTTAATGAAGATGTCTGTTTAAAGAAAAAATTATCCCACATATCAGAGACAGTAAATCATCTAATGAGAACTGGACGACACTCAAGAATCTATACCGAACATAGAACACCAATCACATCTTGTTTCTCAAAGGAAAGTTGTTTTCCATGAGGATGGAGGAGAATGAATCCACTGTTGGATTCATTGCAATGGTCAAGGACTTGAAGGACGGATTGGGTGACATTGAGGAGAAGGTGCTTGAATGTGATCTTGTCACAATTACTTTGAAGAGGATGACGGATGAATACCATATGTTCATCAAAGGCTTGTCTGCACAGGATAAAGCCCCTACATTCGAAGAGATGATAGGAATCTTGTTACAGGAAGAAGAGTGGCGAGAGAATTTGAGACCATAGAATGTAAATCTTGTTCTGATGGATAAAAATAAGCCATACAAAGGGAAATATCCACAGGGACAGAAAAGCGGTGGCGTTGTTTTTCTGAAAATACCATTTATAGGTATTTCTGCAAGTAAAAATGGTAACATTTCTTGCATTAAATGTTTTTACTATGGGAAAACTGGTCATCTAGCTAAGTTTTGTTTTAAAAGACAGACATATGAGGCTAGAAATAAATAGAGAAAGCACACATGGCATTTTTCCGATGAAGGTCACAGTCATGATCCTTGATTATTTGTAGCTAATTGTGCTCTTTTAGCTTCTAAGGAGGATGAGGCTGAAATATGGTTCGTTGATTCAGGCACATCATTACATATGGAAGGTAATAAAAGTTGGTTCGAGAATTTTGAAGAAAACAACTTGTGGAGATAACATTTATCTAGGTGATGACAAAGATTATCAGATTAAGGGGTACGATGATATTCTGGTGATGATGCCTGGCGGTAATATCAAATGTATTAAAAATGTAATGTATGTGCCGAGGATTAAGAATAATTTAATCTCTATTTCAATAATAATAGATCAGGACCTGCAAGTTTAATTCTTCAGAACATATCGTGTCATAAAATACACCAAGAAGGAGCTAGTTGCATTAAGAGTGCGTGTGGGAAGCCTGTATAGGTTGAATGTCAAGATCATGCCACAACAATTAGGTGATGTAGTCAGTAAGTCAAGCCCGCTAAGGTCTGAAGAAGACATATTTGAAGTGAGTCCTTTACCAAGAAGATCAGGTAGGTAGACTCAATTACCAGCCAGATTGAAATACTATTCTTTACTGTCAAAAAATTTAAATATTATAGAGCCCACAAATTATAAAGAAGCTAGTCAATCTCATGAGTGGAGGACTACAATGAATGAATAATTTGAATCTATTATTAGAAACAATACTTGGGAACTAGTTGAATTTTCTGAAGGAATAATGCCCATAGGTTGCATGTGGATTTACAAACCTAAATTTAATACAAATGGGAGTATAAAAAAGTTTAAATCTAGACTGGTAGCAAAGGGTTATTCATAGAAAGAGGAAATTGACTATGAATAAACCTTTGCTCCTGTAGCCAAACTGAATACTATTAGAATGTTTATTCCTTTAGCGACAAAACATCAATGGAAGCTACACCTGTTAGATGTTAAGACTGCATTCCTAAATGGTGATTTAAAGGAAGAGGTTTATTTAGTGAAACTTGAAGGGTTTGTTAAGCAAGGGAAAGAACACTTAGTGTGTAGATTGAAAAAGGAACTTTATGGTTTAAAACAAGCACCTAGGTTTGATACGAGAAGATTGATTCATTTTTCTTACAACATGGTTTTCATAGGAGTAAGAATGGTCCAAATCTATATACCATGTATGATGAACATAGGTAGATAATTTTGATTTCCATGTATGTGGATGACATGATTATAACAGGGAATGCAGATGCATTAATAAAACAAATAAAATTTCATATATCACAGGTTTTTGAAATGAAAGATCTCAGAAGTTTACATTATTGTCCAGGTATAGAAGTATCGAGAGACTCTGGACATACTTTCCTTACTCAAGGGAAGTATGTCAGAGGGCTGCTCAAAAAGTTCATAATGGAACAGTGTAAGACAACATCAACACCTTTGCAACAGAACCTGAAATTGTGCAATGATGATGGCTCTAAGGAGGTGGATGCTACCTTGTATAGGCTTCTAGTTGGTAGTCTGATATATCTAACTACAACTAAACCAGAATTAGCATACTCTATTAGTGTGTTGAGCTAGTTCATGTCTAAACCTCTTGAAAGTCATTGGGTGGCAGCAAAAAGCGTGCTGAGGTATCTTCATGGTACTAGTAATTATGATATTTTATAAACTAATACATCTAATGTTACTTTAGCAGGTTTTTCAAATTGATTGAGAAGACAACCTGGATGATCGACGATCTATCACAGGTTATGCACTTAGTGTTGGATCTTGAGTCATAGCATGGAGTAGTAGAAATCATAGCACTATGTCTTTATCTTCAGCTGAAGCTAAGTACCAAGAATTATGCATAGAAACATGTGAAGCTATCTGGTGAAGAGGCTTCTCCATGATGTAAGAGAAGAGAAGAAAGATGCAACTGTCATCAAATGTTACAATCAAAGTTACATTAAGCTAGAAAACAACCCAGTGTTTCATAAGAACATGAAATCCATCAATATTGCATTCCACTTTGTTAGATAAAAAGTCCAGTCAAAAGCATTTTTTATTGAATATTTGTATAACATGTGACAATGTGGCTATTATTTTTACCAACCCTCTTGGGAAAGTGAAGTTTGATTTGTTTAGATGGATGTTAGGACATCGAGATAATCATTTCTCCATTAAGGGGGAGAGTTGAAAATAATTAATGTTATATTGTATTATTGGAGAAATGGTTACATGGTTGTAACGTATCTTCTTAAGTTAGGATTAGTTCCTAGGTTGTAGGAGTTTGTTCCCAACTCAATATTATTTTATGATGTATGTTTGATTAATTGATGGAGATTGTAGGCTCCAGTTTGTGCAGTCTCCAGGTGGAGCTTGCTCACCTGCGAGTTGCTGGTTATTCAATTCATTTATTTTTTTTCCAGTTTTTATCGTTTATGATACCCAATTAAATTAACCCTTTGAAAACCTTAAAAGGCTGATAGGTCTAAATTAAAAGCAATATATGGTTTCATTCTTAAGATCTTAGGTGAAAGTGTGAAATTGGGTTACACTTTTTTCCCTTTTTTGAGAAAAAAATTTTCATTTTTTTATGTTCTTGAACTTTCTGCAAGCCAAAACAATTTTTCTGTTTAGAATTTCATTTTGCAATAAAAATAAAAGTTGTTATAAATTTTATTAGATTTCTATTACTTATTTTTTGGAAATTTTTTATACACATTTGATATGTCAACTTAGCGTTTCTTTGAGTGTGTTTTTTAACAATCAAACGATTCTTAAAAATTCATGTTAATACGCGCTGGTGTATTCTTTGAAAACTTTGTGTTTTTGAGAAACAAAATGTGTAACAACAATCTAGACATAGTCTACTTCGGTTTCATTATAGTTACAAAACCAGCTGATGCATATCATAATTACTAGAATTTTTTGAACTGATCCAATATGGAAAAACTACATATTTTGAATATGTTTCACGACACACGAAATTTATCAACATATAAGTTAGAAACTAAAAATCTAAAAAATATCCATTACAGACGACGGACCAATGTAATGCACCATAATTTTTTCAATTTTTTTTACAGTGTATTTTGGAAGATACATAATGTTGATTTCACTGAATCATAATGACCTTCAGAAATTGTTTGCACTCGTTTTATTACAAAATTAATTAAAATTACTAAATATTTATGAAATTCTATAAAAGTTATACTTCCTGAAAGTAGATTAAATTCTGGAAATGCTTGTCTTGGTTATGACAGTTAATTCATAATTTTTTATGGAGTTTAATCAGTCCAAAGTTGAAGATATGTATTCAGAGTTTGGCTTTGCGTAATTGCAGATGTGTTAGTTTGGTCGAACTTTAAAAAAAAGTTTGGCCGAATTGTTTTTTGCATCGATGGCTCATCTTCGGCCAAATTTCTTACTGAAGTTTAGCTGAACTTTTACTTGAATTTTCGTCGGCCGGAAAATACAATGAATCCCCTAAAAAAAAATATTTCACAGCAATATAAATTGATGTAAAAGCATTCATTTTTTTTTGTATAATTTCACACATTTCTTCATTTGGTTTGATTTTGCAAAGGTCTGATTTTGCAAAGGATTGTTTTGGGTTTAAGGGCTTTTTTGCATAACATTCAAAGGACATTTCTTGGAGGTATGTGATACATTTTTTGGATGTTTTTGGAGTTTCATTTTTTTTGAAGGTATTTTGTTTTTAGAGGTTTTGGGCTTAATTTTCATTGGTTTTTTTTAAAGGTATTTTGTTTTTAGAAGTTTTGGGCTTAATTTTCATTGGTTCTTTTTAAGGTATTTTGTTTTTAGAAGTTTTGGGCTTAAGTTTCAAAGGACACTTTTTTGGATGTATTTTGTTTTTAGAGATTTTTGGGCTTAATTTCCAAAAGACATTTTTTGTTTTTAAGGTATTTTGTTTTTAGAGGTTTTGGGCTTAATTTTCAAAGGACATATTTTTGGATGTATTTTGTTTCAGAGGATTTTGGGCTTAATTTCCAAAAGACATTTTTTTGGACTTAATTTCAAAATGACTCTTTTTAGGCTTAATATTCAAAGAACATTTTTTGGAGGTATTTTTTAAAGTGATATTTTTTTAGAGGTTTTTTCGAGGTATTTTTTAAAGTGGCATTTTTTAAGAAGTTGGAATTAATTTTCAATGGACATTTTTTGGAGGTATTTTTTGAAGTGACATTTTTTTAGAGTATGTGTTTTGGGTTGAAGTAAATCTTTTAAAATGATTTTTTTAAATGAGTTTTTTTCTAACTTTTTAAATGAAATTTTTTTGCAGAACTTGGAAGGAAATATTTTGAGCTTTGTTTCATTTTTATAAGACATTTTTTTTTCATATTTTTTAAAGTAATTGTTTTGGATTGAAGTATGCATTTTTTGCAAAATTTTTAAAATGAGTTTTTTTTTTTTTTTTTAATAATATTTTGTGATGTTTTTTTTAGTTGAGTTTTGGTCTAAATTTTTGAAGGAAAGTTTTTGAACTTCATACTCTATTATCATGGGAAATTGAAGGAATTGCACGAGAAAATATGATCGAACAAGAGACCCTGAGGAACATAGAGAAGAGGGGAGAGAATTTCTCAAAAGAAAGAGAGAAGCACTCTCAAATATTGGAAGGGAAAATTAATCTCAACTAGAAGTTGAAGCAGGTATGTAAATGTAAATACTATGAATTTAATATTTAAAATTTTCCTAGTGTAGAATGTGAAGCTTAGTTTTTATTTGATGAGCTAATTTGAGAAATATTTTGCAATGTAAACAGAGAAAGATATTCCTCAAAAAAATGATGATGAGATACAAAATTTTTAAAGAGAAAGTGAAAGATATTGAACCAATTATTGAAGATGGTGAAAATGTTGAAAGAAATTCAAGTGAAGAAATTGAATCACAACGTGGATATATATATATATATATATATATATATATATATATATATATATATATATATATATATATATATATATATATATATTGAACACATGCACATATTATTGAAATTATACATATTTATTAATTTAGTTATTTATTGAATATGTAAACTTATTATGTACTATTAATTTGAATATGTACAGATAAAATCAATGTCGATGATGAGATGTTAGAAAAACTCACACATATGGAGATAAAAGAGCTGACCATGTTATACGATATTGTGTTAAACACATTTTTGAGACATACTTCATAAAGGAAAATGTGGCAGTTCAAGCCCAAATGTTGAAAGGTCTGCTATCGTTAAGGAAATTAAAATAAGCTATGACTTTATTGGGTATTCAAAAATCAACAAAAGATAAGAAAATGAAGGAAAATGTGATACAAAATATAAATAGTGCTATAAATTCAATTAGAAGATTTAGACAGAAAAATGTTTCAGTTGTACGTAGAGCAATACATATGGCAGTGGTTTTATTAAGTACTAAAGAGAATCGCTTGGTAAAATCTATGGCATGAGCATTAGAAACCTCACGAAAAACTTTGCACAAACATTAGAAATTTCAGTTGCAAATGGATGTAAATGATGAACTCGCTTGTTGGAGACCTATTTATAGGCAACCATACAAATATAAACTTGAAGAAAATGTAAAAAAAACAATATATGAATATTGGAATAAAAATTCATGTGTTTTTCCAAATACAAGGGATGTGATGCGAAGAAAAATAACATGAAATTAGTACGAAGAACATTCAAAAATTTTCTTGGACACCACTTAGATAGAGTTGTTCAATAAGTTCAAAGAAGAGAATCATGAAATTGATGTCTCAATCAGTGATTTTGTTCAACAAAAGCCATGGTATGTAAAACCTATCACCGTATGTGACACTTGTTGTTGTCGTTATCATGTGGAATTTCAGTTATATTATGACACATTTCTTAATTTTGGTAGAACATTTTGGAAAGATTCACCTCCTCCTTCCACTATCCGTGATTTCACATCTCAAATTCTATGTGGAAGAGAAAGCGATGAATTATTTTACGAAAAGAAATGTGTTGGTGGTAAAAAATACGATGATTATGGAAATTTGACTAAATTTCAAAACAAATATCATACTGATATAAATGGTCAATAATTGTCCAACATGAAAGTGAAATGGAAGAGATATGAATATATCTATACATCGATTCAAGGTTCAAATAGTACTAAAAGAATTGAATTACAATAAGAAGAAATTTTTGTGATAGATTTTTTGGGAAAGTTTGAGGCAGAAATTTATAAATACACCAAACGTTCCCATAGAGCTCGATGGCAGGACTTGCAATTCAAAAAATCCCATGAATTTTTTCCATTAGGGACCATTTTGTCAGTAATTGATTTTGCAGAAAACTACACATTTGTTCCACAAAAAAAATTTAGAGTGAATACTATCATTCTGACCAAGTCTCCATGCTCGTCCATATTATATATAGACATGCTGAACAAAATGTTGATCATACAGAAAGCACCAGTGACAATAAACATGTTATTAAAGAATATCACTTTTATATCAGTGACGATTGTACATATGATACATATTTTGTACAACACTGTTTTGGAAAGATTTATGAATCTTTGAAAAGTCGTGGAATAAAATTCAATGAAAATTGAATATGGTCAAATAGATGCATGGGTCAATTCAAATCTTCACGATCATTCTTTTGGTTGTGTTGTATTCATAAGAAAACCTGAATTAAACATTGTTGGAATTTCTTTGAGACTGGCCATGGAAAATGAGAACACGACGACGTTGGGGCATGCATAAAATGAGCACTTTGAAGATACAAATTAACCCCTCTGCAAACCAACTTGTGGATGCTAAAGAAGTTGTTTAATGGTGCATCGCTGCACTAAGCCATGAGACTAACCGATCAAGGGAAGTGCAAAGGTACATTCAATTTAATTTTTATTGGATATATCCAATTTTAAACAATGTACATTTATCACAATGATTATATTTGATGGTATTTTGATATTGTATTTAAATTCTTCTTTGAATTTTCCATATATAGGTTTTTTTGGCATATTGGGGTCCAAGATGTAGATAGATCAATTGGAAATGACGTTGAAACAATAAAAGGGAATCAAAAATTGCATTCAATTAAAACAAAGTTGTCCAAAAATGTGTTTGCATTGGATAAAAGAAAATATTCTTGTTTTTGTCATGTTTGCATAGACAAAACATAATCCAATGATGCTTGTGAAAACAAAATGTATGTAAAAGATTGGAAACATACAGAGCTAAATACAAAGGGGAAAATGTTCGTTGCAATGTTTGAAGAAATGAAATAAGAGGAGACTACAATATCATTTGATGGTGTTTGAGTTTCTGATATTGTTAGAGAAGGTAACATTTGAATTGCTTTCAAATGATAGAGATCTAGAAATATATACTAAAATTATTTTAAAGTTAAATTTTCATGTTAATTATGATCTAAATTTAAATACATAAGTTTTTTTTATTGTGCAGGAAATGTTTTTGCTATAATTGCACCTACTGACAATGATGAAAATGTGAATTATTATTTGATGCATTGTATTGAACGAAAGATGAAATTATTAGAAAACTATAATGATCACGGGTTTCCATATGACAGAGGATCTATTATACTGAAAGGTTATTTTTTCAGACAAAATAATCAAAGTGGGGATTTTGTTTACTTTGAAGACTATGAACATGATGTTATAAGTTGTCAATATAGTCACTTGGTGTGCACAACATGCATAAAGTTGATAGAGATTCAATCAAAGAAAAAAGCGAAAATTAAGAAATGGAAAATGTTAAAATCCGATCATGAACAGATCATTGAAGATGGCATTCCATTGGAATTTTTTTGATTGAACTGCCCAACAATTTCTTCTCTTTGGATTCATGTTTTATAACTTCCAGAACTCAACTAAAAATTGAACTGCCTTGGTATGCTATCATTGCAAGTGTTTGCGCATGTACATTGTTTTGGTACATGCACACTAGTATCAACTGAAAGTAGATTTTCTATGTGTACTGATGAAAAATGTTGCAAGTATTGGATATATATATGTTCTAGAAATAAATTAACTGAAAGTATCTTTCCTATGTGCATTGATGAAAAAATAGTGGATATATATGTTCTAGAAGTATTGGATATATATATGTTCTAGAATGCAATTAACTGAAAGTAGCTTTTCTATGTGCATTGATGAAAAATGTTGCAAGTACTGGATATATATGTTCTAGAATGCAATTAACTGAAAGTATTTTTTCTATGTGCATTGATGAAAAATGTTGCACGTATTGGATATATACATTTTCTATGCAATTAATTGAAATTAGCTTTTCTATGTGCATTGATGAAAAATGTTTCACGTATTGGATATATATATATATATATATATATATATATATATATATAATGCAAAAACATTTTTATCAATGCATTATAGTGTATTAGCCAATTTCATTCTAGGAATATATATATATATATATATTCTAGAATGAAATTAACTGAAAGTATTTTACTATGTGCATTGATAAAAAATGTTTCACGTACTCGATATATATATATATTCTAGAATAAAATTAACTAAAAGTAGATTTTCCATTTGCATAGATGAAAAATGTTGCACGTACTGGATATATGTACATTGTAGAATGCATTTTTAAAATGTTATGATTGTTTGACACATGTAACAAGACCTAGAATCTTATGATTGTTTATATATATATATATATATATATTGTACTTCAATCGTTTTAACATATATATTCAAACATGTACTTAAATCATTTCTACATGTACATATATTCATGTGATTTGTTTTGTTTTGTTTGGAAAACGACAACTTGAATTTTAAAAACAAAACATTATATCATAATCACATGCCAAATGCAGTTCAACCATCCAAAACTTGAGTTTTAAAAACAAAACATTATATCACAACATTACTTCACATGCCAATTGTAGTTCAACTATCCAATAAAGACAAAACATTATATCACATGCCAAATGTAGTTCAACGATCCAAAAGTTAAGTTTTGAAAACAAAACATTATAGATCACAACATTACTTCACATGCCAAATGTAGTTCAACCATCCATAACTTAAGTTTTAAAAACATAACAAATTATTACACAACATTACTTCACATGCCAAATGTAGTTCAACCATCCATGAGTTTTAAAAATAAAACATTATAGATCACAACATTACTTCACATGCCAAATGTAATTCAACTATCCAACAAAAACAAAAGATTATATCGTGCAAACAAATTCCAAATGTAGTTCAACCATCCAAAACTTGAGCTTTAAAAAAAAACATTATATCACGACATTATTAAAAATGCCAAATGCAAAATCTAGTTCAACTATCCAATAAAAACAAAACATTAAATATCACAATCACATGCCAAATGTAGTTCAACCATCCAAAACTTGAGTTTTGAAAACAAAACAAATTATATCACAACATTACTTCACATGCCAAATATAGTTCAACTATCCAATAAAAAAAAAAAAAAAAACATTATATCATGCCAAATGTAGTTCAACTATCCAATAAAAACAAAACATTATATCATGAAATCACATTCAAAATGTAGTTCAACTATCCAAAACTTGAGTTTTAAAAACAAAAAAAATTATATAACACAACATTACTTCACATGCCAAATGTAGTTCAACCATCCAAAACTTAAGTTTTAAAAACAAAACAAATTATAACACAACATTACTTCACATCACATGTCAAATGTAGTTCAACTATCCAAAACTTGAGTTTTAAAAACAAAACAAATTATATCACAACATTACTTCACATGCCAAATGTATTTCAACTATCCAATAAAAACAAAACATTATATCATGCCAACTGTAGTTCAACTATACAATAAAAACAAAACATTATATCATGCAATCACATTCCAAATGTAGTTCAACCATAAAAAACTTGAGTTGTAACAAATTATATAACACAACATTACTTCACATGCCAAATGTAGTTCAACCATCCAAAACTTAAGTTTTAAAAATAAAACAGTTATAACACAACATTATTTCACATCACATGCAAAATGTAGTTCAACCATCCAAAACTTGAGTTTTAAAAACAAAACAAATTATATAACACTGTAACATTACTTCACATGCCAAATGTAGTTCAACCATGCAAAAATTAAGTTTTAGAAACAAAACAAATTATAACACAACATTACTTCACATGCTAAATGTAGTTTAGCCATCCAAAACTTGAGTTTTAAAAACAAAACATTATAGATGACAACATTACTTCACATGCAAAATTTAGTTCAACTATCCAATAAAAACAAAACATTATATCACATTCACATGTACCAAATGTAGTTCACATAAAATATGTCCAAAATTTGTAGATCTCACAAGTATCAAGTATCAAGTTATATATGACTGCATCTACATAAGACTATATATATAAAAAGTAAATTTAAGACTAAATCTATTGAAAATATAATGTTGCACATGTGCATGTGCATCATCCATCAAATACAGATGAATGCAGTGTCTCTCCCAGCAAAGTCACGATCCTCGAGCTATCCTGCGAAGCATGGGGAACCTGTACACAATGTGTACAAACATTAAAATTTAATATTTTAAAATTGAGTGAGAATATATAGAACTTCATGGAAAAAAACAAAATGTAAAAAAAATCATGCAATACCTCATGAGGTTCCCTCTTCATTTGTTGCTCGACTACTAAAACTTCCCCCACTAGAACATATTCAACAATAAATTGTACAATATATGCGTATATATATATATATATATTAAAAATTTTCAAATGAAAATGCATATATAAAATTATTTTCAATAATATTAAAAAGAGGTTAGACAAATTGTTCAAATGGCTGAAATGGTATGGATGTTCCTATCTCCATCACTAGAGTCCATGGAGAAAAGAAATCATCTAGAGGAACCTAAAATTCAAAAAATTTAAAAGTATAAAATAACTCAAGATCAAGATCTCAATTTATAATAAAACTTTTGAACTTCAATTTATAACTTATAACTTAAAAACATATATTTAAGTGAAAAATTGAATACTTCTGCTAGTGGATTTGGCACATCTCCTAAGAGAGGCTCCAAAAGAAAATCTCTGAAAACCTAAAATTCAAAAAATTTAAAATAACTCAAGATCTCTACATCTCAATTTATAATAGAACTTTTAAACTTCAATTTATAACTTATAACTTAAACACACACACACACACACACATATATATAAGTGAAAAATTGAATACTTGTGCTGGTGGATTTGGCACATCGCCTAAGAGTGGCTTGGAAAGAAAATCTCCAAAAACCTAAAATTCAAAAAATTTAAAATAACTCAAGATCTAGATATATCTCATTTTTTAATGGAAATTTTTGAGGTGGAATATATAACTTAAAAACATATTTAAAAGTGAAAAATTGTTCATACTTGTGATGCTGGATTTGGCACATCTCCCAAGGAAGAAAAATGTACCGCCATCCCAAAAAAATTGGACGAAATCAGAATCTGTTAAAACATTTTATTATATATATACATGTACATGTGTGCACAATTATTTATTTTAAAAATATCTCATCATGTTTCTATATATATAATAATAGATAAAAAATAATTTTACATCATCATGTGTTCACTTAAAAAACTCTAACATTTGCCAACATATCTTGATGGTGAGAACCATCTTGATTGTATGATTGATGGTGAGACCCATCTTGATTGTTTGAACCAGATGCTCCAACCGTGATATTAACATTTTCTTCATTCATACAGCGTGACAACTGAAAATGGTGTTAACATATATTGATACATTTTTGTTAGATTAATGTATACAAATAAATGTATGTATGTATGTATTTATTACAAATTGTACATGTGCTAAAATAATTGAACCCTAACCATTAATACATACCATTATCATGCCCTCTTTCTCATGAACAATTAGGTCCTGCCAACCATTGCAACAATTATTTGCATATGTTTTGAGATCTTCAACACTCATGTTGTCAATCTCTTCATCTGTATAATACATAAAATTAGTGCGCACATTCTCATGTGATCTTTGTCAGACAAACATCGACTCCACCCAATCCACTGTGAACATTGTCAATGATGGCATCCCTTGCTTCTTGCTTAATTTGAGAAGTGGCATCCATCTCTGACCGTAAAGTTTCGACACGAAGAGGTCGACTAACCAATGGTGGCTTAGGGTGAGGCAATTCAACATCACGCCTAGCGCCCATACAGTCACACAATCGACCTTTCACAGGACCAAAAAATTCAGAGGGAAGGTCATTGTAATTGGGTTTCATTTGCAAAAAGAATTCTGCATAAAATAATTTTTCAAAATAAAGCAGAACCTCATCATTCCATGCGAGTCTTCTATAGGCCCCAAGGTATCTATCATACAAATAGCGAGCTATATGAGGGTGCTTGCAATATTTCACCTTCAACATCTTGCTTTTCGACCCTTCTTTGAAATTAAACATAAACTTGGACATTTCTGTTGTAACTCTTTGTTTAACAACCTCCCATGTATCGAGACCCATCACTGTTTCCTTTATTTTTCTCATCACTTGTACAAAAGTATCAGTGGTTGGCCCAAGCTTTAGGTACACATCTATTAGTTCGTTTAAAGAGTGTGTAACTATTTCCAAGCTTTGTCGACTCTCAGCAGGTAGAGTCAAAGCCATGAGATCTCTCTTCAATTTTGCATGAAGATGTTGACAAATTTTTAAGGTGCATTTATGCATGTTTGTTTCCCAAGGTATATCAGAAATGTCAGATGGATAAGTCGTGGTTGGTGGACAACCTTCTTCTTGAATGACGCGTTTTGCCCTACTTATTTTTTGAGAAACATTTGGAGCAAAATTTTCAGCCTCTGCATCAATATATAAAATTTTGTATATTAAAAAAACACGTAAAAAAAATTGTACAAATTGAATGAAAATAATATCAAATTGATGGCCACCTTGATGTGGTTGGCTAGCATCTTGGCCACCCTGAGACTATTGAGAACCAGAATGACTCTGCTAAGAACCAGAATGACCATCTATTGGTTGAGAACCAACACAACCATCCGTTGATTGGAATTTTGGGGAATACATATCACCACCTTCACACAATCCTCCAACACTTATTGATGGTCCTCCAAGGAAATGTGAACCACCACCAACCTCACGAGACGAGAGAGAAGCTTCATAAAAAATATGAATTTATATTCAATTCAAAAATATGTTCATACATATAAATACATGTACATATTCATTTATTGAATTGTTTGAACCATACCACGATTGAGTGAACCATGGGCATGCTCCATTGATGGAGTAGACACCCTTGTCCTCTTAGCTCCTAAAAAATAAAAAATGAAACTTATTAACAACGAATTTAACTAACAAAATTGATAAAAAAAATCAATTCCATATGTACACACATGTATGTATATGTATGGAGATTTAAGGTTATATTTAAATACCATGAACATCCCTTGATCCCTGATCCCCCTCTCTCGTAGAGATATGGGATTCTATTGATCTTTGTCGTTCATCCTCCATGAAATATATATATCTACAGTGGACATTTACAATTATTTTTTTAAATTACCTATTTAAAATAAATTCAAAACAAATTTTAGAAAATTAATGTAATTTAGTGTACACAAATTATGTAAAACACAACTTTCAAAGTACTAATTGATGTGTGAAACTCAAATTAAGCAATTTTTTTAATAAAAATGTTAAGTTCACCAAATTGTGCTTTACATGGTGGGAGCACCCTTGGTATATAATTGAAAACATGGTGGGAGAACCCTTGGTATATAATTGAAAAAAACACATGGTCATTAAAAAAGAAGCATGATACTCCATTTAAACAAAAATTTGTTGAAGTCCTCACATTTTCATTTTATAAAAATATGAAGTTCACCACTTGTTGCAAATGCGAAATTCACCAAGTTGCGCTTTACATGGTGTGGTGGGAGCACACTTGGTATATAATTGAAAAAAACACATGGTCATTAAAAAAGACGCATTTATAAGTACAAAACACACACATATCTAAGATATGTTACCATGTATATCAATAAATTTTGAAGGAGAGCGCCTCAACACTAATTCATCTTTGAGAGATGAATCTTGAATTTTTGAAGAAGAGCATCTCAAAACTATATCATCTTTGAGAGATGAATCTTGCATTTGCATTGCCCCATGTAATTCTAATTCATCTATTAATTCATCTTTGATAGATGAATCCTGAATTGGCATTTCCCCATGCAATAGATCAACATACATCTTATTCACATTTGTACAATGTATTATACTAAAAAATTGAAATTGACTAACAATATTGTTTGCTTTTCCATGCAATGGTTTTAGCCTCTCCTTCTTAACTTGGTACACACCTTTCATCTGGTTGAACACAAGTTCAAAATTGGTGAAAACTACAATTCCATTTTATCCATAATCCCTAGCCATTCCCAAGCCTTATATCAATGCAATATAATATGCCTTGTTGTTTGTTGTTCTTCTAGGGATATTCATTTTCCTTTAGATGACCTTGCTAGTTGCAATATTGGAAAGCACATATGTAATCACTGCTTTCCCTGGATTGGGATAGCAAGAAAAATCTATGCATAATGTCCATTTTTCAATCATATTTAGTGGTTTTTTTGATCACTGAATAAAACAAATTAAATAAAATATATTAAATTAACATTTATTGCAAATGCATGGGAGAAATGACACATGTACGATAAATGAGATGCGTTAAAGATTGCATTTACTAGAGTTTAAGGGAGATTTATGACACATATACATGGTTTGCCTGAAAGTTTGATTTAAAATTTATGGTAGAAATCACATCTAGAAATGACATGCCTTAAGAAATAATGAGATCCAGAGGCTACCTGGCCCTTTACATGAAATGGCATGCCTTAAATAAAGAATGAGATCTAGAGGCTACTTGGCCCTTTACTGCCTTAAGAAAGGATGAGATCCAGAGGCTACATGGCCCTTTACAGACTCCTTTAGAACTTATAGAAGTTAAGACTCAACAAACAAACTAAAATCCTATGGAATTTCAACCACTTTAGGTTCAGTTTTTAGGCCTTAAATTTTGCCTTGAATTAATGGGGGGAATCCTTGAGTTTGGGGGATCCTATCCTATGGAAGTTCAACTACTTTAGGTTCAGTTTTTAGGTCTTAAAATTTTCCTCGAATTAAAGGGAGGAAGCCTTGAGTTTGGGGGGTCCTATCCTATGGAAGTTCAACTACTTTAGGTTCACTTTTTAGGCCTTAAAGTTTGCCTTCAATTAATGGGAGAAAGCCTTGAGAAATGACACATGCTTTAAAGTTAATGGGAGAAAGCCAATTACATATGCTTTAAAAACTTTGCCTAAGAATTTATGGGAGAAATGACACATGTATGGGAGAAATGACACATGTACATAGTTTTCCTTAAAGTGGTTGTGGTTTATGGATATTAAAATGAAGAACTTTCATTTAGATTTGTTCCTGAGATTGACTGTAGGGGCATTTAATGGATATGTCACCTTTCATAAAAGATGAGATCCAGAGGCTGTCTGGCCCTTTACAGATTCTGCCTTTAAAACTTGTAGAAGTTAACACTCAACAAATAGACTAAAATTCTATGGAAGTTCAAAATCCTATGGAAGTTCAACCACTTTAAGTTTTTAGGCCTTAAAGTTTGCCTTGAATTTATGGGAAAAAGCCTTTAGTTTGTGGGAAAAATGGCATGTCCATGGTTTTACTTAAGTTTATGGGAGAAATCAGATCTATAAATGACATGCCTTAAAGTTTTCCTTGCCTAGAGTTTAAGATAGAAATTACATGTACATAGTTTGCCTTAAAGTTTGCATTATAGTGTATGGGAGAAATGACATTGTCTTATAGTTTTTGGAAGAAATGAAATGGAAATGACATATGTCAAAAGTCACATCTTTATGAGTTTGTGGGAAAAATGACATGTACAGGGTTTGCCTTAGAATTTAGTTTTCCGTGAAATTTATGGGAGAAATCACATCTAGAAACCTTTATTTTGACATCTATAAATAGGCTAAGAACATTAAGAAAAAAATTTCAACTTACAAATTAGTTATGTCCTTAATAAGAAGTATGATTTAGCAATTATCAATTTGTTTAATAATTTATAATAATGTCATTTTTGGCTTGTACTATCATTCATCCTTGATATGTACAAGAATTTTACAACTTCAACATCAACCTACATTATCACTATATCAATGTTGCCATGTCAATATAGACTATTTATATCCATTACATCATAAAACACTCCACTTTTAACATTTTAAAAGAATAAAGCAACATGGAAGGTGTAAATTTAGGTACATTAATACACTCCACTTTTAACATTTTATAAGAATAAAGCAACATGGAAGGTCTAAATTCAGGTACATTAATAAAATACAACCATGTCAATGTAGATTATTAAGGTCCATTACATCATAAAACACAATCTAGATTATTTATATCCATTACATCATAAAACACTCCACTTTTAACATTTTACAAGATTAAAGCAACATGGAAGGTGTGGATTTAGGTACATTAATAAAATACAACCATGTCAATATAGATTTTTAAGATCCATTACATCATAAAACACTTCACTTTTAACATTTTACATTTTACTCCACTTGAGTTTGGGGAATCCTATCTTATGGAAGTTCAATACAGCCATGCCAATCTAGATTATTAAGATCCATTACATAATAAAACACTCCAATTAACATTTTACATTTTACTCCACTTGAGTTTGGGGGATCCTATCCTATGGAAGTTCAACTAATTTCAGTTTTTAGGCCTTAAAGTTTGCCTTGAATTAATGAGAGAAAGCCTTGAAAAATTACACATGCTTTAAAGTTAATGGGAAAAAGCCAGTGACACACGCTTTAAAGTTTTCCTTAAGAGTTTATGGGAGAAATGACACAGGTATGAGAGAAATGACACATGTACATGATTTACCTTAAAGTGGTTGTGGTTTATGGCTATTAAAATGAAGAAATTATATTTAGATCTGTTCAAGAAATTGAATGTAGGGGCCTTTACTGGGTGTGTCACCTTTCATAAAATATGAGATCTAGAGGCTACCTGGCCCTTTACAGACTCTGCCTATAGAACTTGTAGAAGTTAACACTCAACAGACAGACTAAAATCATATGGAAGTTAAGCCACTTTAGGTTCAGTTTTTAGGCCTTAAAGTTTGCCTTTAATTAATTGGAGAATGCCTTTAATTGTGGGAGAAATGGAATGTGCATGGTTTGTATTAAAGTTTTCCTTAAATTTTATGGGAGAAATCACATTTAGAAATGAAATGCACCTTAAAGTTTGCCTTGCCTAGAGTTTAGGAGAGAAATAACATGTACACAGTTTGCTTTAAATTTTTCCTTATAGTATATATGGGAGAAATGACATAGAAATGATAGAGAAATGACATAAAAATGACACATGACTTAAATTTTGCCTAAACCTTTATGGGAGAAATGACACATGTATGGGAAAAATGACACATGTACATGGTTTTCCTTAAAGTGACATTTGTTTGCACTTACTTAAACAACTAGTGGTAGTGGTTGATTAAGTTATGTCAAAAGTCACACCTTGATGAGTTTGTGGAAGAAATGTCATGTACATGGTTTGCAAAATTATTTTATGCACTTACTAAAACAACTAGTGGTAGTTGTTGATGAAGTTATGTCAAAAGTTGGTAGTGGTTGATTAAGTTATGTCAAAAGTCACACCTTGATGAGTTTGTGGGAGAAATGACATGTGTATGGTTTTCAAAATTATTTTATGCACTTACTAAAACAAAGCTAGTGGTAGTTGTTGATGAAGTTATGTCAAAGGTCATACCTTGATGAGTTTGTGGGAGAAATGACATGTACATGGTTTGCAAAATTATTTTATGCACTTACTAAAACAACTAGTGGTAGTGGTTGATGAAGTTATGTCAAAGGTCACACCTTTATGAGTTTGTGGGAGAAATGACATGTAAAAGGGTGTTACTAAACTCCAATTCTCTTTGTTTGGATCTGTTATCTACTTCTGCAACACACTTGTGATTTCTATAAACTGGATAACCTAGAAAAACACTATAGAGGAAAGAAAATCAACAGATTATATAATTTGTTTATGAAATGTACCTGGTTGTGAAGGAATAAATAAGTGTTTCAATCTCTATTTTTGAGGTTCTTTGAATTGCTTATGCGATTCAAATATTAGCCTCTGTTTATTATTTGTCTTTAAAAAAATATGCTTCAGTAAAAAGTAGATGATGTTCTGTAGAGCAACCTTATATAATGCTTTAATGTGAAGATAGTACTTTACCTACAAAACAATGGAATCGAAGATTGTGCTTATATATCAAAGTTCTCTTATGACATATTTATCTTCCCTACCTGAAATGATATTATCTTCCTTTCCCTATATATTTCACTGTACTGAAAGAATGGATTTTCTGAATGGCATGGTTTTCAAGATGTGGAGTTGTTTGTTGGTTTTACTTGGTATTCTCGAAGGGATAGATATTTCGAATAATTTCTGAAGGTTTTTTTTTTTGAAGTCAATAATGTCATTTTGAAACAGAGAAAAATTAAGTGAGGAAGGCCGAAAATGAAAATAGTTTAAGGCAACCCGTTAGTGAGACTTAGTATGGTTGTGGGACACATCCAACATTAGGCCATTGAGTTATGGATTCACTTACAGCTATTGAGTCCTACTCATTTGACCTATAAGTGTTTATCATTTTTTTGTTGATCACACAAGCTGGGTTTGGTTGGAGGTTGTGCAGTCAAAGTTTATTTATTCAATTACATGGATTCCCCTGTGGAAACTTTGAATTAGTTGTCTGTCAATTTAAGGCTATACATAATATTTCATATAAATTGTAGATCAAACTTCTAAGCTGAGATTATCCTAATTTTATTTTATTTTGAGCTAGCAAAGCATCTAAACATCTTCTTATCGCAAATTATGAGGTATTTATTGGATGTATATGAATGTTTTGATCATTACAGTCTATCCCTTTATTAGAAATCTATCATTGGAAACCACAAGAAATAGGTACCCAAGGGTCCAAAATATTAGAAACATGAAAGTAGTCTCTAAAGGGGTGTTATCTACATGCTAGATAAAACACCTTATCCTTTCCAAAATCTATCCAATATTAACAACATAGAGTTCCAATGATCTACATGTATTTTTTTCATAGATAAATGGGAATTTTGAGCTATGCTCCAAAGGGCCTTTTGTCAATCTGCCTATGAAGGAATATACCAAGACATGTCTTGGAAAAAAATAAATCCTTTAAAGAACCCTTCAAAGGCTTCTCGAGTAATTTGATACTCTCCTTCATATAGCTCCACACATACCAAGTGAAAATACCGTAACATGGCATGAAGGAAATGAAACCAAAGAGTGTCTTTAGGTCATGGAAGATATCACATGGAAGAGTGTATATTTTTGTTAGCTTGGATAAACACTATGCCTGCGACCTCCATGATGTTATCCAACTCATTGATGTCATTCATTTATGTGGGTTCATCATGTACAACATGAAATTCATCAGACCTTGTTTTAAGCAATTTATGAAGCACATATGATAATGATGTTGATGCCTCTTCATAGATACCACTCACCAAATACAACTCAGCAAAAAAAGCCAGGAACATCAAAGCAAGTAGCGAGGTAAGTAGTAGCTCACCTGGGATATGTTTCATTTTGAGAGCTATCATAAACTCATATTTCTCCATATCACGTAGCGGCTTCCCCAGTGGCATCTAAACCCAATATATTTTCCAGTTTTATAACCAACAAACAGAGACATGTAAAAAGACAGAAAAGGAAAGGGCATTAGGAAAGATGAAAGGAAAGCCAAAGGCAACTCAGATTCTTTGATTTCTTCTTTTTAAGGGATGCTCCATTAACACCCCCAACGAAAGGAGGATTTGATTCCATCCTCGAAATTTGTCCAATAAAAACATGCAATTTGCCAAGATTTCAATTTTGATATTCTTGGTTAACTTGCAGGCCCGAAAATTCTTTCAGTCATACCTTGGAATGGAAGAAATTGCAATATTGTTGTGCTTAAATTGCAGGGTTGAATTCCAACAGAAGAAAAAAAAAAAAGTGCCAGAAGCTGCTTGTTGAAACTGTGGAGGCTAGAATGTGTGGCGAGACAATGAATGATGAAAATTTTAAACCAACAAAAAAAAAATCTAAATGTAGGGAATTTTAGTTAGACTTCATACCATGACAAGAAGTTAAAAATAAAATTTAAAATTTAAAATATTATTTAGTGAGTTTCTTTCAATGTCTTCCTTTCAGGATTTAGCTTCGACTTAATACCAGTTCAAATAAAAAGAAAGAAATTTCAAAATAATAATGACTCAATATTCCACAATTCTAAAGAAAATCTAACAATCATACTTGAAATTATAGTTCGCTGCATATTATTCAAAAGAGTATATTATATGATAAAAGAGTAGGTTATTGAAAAACTATATTTTGCTGCATATTATAGCAGGGTGTTGTACTAACCTGGAAATTCGGAGCTGAAGCCGCAATGAGAAGACAAGCCATAATTGAGAGACGAGGCCGCAATCCAGAGATTAACGATGCCACAATCAACAAGGAAGTCGTGGAGGACAATTACCTACAAACAAAAAAATAGCAATAAAATTAAAACTGAAGAAAAAAATTAAAACAACAATAAAATTAATTCACAAAGAAAAAAAAAACAGAAAATTACCTCCTCGCCCCTGTGCAACACCAAAACTCTGCAAACACAAACACAACAGATGCTAATAAGCCTGAAACAAAAACGCAACAGACGTGAATAAGCCCGAAACACAAATGCAACAGATGCTAATAAGCCCAAAACACAAACACAATAGACGCTAATAAGCTCGAAACACAAACACAACAAATGCAATAGATGCTAATAAGTCCGAAACCCATTCACGTGTCCAGGCTGATGTATTTATAAACTAAAGTTCGACCGAACTTATGTTGCTAGTTTTCCCATCTCTGGCCAAAAATCTGTTTTCCCACGCCGTCAGTACGTCGTCAATGTAAACGGCATAATGAGTTCGACTGAACTAATTTCAAAAGTTCGGCTGAACTCTATAATATTTCGGCCGAACTTTTATAAAATTTCCGTTGAACTGTTGGGAAAAAGAGTTTTCTGCCCCCGATTATCACAAAAGTGTAACCCAACTTCATGGGTTTAACCATATAATTAACCAATCCTAATCACTAGATGTTTTCTCTAATTAAATATTTCTTTTTTAGTGAACTGAATCACTCTATGTTTTCTCTAATTAAATATTACCTTTTACCCTAAGAGAACATAATTTGACATAGAATTTGGGGTTGATTTAAAAGTGGGAAAACACAACCTAAGCAAAAATAAGGCTTTAAATTAATTTAAATCTAAGTATTTTTCCATTTTTCTTTAATATTCTATGTATCTTTTTAAGCAATAAATTAGATATTAATGTTTAATTAATAATTTATACTTTCAGATTTTGTGTTTATTATTAATATTTGAAACTTAATACAAATTATCCTTCATCCACACACTTTCACACAAATTCTCCCATCCAAAAAAAATTATTGTTATAGGACTACAAAGTTTTTTAAATGCTTGCACAAATAGGAGTGTATTGTTCCCAAAGGATGCCCAAATATTTAAAAATTGTGAATGGTGAAGTGAGTGTTTTCTATGATTAAATATTTCCTTAACTATATTAGTGCACTCTTTTGAAAGTATGCCCAAAAATTGTTTTCTCTAATTAAATATTTCATTTTAAGTGAACCGAATCACTATGTTTTCTCGAATTAATATTACCTTTTAACCAAATTGAATCAAACGAATGGAAAGACAACATAATTTGAAAACAAGAACCCAAAAAAAACATAAAATGCACTCTAGGAGTAAGAGGAATTGAAATCAAACCTATAAATCACTAACAATTGTACTCACACCACAGAAATCCTTCCTCAAAAATATTATAAATATTAATTTTCCCACTTGGCATAGCTACATAAATCCTTCCTCATATATATTATAAATATTATTTCCCACTTGGAATAGTGCTTAAGAAACCCTTCCTCAGAAATATTATTTAACATTTAGCACTGTGCCAAAATGCTTCCTCACAAATAGAACTTCACACTTTGATTTTGGTGTTATTGGGCTGAGAGGCGCATTTTACAGCCCAGTATGACCCCGATGTGTAAGTATGTCGGAAGCCAAAAAAAATGTTGGCTTGAACAATAGCTTACATAAACATATAAATGAACGATTAAAAATTTATTAAAAATAAATTTAAATGATAGAAACTTAAAATATGAAGAGTTTACTAACACTTAAAAAAGAGATATGGTAAATAAATAAAATATGGTAAATACGTAAAAATATAAATAAACCATAGGTATGGTAAATAAATAGAACCTATTTTTATATTACTCAGGAGATATGGTAAATAAATAAAAATATAAATAAACTAGAGGTATGATAAATAAATAAAACGGATTTTTATATTTACTCAATAAACCATCCTATGGGACAAATTATTATTAATACCATGGGCCAAATACCATGGGACAAATTATTAATAATACCATGGGAAAATACCATGGGTCAAATAATATATTTATAAAACAGGTATGGTAAATAAGTAAATATAAAATAGGTATAAAGAGGTAAGGTAAATAAATAAAAATATATCAAATACGATTAGAAATCAAGATCTAATTATATATGAAGTATAAGGGTCAAATAACATGGACCAAATTATTATTAATACCATGCAAAAAAAATATTATTAACCCTAACATTAATATTAAAATATTAATATTATTAAATTTAATATGTTTAGATTAATACAATATTAAATTTATTATATTGTAATATATATTAATATATCATGATATATGATAGAGGTGGAGAAATAGGGGGAGTGACAAGGGAGATATGGGGATAAATTGAAGGATAAAGGAGAAGAGGAATGAAGACAGAGAGAGTGAGAAGAGTGAGAGAGTTAGAGAAGGGTAAGAGAGGGAGAGGGAGACATAAATATGGAGGTGGGAGAGAGATAAGGAGAGAGGGAGGGAGAAGGAGAGAGGATTGGAGGGTAGAGAGTGAGAGAGAGAGAAAGAAGGGGGAAGGGAGAGGAAGGTAGGAGAGAAAGGGAGATAGAGAAAGGATGAGAGGTTGAGGAGAGAAGGAGCGATAGAGAGATGGAGCTGGAGGCGGAGCGAGGAAAGGAAGAAGAAATACATAGAGAGGGAGTGACAAGGGAGAGATGGAGAGAGAGTGTGCATGCTTACGGATGGGATAAAGATACATAGGAGTTATGGAGACAAGGGGGAGAGAAGGAGAAAAGAGGAGTGATGGAGACAAGGGGGGAGAGAAGGATAAAGGGATAGAAATAGTAAGATAGTTGGAGAGTGAGATAGAGTGATGGGGGAAGTGAGAGGATTGGAGGACAGAGAGAGAGAGAAAGAAAGAGAGTTGGGGGTTCAAATAGAAGGAGGTGAGACAGGAATGATGAGAGAGAGGAAGAGAGTGATGGGGGAAGAGAGGATTGTAGGAGAGAGGGAGAGAGGGAGAGAGAGATGGGGGAAGATAAAGGGAGAGAGAGGAAGGAAAAGGGAGGGGACTTGAAAGAGAGGAGGAGAGAGGGAGGGATAGAAGTATGGATTTGGAGGGGGAGAGAGGGAGGGATAGAAGTATGGATTTGGAGGGGGAGAGAGGGAGGGATTGTGAGATGGAGAGAGAGAGAGATGGGGGAAGAGAAAGGGAGGTAGGAGAGAAAGGGAGAGAGAGGAAGGAAAGGAGAGGGGACTTGAAAGAGGAGAGGGGGAAGGAGAGAGGGAGGGATATAAATATGGATTTGGAGGGGGAGAGAGGGAGGGATTGAAAGATGGAGTAGGATGAGGAGAGAGGGAGGGAAGAATAAATACATAGAGAGTGAGTAGTGGAGAGAGAGGGGGAGTGACAAGGGAGAGATTAAGAAGGAGTGTGTATGTTTTGGGGTGAGATGAGACAAATAAGGAGATATGGAGAGAAGGGGGGATAAAAGGAGAGAGAGAGGCATATGGTAACAAAGTTGGAAGGTGAATATAGAGAGAGAGAGGGTGGGAGAGAAAGGAAGAGAGAGAGTGAAGAGAGGTAGGGAAAGAGACATGAAGATGGAGAGGGAGAGAGGGGGAGGTAAGAATAAAGACATAGCGTGTGAAAGGTGGAAAGAGAGAGAGAGGGAGTGATAAAGAAGATGGAGAGAGAGGGAGAAAGGGTAGCAGGAAGGAAGAGAGATAGAAGCGAGCGAAAGAGAGAGAGAGAGAGAGAGAGAGAGAGAGAGGAGGAGGAGGAGGAGGAGGAGGGAGTGATAGATATATTGATAGATTGGAGAAAGAGAGTTTATGTTTTGCAGTTGATATAGAGAGATAGAGTGAGATATAGATATAGATTAAGGTGAAGAGAAAAAAAGATAGATGGAGAGGAGGAGGGAGGGACAAGGAAATTGATAGATATGGAGTGAGAGAGAGTGTGTGTATGGTGAGGTAAGAGAAAAATAAGGAGATATGGATGGATATATAGATATATATGGCAGAGAGAGGGAAGAAGGTTTCCTGCAGTAGATGCATTGATTTCAGTGCAGATGGTGATTTCTAATCCTATTTGATTTCTTGCACTAGATGAATTAATTTTGGTGTAGATGTTGATTTCTAATGATATTTGATTACTTACACTAGATGGATTGATTTTAATGTAGATGATTTATAATCCTATTTGATTTCTTGCACTAAATTCATTAATTTCAGTGTAGATGATGATTTCTAATCCTATTTGATTGATTTCACTTGATGCATTAATTTTAATGTAGATTTTTATTTTTGGTTATATTTGTTTTCTTTTACTACATGAATTGATTTCAATGTAGATTATTTTTAATCCTATTTGATTGCTTGCACTGAATGGATTGATTTCAATGTAGATGGTGATTTCTAATCCTATTTGATTGCTTTCACTAAATGCCTTGATTACAGTGTAGATGGTGATTTCTAATCTTATTTGATTGCTTGCACTAGATGCATTAATTTCAATGTAGATGTTGATTTATAATTATATTTGATTGCTTGCACTAAATGCATTGATTTAAATGTAGATGATTTAACTAAATGCATTGATTTTAATGTAGATGATTTATAATCCTATTTGATTCCTTGATCTAAATGCATTTATTTCAGCGTAGATGGTGATTTCTAATCCTATTTGATTGCATGCACTAGATGCATTGATTTCAGTGTAGATGTTGGCTTTAAATCCTATTTTCCTATTTGCACTAGACTCATTTATTTGAGTGTAGATGTTGATTTCTAGTCATATTTCATTAGTTGCATTAGATGCATTGATTTTAGTGTAGATGTTGTTTTCTATTATTATTTGATTTCTTGCATTAGTCGCATTGATTTCAGTGTATATGTTGATTTCTAATTTGATGTAATTGGATGTATGATGGTACATTAATTTTAAAGTCGTTGGATTAATAGTGTGCGTGCAATGATTTCAGTGTAAGCACAAAACATTATTGACAATGTACATTGATTTTTGTGTTATAGTAATTCAACCTATTAATATTGGAGAGCAAGAGAGACAAGGTATGATGTTTACTATAAAAAATCGAGCTAAATATTTAAATGGTTTACGATTCCAACTGTCCTTTTCAAAAAATCAATATGAAAATATGACAAAACTAACATGGGTGAAAATAAGAATAGTAGAAGAAAATAGTTTGAAATCGATCACAATGAAGACTATTTGTAATTGACTACATTCTTATTATTCACAGTTTCTATCATTCAATATTATTACATTTTCACTTTGTATTCAAAATTTTATTTCATCATTAAAGTTATTTTACAATATTTATCATCTCAACAAACTGAGGTAACTAATCAAATTTAAAATTAAAATGACTCAATAAATCTTAGACATATTTAACATATTTAAAATGGTTATGTTAATATTAGATGTATTTACATATTATTGATAAAATTAAGCATATGTTCCTCATATTATCGATAGATTTTCCTTGGTCGCACACTACTGAAACCATCCTAGATCAAATTAACTTGGGATCTATCAAGCGCTGAGAGGGATCAAATCTCTCTAGGTGAAAACCTTTCCTCAAGTTTTGCACTCAAAAAAGAAGTTTTCACCTCGAGAGATTTGATACCTCTCGGCGCTTGATAGATCCGGAGTTAAGATGGATCTAGGCTGGTGTATATAGATAGAGAGAGAAGTGATTTTTCATTAGGGCTTATGTTCATGTTTACATTTGAATGTGAGATATACCCTATAAAAATTACATGTTACATTTACATTTAAATATGTTAAAGAAACCTCTCCTCAAAAATATTATTTCAGTAAATGTTAAATATGTTAAATGTTAAACATTGCATGTTTGTGTTTACATTTACATTTTACGTTTAAATATGTTAAACATGAAACATTGCATGTTTATCTTCACTTTACATTTTTAGGTGAGATCTAAGCAAATATTTACATTTAATTCGCGAGAACTACCCCATACCTGTTAAATGTTTACCTTTACATTTTTACTTGAGATCTACCTTGTATATTATTTATTTACCATACCTCTTGTTTACTTATATTTTTATTTATTTACAATATTTTTTTGAGTGTTACCATACCTCTTGTTTACTTATATTTTTATTTATTTACAATATTTTTTTGAGTGTTACCATACCTCTTGTTTATTTATATTTTTATTTATTTACCATATTTAGTTTATTTAAATTCGTATTTATTTACCATACCTATTTTTGAGTGTTCTTAACACTCTTTATACTTTAAATTTATATTGTCTTTATAAAAATTAATATTTAGATCCATATGAGATTAAAAAGTTTAAATGTTAAACATTATGTTTAAGTTTACATGTAAGTGTTTATATGTTTATATTTTTAAGTGAGATCTACCAGCATATTAGGCTGTAAAGCACCTCTCCCTGCAATGACATATTGAGGTAATATCACTCAAGTCTTTTCATCTCTTTAAAATATAAAGAGTTAATGTCAACGGAAATTATATGATTTTTGCTGTTTTTTTTCTTCATATATGCATCATGTTCTTTTTATATTCACGAATTACATGCATATTGTTTTTTGAGTCCTAATTTTTATTTATTTAAAAAAATTATAATATACGAAATGAAATGAATAAATAATTTGATGGCATACTTTTTTTTATAATAATTTATGTAAGAATTTAAAAATATGTTTAATAATAAATTTTAAAATTTTAAAATTAATTTATATTTCAATTAATTATAATACTATGAGTATGGAATCTTCACATAGAAATAAGATTAAGCTAATATAAGGCAACCTTCTCCCAAGTGTTAATCAATTTTTGATGATTGTGCATGAAGCTAGGACTAATGGGATAATTAAAGGCCAAGTGTATCATCTAACTACCAATTGATCTCTAGGTTAGTCATATCACTCACCCTTTATGTGCTATAATGACACTCACCAAGTTTGGAAATTATGGTGATTTTATGTGCTATAATGACATTCACCAAGTTTGGAAATTATGGTGATCGATGTGGATATTGTTCTACACTATCTATGTAGATAGTGATACTTTGGTTTTTTGGGTCATGTGTTATACATGCCATAAATGGTGGCCTCCTCCCATGGCATATATTATGGTTAAGTTACCAACCACTTATTATCTTTCTCTCTAGTTTTGGTTTCTTTTAAATTCATTTAGAATGGTTGTTTACCCTCACCTAATTCTACGTCGCCTAATCCTACCTCATATTTCATTACTCCTTTCTCTCAATAGCCTTCAAGCTTAGACACTCGGCCACCCCTCTTCTCCATATCCACATTTACTTCTCAAATCCATTTGAATCCTCTTAATCTATTTGTTCACTCATTTTTCTATCATGTGGTGGGTTTAATCTATCTCCTTTATCACTCCCCTATCACCCAAACTTATTTCCTGATTAATTATTTTTGGCCTCTATGTTGTAACAACAAAGAAATTCCTGTCTGCACCAAGGTTTGGATAAATGAAAGGTCTCTGCCAATGATTAATAGGAATTGAATTGGAAGTTAAACTAAACTAAAATTGAATCGACTAACAAGGAGGCTATAGTTAAGTGCATTTTTATATATGACATGGAAGTGATGGAAAATTTGGGTCAATGCATTCTCAATAGAAGACCTAATTCGGATGGGATCATTATATTATTTGTCAATCTTGATGCTTTCATAGTGCACAAATTGGATGAATCAGCTAAGAGGACCATTTTTATTGGCGGGTCTTAGTTTAGAGAATTGGGGCTTTAAACCTTCCAAAGGTAGTTTGAGGAATTTCTTGAAGCTTTTTAGGGTCCAAAAAATCTCATTTTCACTAGAAACTCCTAAATTGTACTCATATACCTTTCCAATGGCAAAAGAAATACTTCAAATGGAGTTCATATGGAAAGTTATTCCACCCAAAAGTTGAGCTTCTTGTTTTGTTCACCATAATTTGAGAGGATGTTGTTGAAAAGTGTAACTAGGTCGGTCTTCATATTGACTATGTAATAAGTATCATATATGAAGGGTCTAGAAATACATGCTCCAAGACCTTGTAGAAAAATGGAAGTCAAGCAAACAACTCTCAAACATCGACGAAAGTCAAGATATGTAAACCGTGAAGAACACCTCTCTCAAATGATGAATTAGAGTCATGCATATTGAAGATCTTTTCATGAACCTTGTGAAAGAATGGCTCATGAAAAGCTCTCAAGCCAGCCCATATTCAACACTGAATATTAGTGATGAAGACAACCTATATACATTGGGAATGTCCACCTACAATCTTGCTGTATGGTCGGCTTAAAATGAAGGAAGCATGCTGTATATATATCCTAATGTACAACTCATTTGTAAGCAAGAAATTGCGGACTGTTCCAAAAGAAAAACTGTGTAGTTCAGAGGGTAATCAGATGTGGATATAAGGAAGCAAGGAATGCAGTGTCATCTAAAATAAAAGGTACAGGATTGCAGAAGGTACGGAGGGTGCAGATTGAAGAAATCACTAAATGGTACAGATTTCGGAAGTAACTGAAGGGTACAGATTGCGAAAATGACTGAAGGTACAGTTTGTGGATAGGTACAATAAGGTACATGATTGGTGTAGTAGATTGCGCAAGGTGCAGGAAGGTTAGAGTACGAACATATCTGAGTTTAAAGTATGTGAGGAAAGAATTTGTCAAAGTCAAGACAATGATCTAAAGGTGGTAGAAAGTGAGGAAGGTAAATCAGAGATTTACCTTCCTAACTACTGTTCAAGGAATTCAGTTACAAGTGAAAATAATTCTATCTCTACATTTGAATGATTACTTTGATAACTGACTTGATGATAGATTAACTAAGAATACATAAGTAAGCTCACAAGTAATTATCAAGAAGATAATTTTTGTATTAATCTTAAGCCCTCAAAATTCTCAACATGGTATCAGAGCTGAGGTAACAGTTAAGGAAAGGGCATACAATCTAAGAAACACTCAAGCAACCTCAGATCAGTCCACCAAGACAATATTCAAAAATCCTTCTCTGAGATTGTTGGTGACACACCTCTGTGATTTTCGGATGGCACAATAGAGATCAGAATTCTCTGAGTTTTTCAGAAGACATTACAGGATGAATAACACTGTCATAATTTCAGATATCTCCCACTGTAAATATCATAGTCTCGGGCCAATCACAACATGTGATCTCTTCTGTTGAAATCACAGTCATGATCTCGGTGGCAGTAGGATGGTACAGTGTCATGAAAGGGTGTTGTGACTTCTTGGTACTGTCACAGTCAAAGATGAGGGTGTAAAGATCTTAGTGCTATGCCTTGGTGTCAACTTAATGGTCTCGATGATGGAGCAATGATCTACATTGAAGAATATCATCAATAAAATCAAGGAAAATAAGAATTCACATCAACAAAGAATTGAATCCGCTAGTCATCTTATAAAGGAATCTACAATGCAAAATAACACAAAGTATAAACAACCAAAAGAAACATTTCATATCTACAAAAAAGACATTTACATCAAGGACCCTTACCTTATTCTTAAAGAAGGTCATCCAAAGAAGCAATAATCTCCATCAACAAAAGGAAGCTGGATCTAAAGATGTTGTCACCATAATTGAAGCAGTCTCCTTTATTGAAGAAAATCCTTTTCATTTGGAAGCATAGCATCCAAAAGGAGAGCACTAATACATATTTTCTCAACCATCATCGAAGAAATCAAGCTGAAGCCTTGATCTTCACTTGTCAAGTAAGTATCTTTCATTCCATAACCAAATTTGGTTAAATGACTTTGTTTTTGCAGGGAGATCTATAAGCTAGTTAGGCTACCAAGAATCCCCGCATGAGGAGGATAGTCACAGTCCTCGAAGAAAGCAAAGTCATGAAAATTCTATGAAGGATTGGAGACATCAAGAGAATATATAATAAGCTGAAAGAAATATTCTATGCAATAAATAAGGTTATGTCACTTAGACCATATTTACAAAAAATTGAGGTATCAAATAATGAAGGGATATCTTCCTAAGATATTAACTGTGAGGTCTGGAAAATATGATAGGATGGACAACGTAAAAAATAGATAAGAAAATTACCTCATTCAACTTGTGGTCTCTATGCTAGATCAATGGAAAAAATGTTGAAGGATAAAAGACTCAAACATTTGTTGAGGAAATGTTGAAGACTTATAGACATTACAAGAAAGATGGTCCTAAAGGGAAAATCTCGATAGGAGAAAGAAAGGAAGCTCATATCATCGAAAAGAATGGAGGAAGCTGAAGAAAAGAAGTTCAAGAAAAAATCATGCAAACTTATGAATAAGGAATTAATTTCTGATAGGAATTAATGTAGCATCCTGATCGAAGCATGGCAGGAGCTCCTAATAAATCAGCTCTGGGGGAAAACCTCTAATAACATTACTAATGGAAATCAGTCATCAAGGGAAAGGGTCATCATGGAAACATATTTTTGGGATGTGATATAGATGAAGTAGGCTAAGAGAATTAAGCTCTTCATTCCTGAGAAATTTCTACAGCATGACTCAAGGGAAAAAAGGTATGAGGTATGATATATTTATGTGTTAACATTGGATGTTGTGAAGTCATGCCATATGGTTGTAGTTAACGAATTTTTGTATTTGAAGTATGATCTGTGGAGGAGTATCTCTCAATGCACAGATAGATGAAATCAACATAATATGGCCTCATGGAATATGAGGAGGTTGTATATGAATGAGAAACTAGAAAGGGTGTAAGTCCTCGGGAATGTGCAGAGAGGAAGAAGATCATGAAATGTAACCATGTCAAGAGGTAGTTATCATCCAGAAACCAAGAAGATGTGACTAAGGGATCTCCTGGGAAGATATGTAGACTCTGACAAAAGTCTGGTAAAAAGGCCTTTGATAAAACATATCATTAGGAGATGTGTCAATCTATATGAAGGATGTCGATACCCACAAGAAGATGTCATGGTGAAAGATCATCACTAAGGTAACTTTTGTGCTAAAATTTCATATGTATATGTTTATCTGAATGAACTTGTACAGGGCTACTAATCATAAGAAAGGATGCATGATCCTTGGAGATGATTCAAAGAAAAGCAACATGGCATAACAATGGAACAGATAAGTAAGTCTGATGAATCACTTTCTGATAGTGATGGATGATCTGTGCCCTATGAAGCTAAAAGTTGGATATTCCTCAATATTGAAATCCATGACATCGAAGACAAGAATTCTTCATGAGCAATTGGGTGTCTCACCATTGTTGCTAGAGGTCCTTGGTTAAGAGGGAGCCTGATGATAAGTTTCTTACTTAGAAGAAACTTGGTAATTCCTAAGAATGAGCTTAGGTACATTCCTCATATAGGCACGAGTATATTCCCTTGTGGAATAGGTCCTCCCTGGTTGAGAGGGAGATATAGACACATCATTTTGATCTTGGGAAGACAGAATGGAGGATTGGGTAATCATATGGCATTCGATACTCTTTGAGAATGTGTTAGGGAATTTAAGATAAGAGTAGTCGGAGACCGATATTCTTTTAGGGCTAGAAACCTAAGAGAAGAATAGTCCAGGAAGGTCATACTTGGAGAGACAATGACGAACGTGTATATAAGTCATGTGTCTCGCCAACATTGTAGCCCATTGTCTCGTTAAGAGATGGGGCTGTTAGTAAAGGCCTTACACTAGGACAATGCTGGTTAATATGATGCTATACAGATGCAATTACCATTCTGATTCTTCTTGTGAGATTCTTCAATTTTAAAAGTGACCATGTACCTGTATGAATACCTCCCTAGTTAAGAGGGAGTGTTGAAAAGTGTAACTAGGTCGATCTTCATATTGACTATGTAATAAGTATCATATACAAAGGGTCTAGAAATACATGCTCCAAGACCTTGTAGAAAAATGGAAGTCAAGAATACAACTCTCAAACATCGATGGAAGTCAAGATATGTAAACCGTGAAGAACACCTCTCTCAAACGATGAATTAGAGTCATGCATATTGAATACCTTTTCATGAATCTTGTGAAAGAATGGCTCATGAAAAGCTCTCAAGTCAGCCCATATTCAATGCTGAATATTAGTGATGAAGACGACCTATATACATTGGAAATGTTGGCCTACAATCTTGTTGTATGGTTAGCTTAAAGGGAAGGAAGCATGCCATATATATATATCCTAATGTACAACTAATTTGTAAGGAAGCAATTGCAGACTGTTCCAAAAAAAAAATTGTGTAGTTCAGAGGGTAATCAAATGTGGATATAAGGAAGCATGGAATGCGGTTTCATATGAAATAAAAGGTACAATATTGCAGAAGGTACAGAGGGTGCAGATTGCAGAAGTCATCGAATGGTACAAATTGTGGAAGTAACTGAAGGGTACAGATTGCGAAAATGACTGAAGGTATTGTTTGTGGATAGGTACAATAAGGTACAGGATTGGTGCAACATATTTTGCAAGGTGTAGGAAGGTTACAGTAAGAACATCTCTGAGTTTAAAGTATCTGAGGATGAATTTGTCAAAGTCAAGACAATGATCTAAAGGTGGTAGAAAGTGAGGAAGGTAAAAAAAAATTTACCTTCTTAACTACAGTTCAAGGAATTCAGTTACAAGTGAAAACAATTTTGTCTCTACATTTGAATGAGTACTTTGATAATTGACTTGATGATAGATTAACTAAGAATACATAACCTAACAAGTAATTATCAAGAAGAGAATTTTTGTATTATTCTTAAGCCCTCAAAATTCTCAACAGATTCCAAAATAGTCCCATTACTAATAGGAAAGGGGATTTCCATATTACCATGATGACAAATACTCTATAAGATTCAAATTGTAATTCATATTGGAGAAATAATGAGTTACTTTTATCCCCTAGTTGGCTCTTTGGCCATGTTATTTATAACTAGACTAGTAGGAAGAAAAGGGGTTTCATTTTATTTGAGTAAATTTTGTTCCATAGACAAGAAGAGTGGTTGTGAGTGGATAGAGAGAGAGAGAAACTAGAGAGCCTTTGTGTTTTGCAATAGTCCACCGACAACAAGTCTCACTCCTTTATATGTGCAATCATTTGAATTTGAGAAATAGAGAGTGGATAAACCTCACCCACCCTTTATGTGCTATAATTTATTTTTTATACAAGTGTTAATATTTTCCATACAAGAAAACCCAATTATTAAATAAGTTAAATAATTACTTGTAAATTTTAAATTATATTTTCATAAACACTCCATGAAAGCAAACCTTTGAATTATGTTATTGTCATTCATCCCTTTTATTTTTATTTTGTTAAATAAAACACTAATGAATAAATATGTTTTCCCTTTCCCTTTGTAATTTATCTCTACTTCATTGTGATTTGTTTCTCAATTATTTTCCATCAATGCCATTCTCTTCTTGTTCATGGAGAAATCCTCCCATTACATTGAAGCACAATTCTAATAAGTGTTGTTCAATAGTTATTTTCATATTAGTAATATTGTTCAGTAATTATTTTCATATTCATATATTAATTATTTTTTTGAAGTAATATCACCTATTTTTCATCATGATATATTAAAACAAATTGTAATTGGAAATCATCTGATTTTCATTTAACATATTAATGATGTTTTTTTTTTTTTCCAGTAATTTCACTAGCTATTCATCCCCTCACCTCAAAATATAGAAAATAAATGTTATTCAAAAGTCATCAGGTTTTGGTTTAACATATTAAATATGTATATGCACGATGTTTTTGACGTAATATCACTCACTTCTCCTATTATAGAAATACATAGAAGAAATGTAGTTGAAAATCATATTTTTTAGTTTAAAATATTAATGATGTATATACATGATGTTTCGAGGTAATATCTCTCACCTTTCATCTCCTCGAATTATAGAAAGGAAATATCAATGGAAATCATATGATTTTTGGGAAAACTTTTTTTCATATATGTATCAGAGTTTTTTCATATTCACTATTTGCATAGTGTTTTTTATGTGGCTATTTTTTTTACTTATTTTAAAAAAAAAATTATAATAAATGAAATGAATTGAATAAATAATTTGATGTTATATATATTTTATAATAATTTATGTAAGAATATAAAATTTTGTTTAATAATAAATTTTAAAAATTAAAAATTAATTTATATTTTTGTTAATTACGCCATAAGACGTCTTTATTTGAAAACATTTCTCCTAATTGACACTCTACACCGTTTGTGACCGTTCGATTTTTTGTTAGACGATTGAAACATTATCATCCTTCCGATGCGAATTTTTGTTAGTTAGGGTAAGTTTTGGTGAGTTAAGATTTCAGCAGCCATATCGCTCTCTCAACCCTACCATTGCTCTGTCAACCCCTCGCAGCGATGAAGAAACCGACCCTGCTCTCTCGACCCCTGGCAGCGATGAAGAAACCGATCCTGCTCTCTCGACCCCTGGCAGTGATAACAGTCAATAAAATAGAAATCGGGCAACAATCATTGACTATTCTGGGCCATCGCGGTTCTGGCAAGAACAAAGTATTTAGTGCTAGAGACACTCCTAATATCAGACCTTCTATTATGGAAAATACCATAAAATATTTGGACCTGGCTGCAAAGATTGTCGTAGATTTTGTTAAATTCGATGTACAGGTAGACTTAAGTTCATATTTTGGCATAGGCTATGATGTTTAGGATTGTTGCCTTCTCGAAACTTGGAGAGTTCAAACTTGCTTTTGTCTTCGTTTTGTAGAAATTCTAAGTCTACGTTAAATTTGTTTCAGGTCACTAAAGACGACCATGCTATAATTTGTCTTGTATATTTTTGTTTCCTGTTTCATTCAAAGTGCATTTTGTTCAAAAGTCTAACGGTTCAAAAATGAATATGATCTAAACCTAGGGATCAGAGCGTTGGGGTTGTTGGGGTTCCATTCCTATGTAGGTTCATCCATCTAACATGTTTAGGGACCTTATGGGACTCGACCAAATATCTTTTACTTTACAACTAGACCATTCTCACTTTCCTTCTTATGGTCCATGTTTCAGGGATTGCATAATGAGAGGCACATTGGACAACTGAGATTCAACAAACTTTCTTTTCCATTAAAACATTCAAACTTTTGTGATGATTTTTTTTTTAAGGGATTATAAAATGCAAGGCGAATTGGAGACCTCACTCTTCCAGAATATTTTTCCATGGGATTCGAAGCTAATGGATTGGAGGTAAGACTCTAGAGGTTTGTGGATGGAATTCAGTTTCTTGTGATATGCAATGTGTGATAATTGTTGCTGCTTTGTTACTTAGATCCGAAGTCCTCTGGTTTGAAAAGAAAATGATGGAAGTATTTGCAAATGGATTGTGAATGTGCAAGACTGCCTATGTACTCTTAAAGATGCATTCGAGAATGTTCCTCTATGTGTGGGATTTAACATATAGGTAAAATTTGATGACGAGGTTTATGAAGTTGACCTTCAACGGGTCATTGGTACCATTCTCAAGGTAGAATGATTGATATTTATCACACAAATTCACCCCCAGTTTAATTAATACATCTGACTCCAATCCCATGTTTAGTATTGAGAAGCAGATGCACCCACCTAATCCGCTCCCGGTTTAATTAATACATCCAATTGCAAACCATCTTTAGTACTGAGAAGAAGAAACAGAACCATCCCAAAATTCCATTCTCTACTCTTAGCACTCGCCCACAAACTCTTTTTCAGATTGAAAATTAAATTCCCAACAAGCCACCCAAGTGGACATCTTCATTTTCATCCATCCTCCTTTTCATTCTTCGCATAAGTCTCTCTCTATTGGGCCTCAAATTTGATCTCTCTTCATCTTGGTCTGAAACTCAAATTTGTCATTATTTGGTATTTGGGATTGGAAGGAAGAAAGGATTAGGAAAGTAAAGTTTGGATTTCACTATAGATGTTTTCATTCCAGAGGATTATGTGAAAAGCCACTACAGGAGGATGAGCGATAGAGCTTAATCACATTACAGTAATGACCAGAAGTATCAGAGCCCAAATCATCACATCAATCAAAATGGGGACTTTGCCTCAAACTCATCTTTGGCTAGATGCACTAGTACTATTTCTGATAGCATAAGCAGAGGAGGATCATGGAGCTTGGAAATCATAATTTTGAATTGTCTCACACCATAAAATTGATTTCATATTCAATGTAGCTTAAGCAAAGCAAGAAGAAGGGGAATCGTCCACTGTGATCACATTATCTTATTTTTTACAATTTAATTCTTTGAATTCATCAGTTTATATGGCATTTGATACACAGTCCCTTTTAAATGTTTGTAAAATATTTCTTATTTCTAGTTATTGATTGAAGCCAATGGCTAATAGTTAGCTTGTTGGCATGAAAACCTTCGTCCATAACCCTATTGCATCTATTTAGTCGCTCTTTATATTCTTCTGTCGTTATTGGTACTGGGGTCTTCTGGGATGTTATAGCGGATATTCTCTGTGTCAAGATATTTGATACTTCACATTACACTACAAACATAATTTTTTTTAATGCGGTGATTCATATTCCTTGACTTTTAGTTGTTTGTGGAGAGCTTAAAAAACAAATTGTTCTCTTTTCTCTATATAAAGAATATGGGTATACTTAACAAAACTGCTACTATTTTTATAACCTATATTCCAACCATTTGGGATGTTTGATCCATAGGGCTGAACTGAAAAAATAAAATGATTACAACCTTGTATATTGCAGCCACTGGTGCCTCCCTTGTCTGCCAGATGTTTGGAACAATAAATGTGTATTTATCCAAAAAAACTTATTTAACCAATAAATGTTTTATAATCTCTAAATTTAACAATTACATTTACTTGGTGGAAATTCACTTACTGGTGCAGATCCCACAACCTAAATATGAGTAATTAGTAAGCATGGAGTTTCATTTGAAACCCCAACTTTTCTAGGTTAAAATTAAATTTATTGTGGTTCATCTTATGCCCCATAAAGGCTCAAAACAATAGTTCCTACAATTGACTTCAGCATCTCTACATCCAATTCACCGTTGTCATTGTCACTAGAAGGAGGTGATGAAGTCGTTTGTTCTGATTTTCCACTTGCTTTAAAGTGTTCCATCAGTTCAGGACTACCAAGTGAATCATTCAGCTTTAGTGGCACCATCCCACTATTTTATTGCCACCAAGAAATTCTGAGATAATAAGCATTTTGAGGTGGGCATCACCTATCAGCTTCAGAAGATACTCTGTCTCTGTATTTGTTGTTGCCAATGGAAACGACAACCTCACCAACTTCTTTTTCATACTCTCATATGTAGATTCTTCCATATTGGTTATTTCTTGTTTAAATAAAAACAAGCTCATTTCCCATCATAATTTTGAATTGTCTCACACCATAAAATTGATTTCATATCCAATGTAGCTTAAGCAAAGCAAGAAGAAGGGGCATCGTCCACTGTGATCCCATTATCTTATTTTTTACAATTTAATTTTTTGAATTCATTAGTTTATTTGACATTTGATACACAGTCCCTTTTAACTTTGTGTAAAATCTTTTTATTTCAAGTTATTGATTGAAGCCAATGTCTAATAGTTAGCTTGTTGACATGAAAACCTTCGTCCATAACCCTGTTGCATGTACTTAATCGTTCTTTATATTCTTTTGTCATTATTAGTACTGTGGAATTCTGGGATGTTATAACAAATATTCTTTGTGTCAAGTTATTTGACACTTCGCATTGCATTGCAAACAGATTTCTTTTTTAATATGGTGATTCATATTATTTGACTTTTAGTATTTTAGTTGTTTGTGGAGAGCTTGGAAAAAAAATGTTCTCTTTTCTCTATATAAAGAATATGGGTATACTTAACAAAAATGCTACTATTTGTATAAATTATTTTCCAGCCATGTGGGATGTTTGCTCCATAGGGTTGAACTGAAAAAACTAGAATGATTACATCCTTGTAGATTGCAGCCACTGGTGCCTCCCTCGTCTTCCAAATGTCAGGAACAATAAATGTGTATTTATCCAAACAAACTTATTTAACCAATAAATGTTTTATAATCTGTAAATTTAATAGTTACATTTACTTGGTGGAAATTCACTTACTGGTGCAGATCCCACAACCCAAATATGAATAATTAGTAAGCATTGAGTGTCATTTGAAGCCCCAGCTTTGCTAGGTTAAAATTAAATTTACTGTGGTTCATCTTATGCCCCATAAAGGCTCAAAACAATAGTTCCTACAATTGACTTCAGCGTCTCTACATCCATTTCACCATTGTCATTGTCACTAGAAGGAGGTGACAAAGTCATTTATTCTTATTTTCCACTTGTTTTAAAATGTTCCATCAGTTCAGGAATACCAAGCAAATCATCCAGATTTAGTGGCACCATCCCACTGTTTTTATTGCCACCAAGAAATTCTGAGGTAATCAACATTTTGAAGTGGGCATCAACTATCAGCTTCAGAAGATACTCTCTCTCTGTATCTGTTGTTGCCAATGGAAATGTCAATCTCACTAGCTTCTTTTTCATACTCTCGGATGTAGATTCTTCCATATTGTTTATTTATTGTTTAAATGAAAACAAGCTCGTTTCCCATCCTTTTTGACAATATAGTGAAAATAATCCAGTTGATTTCATTGGCTTAGATCGTCTCAAGATCTGGTTCTGATGGAGACAAGCTTTCATTCACTTTAGGAAAAATACATGATATGAAATGTTCATCCTCTACTAACAGTTGCAATTTTTTGGACTGGAGCATGTAATTCACTGCATCATCATCAAAACCTAAAATACACCCTAACTTAACCACCTCACATAAACCTGCAATAAGATAAGGATGGTCGGGCAATAAGCCAGCTTAAATTGCCTATGCAAAATCAGTTGCTAAGGACATAGTTTCCTTTGGATTACGTGGATCAGAGTTTTTGATCAAAATTCGCTTCTTACACTTTTCCCATTTCACCAGACTGGTTTTTCTTCCTTTAAACTTATATTCCACACCATTTTCTATTGGTATTGAAAGCGAGTACTCAACTATAAATGGTTCAGTAGCTTCACAGATAGTAGACTCAACAAGAGTACTCATATTTTGATGCCTTATATCAGGTGGAAATTTGGAGAAAGGGTGTGTAAGATATGCTAAAATAATTCTGTAGAGTCCCATTTCGACCATCCCCTTTTTTGCAGGAATATTTTGCAAAGAGATGTTATTTGGAACAAAGATATCAACCTTTTGTGTTTCTTGGGATATGTTTCGAGCTCCAAGATGGATATAAATTGAGAACAATGAGTCCAATGGTATCTTGGGATCAAAAGGTTTAGGATTACATGCAAATTTTGGGCTTGCAGAAGATCCCATGAACAACTCTTTCAACTTCAAGTCATTAGGAATGAAGGTTTCATTTGTGGTACCTAGCTAGATATCTCTAGAGCTTCTATAAGCTGGAAATTTCAAAGGTCCTCTTTCAAAACATCGCTTTATTTTATCAGATAATTTGGTCTAGTGTTTTAAAAAATTTCTCCAAAGCCCATTCCTGATCAATGGCTCAAGATTATCTACCACTTCCAACCATAAGCACAACGAGGTGGTTTTAGATAAGCCCTTTAAATGGAAAATATCTCATGCTCAGCCCATGGATTGTTTGCAAATATCTTTTCCCACTCACTTATGGATGCTGGCACAAGTTTTTATTTGAAACTCTTTACTACATATCCAGAGTCATTAACTACTAGCAAATCTGCAGATAAACTCTGAAAATATCTCTAGTCAATATGGTTTTTGGTGTAGGAAAAATACAAAAACTTAGTGACAGTGACAACAAATTTCTTACTCTTTGAAAGCTTATCTTGTTCTATGAGTTTCTTACTAAATCTTGCCACATAAAGCTCAGTGATCTGAGCGTAGCCATTCAACCATCCTAGTAACATTGAAATTCTTTGAGAATCCAATTTTCTCATGGCTATTTGTGTGCCACCAGGAATGAATTTGAAATTTATGACACATCCAAATTCCCCACTCCATCTTCCTTTCTAATATGTTGATTGTGCATCTCAAGCTGGGTGGTATCTCAGTGCCAGTTTTCTGTATGAAAAAGAGCATAGTGATCCTGTTTTATCTTGAAAGCATTATCGCTCTTCTCTTCTATTGCACAACTGGCAATGAAGCAAGGTCTTTTCTTGGGGCATGAATATTTCTTGACGAGTAGACATACAATTGCGAATCTGACAAAGTTGATAGGGATTGATATGGTGTAAAGTTGTATGGAAATTTACACACATAATAAGATAGACATCGATTTCACTACACATATCTTGCTTAGAAACTATTGGATCTCTTTAAGAATATTACGATATTTCCTTTGCAACATCTGTTGATGGTGCAATTGCTAGTTATAATACTATGAGGATGAACTCTTCACATAGAAATATAATTAAGTTAGTGTTCATCAATTTTTTATGATTGTGCAAAAAGTTAGGACTAATGGGATAATTAAAGGCCAAGTGTATCACCTAACTACCGATTGATCTCTAAGTTAGTCATTTCACCCACCCTTTATGTGCTATAATGAAACTCACCAAGTTCGGAAATTTTGGTGATTGATGTGGCTATTTTTCTACATTATCTATGTAGATTGTGATAATTTGGTTTACCAAAAACGTTTTATATTTCTCTCTAGTTTTTGTTTCTTTTTCAATAATTTAGATTGGTGTTTTCCCTCACCATCCTAATCCCACCTCCTATTTCATTATTGTATTCACTCAATAACCTTCAAGCTTCGATCCTCGGCCACCCTCTTATCCATCTCCACATTTACTTTTCAAATTCATCCAAACCCTCTTTATTTTTTTTGTTCACTGGTTTTTATATCATTTGGTGGGTTTAAGCTATCTCCTTTATCACTCCCCTATCACCCAATATTATTTCCTCATTTATTATTTGTGGCCTCTATGTTGTGACATGTTCACTTAAATTTTAATCATGAAATTAGCAACAAATAAATTCCTCTCTGCACCCAAGCTCGGACTAATGAAAAGCCTCTTCCAATGATTACGAGGAATTGAATTGGAAGTCAACCTAAACTAAAATTGATTTGACTAACGAGGATGTTATAGTTAAGTGCATAACTATATATGGCATGGAAGTGAACCAGTGAAAATGTGGGTCAATGGGTTCTCAATAGAAGACATAATTTGGATTGTATCAATATATTATTTTTTAATATTGATACTTTCATAGTGCACAAATTGGAGGAATCGGCTAAGAGGACCATTTTTATTGGTGGGTCTTAGTATGGTGAATTGGGGTTTTAAAAATTCCAACGGTAGTTTGAAGTATTTCCTGAAGATTTTTGGGGTTCAAAAAATACCACTTTCACTTGAACCTCCTAAAATTGTTTGTACCAATATACATTTCCAATGGCGAAATAAATACTTCGAATGGAGTTTGTATGCAAACTTATGCCACCAGAAAGCTGAACTTATTAATTTGTCCACCATAATTTGAGAGGATTCCACAATATCCCCATTACTAATAGGAAAGGAGATAGCTATATGACTATGATGACGAATACTCTAGAAGATTCAAATTTTAACTCATATTGGGGAAAGAATGAGTTATATTGAACCCCTAGTTGGCTCTTTGGCCATGTTATTTATAACTAGAGCACTAGGAAGAAAATGGGTTTCATTATATTTGAGTACATTTTGTTCCATAGATGAGAAGAGTGGTTGTGAGTGGATAGAGAGAGAGAAACTAAAGAGCCTTGTGTTTTTCATTTTCCCACTAACCACAAGTCTCACTCCTTTATACTTGCAACCATTTGAATTTAAAGAAAGAGAAAGTGGATAAACCTCACCTTCCAGTTAGTATTTATCTAGTATGAGTCTCTTAGAGAATATATTGTGTCATTATGGTTTGAAAGTGTTTTTTACATTCTTATCTATTTTTCACATTCCATATATTACATGGATTAGTAGAAATAGTAATTTATTAAATCTAGGAATCTAAGGAAAACTACCCTTGTAGTATATATTTCAAATTTTCAATATATTTTATCATATCCACTGTGGCAAATATTCAATTGAATTTCCATAATAGTTTATGAATCATTTTGATATTAGAGAATTTTTTTGTTAGATGATTGAAACCTTTTCATCCTTCCGATGTGAATTTTTGTTAGTTAGGGTAAGTTTTGGTGAGTTAAGATTTCGGCAGCCATATCACTCTCTTGACCCAGTCATCGCTCTCTCAACCCCTTGCAGCGATGAAGAAACTGACCCTGCTATCTCGACCCCTGGCAGCGATGAAGAAACCAACCCTGCTCTCTCGACCCCTGACAGCAATAATAGACAATAAAATAGAAATCGAACAACAATCATTGACTGTTCTGGGACATCGCGGTTCTGGCAAGAACAAAGTATTTAGTGTTGGAGACGCCCCTAATATAAAACCTTCTATTATGGAAAATATCATAAGATACTTGGACCCGGATGCAAAGAATGTTGTAGATTTTGTTGAATTCGATGTACAGGTAGATTTAATTTCATATTATGGCATAGGCTATGATGTTTAGGATTGTTGCCTTCTCGGAACTTGGAGAGTTAAAAATTGCTTTTGTCTTCATTTTGCATAAATTCTAAGTTTACTTTAAATTTGTTTCAGGTCACTAAAGATGACCATGCTATAATTTGTCTTCCATATTTTTGTTTCCCGTTTCATTCAAAGTGCATTTTGTTCAAAAGTCTGAAGGATTCAAAAAGGAATACTAAACCTAGGGATTAGAGCTCTGGGGTTGTTGGGGTTCAATTCCTATGTAGGTTCATCCATCTAATAGGTTTAGGGACCTTATGGGACTCGACCAACTATCTTTTTATTTGCAAATAGACCATTCTAACTTTCCTTCTTATGGTCCATGTTTCAGGGATTGCATAATGAGAGGCACATTGGACAACTGAGATTCAACAAAATTTCTTTTCCATTAAACCATTCTAAATTTTATAATGATGTTTTTGTTTTAGGGATTATAAAATGCAAGGCGAATTGGAGACCCACGCTTCAAGAATATTTTTCCATGGGATTTGAAGCTGATGGCCTAGAGGTAAGACTCTAGAGATTTATGGATGGAATTTATTTTCTTGTGATATGAAATTTGTGATCATTGTTGCCTCCTTGTTACTTAGATCTGAAGTCCTCTCGTTCAAAAAGCCAATGATGGAATTATTTTCAAATGGATTGTGAATGTGAAAGACCACCTATGTACTCTTAAAGATGCATTCGAGAATGTTACTCTATGTTTGGGATTTAACATATAGGTAAAATTTGATGACGAAATTGAGGTTTCTGAAGTTGATCTTCAATGGGTTATTGGTACCATTCTCAAAGTAGAATGACTGATATTTATCACACAAATTCTCCCCCAGTTTAATTAATACATCTGACTCGAACCCCACGTTTAATACTGAGAAGTAGATGCACCCACCCAATCTGCTCCCAGTATAATTAATACCTCCAATTGAAAACCATCTTTAGTACTGAGAAGAAGAAACATATACATCCCAAAATTCCATTCTCTACTCTTAGCACCCGCCCATGAACTCATTTTCAGATTGCAAATTAAATTCCTAACAAGCCACCCAAGTGGAAATCTTCATTTTCATCCATCCTCCTTTTCATTCTTCACATAAGTCTCTCTCTATTGGACCTAAAATTTGATCTCTCTTCATCTTGCTCTGAAACTCAAATTTGTCATTATTTGGGATTTGGGATTAGAAGGAAGAAAGGATCAGGAAAGTAAAGTATGGATTTCACTAGAGACATTTTGATTCCAAAGGATTATGTCAAAATCCGCTACAGGAGGACGAGCAGTAGTTTGGAATCACCTTACAATAATGAACACAAGTTTCAGAGCCCAATTCATCACATCAATCACAATGGGGACTTTTCCTCAAACTCATCTTTGGCTAGATGCACTAGTACTATTTCTGATAGCATAAGCAGATGAGGATCATGGAGCTTGGAAATCATAATTTTGAATTGTCTCACACCATAAAATTGATTTCATATTCAATTTAGCTTAAGCAAAGCAAGAAGAAGGGGCATCATCCACTATGATCCCATTATCTTATATTTTACAATTTAATTTTTTGAATTCATCAGTTTATATAACATTTGATACACAGTCCCTTTTAACTTTGTGTAAAATCTTTCTTATTTCTAGTTATTGATTGAAGCCAATGACTAATAGTTAGCTTGTTGACATGAAAACCTTCGTCCGTAACCCTGTTGCATGTATTTAATCACTCTTTGTATTCTTATGTTATTATTGGTACCATGGTCTTCTGGGATGTTATAACAGATATTCTCTGTGTCAAATTATTTGACACTTCGCATTGCACTGCAAACATAGTTTTTTTTAATGTGGTGATTTATATTCCTTGAATTTTAGTTTTTTGTGGAGAGATTGGAAAATAAATTGTTCTCTTTTCTCTATATAAAGAATATGGGTATACTTAACAAAAATTCTACTATTTGTATAACCTATATTCCAACAATGTGGGATGCTTGCTCCATAGGGTTGAACTGAAAAACTAAATTGATTACAACCTTGTAGATTATAGCCACTGGTGCCTCCCTCGTCTTCCAGATGTCTGGAACAATAAATGTGTATTTATCCAAACAAAATTATTTAACCAATAAAAGTTTTATAATCTGTAAATTTAACTGTTACATTTACTTGGTGGAAATTCACTTACTGGTGCAGATCCCACAACCCAAATGTGAGTAATTAGTAAGCATGGAGTTTCATTTGAAACCCCAACTTTTCTAGTTTAAAATTAAATTTACTGTGGTTCATCTTATGCCCCATAAAGGCTCAAAACAATAGTTCCTACAATTGACTTTAGCGTCTCTACATCCAATTCACCATTGTCATTGTCACTAGAAGGAGGTGACGAAGTCGTTTGTTCATATTTTCCACTTGCTTTATAATGTTCCATCGGTTCAGGACTACCAAGTAAATCATCCAGCTTTAGTGGCACCATCCCACTGTTTTTATTGCCACCAAGAAATTCTGAGGTAATCAACATTTTAAAGTGGGCATCACCTATTAGCTTCAAAAGATACTTTGTCTCTGTATCTGTTGTTGCCAATGGAAATGACAACCTCACCAGCTTCATTTTCATACTCTCGGATGCAGATTCTTCCATATTTGTTATTGCTTGCTTGAACAAAAACAAGCTCGTTTCCCATCCTTTTTGAAAATATAGTGAAAATAATCTAGTTAATTTCATTGGCTTAGTTGGTCTCAAGATCTGGTTCTGATGGAGACAAGCTTTTATTCAATTTAGGAAAAACAGATGATAGGAAATGTTTATCCGGTACTAACAGTTGCAAGATTTTGGATTGGATAATGTAATTTACTGCATCATCATCAAAACCTAAAATAATCCCTAAATTAACCACCTCACATAAACCTGCAACAATTTCAGGATAGTTGGGAAACAAGCCAACTTAAATTGCCTCTGCAAAATCAGTTGGTATTGATATAGTTTCCATTAGATTGTGTGGATCAAAGTTTTTGATCAAAATTCGCTTCTTACACTTTTCCCATCTCACCAGAATGATTGTTATTAAAGTGAGTACTCAACTGTAAATGGTTTAGTAGCTTCACATATAGTATAATCAACAAGAGTACTCATACTTTGATGCCTATTATTAGGAGGCAATTTGGAGAAAGGGTGTGCAAGGTATGCTAAAATAATTCAGTAGAGCCCCATTCCGACCATCCCATTTTTTGCAGGAATATTTTGCAAAGAGATGTTATTTGGAAAAGAGATATCAACCTTTTGTGATGCTTGGGATATGTTCCGAGCTCCAAGATGGATATAAATTGAGAACAATGAGTCCAATGGTATCTTGGGATTAAAAGGGTTAGGATGCCATGCAAATTTTGGGCTTGTAGAAGATCCCATGAACAACTCTTTCAAATTCAAGTCATCAGGAATGAAGGTTTCATTTGTGGTACCTAGTTAGATATCTCTAGAGATTCTATAAGCTGGAAATTTCAAAGGTCCTCTTTCAAGACATCGCCTTATTTCATCAGATAATTTGGTCTAGTGTTTCTAAAAATTTCTCCAAAGCCCATTTTTGATCAATGGCTTGAGATTATCTACCACTTCCAGCCCATAAGCACAATGAGGTGGTTTTAGTAAAACCTTTACATGGAAAATATATCATGCTCAGCCCATGGATTGTTTCCATATAGCTTTTCCCAGTCACTTATGGATGCTGGCACAAGTTTAGATTTGAAACTCTTCATTACATATCCAGAGTCATTAACTACTAGCAAATCTACAGATAAAATCTGAAAATATCTCCAGTTAGTATGGTTGTTGGTGTAGGAAAAATACAAAAACTGAGTGACAGTGACAGCAAATTTCTTACTCTTTGAAAGCTTAGCTTGTTCTATGAGTTTCTTACTAAATCTTTCCACAGAAAGCTAAGTGATATGACAGTAGCCATTCAACCATCCTAGTAACATTGAAAGTCCTTGATAATCCATTTTTCTCATGGCCATTTGTGTGCCACCAGGCATGAATTTGAAATTTACCACACATCCAAATTCCCCACTCCATCTTCCTTTCTAATATGTTGATTGTGCATCACAAGCTGGGTGGTATCCTAGTGCCAGTTTTTTGTATGAAAAAGAGCACAGTGATCTTGTTTTCTCCTGAAAGCATTAGCACTCTTCTCTTCTGTTGCACAACTGGCAAAGAAGCAAGGTCTTGCCTTGGGGCATGAATATCTCTTGACGAGTAGACATAGAATTGCGAATCTGACAAAGTCGATAGGGATTGATATGGTGTAAAGTTGTATGGAAATTTACACACATAATAAGATAGACATCTATTTCACTACACATATCTTTCTTAGCAACTGTTGGATCTCTTTAAGAATCTTACGACATTTTCTTTGCAACATCTGCTGATGGTGCAATTGCTAGTTATAATACTATGAGGATGAACTCTTCACATAGAAATATATTTAAGTTAGTGTTCATCAATTTTTGATGATTGTGCAATAAGTTAGGGCTGATGGGATAATTAAAGGCCAAATATATCACCTAACTACCGGTTGATCTGTAGGTTAGTCATTTCACCCACCATTTATGTGCTATAATGAAACTGACCAAGTTTGGAAATTTTGGTGATTGATGTGGCTATTTTTCTACATTATCTATGTAGATTGTGATAATTTGGTTTACCAACAACGTTTTATATTTCTCTCTATATTTTGTTTCTTTTTCAATAATTTAGATTGGTGTTTTCCCTCAGCATCCTAATTCCACCTCCTATTTCATTATTTTCTTCACTCAATAACCTTCAAGCTTCGATACTTCTCCACCCTCTTATCCATCTCCACATTTACTTTTCAAATTCATCCAAACCCTCTTTATCTGTTTGGTCACTGGTTTTTCTATCAGCTGGTGGGTTTAAGCTATCTCCTTTATCACTCCCCTATCACCCAATATTATTTCCTCATTCATTATTTGTGGCCTCTATGTTATGACATGTTCACTTACATTTTAATCATGAAATAGAAACAAATAAATTCCTCTCCGCACCCAGGCTCAGACTAATGAAAATCCTCTTCCAATGATTACTAAGAATTGAATTGGAAGTCAACCTAAACTAAAATTGAATCGACTAATGAGGATAATATAGTTAAGTGCATAATTATATATGGCATGGAAGTGAACCATGGAAAATGTGGGTCAATGGGTTCTCAATAGAAGACATAATTTTAATTGTATCAGTATATTATTTGTTAATATTCATGCTTTCATAGTGCACAAATTGAAGGAATCGGCTAAGAGGACCATTTTTATTGGCGGGTCTTAGTTTGGTGAATTGGTGTTTTAAAAATTCCAAAGGTAGTTTGAAGTATTTCCTGAAGCTTTTTGGGGTCCAAAAATCCCACTTTCTGTTGAACCTCCTAACATTGTTTGTACCAATATACATTTCCAATGTTGAAATAAATACTTAGAATGGAGTTCGTATGCAAACTTATGCCACCAAAAAGCTGGACTTCTTAATTTGTCCACTATAATTCGAGAGGATTCCACAATAGCCCCATTACTAATAGGAAAGGCGATAGCTATATGACTATGGTGACGAATACTCTAGAAGATTCAAATTGTCACTCGTATTGGGGAAAGAATGAGTTATATTTAACCCCTAGTTGGCTCTTTGGCCATGTTATTTATAACTAGAGCACTAGGAAGAAAATGGGTTTCATTATATTTGAGTGCATTTTGTTCCATAGATGAGAAGAGTGGTTGTGAGTGGAAAGAGAGAAAGAAACTAGAGAGCCTTATGTTTTTCAGTATCCCACTAACAACAAGTCACACTCCTTTATACTTACAACCATTTGAATTCAAAGAAAGAGAAAGTGGATAAACCTCACCTTCCAGTTAGTCTTTATCTAGTACGAGTCTCTTAGAGAATATATTGTGTCATTATGGTTTGAAAGTGTTTTTTTCATTCTTATCTGTTTTTCACATTCCATATATTACATGGATTAGTAGAAATAGAAATTTATTAAATCTAGGAATCTAAGGAAAATTACCCTTGTAGTATATATTTCAAATTTTTAATATATTTTATCATATCCATTGTGGAAAATATTCAATTGAATTTCCACAATAGTTTATGAATCATTTTGATATTAGAGAATTTTTGTGTTAGACGATTGAAACATTATCATCCTTCCGATGCGAATTTTTGTTAGTTAGGGTAAATTTTGGTGAGTTAATATTTCGACAGCCATATCACTCTCTCAACCCTGTCATCTCTCTCTCGACCCCTCATAGCGATGAAGAAACTGACCCTGCTCTCTCGATCCATGGCTGTGATGAAGAAACTGACCCTGCTCTCTTGACCCCTGACAGCGATAACAGAGAATAAAATAGAAATCGGGCAACAATCATTGACTGTTTTGGGCCATCGCGGTTCTGAGAACAAAAAAGTATTTGGTGCTGGAGACGCTCCTAATATAAGACCTTCTAGTATGGAAAATACCATAAAATATTTGGACCTAGATGTAGAGAATGTCATAGATTTTGCTAAATTCGATGTATAGGTAGACTTAAGTTCATATGCTGGCATAGGCTATGATGTTTAGGATTGTTGCCTTCTCAGAACTTGGAGAGTTCAAACTTGCTTTTGTCTTTGTTTTGTAGAAATTCTAAGTTTACTTTAAATTTGTTTCAGGTCACTAAAGACGACCATTCTGTAATTTGTATTCTATATTTTTGTTTCCTATTTCATTCAAAGTTCATTTTGTTCAAAAGTCTAACGATTCAAAAAGGAATATGATCTGAACCTAAGGATCAGAGTGTTGGAGTTGTTGGGGTTCCATTCCTATGTAGGTTCATCCATCTAACAGGTTTAGGGACCTTATGGAACTCAGCCAACTATCTTTTTCTTTGCAACTAGACCATTCTAAATTTCCTTCTTATGGTCTGTGTTTCAGGGATTGCATAATGAGAGGCACATTGGACAACTGAGATTCAACAGAATTTATTTTCCATTAAACCATTCTAACTTTTGTGATGATGTTTTTTGTTTCAGGGATTATACAATTCAGGGCGAATTGGAGACCTCATTCTTTAAGAATATTTTTCCATGGGATTCGAAGCTGATGGCTGGAGGTAAGACTCTAGAGATTTGTGGATGGAATTTAGTTTCTTGTGATATGCAATGTGTGATCATTGTTGCCTCCTTTTTACTTAGATCCAAAGTCCTCTGGTTCGAAAAGCCAATGATGGAAGTATTTGCAAATAGATTGTGAAAGTGCAAGACCACCTATGTACTCTTAAAGATGCATTCGATAATGTTCCTCTATGTGTGGGATTTAATATATAGGTAAAATTTGATGACAAAATTGAGGTTTCTGAAGTCGATCTTCAATGGGTGATTGGTACCGTTCTCAAGGTAGAATGACTGATCTTTATCACACAAATTCTCCCATGGTTTAATTAATACATCCAACTCCAACCCCACGTTTAGTACTGAGAAGTAGATGCACCCACCCAATCCGCTCCTGGTTTAATTAATACGTCCAACTGCAAACCATCTTTAGTACTGAGAAGAAGAAACACATCCATCCCAAAATTCCATTCTCTACTCTTAGCACCCGCCCATGAACTCTTTTTCAGATTGCAAATTAAATTGTAGCCCAACAAGCCACCCAAGTGGACATATTCATTTTCATCCATCCTCCTTTTCATTCTTCGCATAATTCTCTCTCTATTGGGCCTGAAATTTGATCTCTCTTCATCTTGCTCTGAAACTCAAATTTGTCATTATTTGGGATTTGGGATTGGAAGGAAGAAAGGATCAGGAAAGTAAAGTATGGATTTCACTACATACGTTTTCATTCTAGAGGATTATGTGAAAATATGCTACAGGAGGACAAGCGGTAGAGCTGAATCACCTAACAATAATGAACACAAGTATCAGAGCCCAACTCATCACATCAATCACAATGGGGACTTTTCCTCAAAATCATCTTTGGCTAGATGCGCTAGTACTATTTCTGATAGCATAAGCAGAGGAGGATCATGGAGCTTGGAAATCATAATTTTGAATTGTCTCACACCATAAAACTGATTTCATATTCAATGTAGCTTAAGCAAAGTAAGAAGAAGGGGCATCGTCCACTGTGATCCCATTATATTGCTTTTTGCAATTTAATTTTTTGAATTCATCAGTTTATATGACATTTGATACACAGTCCCTTTTAACTTTGCATAAAATCGTTCTTATTTCTAGTTATTGATTAAGGCCAATGGCTAATAGTTAGGTTGTTGACATGAAAACCTTCGTCCATAACCCTGTTGCATGTATTTAATCGCTCTTTATATTCTTCTGTCGTTATTGGTACCGAGGTCTTCTGGGATGTTATAACAGATATTCTTTGTGTCAAGTTATTTGAAACTTCGCATTGCACTACAAACATGTATTTTTTTAATGTGGTGATTCATACTCCTTGACTTTTAATTGTTTGTGCAGAGCTTGGAAAATAAATTGTTCTCTTTTCTCTATATAAATAATATGGGTATACTTAACAAAAATTCTACTATTTGTATAACCTATATTCCAACCATATGGGATGTTTTCTCCATAGGGTTGAACTGAAAAACTAGAATGATTACAACCTTGTAGATTGCAGCCACTGGTGCCTCCCTCGTCTTCCAGATGTTTGGAACAATAAATGTGTATTTATCCAAACAAAATTATTTAACCAATAAATGTTTTATAATTTGTAAATTTAACAGTTACATTTACTTGGTATAAATTCACTTACTGGTGTAGATCCCACAACCTAAATGTGAGTAATTAGTAAGCATGGAGTTTCATTTGAAACCCCAGCTTTATTAGGTTAAAATTAAATTTACTGTGGTTCATCTTATGCCCCATAAAGGCTCAAAACAATAGTTCCTACAATTGACTTCAGCGTCTCTACATCCAATTCACCATTGTCATTGTCACTAGAAGGAGGTGACAAAGTCAATTGTTCTAGTTTTCCACTTGCTTTAAAATGTTCCATCAGTTCAGGACTACCAAGTAAATCATCCAGCTTTAGTGGCACCATCGCACTATTTTTATTGCCACCAAGAAGTTCTGAGGTAATAATAATTTTGAAGTGGGCATCACCTATCAGCTTCAAAAGATACTCTGTCTCTGTATCTGTTGTTGCCTATGGAAATGACAACCTCACCAGCTTCTTTTTTCATACTCTCGGATGCCAATTCTTCCATATTGGTTATTGCTTATTTAAAAGAAAACAAGCTTGTTTCCCATCATAATTTTAAATTGTCTCACACCATAAAATTGATTTCATATCCAATGCAGCTTAAGCAAAGCAAGAAGAAGGGGCATCATCCACTGTGATCCCATTATCTTATTTTTTACATTTTAATATTTTGAATTCATCAGTTTATATGATATTTGATACACAGTCCCTTTTAAGTTTATGTAAAATCTTTCTTATTTCCATTTGTTGATTGAAGCCAATAGCTAATAGTTAGCTTGTTGACATGAAAACCTTCGTCCATAACCTTGTTGCATGCATTTAATCACTCTTTATATTCTTTTGTCATTATTGGTATCGGGGTCTTTTGGGATCTTATAACGGATATTCTCTGTGTCAAGTTATTTGACACTTCGCATTGCACTACAAACCTTTTTTCTTTAAATGTGGTGATTCATATTCCTTGAATTTTAGTCTTTTAGTTGTTTGTGGAGAGCTTGGAAAATAAATTGTTCTCTTTTCTCTATATAAAAAATATGGGTATACTTAACAAAAATGCTACTATTTGTATAACTTATATTCCATCCATGTGGGATGTTTGCTCCATAGGAATGAACTGAAAAACTAGAATGATTACAACTTTGTAGATTGTAGCCACTGGTGCCTCCCTCGTCTTCCAAATGTATGGAACAATAAATGTGTATTTATCCAAACAAACTTATTTAACCAATAAATGTTTTATAATATGTAAATTTAACAGTTACATTTACTTGGTGGAAATTCACTTACTAGTGCAGATCCCACAACCCAAATGTGAGTAATCAGTAAGCATGGAGGTTTGTTTGAAATCCCAGCTTTGCTAGGTTAAAATTAAATTTATTGTGGTTCAGATTATGCCCCATAAAGGCTCAAAACAGTAGTTCCTACAATTGACTTCAACGTCTCTACATCCAATTCACCATTGTCATTGTCACTAGAAGGAGGTGACGAAGTTGTTTGTTCTTATTTTCCACTTGTTTTAAAATGTTCCATCAGTTCAGGACTACCAAGTAAATCATCCAGCTTGAGTGGCACCATCCCACTGTTTTTATTGCCACCAAGAAATTCTGAGGCAATAAACATTTTGAAGTGGGCATCACCTATCAGCTTTAGAAGATACTCTATGTCTGTATCTATTGTTGCCAATGGAAATGACAAACTCACCAACTTGTTTTTCATACTCTTAGATGCAGATTCTTCCATATTGGTTATTGCTTGTTTAAACGAAAACAAGCTCGTTTTCCATCCTTTTTGAAAATATAGTGAAAACAATCTAGTTCATTTCGTTGGATTAGCTGGTCTGAAGATTTGGTTCTGATGGAAATAAGTTTTCATTCAGTTTAGGAAAAATAGATGATAGGAAATGTTCATCCTCTACTAACAGTTGCAAGTTTTTGGACTGGAACATGTAATTCACTGCATCATTATCAAAACCTAAAATACACCCTAACTTAACCACCCCACATAAAATTGCAACAAGATCGGGATGGTCGAGCAACAAGAAAGCTTAAATTGCCTCTGCAAAATCAGTTGCTAAGGACATAGTTTCCTTTGGATTGAGTGGATTAGAGTTTTTGATCAAAATTCACTTCTTACACTTTTTCCATCTCACCAGACTGGTTGTTCTTCCTTCAAACTTATCTTCCACACCATTTTCTGTTGGTACTAAAAGCGAGTACTCAACTGTAAATGGTTCAGTAGCTTCACAGATAGTAGACTCAACAAGAGTACTCATACTTTGATGTCTTATATCAGGTGGCAATTTGGAGAAAGGGTGTGCAAGATATGCTAAAATAATTCTGTAGAGTCCCATTCCGACCATCCCCTTTTTTGCAGGAATCTTTTTGAAAGAGGTGTTATTTGGAACGGAGATATCAACCTTTTGTGTTGCTTGGGATATGTTCTGAGCTCCAATATGGATATAAATTGAGAACAATGAGTCCAATGGTATCTGGGGATCAAAAGGGTTAGGATTCCATGCAAATTTTGGGCTTGCAGAAGATCCCATGAGCAACTCTTTCAACTTTAAGTCATCAGGAGTGAAGGTTTCATTTTTAGTACCTAGCTAGATATCTCCAGAGTTTCTATAAGCTAGAAATTTCAAAGGTCCTCTTTCTAGACATCGCTTTATTTTATTAGATAATTTGGTCGAGTGTTTTAAAAAATTTCTCCAAAGCCCATTTCTGATCAATGACTCGAGATTATCTACCATTTCCAGCCCATAAGCACAATGAGGTGGTTTTAGATAAGCCCTTTATAGGGAAAATATCTCATGCTCAGCGCATGGATTTTTTACAAATAGCTTTGCCCACTCACTTATGGATGCTAGCACAAATTTTTATTTGAAAATATTCACTACATATCCAGAGTCACTAACTACTAGAAAATCTGCAGATAAACTCTGAAAATCTCTCCAGTCAATATGGTTGTTGGTGTAGGAAAAATACAAAAACTGAGTGATAGTGACAACAAATTTTTTGCTCTTTGAAAGCTTAGCTTGTTCTATGAGTTTCTTACTAAATATTGCCATAGAAATCTTAGTGATCTGAGTGTAGCCATTCAACCATCCTAATAACATTGAAAGTCTTTGAGAATCCAATTTTCTCATGGCCATTTGTGTGCCACTAGGAATGAATTTGAAAATTACCACACATCCAAATTCCCCACTCAATCTTACTTTCTAACATGTTGATTGTGCATCTCAAGCTGGGTGGTATCTCAGTGCCAGTTTTATGTATGCAAAAGAGCATAGTGGTCCTGTTTTCTCCTGAAAGCAATATCACTCTTCTCTTCTGTTGCACAAATGGAAATGAAGCAAGGTCTTGTCTTGGGGCATGAATATCTCTTAACGAGTAGACATAAAATTGCGAATCTGACAAATTTGATAGGGATTGGTACAGTGTAAAGTTGTATGGCAATTTACAGACATAATAAGATAGACATCAATTTCACTACACATATTTTGCTTAGAAACTATTGGATCTCTTTAAGAATCTTACGACATTTCCTTTGCAACATCTACTGATGGTGCAATTTCTAGTTATAATACTATGAGGATGAACTCTTCACATAGAAATATAATTAAGTTAGCATTAATAAATTTTTGATGATTGTGCAATAAGCTAGGACTAATGGGATAATTAAAGGCCAAGTGTATCACCTAACTATCGATTGATCTCTAGGTTAGTCATTTCACCCACCCTTTATGTGCTATTATGAAACTCACAAAGTTTGGAAATTTTGGTGATTGATGTGGCTATTGTTCTACATTACCTATGTAGATTACGATAATTTGGTTTACCAACAATGTTTTATATTTCTCTCTAGTTTTTGTTTCTTTTCCAATAATTTAGATTGGTGTTTTCCCTCACCATCCTAATCCCACCTCCTATTTCATTATTTTCTTCACTCAATAACCTTCAAGCTTCGATCCTCGGGCACCCTATTATCTAGCTCCTCATTTACTTTTCAAATTCATCCAAACCCTCTTTATCTATTTGTTCACTGGTTTTTCTATCATCTGGTGGGTTTAAGCTATCTCCTTTATCACTCCCCTATCACCCAATATTCTTTCCTCATTCATTCTTTTTGGCCTCTATGTTGTGACATGTTCACTTACATTTTAATCATGAAATTAGCAAAAAATAAATTCCTCTCCGCACCCAGGGTCAGACTAATGAAAAGCCTCTTCCAATGATTACTGGGAATTGAATTGGAAGTAAACCTAAACTAAAATTGAATCGACTAATGAGGATGATATAGTTAAGTGAATATTTATATATGGCATGGAAGTGAGCCATGGAAAATGTGGGTCAATTGGTTCTTAATAGAAGACATAATTTGGATTATATCAGTACATTATGTGTCAATAATGATGCTTTCATAGTGCACAAATTGGAAGAATCGACTAAGAGGACCATTTTTATTGGCAGGTCTTAGTTTGGTGAATTGGGGTTTTAAAAATTCCAAAGGTAGTTTGAAGTATTTCCTGAAGCTTTTTGGGGTCCAAAAAATCCCACTTTTACTTGAACCTCCTAACATTGTTTGTACCAATATACATTTCCAAAAGCGAAATAAATACTTCGAATGGAGTTTGTATGCAAACTTATGCCACCAAAAAGATGAAATTCTTAATTTCCCCCCCATAATTTGAGAGGATTACACAATAGCCCATTAATAATAGGAAAGGGGATAGTTATATGACTATGATGATGAATAATCTAGAAGATTCAAACTGTAACTCATATTGGGGAAAGAATGAGTTATATCTAACCCCTAGTTGGCTCTTTGGCCATGTTATTTATAACTAGAGCACTAGGAAAAAATGGGTTTCATTATATTTGTTGGACACCTAATCCTCTATGGGTAGGTGTGGAAGGCGAATAGTCACAAATGAGTCGAAGTGACCTTCGAAGATGAATCCAAGAGTCACACCATTGTATCACAAATGTACATCTATGGTGAATAATATGGATATCTCATGCTTATCTTTCTATGTGTGCTTTTACCTTCTTCACCCACCATGTGTGTGTTTAACATGGTATCAGAGCTTAGGGTTTAGAGGTGCCCTTTAAAATTTTGAGTAGTGCTGGCCTGTGTTGCATCAGTGCAACCTCTACCATCTCCCAACATATGCGCTGCCTCTCATTTACACCACGCAGTGACATTGCTCCTCCTGTACGCAGTCTCACACCACACAATGACATTGCTCCTCCTGTATGCAGTCTCACCACCTTATAGCCATTCTTCTTCTTTTTGGTCACAAGTTACTGAAGAGCAAAGGAGGGAATCTCTTGAAGAATTCACACGCAAGAAAAAATGACACAGGCATAGCAAGGCAGCCTGCACAAAATCTTCGCCGAAATATGGTTCGGAAAAATTGGGAATACCATAGAATTGGAAGAATGGGGGGAGGAAGAGCCACAGAAAATTGTCACAGTTAAGTTGATCCATTTCTTCAGTCCACTGTCACTCTCCTGTGCTACTCCTTCTCCTTTCTCCCACTCGCACTCCTCCTTCACGTCCCCGTCGGCTACTTCCTCACCTCAAGAAGAGGGGTCTGAGGTTTTTTCTTTTTGCACTCTTTGGATATAATTTTGAATTCTTAGTCTGACCTAGTGCCCAGTTTACTGTATATCCATTTATTGTCAATTTTGGGACAAATTTCTAAAAGTTTCCATGCACCCTGGTCATTCCTAATGCCGTCTTCCCATCCTGGACATTCTTTCACCCTTATTTCTTCAATACTGGTCTGCTTCTGTAATGCTCTAGTGATATCTTTCAACTTACTACAGTATTTCATTTGGAAAGACTTCAACATTGGGAATGCTCCACACTGCAAAGAGGTAAAGTTTTCCAAAGTGTCAAAATGTTTGATGTCGAATTTTTCCATCTTTGGAAATGCCCCATGCTCTCCAAATTTCTCTCGAAATTGATGGCACTTAACGTTGCTCGATAATTTTAGCTTTCTAAAATCAGGAATATTTCAGAGCTCTTCATAATCTGAAGTTGAGCTGTTATCACCATATAACTCCAGCTCCATGAGAATCTGAAGCCGAAAGATCTAGTCCTGCATTACACAACTTTTTAAATGAATAATTTCAAGCCAGTGCATGAATTCAATGTGCTTGGAAAGCCTGAGGATGCCACAAGAACCTTGAGAGGAATCAGTATATTTGAAGGAAAGAGCTCGGATATTCATCATGCTCGCAAAAGTCCCCTCCTCCAGTTGAATAATACCCTTCGACGAAGGTGCTTCAAGCGTTAATGATATGTGTTTCAATCATTTTAGATCTCGCCATTGCAAGGCCTTGGCCTGTGAGCTATATCCAGTCTCAGTCTCAAGAAAATAAATACAGCTACATAGTCACATCAGTGGCTCTCTCATCATAGTTCGCCTTAGAAGGATTGCTACCACGCCATTGAGGAATCACATTTTAGAGCATACAAATCTACTAAACCTATCAATCTGCTAAGGTGAAGTTATTGGGATCGTTAAGGTAATTCTTTGTATTAACATAGGATTGTTTATAAAACAATTGAACTTCCTCTTATACCTTCACCATTTGAGTTGCTACACCCATTCTCTTGTTAGGTCCGAGTTGTTTATAAATTAAAAAAAAAAAAAGGGGCTGAAATTGATGGTGTATTAAAGTTGTTGAACACTCTTATACATTCCACTATTGATAAGATCAGAAAAAACACCTTTTTTGATATTAAAAAATGCCTACAAAATGCACAAGAGAAGATTTATTTTTTGCAGCTTGAATCACAGCTTTAGCAAGATGAAATTCAGAAAAAGAGTCATCATTCCAAACCTGTTTCGGTTCAGAAAATTAAGAAGGACTCCCTTCAACAGCAAGAATATAAAGTTGCAGTCAATTCACATTCAGTTCCTTGTACAAGAGAAGATTTACATGCAGATCCAGTAGCTCAGTCTGCACTTCCCAAGCCCATCATTAGACCTTGGGAAGAGCTTATCCATAACAAGCACAGAACATGTATTGGATGTGACAAGGATGTGTCCTTTCATATTCCGGACTACTCCAAGCCCATCAAATTTCAGAGTGCTAGATTTCTTCATGACAGTTCACATTCAGCTATTCAAGATCCTACTCCTCTTCCAAAGAAACAACAATAAATTGTAAAATGCCAACACTGTGATCGAATTGGCCATATGAAAGATCATTGTTTCGATCTTCACCCATGCAAGCACTGTGGTCGGAACACCCATTCTTCACACAGATGCTTAAAAAACAAGCCTCCTACAAGAACAAAGATTCATCTTGGATGGATCGATTCTTGGTAATGGGCATCAACAAGCAAGAAGATGTTTAAGTCGCATGTCAGAACTTGTTCTTGAATATTGAACGAACTTGCAGTTGAGTTTTCTCCATCATCTCACCTTGTACCTGATAGGGGGGAAATGGTGGTCATCTACAAGCTTCGATGCCACATCAAGCGAGCCTGAGCCATAATCTCTCATTCCAGATTCAAAATTGTAGCCAGAGACAACAGTTCAAGCGAGCCTGAGCCACAACTTGTCATTCCAGATTCAGAGTTGTAGCCAGAGACACGGATGCCCATGAGCATGCCTTTTTTTGGTGGACAACCTTAAACCATCTATGCGAGGTTGGTATTCTTCCTCTTTTAGAACACTTCCTCTAGCAGAATACTTCAGATTCTTGTGAGCTTTGGAAGAGTTCTAGGAAATGCATCAAGCATTACAGTGTTGGTGGTCATCCTTAAACCATCACAGATTGTAGACTTCCCTTCTTTTAGGTTGAAGGTCTCCCTTTTCCAATATGAGGGACACTTCCTCTAGTAGAAGCAATCAGCTTCTTGCTAGTTTTGGAAGAGTTCCGGGAACTACAATAAGCGTTGCGTTCCAATGTTGGTGGTCATCCTTAAACCACCTCTTTATGCCAACATTTCAGAGAGATGATTCAGCCTAAGTGCTGCCATGCATACTTTGCAGATTTGTATTACAACTCTCTTCTTGGACTCACACATACCCCTTCAGATTAAGGGGGGGAATGTTGGACACCTAATCCTCTATGGGTAGGTGTGGAAGGCGAATAGTCACAAAGGAGTCCAAGTGACCTTGGAAGATGAATCCAAGAGTCACACCATTGTATTATAAATGTAAATCTATGGTGAATAATATGGATATCTCATGCTTATCTTTCTATGTGTGTTTTTACCTTCTTCACCCACCATGTGTGTGTTTAACAATATTTGAGTACATTTTGTTCCATAGATGAGAAGAGTGGTTGTGAGTGGATAGAGAGAGAGAAACTAGAGAGCCTTGTGATTTTCAGTATCCCACTAACCACAAGTCTCACTCCTTTATACTTGCAACCATTTGAATTTAAAGAAAGAGAAAGTGGATAAACCTCACCTTCCAGTTAGTATTTATCTAGTAAGAGTCTCTTAGAGAATATATTGTGTCATTATGGTTTGAAAGTGTTTTTTTCATTCTTATATATTTTTCACATTCTATATATTACATGGATTAGTAGAAATAGAAATTTATTAAATCTAGGAATCTAAGGAAAATTACCCTTGTAGTATATATTTCAAATTTTCAATATATTTTATCATATCCACTGTGGCAAATCTTCAATTGAATTTCCACAATAGTTTATGAATCATTTTGATATTAGAGATTTTTTGTGTTAGACGATTGAAAAATTATCATCCTTCTGATGCTAATTTTTGTTAGTTAAGGTAAGTTATGGTGAGTTAAGATTTTGGCAACCATATCTCTCTCTCGACCCTACCATCACTCTCTCAACCCCTCGCAACAATGAAGAAACTGACCCTGCTCTCTTGACCCCCGGCACTGATGAAGAAACCAACCCTACTCACTCGACCCTTGGCAGCGATAACATACAATAAAATAGAAATCAGACAACAATCATTGACTATTCTGGGCCATCGCGGTTTTGGCAAGAACAAATTATTTAGTGCTGGAGACACTCCTAATATCAGACCTTCTATTATGGAAAATACCATAAAATATTTGGACCTGGATGCAGATAATGTCATAGATTTTGTTGAATTCGTTATACAGGTAGACTTAAGTTCATATTCTGGCATAGGCTATGATGTTTAGGATTGTTGCCTTCTTGAAACTTGGAGAGTTAAAACGTGCTTTTGTCTTTGTTTTGTAGAAATTCTAAGTTTAATTTAAATTTTTTTTAGGTCACTAAAGATGACCATGTTGTAATATGTGTTCCATATTTTTGTTTCCTGTTTCATTCAAAGTGCATTTTGTTCAAAAGTCTAATGATTCAAAAAGGAATATGATCTAAACCTAGGGATCAAAGTGTTGAGGTTGTTGGGGTTCCATTCCTATGTAGGTTCATCCATATAACAGGTTTAGGGACCTTATGGGACTCAGCCAACTATCTTTTTCTTTGCAACTAGACCATTCTAACTTTCCTTCTTATGGTTCGTGTTTCAGGGATTGCATAATGAGAGGCACATTGGACAACTGAGATTCAACAGAATTTATTTTCCATTAAACCATTCTAAATTTTGTGATGATTTTTTTGTTACAAGGATTATACAATTCAAAGCGAATTGGAGACCTCACTCTTCAAGAATATTTTTCCATGGGATTCGAAGTTGATGGCCTGGAGGTAAGACTCTAGAGATTTGTGGATGGAATTCAGTTTCTTGTGATATGCAATATGTGATCATTATTGTCTCCTTGTTACTTAGATCCGAAGTCCTCTGGTTCGAAAAGAAAATGATGGAAGTATTTACAAATAGATTGTGAATGTGCAAGACTGCCTATGTAGTCTTAAAGATGCATTCGAGAATGTTCCTCTATGTTTGGGATTTAACATATAGGTAAAATTTGATGACAAAATTGAGGTTTCTGAAGTTGATATTCAACAGATGATTGGTACCATTCTCAAGGTAGAATGACTGATATTTATCACACAAATTCTCCCACGGTTTAATTAATGCATTCGACTCCAATCCCACGTTTAGTACAGAGAAGAAGATGCACCCACCCAATCCGCTCCTGGTTTAATTAATACCTCCAACTACAAACCATATTTAGTACTGATAAGAAGAAACAAACCCATCCCAAAATTCCATTCTCTACTCTTACCACCCGCCCACAAACTCTTTTTCAGATTGCAAATTATATTGTAGCCCAACAAGCCACCGAAGTGGACATCTTCATTTTCATCCATCCTCCTTTTCATTCTTCACATAATTATCTCTCTATTGGGCCTGAAATTTGATCTCTCTTCATATTGCTTTGAAACTCAAATTTGTCATTGTTTAGGATTTGGGATTGGAAGGAAGAAAGGGTCAGGAAAGTAAAGTATGGATTTCACTACAGACGTTTTCATTCCAGAGGATTATGTGAAAAGCCACTACAATAGGATGAGCGGTAGAGCTGAATCACCTTACAGTAATGAACACAAGTATTAGAGCCCAACTCATCACATCAATCACAATGGGGACTTTGCCTCAAACTCATCTTTGGCTAGATGCACAAGTACTATTTATGATAGCATAAGCAGAGAAGGATCATGGAGCTTGGAAATCATAATTTTGAATTGTCTCACAACATAAAATTGATTTCATATTCAATGTAGCTTAAGCAAAGCAAGAAGAAGGGGCATTGTCCACTGTGATCCCATTATCTTATTTTTTACAATTTTTTGAATTCATCAGTTTATATGACATTTGATACACAGTCCCTTTTAAGTTTGTGTAAAATATTTGTTATTTATAGTTATTGATTGAAGCCAATGGCTATTATTTAGCTTATTGACATGAAAACCTTTGTCCATAACCTTGTTGCATGAATTTAATTGCTCTTTATATTATTTTGTCGTTATTGGTACCAGGATCTTCTAGGATGTTATAACGGATATTATATGTGTCAAATTATTTGACACTTCACATTGCACTGCAAACATACTTTTTTTTAATGTGGTGATTCATATTCCTTGAATTTTAGTTGTTTGTGGAGAGCTTGGAAAATAAAATTGTTCTCTTTTCTCTATATAAAGAATATGGGTGTACTTAACAAAAATGCTACTATTTGTATAACCTATATTCCAAACATGTGGGATCTTTGCTCCATAGGGTTGAACTGAAAAACTAGAATGATTACAACCTTGTAGATTGCAGCCAATGGTGCCTCCCTCGTCTTCCAGATTTCTGGAACAATAAATGTGTATTTATCCAAACAAAATTATTTAACCAATAAATGTTTTATAATCTATAATTTTAACAGTTACATTTACTTGGTGGAAATTCACTTACTGATGCAGATCCCACAACCCAAATGTGAGTAATTAGTAAGCATGGAGTTTCATTTGAAACCCCATCTTTTCTAGGTTAAAATTAAATTTACTGTGGTTCATCTTATGCCCCATAAAGGCTCAAAACAATAGTTCCTACAATTGACTTCAACGTCTCTACATCCAATTCACCATTGTCATTGTCACTAGAAGGAGGTGACGAAGTCGTTTGTTCTGATTTTACACTTGCTTTAAAATGTTCCATCAGTTCAGGACTACCAAGTAAATCATCCAGCTTTAGTGGCACCATCCCATTGTTTTTATTGCCACCAAGAAATTCTGAGGTAATAAGAATTTTGAAGTGGGCATCAACTATCAGCTTCAAAAGATACTCTATCTCTGTATCTGTTGTTTCCAATGGAAATGAAAACCTCACCAGCTTCTTTTTCATACTCTCGGATGCATATTCTTCCATATTGGTTATTGCTTGTTTAAATGAAAACAATCTCGTTTCCTATCATAATTTTGAATTGTATCACACCATAAAATTTATTTCATACCAATGTAGCTTAAGAAAAGCAAGAAGAAGGGGCATCGTCCACTTTGGTCCCATTATCTTATTTTTTACAATTTAATTTTTTGAATTCATTAGTTTATATGACATTTGATACACAGTCCCTTTTAAGTTTGTGTAAAATCTTTCTTATTTCCAATTATTGATTGAAGCCAATGGCTAATAATTAGCTTGTTGACATGAAAACCTTCATCCATAACCCTGTTGCATGTATTTAATCACTCTTTATATTCTTTTGTAATTATTGGTACTGGGATATTTTGGGATGTTATAACGGATATTATCCGTGTCAAGTTATTTGACACTTCGCATTGTACTGCAAATAGTTTTTTTTTTTTTTAATGTGGTGATTCATATTCCTTGACTTTTAGTCTTTTAGTTGTTTGTGGAGACTTGGAAAATAAATTTCTCTCTTTTCTCTATATAAAAAATATGGGTATACTTAACAAAAATGCTACTATTTGTATAACTTATATTCTGGCCATGTGGGATGTTTGCTCCATAGGGTTGAACTGAAAAAATAGAATGATTACAACCTTGTAGATTGTAGCCATTGGTGCCTCCCTTGTCTTCCAAATTTCTGGAACAATAAATGTGTATTTATCCAAACAAAATTATTTAACCAATAAATGTTTTATAATCTGTAAATTTAACAGTTACATTTACTTGGTGGAAATTCACTTATTGGTGCAGATCCCACAAGCCAAATGTGAGTAATTAGTAAGCATGGAGTTTCGTTTTAAACCCCAGCTTTGCTGGGTTAAAATTAAATTTACTGTGGTTCATATTATGCCCCATAAAGGCTCAAAACAATAGTTCCTACAATTGACTTCAGCGTCTCTACATCCAATTCACCATTGTCATTATCACTAGAAGGAGGTGACGAAGTCATTTGTTCTTATTTTCCAATTGCTTTAAAATTTTCCATCAGTTCAGGACTACTAAGTAAATCATCCAGCTTTAGTGGCACCATCCAACTGTTTTTATTGCCACCAAGAAATTTTGAGGGAATCAACATTTTGAGGTGGGCATCACCTATCAGCTTTAGAAGATACTCTGTCTCTGTATCTATTGTTTCCAATGGAAATGACAACATCACCAGCTTATTTTTCATACTATGAGATGCAGATTATTCCATATTGGTTATTACTTGTTTAAACGAAAACAAGTTCGTTTCCCATCCGTTTTGACAATATAGTGAAAAATCTAGTTGATTTCATTGGCTTAGATGGTCTCAAGATATGGTTTTGATGGAGACAAACTTTCATTCACTTTCGGAAAAATAGATGATAAGAAATGTTCATCCCCTACTAACAGTTGCAAATTTTTGGACTGGAGCATGTAATTCACTGCATCATCATCAAAACCTAAAATACACCCTAACTTAACCACCTCACATAAACTTGCAACAAGATCAAGATGGTCGGGAAACAAGCTAGCTTAAATTGCCTTTGCAAAATCAGTTTCTAAGGACATAGTTTCCTTTGAATTGTGTGGATCATAGTTTTTGATCAAAATTCACTTCTTACACTTTTCCCATCTCACCAGACTAGTTGTTCTTCCTTTAAACTTTTCTTCCACACCATTTTTTGTTGGTACTAAAAGAGAGTACTCAACTGTAAATGGTTCAGTAGCTTCACAGATAGTAGACTCAACAAGAGTACTCATACTTTGATACCTTATATCAGGTGGAAATTTGGAGAAAGGGTGTGCAAGATATGCTAAAATAATTCTATAGAGTCCCATTTCGACCATCCCACCTTTTGCAGGAATATTTTGCAAAGAGATGTTATTTGGAACATAGATATCAACCTTTTTTGTTGCTTGGGATATGTTCTGAGCTCCAAGATGGATATAAATTGATAACAATGAGTCCAATGGTATCTTGGGATTAAAAGGGTTAGGATGCCATGCAAATTTTGGGCTTGCAGAAGATCCCATGAACAAATCTTTCAACTTCAAGTCATCAGGAATGAAGGTTTCATCTGGGGTACCTAGCTAGATATCTCTAGAGCTTCTATAAGCTGGAAATTTCAAAGGTCCTTGTTTGGTCTAAAATGTGGATGCAAATTATAGTTTCATTTACTATTAATCTGGGTAGGTAAACTTCAAGGATCATCCAAAATATATGGACTTAGAGATAAACTAAACTAAGCTAGGTAAATAAATGCCAAAGTTCCCTTACAAGAAGTCTTTCATTAGGATCTCTAACACCTATTTAGTCATTTAACAAAATGAAATCTAAAGACATTGTGATAAGTGTAAGAAATATTAAGGCTCCTTTACAGGAGACTGCTCATTAATATTTCTAATCATCTTAATCAACAAACTATTTAAACTAATGAAATTAAAGCAATTAAATATAATTATGATTGATTGCATGAAATGTTAAAGCTCTCTTACAAGAGACTATTCATTTATATCTCAAGCATATAAATCAGAAACTTAAACTAATGAAATCAAACATTAAATAACAAATCAGATTCATTGAAGGAAACATTAATACTTTCTTACGAAAGGTCATTCATTAATATTCCAAACATATGAACCTAATAATTAATTCAATGACTCAAAAGAAACATAAAATAAAGCCACTAAATAAGCATTGTTAGGTGCAATGGGATCCTATGATTCAACAGCACACCAAAAGAATGTTCAAATGTAGAGGATCAAAGAAGTTCGTCATTCATCATCAATTGAAAATTGTACTGTAAATCTTTACATTGATTCTCCAATCTAACTTCTCGCTACCAACCTATAAGATACTACATTGCAAAATGAAGAAGATTAAGACGAAAAGATTATAAATGAGATTGTAAATGAAGGAGATAACACTTATTTATACAAAAGCTATGATAACAAATCATAATGTAAATCCACTATTCCCTCCTTGACCCGCATATTTCTCAACCAATGGTGACACATAACCTCATTCCTCCATGATTCTCCATAGGTCTTAAGGATCTTCTCAAATTGAATTTGAAATACAGAGCCACATAAAGATGCTTCAGAAGTTTTCTTTGGACCTGCTATTAATGGTAAAAACTCATTATAATTGTTAGGTATAAGTATAAGCATATTATTTTCTAAAGTTTAACCATAAATCCACTTAGAAATGTTAAGAATTAATAAAATTTGGAAAAGCATAGTTATAACCCAATGATGAGGTAAATTTAATGATGTCGAGGTGGAATGAAGGTGACATGAAGGTAATATGGAAGTAATGTGAAGGTATTGGTGAATAATGGAGTGAGAATAGGGACTATTTTGAGGCCCAAAATACCTTCAAACTAAAGGTATTGCATGTCCTCATGTAATCTATTACATTAATTTTTGATATTTGAGCTTTGGCTTAAACTCTGCATGATATCATTTAGTTAACTTTTTCAAAGTGTTTTTGATGAATTGCAACTTGGTTGGTTCTTGTGTTTCAACCATATTTTGTTTGTTGCATTCAATTTTAATGTATGATCTTTGCATATTGATAATGTGATTTTTATTGCAGAGTATTTTTGTTGGAATGCATCATGGTTGGTTCCTGTGTGACAACCATGATTGTGTTGGTATCCAATTATCTTTTAAGTACATTTTGAAAAGCCATTTATATGCTCATGATGATGTAATAGTAAATATATTTTGAAAGTATGTGGGCTTTGAATGTGATATGAATGTTTTGAATGTTATATGAATGTGGAAACATATGAATGTGAATGTATTTCCCCCCTCAACTGATGGTTTTGGCAATTTGACAAAATGACGAAAGGAAGTGAAGTTTTTCCAAAAATTATCATTCTAAATTTTCAAGGAATTAAATGGTTAAAAGTTATAAAATATCATACCTTAACTTACCCTTTCAAAAATGGATGAGATTTGTGCATGTGTGGCTGCAAAATTCTGTTCATATTCTTCTTTACTCGGTTGTGAAAATGGTGGATGAAATCGAAAAAGTGAATCTTTTATTGTTGCTGCATCTGCTGCTAAATCAGCGGCTGGATCTTCTGCTGAATGTTCGGAATCTGCTGTTGAATGTGACTCAGAATGTACAAGGCTTGGAAAGTATACAAAATTCAGAATTTACATTTCCACCCAGCCTTATTTATTGACTTTTCCTCAAGCCATTTATATGAAAAACTAAAAAGTAATGAAAGTAATTTTGCGTCCTCTGTTACAAAATGATTGGTATTCAAGTCTTCTACGATTATTGGCACAATTCTTATCATGTAAATAAATGTTTCGGTGTCAAACATAACAATAAATTTTTAACTTGGTGGCCATTTATGGATTCCACTAGTCAACACGAGAACTCCCATCTTTAATGAGGATGAGAGTCAAGATGCCCCGAACACATCTTTCTAAGTATTAATGAATTTGTTGTACTCAAATACTTAGAAGATCCGATGAACAAGGGGCATTGATGTATTCCCTTTTTTTATCGGCATGATATCTTGCCCTTAAGGCATGCAAGCTTCAAGGTGCTTTTTAGAAAAATATTTAGACTCAAGGACTATGGACTCAATGGTGTATGGAAGCAAGGTTTTATTTGCAAGTGTAGGAAAAAGGAAACTGACAATGAATATGTAAAGTGGACCAAAAAGCTTGTAGATAAGCTTTGTTGGTTTTATTGGTGGGTTAGGATTGAAGAAAATGTAATGAATTGTATGTGGTAATGGAAAATGGATAATGACTCTTGTTGGAATTATGGCATGAAAACTCTCAAATATAGCAATGGAATGCAAACTCTCAAATATAGCAAATCTGCTCCTTAATTCTGAACTGCCTGCTAAAATAGCTGAGTTTGAGCAGTGTTGACCAACCACCTGTAGACGTCAAATTTAAATGTGGATAGGTATTTCACCATCCTTGTACATTTAGGAACAAACCCAACTCTTTGAATTTTGCTAATCTGTCATGCAACATGTCAAACCATTAAGCTATTACAGGAAGTTGCAAGAACTTGTAATTTTCTGGAAATTTCGTTTATGTTCATGGACTTGTTCTTTAGAATTTCTCATGAAATTAGTCTTTTGAAGAACAATTGTGCGCTCAATTAGCTTCCTTAATGATTAGTTGATCATCTGAAATATGAAAAAAAAAACTTGGCATAAAGAATATAAGTATGTTAAAAAAGAAATGGCCAATTCCTTAATGATTCTTACGCAAAAATAAATTCCAAATAAAACAACTTTAGGAGACACAACAGCATAATTTTAGTCTAATTCCCGATGTTGGTAATAATCCATTTTTAAGTAATAACCATGAAAATTAACTCATCTCCCTCTTTGTGTTAGATGTCTCCTCGAATGTGCATGACAAAGAGCATGTGCTGCAGATTAGTATGTTGCATAAAAGCATAGAACAATAATAAAAGCATAGATTTTAATGCCGACTATAATTATCCAATATGTTCGATAAAAAAATTCTTGAAATTTGTTTGCAAGTGTTCCATTTTTTTATTTTCAAACCTGCATGAATTGTGTGCAAAGTGTTTTTTTTTTAATACGTAAAATCACCCTAAAATTAAAACTATGGCATAAACTACTTCGGTGTAACACAATTTGCACTTCACGTTCCCTTTACCATTGATAGCCTTCGAGCATTGTCACCAATTTTACTCTCGATTATCAATTTCTGTATAAGAGATTTTCTGTGCACGGTTTCATTGAGTTATCCATATTTTTGGTCTTGATAAGGATCTCAATTTCCTGTTGAATTTATCTCTAAATGTTCCTAGAACTAAATTATCTTCCAAACCTTCATTTGTAAGTCTACAACAAACAACACACTTTGACTCTTACCACTGCCTTTTCGGCTTAGTCCACGGTGGGCGCCAAAGTCAATCCTCCCTCTACAACAATGTCCACAGTAAGCTCTCACGAACTTCTTATGGATTCAAATAGCTATTGCAACACCTTTTAGCATGTATTCACAATTCCTCATCGACCAAGCAGCACATAGGGCACCATAGTAGTGGGCTCTCTCCTTCACGCAACTTGATAATTGTAGGGTCAACATTGTAGCGAGTCAATCTTATGAATGTGATTCTAATGTGTTGATGCATTGAGACTTGTAGCCAAAAGATAAGGGAAGCCTCCGACTCTAGCTTCCAGCTCCAATAGTAATTTTTCTCTTTTTCACTGAAGAACGATCATGTGGAATGTATAATAAATATGCACCAGTTAGCAAGTCGTGAAGAGATGTTCTCCCAATAGATCTGCTACAATGATATCACTTTTTGAGCAATGATCTGCTATTCATTAAACATCACAATTTCATAAGAGTATGCCAATACAAAAAAAACACAGTGATTCTCATAAAGTGTGGTCCACATTCAGTCATAATATGGACGTAAGTGCATCCCTTGGTCGCTGCACCAAGCTCTCTCCTATATCACTTCAATTTTGTATCCTGAATCTCTTATCCTCTATGCCTCTCAAGCTTTTCAGAGGTTGAAGACATATGGAACTAACAAGCAGGCCACTGTGTTCGCCCATCCTGTAACCACTAGAAAGGACTCACCGTAGACGATAGGGTTTTTTTTTTAAGAATAAGATCTAATTCATATCTATAGGCACTGTGATTGAATTATATCAATAGGAAATGAATATTCCCCCGCTGTCAGTTGCCACGAAGAGAACGAAGCCTGTGGGATTTTGGCGAGGAAACGTCTCCTAGGAGTTTGGAAGATTTCATGGGATCTAGGTGGATTTCTTGGAATGGTATAATTTTTGGATTTTCTCAGAATGGAATCAAATCCGGTGCCTATCTCACCTACCAGCAAAACCCGTAACTGGCTGTGCATTAATTTAAAAAAAAAAAAAACCATTTTTTCTTCATGCTGTCACTAAAGCAAGGTCCCAAAGAACCGCGATTTACTCTCAAAATATTAAGACTCCAAGGAAAAAATTTCTGTGTTATGTAATTCATTCCGTTCTAGCAAAAACCCATGTCTTCGTTTTTTTCAAATTTACCTTGGTTTGATCAGAAACCACTTTTTAAAACTGACGTTTTTGCAGAGGTTGCGTTTCTCTGTTTCCTAATGTCTGGATAAAGTAGTTATTCATATGGATGTTAAACCCATAGAGAAGTTCAACGTTGGGAGCTGGGAGCTATTGTTCAATGCATATTCATATGGATGTACCTTCCCCTTTAGTAGAGTAGAAGATCAAGAGAGTGAGAATACAGTGCAACGAAATTTTATGCAGCAATTGTGTATAGTTTCGTATGGATCTGTACAGCCAAAATCGTAAAGCAGAGCCACGCAGGAATATAGCAAGTCATTCGATTTATATGTAGGCAGATTTATCATTTTTTTTGTGCAAATCTGTTTTGCATTGATTTGATTTACCATGCAGTATGATTTTTCAACATAGTGTGGAGGTTTCCTTGTCAGATTGAGACATGGAATCAGTCAAAGTCTATGGGAAGCACCAGTCTTATAGTAGGGAAATATGATTCAACGATGGTAAAAGTCATACATACAAATAAATGAGACCCTTTCTAGTGGCCAACAGAATCTACACTACACTTTGGCAGCACAAAAGTATAGCCATTGGCATTTTCCATATATTTCCAATTCCTTATTGGGCATATTTATTTTCATTTGTCGTTTGCAAAACTCATGTTTTCCATCGATGTAATACATTGTGTAATCAAAAAAATTGGAAATAGCTTTGATATGATTTATCAATATTGAAAGCATTGTAGTTTTAATGATTTGTGCAAATTTCGAGCAAGAGTTTTTTTTATTTTTTATTTTTTAATTTTGAAAATAAATCAATAGATTTTCTAATCTTCTTGATCGCACGAAGCGCAGGAAGAGAGCATACTAATCTCTTGATTTATTTTTATTTATGCAGGTTAGCGTGGATGAATAATAAACACAATCAAGATTTGCGACAAAACCTCGCATTGTCTATACTCTTTTTGCAATGTCGCAGGGGCGTTTGGACTCTCGGAAGACAAAGCTTTCCGATAATCAAGCTCCTACCTTACCCGTGATACAGAAACAAGATATAGAAATGCGATGATGAAGCAGTTCTTACTGTGCCACTGAATTTATTCATTTATTCATGATGATTTATTATTTATTATTTTTATTTTTGAAAATAAGACTAAAAATTTCTAACGATAACGACCTCGTTTTATTTTCCTAATTTATTCTATCTAATTTGCTTGAAAGATTTTTTATTTCCTAGGTAAAAGAATGGTTCCAGTGAATCCATCTACGGACTAAAAATTCAAAAATGCTCACATCAAGATTTAAAAATTTTACCTTCTTGTTTGCAAGGATGTTAGTAACCTGTTTAATCCTTGGATTTGGTGCAAGGTTCTTTTGAAACCAGTCTTTGATATTATTCTTGCTCTCCAAGAAGTACCTCTTTAACATCTTCAAATTTCTGGAGCTTGTAATTCACAGCATCATCATCAAAACCTAAAATACACCCTAACTTAACCACCTCACATAAACCTGCAACAAGATCAGGATGGTCGGGCAACAAGCCAACTTAAATTGCCTTTGCAAAATTAGTTGCTAAGGACATAGTCTCCTTTAGATTGTGTGGATCATAGTTTTTGATCAAAATTCGCTTCTTACACTTTTCCCATCTGACCAGACTGGTTGTTCTTCCTTTAAAATTATCTTCCACCATTTTCTGTTGGTACTAAAAGTGAGTATTCAACTGTAAATGGTTCAGTAGCTTCACAGATATTAGACTCAACAAGAGTACTCATACTTTGATGCCTTATATCAGGTGGCAATTTGGAGAAAGGGTGTGAAAGATATGCTAAAATAATTCTATAGAGTCCCATTTCGACCATCCCACTTTTTGCAGGAATCTTTTGCAAAGAGATGTTATTTGGAACATAGATATCAACCTTTTGTGTTGCTTGGGATATGTTCCGAGCTCCAAGATGGATATAAATTGAGAACAATGAGTCCAATGGTATCTTGGGATCAAAAGGGTTAGGATGCCATGCAAATTTTGGGCTTGCAGAAGATCCCATGAAAAACTCTTTCAACTTCAAGTCATTAGGAATGAAGGTTTCATTTGGGGTACCTAGCTAGATATCTCTAGAGCTTCTATAAGCTGGAAATTTCAAAGGTCCTTGTTTGGTCTAAAATGCGGATGCAAATTAGAGTTTCATTTACTATCAATCCAGGTAAGTAAACTTCGAGGATCATCCAAAATATATGGACTTAGAGACAAACTAAACTAAGCTAGGTAAAGAAATGCCAAACTTCCTTTACAGGAAGTCTTTCATTAGGATCTCCAACACCTATTTAGTCATTTAACAAAATGAAATCTAAATACATTGTGATAAGTGTAAGAAATATTAAGGCTCCCTTACAAGAGACTGTTCATTAATATTTCTAATCATCTTAATAAACAAACTATTTAAACTAATGAAATTAAAGCAATTAAATCTAATTATGATTGATTGCATGAAATGTTAAAGCTCTCTTACAAGAGACTATTCATTTATACCTGAAGCATATAAATCAGAAACTTAAACTAATGAAATCAAACATTAAATAAAAAATTAGATTCATTGAAGGAAACATTAATACTTTCTTACAAAAGGCCATTCATTAATATTCCAAACATAAGAACCTAATAATTTAATCTAATGAAATTCACAAACAACATAAAATAAAAGCCTACTAAAATAAAAGTGTACTTGCTAGGCAATGGGGATCCTTCCAAGGATTCACAAGCACACCAAAATAAAATTCAAATGTAGAGGATCAAAGAAGCTCCGTTTTATTCATCATCAATTGAAAATTTCAATTACAACCTTTACATTTATTCTCCAATCTAACTTCTCGCTACCAACCTATAAGATACTAAGGTTACAAAATGAAGAAGAAGATTAAGATTAAGATTACAAAATGAAGATTACAAATGAAGGAGATAACACTCCTATTTATACAAAAGATATGATAACAAACTCATAAATGTAAATCCACTATTCCCACCTTTGACCCACATATTTCTCAACCAATGGTGACACATAACCCTATCCTCCATGATCTCCTCCATGAGGTCCATGATCTTCTCAAATTCGAATTTGAACATAGAGTGCCGCATAAAGATGCCTAGGAAGCTTTCTTTGTACCTACACATGGCAACAAACTCATTCTAATTGTTAGGTATAAGTATAAGCATATTATTTTCTAAAGTTTAACCATAAATCTACTTAAAAATGTTAAGAATTAATAAAATTTGGAAAAACATAGTTATAACCCAATGATGAGGTAAATGTAATGATGTGGAGGTGGAATGAAGGTGACATGAAGGTAATATGGAAGTAATGTGAAGTTATTGGTGAATAATGGAGTGAGTATAAGAACTATTTTGAAGCACAATAGCCGTCTTTCAAGATATCCCTTTATTTTATCAGATAATTTGGTCCAGTGTTTTAAAAAATTTCTCCAAAGACCATTTCTGATCAATGGCTTGAGATTATCTACCACTTCCAGCCCATAAGCACAGCGAGGTGGTTTTAGATAAGCCCTTTACAAGGAAAATATCTCATGCTCAACCCATGGATTGTTTCCAAATAGCTTTGCCCACTCACTTATGGATGTTGGCACAAGTTTTGCTTTGAAACTCTTCACTACTATTGGAGAGGTAAATCCCCTCTACAGATAGAGGTGATCCATACTAGCCCAGATCGGGTCTAGCAACAATCAGAAATGCAGTGACGCAGGTCTCTAGTTACAAAAATGACAAAACACAACGAGTTTCCTACCTCAGGTTCTACGCAATGGTCGTCGAAGAAAGAATGACGCTTCCCGTCCTCTGCTTTGGCAGATCATGATCCTTCCACTTAACACGTCTGAACACCTGCACACATGTGAATAAACACAATGATACACAACATAGAATCTAAATCTTGTAACCATACATCAGTCAGAGAGGATGTAATTCATTGCATCGAAGACAAAGACACATGAATGAAACCATAATCAAAGTCGCTTATCATTAATAATAACAAATGAAACATACAACCCAAAGCTCTGATGCTGGATCTTCCTTTGACGGGGTCGACAGTGGAGCACGTCTCAATGAAGCTTGTCGGAAATGGGACAAAGCTCTCTCTCTTCGGCTTGGCTCTCAAAAGCTGTCTCGTGATAGTCTCCTTGCTATGAGTTCAGCTCTTCTCTAGTGCTATTAGGACTACTAGCTTGCTAAGGGAAATTGGCAAGCTTATATAGATGGTGGAAGAGGAGTTGAGTCCCCTACAATTGTGGGATTGGACCTATCCTCAAGGAAGCTTTCATGATAGGTGGAAAACCACCTCCCCTACATGGAGATCCAGAGCCAAACCTCCCAACTTATTTTAGAGACTCGTTCAGGAGTTTGTTGAAATCAAAATTCAGCCATTTATTTTTTAAAAACAATCCTTATTAAGCTTGGCGCAAGCAATACATTGGGATAGAGCGCTAGTTGGCGCGCCCTCTTTGGTGGATTTTCCCCATTGGCACGAGGGTTGAACTAGCTAGTCGTGCCAAGGCCAAAAGATCAATTTTTAGGGTTTTCCAAAGGAAAATTTCTTCAGAGGAATGATTGTCCTTGCAAAGGGGGATGCCATGAAAGTGGTTTCAGGTTATGTCACTACTCACAGGTCATGAAAGAGGCCCTCCAATGTGCGGGATGGGGGATTGCAGGGACAGTGAAAAATTACTGTGTAAAAGATGCCCCCTAAAGCATGAGGCCCGAGAGAGAGAGAGGGGTGAAATGATTTATGAGAACGTGCCCAACTGAAAACACTGCCGTTTGAAACCTGCGTAGCCAAATACAACTGATATCTCAAATACATGATACGTGGTATGGGCACATCCATCCATAACAGAGTATACAATATTCAGGATCCAAGGTATGGATGCAGCCATCCAGAAAGGATCAATAAGCAGACTCAGGTACGGTCGCAACCATCCAATGAATGAGTCATGTAACCAATCATGATAATCCACAAAATCTGCAGCCTAGATTCCATCAGAAAAAACCTAGGGTCTTGCGCTTCATCTCGACCTGCACAGAGTACAAGTCCTAGCATGTGAATATGTGAGTTGAAGTTGAACATACAAGAACATCGTCTGATTACCAGCCAATGATGAAAGCCGTTAACAGAGGTGAGAGGAACCACCAATAATGATGATGGCCCTCAAGGTACTATAGGTACAATCCACAGGATTTGAACAGTGAGCTGGCATTGAACACCCGTAGAATCATTCGATCGAAGGCCAATGACGAAAACCTTGCGTTGAATGCGAAGAACCTGCCATTGAGGTATGCAGGATCTAAGGTACCTAAAGGGAGTCTCTAGATCAGCTTCTTGGATAATGACCTGAAGTCGACTGGAAGTGACCTTGATCGAAGGTGGGCCATAGTGTTTCCCACATCATCAACACGAGACAAAGGAACATAATTTTTGTGAATTAGGATTAGTAGAGAATCAGAGGAGGGTTGAGAACTGCAGAGGTCAACTTCTCTTGAACATATCGGCGGCACAACACTAGATTTGGTAGTATTTGACATCAAAAGATCTGAGGTCATGATGATCAGGAAAGAGCATATGAGTGGTAAAAAAGGATTACCCAAACCCACGGAGGCAAGCAAATAACGAGATGAGATGTCCCCAACTCGACACAAATGCAGACAAGTGCCATGTTCAAGAGCGACATACTGCCGACACGACGATGATACTGGTTTCATTTTTTCCCCACCATTTTTGGCGAGTACCCCAATTATTTTTGAAAACAAGCTTGAAGGGGATAGCATATGCTTGTGATATAAGTTCGTCCTTCGGACAAATCCAAACTAGTACATTTAACGATCCCTAGGAAGGAGGAACTCAAGTATCGTCATTACGACAGGATCCGATGTCATCATATTTTAAGGAGTCTGACAAAGGAAGAACTCAACATCTTTTCATGTTTAGAGAGTTTGAAAAGACAACGGAAAAGTAAACTCCAACAGTCCATTTTCGTAGATAGTTCCTCAGATCCAAAAAGGTAGAAAACTCTGTCTGAGAAAACCTCCTAGTCACGATAGGCTAGGGTATTCCTTTTTCGTAAATAATCTATCCCAGCTTGAAAAAGGGGTAAACGTATACTAGGTAGATGTCCTTTCGCAGCTAATTTAACGAGATCAAAATGACAAGTGACTCGGCAATCTTTTCATGTTTAGAGAGTCAGAAAAGAGCTGAAAGATGACTCCAATAGTGAATTTTTCGTGTTTTTACCGAGTCCAAAAAAGTATAAAATACAACTCGTATCGTCGTCCTAGTCGTGTGAAAACTTGTTGCTGCACAAGAAAGAAAGCGTAAAACCTATTTTTTGACAAAATACAATAAAATAATGGAGAAATAAGCTTCAAAACCTAATTTGATCTTGAAAAGTTATAAATATGCCAAAAATAGTAAAAACATATTTACTTTTACTTTTTACCTCTTGTGGAGAGCAATAGTGAGTTTTTCCTGTGCGAACTTGCGGCGACAATTGTGAACGATCTAGTGCATCATTTCACTTCTCGTTTTTTCCAGGTAAGAGGCGCTTCCCTTAGCCATGTTTCAATCCATTTTTTATAGAATTCCACTGTGATTTTGGATCCCTCAGGGGATATTTGCATTTTTAGGGCTTGCCCAATTGGTGCGAGTATCGGGCACGGACTCGCGCCAATTGCGTCCTTTTTGTAAAGGGGTCACGAAAATGGCAGAACCTAAATTTCCGCTCAATTTTTACAAAAAATGAACCAATCAATAGGATTTTTGAAAGTTCAAGGGATCTAATGAAGTGTTTGTGACCATTTTGGTGCAGATACACAATCACAATGGTGATCGAATGGAAAGAAAGGGAGCATAGTGAAGAAGATGAAATGGCCATGGAGAACGAGGCATGTATGAATGCTCTCCGGGATTGTGGCTTAAAAGGTTCTTCTTGACACCATGTCTCAGGGAACAACCTGAATTGCTGCATTACTTAATCAGTATCTAGGATGAGAACGAAGAGAAGTTTAGGCTTCGAGACCAAGTGTTGGAGCTCAAAGTATCCGACGTTTACTTCATAATTGGATTGTCACGGAGAGGTCTAGTCCCGATCATGACAGGTACTAGGCCCTCAGGGGAGAAAATGTCAATGGTGATGGAAAGAGTGTGCCCAGGGGCACAGAAAGGATCAGGAAGTGGGAAAGTCGACATCCATACAGTTCCTGATCTAGCACTTAGGGTGGTGCTCCATACCATTATGCAGGCTATGGGCTCGCAGGCACCACATGAGGCTACTAAAACACAGCTCCTCTTAGCATCAGAATGCATGAACCTGACACTATTCGATTGGGCCACTGCCGTAACAATGAACATCAAACGACAGTTGACGAAGTGTAAGAAGGAAAAACTGAAGCAGTTTGGGTACGGATCTATCTTGGTATCGTTCATCCTTGAAAAGTTACCAATCTCCTAGGGAAAGGGGGCGATAGTCGCCGAGCCACCGTTGAGGGAGCCACGGATGGCTTGATGGGCAACACTCATGCCCAGATCAAGAAGGGGCTAGAAAATTTCATGGAGGCCCAATTTCTTTGTATGGCTTTGGCAACAACTGATTGTCGTAGAAGACTAGCCCTATGTCGGTACTGAATTCACGGGAGACCCAGATCTTCCACTCCCAGAGGGAGAAGATTAGGATGAGGAGATGGGTAAGACTCTTTTTGATTTTGTGTATTTTATGATTTTTTTTTTTTGGTACACATGCACGTTCTAACAAGCGATCCTATGTGTATGCAGATGTTGGCCCAGAGAGGCCCGCAGGGATGTCGCCGATTGCATGGAGGACCCCTCTCACTTATGACCCTCAAGGCGAGGGTGGCGAGGGGAGTGAGCTAGTCCAGAACTTGGAGGGAATCACCCATGGGATCCCAGATTATGCTCGCTTAGCAGATGTCCCATTGGCTTATCAGAGACACACTGTGGGGGTGCCTAGTCGCCTTCATCGTTTACTGAGGAGATTGGTGCGGGCAGTGACATGCTACCATGAGCACCATGCTGATTAGTCATCTAGGCTTTTCATTTTCACATTTTTGAGAGACATGTTGTCTCTGGCTATTATTAAAACAAACATGTATATTTTTTGAATTTTATGTGACGCACACAAATTGCAAACATTTCGACATATATATATATATATATATATATATATATATATATATATATATATATATTTCTGGATGGATCTTTTTACATATGATGATACAAATATCTAAAACCATGTTAGCTACTGCATTCGTTAACGCATTCATGTGTGTGGGTATATGTTTATATGTAATGTAATCAAAATTTATTTCCAGTAAACGAATATGTAGATATAGTCATAAAATGGATGGGTTTCTAACTGGATAATGACCATTGAGTTGTAATACTACAAGTTGTGAGTCTAGATATACAAGTAATGCACGAACACCAAGGTTAACAGCCTTGTTTAATAATTCCAAAACGACACTATATTCCGCGACATTATTTGTGGTAGGCCCTAGACAAACACCTTGCAAATTGACTAGCTCACCAACAGGATTGTAGATTACCTAGGCTGCCGAGGACAGATTCCTGGTACTGCGGGAGGCACCATCCGCGAAGCCGATAAAAGGAGTAATAGACATCTGCACAATCAGGAAGACCCAATCATTAGAAAGACACTTACAAAGCACACCATGCCACACATGTACAAAAAATGAAATCACTCATGTACACACACCACAGCAGAATAATTCAAGCGTAGTACTTCTTGAGGTACAACCCATTTCTAGGCTGCGCCAGAAGAATACCTTCATAGTTGGTTAGCTCATAGGCCCCATTTTTTAATACTCGCTTGACGATATAGGGCCCGTGCCACATGGGCTGGAATTTTCCCGCTCCAATTTTATCATGTGCTTGGTCGTATATGAGGACGAGATCCCCTTCGATGAAAGAACGTGGAGAAACCATTGAATCAAAATGGGCTTTGACCTGCTTTTTCTGTGCTTCGATGACCAAAGTAGCCAAGTGGCAGGTTTAATCCAGTCGTTCCAAATACAGGAGATGTTCTTCCTTCGGGGAAGTGTCAGGCAATAATTCCACAACCAAATTCAATGAAGGAATCTCACATTCAACTGGGAGAGTCGCTTCCAAACCATACACCAGCTAGAAAGGTGTGAATCCGGTTGCAATCTTTACAGACGTTGGATAGGCCCAAATAGCTAAGAAAAATTGGAGATGCCAATTTGATTTGTGAATACCAATAGTTCGTTGAAGCATCGTGACGAGTACTTTGTTCACGGCCTCAACCTGGCCATTCTCCTGAGGGTAGTATGGCGTTGAGCTATCATGATGCAAGCCCAACTTTGATGTCAGCTCTGCCATCATGTAATCCTGAAAATGAGTGCCATTTTTGGTAACAATGGCTTGAGGAACTTTGAAACGCGTAATTACATGGTTGAAAATGAATTGAGCGGCTGTCTTACCGTCGGCAGCTAATGTAGGCATCGCCTCGGCCCACTTAGTGAAGGAGTCCACGAAAACGATTATATAACAATGCCCCCCTGCCGAGTGAGGGTTACATGTCATAAAATATATGCCCCAATTGGAAAAAGGGCCTACGGTAATGGCATGATGCAAAGGTAGGGGTGGCACATGCATCTTGCGCTGAAATACCTGGCACGCATGACATTTTTGAACTGCAACAATACAATCCTTGAATATAGATGGCCAGAAATAACCCGCATGTAGAATCTTCTGGGCGGTAGAATATTCGGACATGTGACTGCCACAAGCGCCATTGTGACAGTCATTCAGGACTTTCTCAGCCTCTTCCAGGGTCAAGCATCGGCGGAGCACAGATTCAACTCTGACACGATACAAGGTATCTCCAACAATGCGATATGGTTGAGATTGATGCTGAACGCGATGTCGAGCATCCTTCGTCGACTCGGACTGGAACGTGGATGTCTGAAGGTACATGATGATGTCACCGTACCATGGATCATGAGTGCTGATAAGAAAGAGCATTTCATCCGGGATGTGATCCTCGAATTGGGATGAAACAGAGTCTGTCGGGAGAGAGAAAATAAGATCAACAAAAACCAATGATTTCATCGATTTGGCGGTGGTGAACTCCAAATCGAACTCCTGAAGGATGAAAATCCATTTGGAGTACTTGCCCCCCAGCAATTTTCGCGACAAGATGTATGTCATGGGGTTGCAGTCGGAAATCACGGTTACCGTACGCAACAAGATGTAATGGCCGAACCGCTGAATGGCCTGGACCGCGGTAAGCGCCAACTTCTAGACATGGGCATAGCACGTTTCAGTGTCGAGAATATTCCGAGACAGATAGTAAACTACATGTTCATTTCCGTCATCGTCATCCTGTACTATAACCATGGCTATCGTGCTGAAAGTGGCAACCAAATAAAGGGTGAAATCGCGATGATAGTCAGGAGGATGTACTAACGGAGTGTTGACGAGAAACGTTTTAAGTTTTTCAAAGGATTTCTGAGCAATCTCGTCCCAATGGAAGGGAACATCCTGTTTAAAAAGTTGTGTAAACCCCTTGGCCACTTCTGCATAGTTCGGAATAAAGCGATGTAAGAAGTTGTCTTTCCCCTGAAGACTTTGAAGTTGATGCAATGAGGATGGGGATGGGAGGTTAATGATGGCCTCGACCTTGAGGGGGTCAAGGAGAATTCCGTCTTTGGAGACAATAAATCCCAAAAGACGACTAGAATCCACACAGAAGACACACTTGTGAGTATTGAGCCTAATATTGTAATGTCTGTAGCGGAGGAAAATCTAGCAGAGGTGTTCAGGATGGTCCTCGCGTCGAGCTGAATGAGCCGACAAATCATTTAGATATGACTGAACAATGTGACGTATGTCATGAAAAGCATAGGACATAGTGCGCTGGAAGGTGGCTCCAGTGTTTTTTAAGCTAAACGAGAGCTTCTTGTAAGCAAAAGTGCCCCACGGATAGATAAAGACGGTCTTATGTTGATCAGTGGGTAAAATATTAATTTGATTGTAACCCGAGAAGCCGTCCATGAGGGAATAGATCTCACTCCCCGTGCAGTCATCGATGATATGATCTATAAAGGGAGTGGGGTAATTGTCCTTAGGAAAAGCTCGATTAATGTCTCTGTAGTCAACATAGACCTGTATAGTGCCCTGCTTATTATTTACAGGGACAATATTAGAAGCCCATTCTGTGAGGGGGATTGGATATATAAAGCCCGCGTTAAGAAGTTTTTCAACTTCTGCCTTTATAGCTGTGGCTTTTCGGGGATGCACTGGGTGCAGACGTTGACACATGGGTTTTGCACCTAGATAGGTGGGAATTTCATGCACGACTATACTGGGATCAATCCTAGGCATCTCTTCATAGGACCATGCGAAAAAATCTCTGAATTCACGAAAAAGGCTCATGTATACCTGAATCTCTTTGGGAGAACAAGTAACTCCCACGTGAATGTTCTCGACTACCCTCAGTTTGATGGAGATGTCAATAGGCATGGTGATGTTACTCAGATTTCCCTCTGAAAGAACCTCATGAGTCAATATCGATGTTTGAAGAGGCGGAGTGGGAACCTGAGATGTGAAGCGCTCTAGAAAATTAGACATTGCCCCCAGGCCAAGCATGAATGAGGAACGATGATGGCCATCGCTCCACGGAAGAATTTCAAGAGACATCATTTCAATGATAGCTTCGTCGGAGGGGAAGACTTCTGTTAAAGGATCAGGCGAATCTACATTGTTGAGCCAAGGGAATTGAGAATATACATCTAGAGCCATGCTCAAAGGAGCATGTCCAGAAGGAGGAGGATCTGATGCAGCGACAATCTCGCAATAATTGATCTCAATTGGAGTCAAAGGAATTGATTCTCTGAAAGAGGTCACCTGTTTAGGCAAAAGGATGATCCAAGGGTCATCTGACTTAGAGATCATGTTAACTTGAACGGTGTGTGGTGGTGGCACGGGAAAAATACCCATGAGGATGGGGTCCTTGAAAAGACCGGGTCCTACACTGTCAGGGGGATTGGGGATCTGATCCACGTAAGGTACTTTTTTCTTGGAGGATGAGGTTAAGAAAGACAACTGATCGAAATTGATAATTTTTCCCTCATGAGGAAACTTCAGAAGCCGGAAGAGGGTGGATGGAATGCATAGCATGGTGTGAGTCTAGCTGCGACCAAGAAGAATATTGTAGTTGAGCTTGGCGTCAACCACTTCTACTTCTACGTTGACTATCTTACCCTGTAACGTGATCGGTAAACTCTCGAGAACACCCAGGGGTTTTGATTCCCTACCATCAAATGCCTCTAAGGCATTGGGAGATGAAGTAAGAGTTGGAGAGCCAATGGCCTTCCAGCAGGAAAATGACATAACATAGGTGGAAGCACCTTTGTCCACAACGGCTCTGTGGATGTTGAGGCCGTTGATACCGACTTGTATAACGAGAGAAATTTGATGTAGAAGTCGGGGGACAGAATTTTCCAGGTCGAAGGTGAGAATACTAGAATCGGCAGGATCAATTCCACCGATTGCGAACAACAAAGCTTTCCGTTGCGATGGGAAACTTTGAAGCACTTCAAACGCAGACATTGCGGAAGGCACCTGTGCCAAATCCTCAACAACGATGTAATGCTGAGCGGCACGGGAGTTTGGATTATAGGAAGATTTTCGCAGAACACCTTTAGAAGGTGGCCTTACAACGGGTTCAGCGCTGGGCTTCTCAATTTCTAAAGGACCAGAGACAGATGGGGGAGGTGGGCCATCAACGACTTCCTTCCCAGCTGCTTGGCGTGATCCAGCATAATCCTTCGAATGCATAGCAATCGAAACAGGTGCAGCACCATTCATCATAAAGACTTGGGACCCAAATGGCGCAGATGGTGAAGGCTGCTCAACCATCTGGGTCTGCTGAGATGGGAATGGTTCTTTGAGAACTGTCGGAGTCCCTTTAGAGCCTTTTATAAGTTGACTAACCTCAAATCATCAGGGGCAATATTTGGTATAATGATCTCCTTCACAGATAAGGCAGGGGTACTCTGATTTGCGTTGGGAACCATCGTTAGCATGAGGTTTAGAAGACTCTGGTTTCGGGGCATCAGATTTGGATTTTCCTCTGCCCTTCTTCTTCCATTTGGAGGTATTTTCCGTAGGATTGGCCTGAATGGTGTTGTCCTCTGCGGTCTTACTAGAATCTGGAGGGGCGAGAAGAGAAAAATTATTGGAAGAATTCATCGTCTGCTTCCCATTAGAGGACTTTCGGGAAGTCTGAGAGACGGAACCAATAACACTGTCCACCGATGGTGTAGCCGGTGCTTTAGAGGTTCTTGGCCGCGGGGCATCAGTCAAGATATCATATAGCGTGCCAGATTGAGAGTACAACAAGTCAAGGTACTGGGCATGAGCGATGGCTTGTTCTTCAATTACACGTGCCCCCATAGAAATATCTTGAGCGATATTGTTAACAAAGGAGGTAGTGAACCAATGAGTTAGAAGATGATTAGGAATATCGAACTTGATCAGTCGACGACGATGTCACAACTCATGAATATGATCGGGTATGTGAGTGGCTTTATCCTGCTTGAGAGAAGTCAGGAGATGTGTCCCAGCTTTGTAATGAACCAGTAACTGGAAATGTGTCAAAAAAGACATAGCTAACATATTAAAGTCTTGAAAGATATCGCATGGTAGTTCTATGTACCACTTAGCAGCAGCACCAATAAGAGTACGCTAGAAGAGACGTAGACGAATATAATCATCCACCCAAGAGTTCGAAGAACACCACAGATGGTAGGTCATGACATGAGCTTAGGGGTCCTCTCCAGCTTTACCCTCAAATTTAGGACAGTCACCAGGCACCTTGGTTGGAACCAGAGGCCAATAAGGATTGTGAAGAATCGGATCATTGGTCAATTTAGATACATCCGGCAATTCCAACGTGGAAAGGAAAGGTAACTGAGGATTGAAAGGCATACCAGGCCCTCGATAAGGACCTGTACCTGTACTCCATCCTAGTTGAGCATAAATTTCCCCCCCTTGGTTCTGTCCCGGAGGATTCTGACCATAGGGGGTGTAAGCCATATAATTGGGCTGATACGGCTAGTGGTAACCAGTGTAAGGGGGTTGATAAACACGGTACTGACCCTGATTATATGTAGGCCCTGTTTGAGCAGTGTATGGATTTGACTACTAAGTATAGGTATAGCCTGGTTATTTAAGGTAATAACTAGAACCTTGGGGTGGGTTGTAAACCGGTCGAGACTAACCTCGAAGGTAATAACTGCCTTGGGGTCAAGCGGGTTGTTGGTAAGTGGGACCCTACTGAGCCTGATAAGTTGGGTGCACAGGCAGATTCGGCTGCGGCATAGAATAAATCGGCTGTTGAGCAGGGTTGAATGGCTGTGTAGGTTGACCTAGTTGAACGGGCTGCCCTGGTTGAACAGGTTGACCTGGCTGGTGAAGGACACCAGGTTGCCTCGGCTGAGCTGGTTGGCTTGATGGCAGGATGGGGCCAGGTTGTGCCTGATAACCAGGTTGACCTGTAACAGGACCATAGGATGGCCCTGGCTGTGCAACATTCGGATCGATGGGAAACTGAGGTTGCTGAGTTTGCACCATAGGTTGGGAAGGGTGGATTTTCCCCCCAGGACTGTACGACGGTCTAGGTTGATACCTCGGCTGGCCTGTGGGTCCTTGAGGTTGCCGTGGTTGGACCACAAAGTGAGGCTGTAAAGGTTGACCTTGAGGGTTGTAGGATTGTCCTTGCGGACCATACAACAACCCCTGCTGGCCCGAAGGTTGGCCCTATAAGGGTTTTCCTTGCGGGTCATATAGATAACCAGGCTAGCCCGAAGGTTGGCCCTGGAAGGGTTGTCCTTGCGGGTTAGAAGGTTGCCTAGCCTGGGCAGATAGAAAACCATGGACATACTGATAAGCCTCTGGAGCAGGAAAACGTAGAGGGTTTCCCTGCTCATCGTATTGATATGGAAAAACATAAATAGGGGTACCATCCAGTCCATAATGGGAAAAATAAGGACGGTTGGGATCTTGGGAGGACTGACCAACCTCGGAGTTTGACGATTGTAAGGACAAACGATACTCCTCGGGAAAGATATTCTTTGGAATAACAGATGTTGGGTAAATGTCTTCAGGAAGTGACGAGGTCCTGATGGACTGAGTAGTGACAGTGGACGTAGATGTAGCTATGAAAATAGTAGGCCTAACAAGTACTAATGTGACTTGAGAGGTGTCGATGGTGACATCCCTAACGAAGGTATAACCGACCTCGTGGACGGAGTCGATACTCCCATGGAAGCAACAACAGCCACAATCTAACTTAAGGACCTATATCCCACTGGAAGCGAAGGACCAAGCGAAGACATGACAGAAGACTCGGGGTTGTTTTCTGGGAAAAGCTGGTAATCTTCACCAGATGTAGGAATTTTCTCACTAGGAGAAGGACTGGGTGAGTCCATATCTGACCTTGCCGCAAGATCTTCTAAAAGACGGCGAGGACTAGGAGGTATAACAGAGCTAAGAAAGGCGATCCCAATGTAAGAGGAGGGAAATATTCCCCTACTCCAAATCAAAACCAAGTGTTGGATAAGGGCCAATTGAACTCAACTGGTCCACCAAAGGGAAGCTTAGATATGACCGGTCCCTCGTCAGGAAACTCAGATACAATAGGCTGTTGAGGTTCAACAGAGGACTAAGAGACCTTTGACGAATCGTCTGTGTAAGGACTACCAGTAGACGAAACTGAGGGTTCTGCCACTGTGACATTAATGAAAAGAGGAAGAGATCAAAACAAAATCACACGGGAAAAAACCAAGGAAAACAATCAAACGGCCAACAAACAATCTCTAAAAGGGTGTGTGATCGTAGGTGATTATTTTTACCACATTGAAACTCGAAAATTTTACTGTTTCATGTTTCAAGAGTCGAGAAACAAGTAAAAGGTGACTTTATCTCTTTCAATTTGGAAACAAGCATGAAAGGACAAGCGATTGATGATCCTTTCAAATTTAATGAGTCAGAAAAGATCAAAATGACTACTCTAGAACTCTAGGCAAAAGGATGTACCAGATATCCGTGAACTGCAATATACACCTTGGTTAAAAAAATGAAAGAGAAATCAACCAAGGACTTGACGTACGTGCAGGAAATATCCCCGAATGTTGTGTCCAGTGTATCACAGGTATAAAGTAGCAGACTCGGCTTCCTACAGATAAAGGATAACAACCTAGTGGGGTCTCCCTTTATATACACGATGGTACGGGGAGCACAAGTCCGTACTAGTGCTGTCTAAATCAAAGAGGCGAACGACAGCTACTAGGTTTAACGATGCTGGAACACGTCACTAGCCTAGACCTCTAGATATTTCGTTAATGTTTCAATGTTGCCTTAAGGTAAATTGAATAAATTTTAGAGTTGATCTTCAATTATGTTTCAATTTCAGGCCCTACCGAATGTTATGTCTCAAAAAAACCTCTAAATGCACACTACATGCCACTATGAATCACTTTGTTCGATGAATAGCTAACTACGGGAAGGTTGAGAGCTTTTCAAATAATAACAAAATGATCACAAAATAACCAATAGTGTTTCTAATGCACACTAATGAAACTAAAAGCTTTTCCTTTAGAGTTATATAACACTAATAATGCAGAAAAGTTTTCAATTTTCACTAACTAATCAAAAGCAAAAAGAATTGTTTTTTTTTGTATTTTCAATGTTTTAGAGCAAAATGCACCAAACGAAATGAAAAACTAATAAGAGACCAATTTGAGAAATGATAACGAAAGAGTAAAAGCAAGAAAGTTCACTCAACACACAATCAGACCTCAAACTGATGGAGAAATCATTCAAATCAAAGAGGAATCACAACAAAACTCATACAAACCATGTGATCTAGGCTCTAAATGAGACAAAGCAAAACTTGAATGAGAAAGAGAGAAATCACTCAAATAATGAAATGATATGATAAAAACCAACCAAACGAATGCAAGGAAGCAAAAAAAAAGTTGACTGAACGAGCGAAAACCAAAAACTCCCATGGGAGGCTCAACGCACAATAGCACCTAGATGCCCTAGGGCTAGAATGTAAAACTGAAAGTAGAGGGAAAACAAACAGAGGATGGAGGTCAAACACAGTCAACAAGGACTTCAAGGCACTCATACAGTCAGAAAAACAACACCAAAACCAAAAACCAGAGTCAAAGGGCTCAAAAACAAGAAAACCCTAGCACCAAACAGGGTTAGCGTGACTGTTTGGCTGTATCTGGCACCAAAACAGGGTTGGCGCAGGTGCCTAACTAGCAACAAGCGCCAGCTAGCGCGAATGTCAAGCTAAAAAGTGCGCCAATCGAGTTTACTAATGACAAATGAAAAAGAGCAAGCAAAGAGTAGATCAGGTATGGTGGGAGTTGAACAGAGGTTCTACATCAGAAAGAGACAGACTAGAAGAGAAAATCAAGTAGACAGAAGCCAAACGCAATCGAAACAGAAAAAACAAACTCCAATCAAATCCCCAGTGGAGTTGCCAGTTTGTTGGAGAGGTAAATCCCCTCTGCAGATAGAGGCGATCCCTACTATCCTAGATCGGGTCTAGCAACAATCAGACACGCAGTGACGTAGGTCTCTAGTTACAAAAACGATAAAACACAACGAGTTTCCTACCTCAGGTCCTACGCAATGGTCATCGGAGAAAGGATGACGCTTCCCGTCCTCCGCTGTGGCAGATCACGATCCTTCCGCTTAACACGTCTGAACACCTGCACACATGCAAATAAACACAACGATACACAACATAGAATCTAAATCTTGTAACCATACATCAGTCAGAGAGAATGTAATTCATTGCATCGAAGACAAATACACATGAATGAAACCATAATCAAAGTCGCTTATCATTAATAATAACAAATGAAACATACAACCCAAAGATCTGATGCTGGATCTTCCTTTGACGGGGTCGACAGTGGAGCACGTCTCAATGAAGCTCGTCGGAAATGGGACAAAGCTCTCTCTCTTCGGCTTGGCTCTCAAAAGCTGTCTCGTGATAGTCTCCTTGCTATGAGTTCAGCTCTTCTCTAGTGCTATTAGGACTACTAGCTTGCTAAGGGAAATTGGAAAGCTTATATAGATGGTGGAAGGGGAGTTGAAATCCCTACAATTGTAGGATTGGCCCTATCCTCAAGGAAGCTTCCATGATAGGTGGAAAACCACCTCCCCTACATGGAGATCTGGAGCCAAACCTCCCAACTCATTTTAGAGACTCATTCAGGAGTTTGTTGAAATAAAAATTCCGCCATTTATTTTTAAAAAACAATCCTTATTAAGCTTGGCACGAGCAATACACTGGGACAGAGCACCAGTTGGCACACCCTCTTTGGTGGATTTTCCCCATTGACGTGAGGGCTGAACTGGCTAGTCGCACCAAGGCCAAAAGATCAGTTTTTAGGGTGTTCCAAAGGAAACTTTCTTCAGAGGAATGATTGTCCTTGTAAAGGGGGATGCCATGAAAGTGGTTTCAGGTTATGTCACTGCTCACAGGTCACAAAAGAGGCCCTCCAATGTGCGGGATGGGGGATTGTAGGGATGGTGACAAATTACTGTGTAACAACTACATATATAGAGTCATTAAATACTAGCAAATATGCAGATAAAATTTGAAAATCTCTCCAGTCAATATGGTTTTTGGTGTAGGTAAAAAAAAAACTGAGTGACAGTGACAAAAAATTTCTTACTCTTTGAAAGCTTAGCTTGTTCTATGAGTTTCTTACTAAAGCTTGCCATAGAAAGCTCACTAATTTGAGCGTAGCCATTCAACCATCCTAGTAACATTGAAAGCCTTTGAGAATCCAATTTTCTCATGGCCATTTGTGTGTCACCAGGCATGAATTTGAAATTTACCACACATCAAAATTCCCCACTCCATATTCCTTTATAATATGTTGATTGTGCATCTCAAGCTGGGTGGTATCTTAGTGCTAGTTTTCCATATGCAAAAGAGCATAGTGATCCTATTTTCTCTTGAAATCAATATTTCTCTTCTCTTTTGTTTTACAACTAGCAATGAAGCAAGGTCTTGTCTTGCGGTATGAATATCTCTTGACGAGTAGACATAGAATTGTGAATCTGAAAAAGTTGATAGGGATTGATATGGTTTAAAGTTGTATGGAAATTTACACACATAATAAGATAGACATCGATTTCACTACACATATCTTACTTAGCAACTATTGGATCTATTTAAGAATCTTACGACATTTCCTTTGCAACATCTACTGATGGTGCAATTGCTAGTTATAATACTATGAGGATGAACTCTTCACATAGAAAGATAATTAAGTTAGTGTTAATAAATTTTTGATGATTGTGCAATAAGTTAGGACTAATGGGATAATTAAAGGCCAAGTGTATCACCTAACTACCGATTGATCTCTAGGTTAGTCATTTCACCCACCCTTTATGTGCTATAATGAAACTCACTAAGTTTGGAAATTTTGGTGATTGATGTGGCTATTTTTCTACATTATCTATGTAGATTGTGATAATTTGGTTTACCAACAACGTTTTATATTTCTCTCTGGTTTTTGTTTCTTTTTCAGTAATTTAGATTGGTGTTTTCCCTCGCCATCCTAATCCCACCTCCTATTTCATTATTTTCTTCACTCAATAACTTTCAAGCTTAAATCCTCGACCACCCTCTTATCCGTCTCCACATTTAATTTCAAATTCATCCAAACCCTCTTTATCTATTTGTTCACTGGTTTTTCTATCATCTAGTGGGTTTAAGCTATCTCCTTTATCACTCCCCTATCACCCAATATTCTTTCCTCATTCATTCTTTGTGGCCTCTATGTTGTGGCATGTTCACTTCCATTTTTATCATGAAATTAGCAGCAAATAAATTCCTCTCCGCACCCAGGCTCAGACTAATGAAAAGCCTCTTCCAATGATTACTAGGAATTGAATTGGAAGTCAGCCTAAACTATAATTGAATCAACTAACGAGGATGAGATAGTTAAGTGCATATTTATATATGGCATGGAAGTGAACCATGGAAAATGTGGGTCAATGGGTTCTCAATAGAAGACATAATTTGGATTGTATTAGTATATTATTTGCTAATATTGATGCTTTCATAGTGCACAAATTAGAGGAATCGGCTAAGAGGAACATTTTTATTGGTGGGTCTTAGTTTGGTGAATTGGGGTTTTAAAAATTCCAAAGGTATTTTGAGGTATTTCCTGAAGCTTTTTGGGGTCAAAAAAATCCCACTTTCACTTGAACCTCCTAAAATTGTTTGTACCAATGTACATTTCCAATGGAAAAATAAATACTTCGAATGGACTTCGTATGCAAACTTATGCCACCAAAAAGCTGAACTTCTTAATTTGTCCACCATAATTCGAGAGGATTCCACAATAGACCCATTAATAATAGGAAAGGGGATAGCTATATGAATATGATGACGAATACTCTAGAATATTCAAATTGTAACTCGTATTGGGGAAAGAATGAGTTATATTTAACCCCTAGTTAGCTCTTTGGCCATGTTATATATAACTAGAGCACTAGGAAGAAAATGGGTTTCATTATATTTGAGTACATTTTGTTCCATAGATGTGAAGAGTGGTTGTGAGTGGATAGAGAGAGAGAAACTACAGAGCTGTGTGTTTTTCAATATCCCACTAACCACAAGACTCACTCCTTTATACTTGCAACCATTTGAATTTAAAGAAAGAGAAAGTGGATAAACCTCACTTTCCAGTTAGTCTTTATCTAGTACGAGTCTCTTAGAGAATATATTGTGTCATTATGGTTTGAAAGTGGGTTTTTCATTCTTATCTATTTTTCACATTCCATATATTACATGGATGAGTATAAATATAAATTTATTAAATCTAGGAATCTAAGAAAAACTACCCTTGTAGTATATATTTCAAATTTTCAATATATTTTATCATATCCACTGTGGCAAATATTCAATTGAATTTCCAAAATAGTTTATGAATAATTTTGATATTAGAGAAGGTTTATTTGGATATATTGTGGGGAGTAGCATATGATCCAAATCAGTTTGGCTGAAATTCATAAAACCCCTGCGATGGATGAAAACTCTATTGATAACCCTCAAGATCTAATAAAGGAGAGATTCATAAGACTGGAAGAGTAGGACACATATATTAATTCTAATATGAGCCTTCTCATGGCATATTTGGAAAATAGTTTCAAAATTGAAGAATATGAAGGTTCCAACTTGGAGGTCCAATTAGAGAGAAAATTGTGGGAACGAAAAGAACTAGAGAAAGAGGCTAAGTGATAACTTGAAAAATAATAACCTAGTTAAAAATACATGAATCATTCACAATACCTATTCAAGATTTAGGCAAATTCAAAATCAAGACATATCAGAGTGAGATTGATGCTTTCAAATTAAAACATCAGTTGCAATACTTACAGATTTTTTTCCTTCAATACATAGAGGAAGAAAAAAAAGTGTTTTTCTTATTTCAAACTAGAGGACCATGTCTTAACATGTTAGGAAAGACATATGGAAACCATGAGGCTAGATGGGAATTATTTTGTGACTAAGTGGGAGGATTAAAAAAAATATCATTAAGTCTTGTTTCTACCGTATTATAAACGTAGAGGACAATTGGATCTGCTAGCATTACTTTAGGTAGAATACATGGGTAAAGTATGCATGAGTACACTACAAAATTAAAGAATATGGAAATAATGTTGGGTATCTCTCTCAAGAACCTAGAAGTAATTATGGAGTATTTAGTGGGTCTGCACAACCATCTATGGAAGCAAGTGATGTTGCTCAAGCTTAAAATGGTGGATGAGGCTTGTGTATAAGTGCAATACCTAGGAAGCATAGGGAAAAATATGAAAACCAAGTGGGTTGAAGCAGAAAAAAACCAAGAAGATTCCAAATAAAAGAAGAAGAAATGGAAAGTGGCGAAGGAAAAAATTCCAACAACCACAACATACTAGTGAAAAGATCCCAACAATCACTAAAACGACTATAATGTCAATGCTCATAGAGAAGAAAAGAACTAGACTGGCAACTCAACTCAAAGAATCATAAGAAGGATGGAAGAAGAAAATATCATTGCCACATATTTGATTAATTAGGTGGAAACAACTTGAACCTGAATGAGAAGTTTACATGCACATCAATTCAAAACTATGTGAATCTAGGTATCTTTCAATAGTAAGAAAATAAGGAGATGACTAAAATATTACATATAAAGTTACAGGTCAAGAAGTTGAGAATTGATGCTTTGTTCGACTTAGTATAATAGGAAAATATAATTGTAAAAGAGTTAGTAAAAAAATTGTTATTGGATGTGCATGACCATCCTATCCCACATCCAATTAGATGGGTCAAAAAGCAGGTTGAAATAAAGGTAAAAAATTGTGTATAACAAAATTTTCTGTTAATGTCAACTTACTATTGATGAAGTAGAATTGGATATAGTTCCACCTGATGTATGTGGAGTTGTGCTTGGGAGTCCCAATATGTACATGCATGATATGATATACATAGAGATATCCAACGAGTGCCACCTCATCAAGGATTTAAAATCCTTCATCATCAATGCACACAAGATAAATTCAAATATCTTGCTCGTAAGTCCCAACTAATCCAAGAAATTGATCAATTCTATCAAGGAGTATGTTTTGATATTCTTAAGAGAAAATAAATATATAGGAGAGTTAACGAGGGCCAATTTATCATTGGAGGTTGTACTAAGGAATAGAAACAATAAATGGAAGAGCTTCTATATGCGTACATGGGCATGTTCCGATAGCCTAAAGATGGGATAACACCTAAGAGGGAAGTGGAGAACAAGATCTAGGTTTTTCTAGACTCTTTATTTCCAAACAATAGGTTGTATAGGTTCCTTCTTCCCCTAATACCTATCATTTACAAAATAGCTCTAGAGTGGAAAATAATGTTATAACAATAGTTACTTTTTTTTTTTTTTTTTTTTAAAACAAAATAAATCATCTTAAAAGTTGTTGAAACATCACATTTTCCATTGTGCATATGTATCGGCCCTAGCATTGTTTTATTATAGAGGATATTTACATTTTTTTCTCTTCAAGCATTTGAATTTTTTGTCTAAACAATAAAACTTGTACAAAATTGTTGTAATGCTCTTTTATAATTTCCTTGGGAATTTAGAATTTCTAATCATTAGTGTCACCTATATTGCATATTATGGTATATCTCAATGACAATAACTTAACTTGATGTAGCAAAATTAACACTTATTGTCATTACAAGAAATTAGTATGACTCAAAATTTAGAGTTTTTAAACCAAAAAATGTACTTGTTATATACCTTTCAACAATTATGAGTCTATTTTTTTTTCTTAATTTTAACTAATATTTTCAGTAGTAATGTTGTTATTTCAACATTATCTTGGGGATTCATAGATAAAAAAATCGGCTCAAAAATGAAAGTACATGGAATCTCCTGAAACTTGCCTTAATTTGTAGTGTTCTTCATCCTGATTCCAATGTTGCTTGAATCACCTCAATCCGACGTCTTATGAAGAAGTTATGATGTTCTAGTATTTTGGACCGATATCTAAAAATTCAACAACTTAAGGGACTAGGTTGATTATTGGGCAGTTCATATAGCTAACATCATCAGTTGATTATGTAGGGTACATAGTCAGTACAAGCGAACCTAAGCTCAATAAGTGGTAGGTCCGTACTGAGGCAGGTGGAGGGATTTTTTTTGGTCATTGTTGATTGGGCGGACCAATCATGAGGTTCCATGTGACCCAATGAGAGGGCACCACGTGGCCCTTTGTGGTTGGACAAAATTTTATAAGGGTCGAACGACCTCGATGGGGCACAACCCCTTGACCTCCCATAATGCATAACAACATTTTACTGCCAAGCCATCACAGTGGTTCTTTTTAACCCATAACAAATTTTTTGGTAAGAATCTCATCAGCTTCATGATAAATTATTTCTCGGTGGATTGTGTAAATGGAAAATTGATCACACAATTAGCAGGTTTTTCCAATTTTTAGGGCAGATAGCAGCGCTTGGTTCCAAGAGGCATATCTTGCTCAATTTTTAACCTTTTTGAGCTCAATAAGATCCTAGATAGGGGTTTTTTAAATTTGGTGCTAGAGGAAAAGACAATTTTGAAGCAAGATGTAGGCATATTTGAGCATGGAAAGAGCTTAGTTAGAGGTTTTCCTACTACAGGTCAATTTGGGCATCATTCCGAAACACAGATCAGTATCCATTAGGGTCTATCATAATCTAAATTATTTGCTACATGCCCTAAACAAGTCATCCCATTGGTGGTTTTCCCTCATGAAATTTTCACTGCTTAGATGCCAGTTGAAGTTCCCCATTGAGCCATCAACGCACCCCTAGACTATAGTAACTATTTTGCAAAGCATCTAGTCCCATGCAAGGTTGTGTTGTAGAGGATCTAGGCCCACTTTAGAGTGCATTTTTCTACTGGGATGAGCCTTCAAAATCTCTTGCAAGGTCCTCGCTTTGGTGCTAGAGGTAAAGAAAAATTTTAAGCAAGATGGAGGCATAACAGAGTCGGGAATATTTTTTGGGTACAATGATACACTTCAAAATTATCGGGTGTACCTGCCATCTCTCAAAATGAAAATTGTTCATAGAGATAAGAAGTTCGACGAAGAAAAAGAAATGAAGTGTTCTCTTGAGAGGTAGCTTCGGTTGCATGCATATCAGGATACTTTGACTGCAAGGGAAGAACCTCAAGAAGATGTCGAGCAACCACAAACAGAGGAGAAAAGAGTGTAAATGACCACTTAATCCAATACATCCAGGGAAGGAAGGAAGTAGATTAGGGAAGTTGACATATTATTGCAGGATGCTAGAAAGAATGTGGGAGCACCCTCATCACAACACATGTAGAGGAGGTCACTAAATCGGTACACTGGCTACATGGCTATGATGCCCAAGCTAGTAGAGACAGAACCAACCTCATTCACGAAAACAATAGAGAAGCCTGTATGGGTTGATTCTATGGTAGAGGAATATGATTCCATTTCAAAAAAAAATGTTTGGGTAGTGGTCCCAAGACCCGCAGACAAATCAGTGGTAGGTTTGAGATGAATTTATAAGGTAAATATTGCACCAGAGGGAAGCATTGAGGATAACAAGGCTAGATTCCTGGCCAAGGGGTACTCTTAGGTAGAAGGGATTGATTATGAGGAGACCTTTTCTCCTGTAGCAATTTACTCTTTCGTTAGATCAATTCTTGCTCTAACTATACAGATGGGGTGGAAGATCCATTAGATGGATGTGAGGAAAACATTCTTCAATGGAGTTATTGAGGAGGAGGTGTACATTGAAAAAAATGGAGGATTTAAGACCTTCAACATAGATTTGTAGGTGTGCAGAATCAAGTGATCATTGCATAGGTTGAAGCAAGCACCCCGTGCTTGGAACACCATGATCAATAGCTACCTCACCAATTTGGACTTCACCAAAAGTGAGCGGACACAAACCTTTACCACATTCTAGTGGAAGGTAAATTATTGATTATAGTCTTATATGTTGATGACTTTATTTTGACCGATGATGAGCAACTTATCAGGTCTTACAAGGAGGACCTTGCAAGAGATTTTTAAGGCTCATCGTTTGGATGTATGATGAATAGAAGTGGATCTGTTTGTGTCTCAAGGTAAGTATTCCAATGATATACTTTAGAAGTTCCACATAAATTCATGAAAACCCATGGAGACTCCTCTAGCTACCAACTAGAGGAAGGAGGATGCCACTTCACGTGAGGTAGCAGATGCTACCGTGTACATGAATTTGATGGGTTCACTCATGTATCTGGTGAACACATGACCAATCATGTGTTGTGCAGTCAACCATTTGAGCCAATCCATGCTTCAACTCACCAAATTATTCTGAAGGGTTTCTAAACATGTAATACAGTACCTCAGAGGAACCACTCAATTTGGACATCGGTATAGGGAATTTGGTACAGGAAGATAGAGGGAGTTAAGCTACAAGGCTTCATAGATTCAGATTGGATGGGAAGTCCACTAGACCAGAAGAGAACATTAGGAGGAATTTTCAATTTTGGGTGAGCAATGGTTTCTTGGTATAGCAAGAAGAAAATATTTGTTGCACTCAACTCAGCAGAAGCATAGTACATGGTTTCTAGTCAAGCAACATGTCAGGCTATCTGTATGAGAACGATTCTTGTTGGGTTATTTGGTCACATGATAGATTTTACTGTGATTTAATGTGACAATCATAGTTATATAAAGCTCTCTGATAATCCAGTTTTTCACGATAAATCCAAGCACATAGATATCTGGTACCACCATCCACAAGATTGTGTGTAAAGGTTAATCATGTTTTTGCACTACATTCTGACAGAGGAACATGATACAAACATTTTGACAAAAGAATTGTCAAGAGGTAAATTTGAGTTCCATAGAAGCAAGATTGAGGTATCTAATAATACTTTTCCTACTGAGAGGGAGTGTTGAAAATGCAGTAAGAAAATCTAGTTTTGACTTTGCCTTGGTTAAACTAGATTAAAATTTGAATTTGAATTTCAATAGAATACTTGGAGGTAGTTAAATAAGGTGACATGGCTTTTTTCACCTAGTTAAGTCAGTAAATTCAAGTTGGAAACACTTGAGTTCAGATCTACATGATTAATTAATAATTTATAACAATCTGATTCAAGTAAGTTAAGTTATTGTTAGTTAACTAGTTCCAACTATTGGAGGAACTAGTGGAGGGTCAAGTTGTGCAGTGTAACTTTAGTCACACTCAATGTTCGTACAATTATTTTATCAATCATCCCAAAATAAATAATGCATGCAGAGAATTCAAGTTATCTAGTTGAGATTGAATTTCAAGGGAAGTGTACTATCAGTTGTAAACTAGTCCAAGTTGTACAAGTGGTGCATGCAGTCGAAAATTGACCTATGGTAACTCTGCAATTCCTTGGTGAGAAATTCCTAAAAAATAAGGGAAATTTCCCAAGGGAATAGCGCAAGGAAATAGGAGCTTCGAGGCTTGAAAATTTGGCTAAGTATTGGCCAAGTTTAATTATTCAGGCAAAGGATAGATGATATAGGTGCAATTTGAGCTCAATCTTGAGCATGGTATATTGTATTCATCTAGATTATTTAATTAATGCAATACATATAGTATGGGGTTTTAAGCAGCCGCTTTCCCCTATATAAATCTCTATGTATGTGTGTTAAATCTTGATCCATGTTAGTGATTTGCATTCTTGATCATGAATTTACTTCTGCAGATCAGTAGAGTAGCTTCTAGTCTTGTGATTTAGAAAATTTTTGTAGTAGTTTAGAATCTGCACATTAGTTTCTACACCCTTTGCATTTTTTCAACATTTTCTAGCAAATTTTAAAGTCTTTTGGGTCTAAGAAGCGAGGCCAATGAAAGGATATTCTAAAAATATTTATACACCATATGAATTCATATATTTTGGATCATATGTAATAAAATCCTACTCATTGTGATGTGGTGAGCCAATTACATATACAATTTGAGGGCAAGGACTAAAGATTCATGAGGGCATGTGGAAAACGAAATTCCTAAGGGGAGCTTAAATGTGTTTGAGATAATCACAATGTCTTATGGGGGCCTATGAAATACACTCACAAGGAATTAGAATTATGCAAAACCATCAATTAAGATGTTCTCATATCACATAAGAAATACCAATTAGAGTGTCTCAACACATGTAGAGGTCATTATAGCTATATCCATGACATGAAATATGTTTTCTTTTAAATTGTACTTAGAAAAAATATCAAGCCTTCTTAATACAATAACAAGTTTCATTTAAACTATTAAAAAATAATATTAATTAAAAATTACTCTCCACCCCATTTTCAATAACAAAATCCATGGCTAGACACTATTAAAATAATGTTATTTTATTCTTAGCTATGAAAAAAATAGATAGCCATCAACTAATTTAATTAGAATTTGGAAAATGTATATAATAATTTAAAATTAATTTCCATTATTTAAAACAATTTAAAAAATCAATTTCTCACATGAATTTCATAGTTTAATTTTTTCAAAATTAATAATTTTAATTGATTTTTCTTTTTTAAACTAATATTAATAATCAATTCAAATTATTATTTTTTAAATAATAAAAATGCGTACCACTATCAAAATCAAAATTGACTTGGAAATAAATAATTCCAAAATTTAAAATCTTATCAACCATCTAGACATGTGTAAAATCAAAATCACTTGGAAGACTATCATTCCAAATTTATAAATCATATTAACTATTCTGAAAAAAGGGTTACAATTTGTGGTGTTAAGGTTGTTCTAGTAAATTTGACTTGGTCAAGTTATTGGTGGTTTTCAAGCTCCAAGTATATGACATCCACGGTTTTTCCCATAGTGTTCATCTTCAATGTGGCCTATTTAAAAGTTGTAAAACTCCATGATTATTTGTGTTCTTAGCCTGACAATTGGGTCTTTAGGCACTACCATCTCTCTTAGTCTATGATCATATTTGGTAAGCCCCAAAAGCTTTGAGCCAATGTGGTAAATATTAAATCCTAGTGTATCAAAGTGGTTGAGATTTTCTAGTAAAACTAGTTGGAGCTTGAAAAGAAAAAAAACAGAAAAAGGAAAAAGGCTTGCAAATTAGCTGGAGGTCATGAGAAGCTATCAAGAAAATGTTGGGTGTTGAAAAGTCCGGATCAACCAATATCTTGGTAAAGAAGTGAGAGAGTGGTCATAGAAAAGAATGGAGATGGAGTATAGGCCATTGAAGTTTAATGAAGGAGCCATTGCTTGAAGTGTGAAAACCCTAAGGGTTCTGGTCCAAGGTATTCCCCTAGGAAGTTGTAAGACCTATGTTACCTATGTTCAAAATTGCTGCTAGAGAACATATAGTTGTGAGACCTTAAGAGCTTGCTAAGGCATACATGCAATACATTGGCTAATGGAGTTACCCAACTGTGGAATGGGCCATTTGGAGAGGTACATGGTGGCAATTGTATTGGTATGCTATCTTGAGAGAGGTAAATGGTTGATGCATGGGACCAAATCAATGTCCCAAGGTCAAGTTTAAGGGGGGAATTGTTAGGGTTGTTGGAGTAAACTTGACTCGGTTAAGTTGGTGGTTTTCTTGCAAATACATGGCATCCACAATTTTTCTCATAATATTCATCTTAGATGTAGCCTATGGAAAACTCTATGATTATTTGTGTTGCTTGTCTTTAGATACCATCATCTCTCATGCTTTGTGATCCTAACTTATAGAATGAGGTTCATCTAAAATCGTGATTCAATATATAATTGTTTACAATGGAATCTTGAAATATCAGCCAATCATTATATATTAAAATATAACCACATAATTTTACATCGATAATTAACTAAGACAAATTACATTCCTTCAACTTCTTAGAAAAGCTTATTTCACTTTCATACCATTTTCTTATTGCAATTGTCCATAATAACTACAAAGTTTATTTTCTTTCAAGGGTTTTGAAACAAAACATAAAGAAACTTAGCCGAGTGTAATGTGATCATACACAGAGACTCAGGTGAAGGAAATGCATCTTTTTCACTTCAACCTCATCCATCAACTCAAGCAGCTATACACCTTCAAATTAGACCAGCTTTGGATTTTACACTGAAATGGAAATCGAGATAGTGGTTAGAACGGAACAATGAAAAACGAGTTAAAGCTATATCATATCATGTTGTTTAAAATCTAACAGTTAAAAAAAGTTAAAGCTATATCATATCATGTGTTTATGCTAATTTTAGGGCACTACGATCTACTGGATAGTGAATTTTAAATATCCCATCATATTTTTTTATTATAAAAACCATTCAATTCAAAACAAAGCTGGAAACAGATTATACAGATTACATTTTATTTTAGTATTGAAAGATAAGAATATTTTTGTGTTATTTTTTTGAATTTTTTTGGGAGATGAAATTTTGCATTGTGTTATTTAAAATGGTTTTTTTTGATATATATGGATTCAATCTTTTGAATTTTTATAGGAATTTTGATTGTGTAGGAATTACTCATCAATTTTGTGTTTTCAATAAAATTTTGTAAAAAAATCTGTGAGGTCTTGGTTAAAGGGTGATGAGGCTAGTTATTATAACACTCATCACAGGTTCAACTCTCTTTCTAAATTAAGATAATGTATTTGATAGTTGTAATTTCCAAAGCTTTATATTAATTACTATGATAGGTTTGAATTTTGTATGGGTAAATGGTAATTGTTGTGATGGGTTTGCTATGCAATTTGTAATCATAATCTGTCCGTGAAATTTGGTTTTGTCAAGTTTTTTTTTTTTTTTTTTTTATCAATTTGGTAATGGGATTTTGCATTTGCTCGGTTATCGCTTCGTGAATAATTCATTTTTGATCACGGGATTTGCACGCATTAAGTACTATGGCCTTGACCTACCTGGAGAGCACCATCTCTGCCCTTGGATATGGGACGACTGAAAGTCAGTCTATCGCCCGAGCCTGCGATCGACAATAATAATTTGACTTGATCCTTGCCTCCGGATATACTTGGTCCTCGTATATCGATAATAATTTACGGGTATTGCCCGATTTACAGACATTGTGCAACCGTAGACTAGCAATGGCCATAAATAAAAATTACTGAGTTTCCGAATTTTAAAAAATAAAATTAAAATTTTATATTTTAATATTTATATTTAAAAGTTATTATTAAAAAATAAAATAAAAAATTTAATTTTTTCCAATTAAATTTTTATTATTTATAATGAATTTTAAGAAATTAAAAATCTACCATATATTAATATTTTAAAATTAATTAAATTTTTTCAAAAAGTTTCATTTAAAGATTACTAGTATATTAACTAAGATGAAATGAATTTCAATGCATTTTTATTAGACAAATTAGATTAAAAAATAAACAGGAAAACTTTTCAAAAAGTCTCACTTAAAGACTACTCATATATTAACTACGTCTTTTTTTTAATTTTTTTTCCTGAGTATTCTTTTTGTTTAATTTTGCCCAAAATCCTCTAGAGTTTTTTAAATCATAAATTTCAACTATTTAATTTGCAACGTTTAAGTGTTTATATGGTTTTGAGGGTGTTGAATTCATTTATGCATTCAAAAGTACATTTTAAACCCAAAAAAATTAATCTTGTTCAAAATTGTAGGCCAAAAATATCGTTTTTTTATTAGTTAGACTTTTCATTCATATATATATATGAAAAATAAAAAAGTATATAGTTTATATAATATCAAATTTTGAGTAATATCTTTGGCTATGTTGATTCGGGTTATCTCAGGTGTTTAATCAAAATCTATAGTGACATAATGACATATAATGGCAACAACCTCACCCTAGCTATGATGAGCAACCTCACAAGCTATGCTCTTAGTACATTATTAACCATGGAGATTTACTTCCATTTTACCATGGATATTCTTAGTGTGTAAATAGACTTTGTTACAATGCCATGTGCCATGGTTTATCAATACCACTTGTTCATAGGACATTTTTTTTTAATTTATCACTTTAATTCAAAGTGAAAAAATGACATAACTAATTTGGAGATAAATCTCAACCTTTGATTTGTGTATATTATCATGGATATTCCATAATATTTCATGGAAGATATATCCTTACCATCCACCTAAAATGATTGATAATTAAATTAAAATTATGGAATTCTTATTTCAAAGACAAAGCTTATGATTCATTGGTTATATTGATTTGTATTGTCTTTTCTTTTATGGTATCATAGCAAGTTGCTATAAAATGTATCCCTTGAAGACAATTATTGTAGTTTGTTGACCATAAAATATCATTTGCACTACCTTTTAGTAAAGATTTCATAATTTAACTTAATCTCGAGACAAGTCCATATTAATCATTGGAAGCACAAATTTTTTTTTTTCATGATATCTCCCCCCACCTCCATTGTCATACTCACCTCCACATGCACCTTCACCCTCATATCATGGTTAATAGGTCTACAAGATTAAGCACATGAAACATAAAGGGAGTGATCTTTAACATTAGTGTCTTCAATTAGATTACCCACAAATGATTTTCAATATTTATTTCATCTATGCAAATCATTGTTGAATGAAGTAGTAGTTGTGGGAAGGAACCACCCTTGAATGTTATCAAGCCATGAGGTCATCGAAGAGATTAGCTATCCAAGTTGGTAAATAGTTTAGCCATGAGAAAGTCGAGCATGCCAATAATTTCTTGATTTTTACTAGTAAATACTTGGATTTATCCCATGTCTATCAAATCTATTAGCTTGATTTATCTCTTTAGATACTCTTTCGATTTTCCATGAGTTAATAAAATTTGTTAACAAATGTGCATTTAATACTTTCTCATAATAGGAAGTTGATTGACCAACTCTCTCTGGAATTAAGTTTTCTTTCATTCTTCTTGTGTTCCCCACCAGAGGTTTGCACCATCATTATGAGATCAAATATCATTCCTTGATCTACTCCTAACACCATATTCCCTATCTTTAGAATCTTTTCCTATATTCCTTCATTATCTTTATGGGATTCTCTTTTCTCAAATTTTCATCAACATCATGCATAATCTAGCTCAGGTCAGATGAAGACGAATGCTCATTTATGCAAAACTCTGTTAATGCTCTTAAAATTTGTCTATTGGTAAGTAAGAAATCAAAATACCTATAACACCATTATTACTAGGTTGATAACACCATTATTACTAGGTTGAAAACACGATTATTAGTAGGTTGAATATCTCGAGGCACAAATGCATATTGTGAGTCTACTAGAACCTTAAAATCCCATGCTAAAATTGTACAGTTGATGCACTTGATAAGGTTGAATATTGTAGGTGATTTGAAATATTATTGAAAGCTATTGTTCAAAGTTGCTTAACATGTTAATAATTTCCACTTTATATCATGTAGTATTTCTAGAATATGAAAATTTGACTAGAAATAATTACAAATTATAAAGTCATAAGATACTAATAATAATTAGGGAACTTTGATATTTCGATCAAATCATGATAAGAAGAGAAAAGACACTGAAAATTGGTCATGAAGACTATAATAAAATACATAGAGAAAATTTAAGGCTTCTAAAATTGCTAATTACAAACGCTTTAATTTCAAGGGTAAGAAATGTAAAATAACATTAGACTTATGCCCAACCATCGGGCAACATTATAAGTTAGACTACCATTGTATTTGAAAATTTGATTGTTTTCCATGAAATTATGAGGAGATGGATCAATATCTCTCATATTAGGAACCCAATAGATGATGAAGATATGACTACTTTGTTGATACTAAGTTTACCAACATCATTTTATTTAGTTTTTAGTTATTGAATCACCTCGGGGAGACTAAAAAAACTTATGTTTTCATAGAAATGAAAATCTCTTCTATATAAAGAAAGGAAATTAAATTAGATAGATGCATTGACTTCATCCACCATAGAGAATGCATCTAGTGCATGGTACAAAGGCAAAGAGAAACATGTAAATGGTAAAAATGTTGCCATGAAAATGGTAACAATGTATATAAGAAATGTATGTTTAGATGTTATTATTGGGACAAACTTGGACACTTCAATAGAGGTTATTAAAAATAAGAGGTTAAAATAAATCAGGACATGTAAATATTACTGAAGGAGATGGTGAAGAAGAAGAAATAGGTCATTTTTCATCTTTTTTGGCTTCACAACATTAATCAATAAAATCTACAACTTTCCCAAATGTGGGCGACTGATATGTTTAACGCAGGATGCCATGTGGCCATTCAACGCAGGGCCACATGGAAGCACAACATGGATGCACCTTCCTCCCTCTTGAAGAACATAAATATGTAGTACTTGGGAGGATGTCAACACTTCGCGGCACTCATCCCCCACCCCCCCCCCGCCCCCCCCCTCCTTGACCTTCACTCCTGCAAGCTGGCCATTTATGGATGATGTCTCCTGCCAGTTTCATTTATGTCTCCAGATTTCATTCTCCTCACACCTCCTTTGTCACACCTCTACCTGTTGCTCTGCTCTTCGCTTGCCTCCCTCTATGCATTCTACCTCAGCGCTACGAACCCTCCACCCTGCTGATTCCATGTTGAGACGCCACATAATGCATTGTCGTCATGGAGGTGGGATAGGAAATCCCTCCCGTGCTTCGGATCTTAGATTATTTGCACAATCTTTGTCCCTCTCTGTTGCTATGGAATACTTGGAGGTTCTTGAAGCCTCCTCTAACCCCCAAATTCTCTCTGCCCAAATTTTCGTTCACCTCAAAGAGGTGCAACATCAGGACTCTGGCTCGAGAAGTAGGAAAATGGCACGCAAGTGAAAAATATCACACTCCTATTCCCCTCTACCTCAAAAATCCGCTCGACTCCCTGTCAAACACTTGGTAGACGACTTGGAAAGTGGTTAGAGTAGCCCATCGGAGGACACCCAGAAAAGAGAAGCAACTACAGACAGTGCGGCTCGCTCAGCTATGGCCAAGAAGACTGATAGGGTCTCCACTTCGACTCCGGACCTGGCCCCCTAGCTCACAAATAAGGATATTGAGACCATGTATAAATATGGATGTTTCATAATTGAGAAAAATCCCCATTAGGAGGACAATGAGGCCTATAATCGGTAGCAGTAGCTCCTTCGTCCTTTTTCATTTCAGTTTACATATTTAGTAATTGCACAGAGAGGCTCATTGTATATGATGTGTAAGGCTGTCAGTCATCAAATTTGATCTTAATAAACATATGTTTAGTAACTGCATGTAGAGGGGCATTCTACAACCGAGTATGATGTGTAAGGTTGTCACTATCAAAGTTGAAATTTTTCTCATGTCTCCCAAAATAATAATATTTTTTTAAATGCGGAAATAAACACAATTAATTTAAATTTTATATATAGTTATTCAAATTTAGCGTATTCATAAAATAACTATATAACACATAAGATAGTTGTATTGTAGTTTTTTTTTTTTTATAAACCAATGAAAAAACTATAATACAATTATCTTATGCGTCTAAAAGTTATTTTATAATATACTTTTAATTTGAATGGATCATAAATTACCTTCAACAAAAAAATTGACCACATTAAAATTCCAAACTAGGTAAAATTTTAAACATCTTTACTCTTTACTAAACTCAATACCATTTCGTGTGAAATAAAGTAAAAAGGTTAATTCAACACAAAGAATCAAAATTCTTGCTCCACAATATTTTAATATTTATTTTAATTTAATATTTGTAACATGAATCTTTAAAAGGAAAACCATATCCCATGGATATATTAAAATCTCTACAGAAATAAATATTTCCACATCAAAGTTGTAATATTTGAAAATTTTGCGATCTTGCCATGTAAAAAATTTAATAACTTAGGACTAATAAAATATTAAATTTAACTCTACATATATATGGGATGGAATAACAAATAAAGAGTGCTAGAGGAGGAGAGATAGAGGGAGTGAGAGGAAGGGAGATAAAGGTAGAGAAAGGATGAGAGAGGACTTGAGAGATAACCAAAGAGAGGGAGGGATAGATAAATGGAGTTGGAAGGAAAGAGTGGGAGGGAAGAAGAATCACAAAGAGAGAGAAAATTGGAGAGAGAGAGAGAGAGAGAAGAGGGGGAGAGGAGGAGAGATAGTGACAGAGTTGGAGAGAGAGAGAGAGAGAGAGAGAGAGAGAGAGAGAGAGAGAAAGGGAGGTGGTAGATAAAGGCAGAGATAGAAAGGAAGAGAGTGAGGATGTGAGTGAGAGAAGGACCGAAAGGGAGATACAAAGGGAGGTAAGAATAAATATACAAAGAGAGAAATATGGATAGAAAGAGAGGGAGTTCTAATGGAGATGGAGAGATAGGGGGAGAGGAGATCATGAGGGAAGATAGATAAAAGGAGGGGGGGGGGGGGGGGAGAGGGAGAAAAGGGAAAGAGAGAGAGAAAGGGAGAGGAAGAGGGAGGGAGAGACAAATAAATATGGAGAAAGAGTGTGTGATTTCTAATCCTATTTGTTTGCTTCCATTGAAGGAGATAAACTAAAGGAGAGAGGAGAAGAGTAATGAATAGAGAGATAAGGATAGGAGTGAGAGAGGGAGAGAAGGGTAAGAGAGCGAGAGGGAGACACAAATATGGAGGGGGGAGAGAGATGGAGAGAGAAGGAGTGAGGGAGGGAGATAGTGACAAGGTTGGAGAGAGAGAGAGAGAGAGAGAGAGAGATGGGGGGAGAGAGAGGGAAATGGGAGAGAAAGGGAGAGAGAAAAATTGAGAAAGGAGGAGGAGAGAGGGAGTACAAAGAGATGGATTTGGAAGGTGAGAAATGGAGGGAATAAAAAAAGCATATAAAGAGAAAAGTTGAGTGATAGAGAGAGAGGGGGAGTTAAAAGGAAAAGATGGAGAGAAAGTTTGCATGATTGGGGGTGAGATAGAGAGACAAAGAAGGATATATGGAGGGAGATATAGATATAGATGGAGGCAGGAGAGAGGGAAGAATATTTCTTGCACTAAATGCATTGAATTCATGGTCGATGATAATTTCTAATCCTATTTAATTTCTTGCACTAGATGCATTGATTTTAGTGTAGATGTTGGTTTCTAATGATATTTGATTAGTTGCACTGAATGCATTTATTTTAGTTTATACATTGATTTATACTCCTATTTGATTGATTGCACTAGATACATTGATTTAAGTGTAGATGTTTTCTAATTCTATTTGATTTCTTTCACTAAATACATTGATTTCAGTGTAGATCTTGATTTCTAATTCTAATTGATCACTTGCATTAGATGTATTGATTTTGGTGTAGATAGTGATTTATATTTCTATTTGATTTCTTGCACTAGATGCATTGATTTTGGTGTATATGATGATTTATAATCGTATTTGATTGCTTGCAGTAAATGCATTGATTTCAGTGTAGATGGTGATTTCTACTCCTATTTTATTGCTTGCACCAGATGCATTGATTTTAGTGTAGATGCTGATTTATAATATTATTTATTGGTTGCACTAGATTCTTTGATTTTAGTGTAGATGTTGATTTATAATATTATTTGATTGCTTGCATTAGACTCCAATGACTTCATTGTATATGTTTTCTAATATTATTTGATTGTGTGAATTATATGCATTGATTTCCATGTAGATGATGATTTCTGATTTGATGTAAATCAATTTGAATTTATTTTTGTGTTATAGTAATTCAACCTATTAATATTGGAGGGCAAGAGAGATAGGGTATGGTGTTTACTACAATAGTTTGAGTTAAAGACTTGAATGGTTTAAGGTCTCAACTATCCTTTTCATACAATCGATATGAAAACATGGAAAAAATAACAAATAATGTAAATATTTTGTAAATGTGACCACTCATTGAAAAAAAATCAAGATTACATTATTTCTTGACTTTTGCAAAACCAACTATAGATTAAAAAAAAATAAAAAAATCATCAAAATATTTTGAAGGAAATAAATTATTTCAAACATTAGCAATGAAACAAATGATTTAAAGAGTAATCATGATGTAGTAAATTATTAAAAATACTTGATATATTTAATAATACGTGGAGCGACACTATTAAGAATTATTAATTTTTAGAAGTTGTGATACCTAAAATTAAATGAAATAAATGTGAAGTACCTCTTGCAAACCATTGATAATTGTCTCACTTATTCATCACTGGCTAATTACTAACAGCCAATTACATACCCATATAAATATATAACACAACAATTGTAACATTCACAAACATTCCCCGGATGCGGGTGACGATGCAACAAATTAAGGTGATGGGATGGTCGAGGAGCATAATGGGTTTTCATATGCCAACTTACCTCGCAACTGTCACTTGGTTCATCAACTGGAATGTTAAGAGTTTAATGCATATATCTACCGATGCTCATAACGACTCCGCCTCCGATCCTCGAGACCTCTCCGCACGCTGCGTCCTGGCCATGTCTTTAGTTCAAATTTATGAAGGTTTAATGTGAAGGACTTATTGTTGCACGGTGTATTGGGATGATAGAATGGCAAGCGGTTTTAGCTCTAATAGATTTCCTCAGCCTGTTAAGCAATGCTGCACTTCGGAGACTGGGCGTTCTTCCAAGCGCACTGCAACTGGCAAGAGAACCCGTCTCAATTGATGCTTGGAGTTAGACGACAGCCTCCACTACTCTCTTGCAGGCTCTTGCATGCTCGCCTCGGTGACTTTTCCTTCTCAAGCACCCCCTTATTCAGTCCTGCATTCGCCTCCCCACTTTGATTTTTCATCCGAGGAAATGCCGCGTCTCAGGCATAGGATGCAGTGCAGAAGAGGATCCACCAGATGTCAGATTCGGTGCTCCACCCCCTCCTCCAGTACCTCCTCTGAGTCTTCAAAAAACTCCGACAGCCTTTCCAATGCTCACAGGGGTCGTCTTCATCGCTCTGGGCGCAACTTTCATTCCCCCATTCCTCCGATTCCTCCTTCTCAGCCCCACACTGTGCATTTTTCTTTCAATATCTCTCTTAATCGACCCAGAGTGATGACCTCTATTATGGTGGTCTTTCAGGAATCACCTCAGATCATAACTCCTTACTCTGGAAATGTGGATTGCAGCAATGAGAGTGCCCAGCTTTTGGGGCTTAATGCAGGCACGCAGCTCACTGACAGCAGGAATTTACCGGATGAGGTGGGCAAAGCCACTCAGGACAACGTTCGCAATGGCGTGGATGGTCAGCCTAGTTCACTGCTGAATGTGATGAAAGACGACACTGGTCACGCTCATGCTGAGCAGGCCCTTCCTTCTCCGCCAGGGAATTTGGTCACTTCATTAGATGACCTTCTCAGTGCTGGCCGGAATGCTGAGCATGATTGCAGAAAGCTGAAAGCTGGTAGTCAAGCGAGCGAGATGAAGATCGATGGTGGACAACCGAGAAAAGTGCAAACTGTAGAGGGTCAAGCGAGTGTGGTGCTGGTCCCTTCTGTCATGGGGAAGGTGATTCACTCAAATGCGGACCTGTATAAGGACGACGGGGAACCGGATGAACTCTGGTGCAGGGTCGTTGAAGAAGCTCCTCATGAGTAGCACCTTCCTTTTCTACTGTTTTATGTGCTTAGTCTCTACCCTTTCTTCAGGGCTTGTTCCTGTTTGCTATGTCATTTATGTTTTTGTTTCTGTTAGTTATGATATCACATCTCAGAACTCCATGTCTCCCCTGCGTGGGATTTTTCTTGAAAAACACTTAGCACTGGTTTCCCTCTTGGAGGGCAGTGTTCAACTTTGGTTTTTTGTTCTAAATGCCACTACACTGGGCAAGGAAATGGCTATGGCCTGCTGTACATAATTTTCTCTGTTAATAGATTACGTTTACTTAGAAAAAAAAAAAATTTACAAACATTACCATCCAAATCCAAACACATGAATTCACAAACCATTCAAAGCATCCAAGAACATACGTACAAACCATTCAAGGCATGGAAAAAAAACAAAATTAAAGAAGATAATGATATAGTCATGTCAAACAAAGAAAAAATAATATAAATTTCAAAGTATGAAGTTTATCTCAAAGATATACATAATAATGATAATCTAAAAATGTGTCATTTTTCCCTCAATTGGAACTAGTCTACATCTATCTAGCTTTGGATTGATCATGCCTCGAGAGGGACCAAATTCCTCGAGGTTCAAACCTTTCCTCAAATTCTACACTCCAAAAGGAAGGTTTGCGCTTAAAATTATTTGATCCCTCTCGACCCATGATAGGCTGGTTATAATAAAAAATTGAAAAACATGTAAACCATGAGAGGATTTATTCATCTCATCTCTTGGTAGATCAAAAGTTAAGATGGATCTATGCCTGGAGAAAGGTCCAAAGAATAGCCAATGCATCGTGAATCTAAGGATCAAAATATTTAATTATACATCTCACATTTAAAAAAAAAATCATAAAAAATAATTATATTATAATTTTATTTTAAATTATAATTATTAATAATTAATTACAACAAAATTAACACATAAGTTAAACACATATACATTTAAAAAAATGGAACGAGATCCTTAATCATGGAGATTTACCTCCACTTTACTATGAATATTATTAATCTGTATATAGAATTTGTAGCAATATAATAGGCCAATACCATGGCTTTTCAATAATGGCCAGGAAACCATAACGTTTTTCAAATGACACTTTTTCATATGACATTTTTTTCACGGAGGCTATGTCCATACCATCAACCTAATAATTATTGATAGTTCAAATAAAATTCTAGAAGCCTTATTCCAAACACACAACCTATGTTTTATTTATTATATTGATTTGTGTTGTCTTTTCTTCTATGGTATCATAGAAATTTGCTATAAGATGTATCCCTTGAAGAAAATATTTTCAATTTGTGGATCATAAGATTTCATTTGCATTAATTTTTAGTACTAATTTCATAATTTTACTAAATACCAAGACTAGTTTATATTAATCATTGGAATAACACACTCTTTAGGTTTTAAATAATATCTCCCTCGACCTCCACCCTTACCTTCACCTTCGCCCTCATAACTTCGCTAAGACATCTATGAAGATTAAGCACATGAAACATAAAGGGAGTGATCATCAGCAATAATGTATTCAATCAAATTTCCCACAAATGATTGTGAGTTCTTATTTCATATTCTAAAAATCATTGTTGTATGAAGAGGTAGTTGTGGAAGGGAACTACAATTAAGTGTTATGAACCCATGAAATCACTAGATAGAATAGCTACAAAATTTGGTAAATAATATATCCATGAGAGAGTCTAGTGTACCAACAATTGTTCGACTTGTACTAGTAAATAAGTTGATTTATCCCATATTTGTCAAATGCATTAGCTTGATCGATATTTTTATATACTCTTTTGATTTTCTTAAGTTAATAAAAACTTGTATTAGAGACCCATTTTTATACTTTCTCATAATAGGTAGTAGAACTACTAACTCTCTTTAGTATTGATTTTTCTTCCATTCTTCTCGTGTTCACTCCTCGCTAAAGGTTTGAACCACATATGGTTCTTTCAATATATACAAGGCTTAATAAGGATATGCATAAAATAAAAGAGTAGATTATGAAGAAAATTTTTGTCCAAATATAAATATGGTAACCTTCTAGTTACTTATGCTTATGGTTGTGCATTTTGGTTGGAAGGTTTATCAAATGGATGTTAAAATTTATTTCTTTAATGGAGACTTGGATGAGGAGGTTTACATGGAATAGCCACAAGAGTTTCATGTTTTTGAAAAGAAACATCTATTTTCTTGATTGGTAAAATCCTTGTGCGAAAAAATTCTAAGTGCATGAAACCACCAATGTTGACCTAACAACCTTTACCTCTTTCACTAGGTTAAGTTTACTAACCAAGTAGATTGCATATACAATGGTGCAGAAATTTCCAACTTGGTTGGATAATATTTGATACTTCACATATATGCTTAACCTATGATGAATGCTTCATTTGAAAATCTAGAGGTATATGCATTGACCTCCCACAATCACTTGTTCATACTATGGATGGAAAAATATAAAGAATGGATATTTTCTACATGATGACATAATAGTTGGCCTCCCCTATTGGACCCCTTTCTCGTTTCTAATAACAACTATAGTACTAAGGTGGAAGATAAATAGAGACTAAAAAAATATATATCCATTGATGTCTAGCCAAATTAATCTAGCATATCACATAATTTTTTTGGTTTATTCATGTGGTAGCCACAAAATAATCAAGAACATCAATGAAATTAGTGTGGTAAGTGAGCCATTATGGTACTTGTTTTTGTAATAAAACTTGTCAAAGGAAATGCTGATAATAATTTCTAAACTTTGTATTAACCTAATTTAGTATCACTTAGGAAATTTAGGCTTCATTTAGTGTTCTAGGCTTACTAAGTTCATCAATGGTGAGTTTTTTTTTTCAAATTTTAGCACTAGCATCATTGGTATTATTGATATGATTCTTGCCTTCCATCTCACTCTAATATTGATAAACTAGGTAAGAAGGAACAATAATTCCATTGATTGTTGGCATTGATTTCTTTCCTTCTAAATGTAATAATAATGGAATTATATCTTTTATGGAAAGCAGGTTATACCTTCTCACACGGTCTCATACTAACATGATCAATGTAATTGGTCTTAATTATTCTCATTCAAGTGTTAACATCGATGATAATTATGTTTTTAAATATAATTACTATAGCACTAACCTTGTTAGTGGAATTTAAATATCTTCTCACTCATAATGATACTAACATCACTAGCAATATTGATATCATACTCTCACATTATTTTTATCATCACCAACCATATTAATGATATCCTTCTTAATAATTATAGTACTAGCACCAAAGGAGAAAGTAGTGTGATATATTCTAATCCACTCTAGTACTAACAAAATCAAAGATAAATTTTGTATCATTACTTAATGCTCACATTAGTTATTTCCTATATTGGTTTCATGTGCCTTCTCACACTAGTAGTAACTCAACTACTTACATTGATAATGATATTTAGTGACATTTTTTATCACTCACTCTGATACTAGCATTCCCAATAATATTGGTGTCATACCTTCTTATTGGAATACTAGTCATATCTACATAAGTTGTATTAGTACCATGTGTTTTTCATCCATAGTTGGTTATGCGCCTTATTAAGCTAATCATTGTTATCTATATGTTTCCACCAAGTGGAACATTCAATAATCCAATATGATGGAGAATGATAACATAATGTAACAAAACCATTTAAAGATTATAAATAATAAATAATATGATAATTATATTACCAATGTTTGGGTCACCTTAATGTCTTAACACTACAAACACAAAGCACATGCAAATACATTCCATGTAATTCAGTTCTTCACAATTGTTGATCTGCATACCAAGTAAAAGTGTTACCATTTAAACTATTTCAGCTCACCTAGAGTGATTAATACCTAGCACCTATTAGCATAAACATAGTCAAATACTAGGAAATATTTTGGCCATTCATTGAGATAAATCTCAATCTATATTTAATAGAGATATTTTAATCCCTAGAGAAGAGGTATAGATTCCCTACATGCTATACCTAGAGGATATAATAGTTTTTTAGTTTATCTTCACCTTTTAGGAAAGCAAGGATAAATCCCATAGTTACTCAATGCATGTATGAGTCCCTATATACATCACACTAGACCCTGGGTATATGTTTATGATAACTAGTATTTTTTACCAAACCATATACATTTTCACAAGTAAACTAAGGAATTAAACAAGTTTGACCTTGAGAACTCATTGAATTTTTTCACAAGACCACATACCAATTGAGATAAACCTTGGGTAGTTATATGTATGTCTTTGTGTACATGTGCGCATGCTGGTGCGTGCTTGTTTGTGTCTGTTATGGTGATTTTTATCACAATACGTTGCCTAAATATATCAAAAAATATTTGTTAAGAGAATATTTTTGTGAGGTCTCCTATTATAATCTTGTTGAGTTTCAAGTATGGATGAGTATTAGTGATGGATGTAAAATATTCCACTTTAGAATCTTAAATTCATAATGATGGATCAAAATATATCAAAATATATCAATGGAAGGACATTGTCATACAAATAGTAGAATCGATGGCTACATCAAATAGTGTCATGGAAATTAAAGGAGAACCATGTAAATAGAATATAAATACCTTCATTATTTTTTGTTGACAAATTAAATGACTAGAATGTTTTGAGTTGGAATGATAATTTTTTCTATAAGGGGATAAATATTAAGAAAATGTAACTTCGAACCATGGGAATGAAAAATGACTTTTTGAATTTTATCGCACCCATGATTAGTTCCTTATTCAGGAATAAATTCATTTTACTTAATGGAATATATATTATATGGTAATAGTTGTGGTGACTCATCCTTTCTGTATATTAACTCTTGAAATTAGTTCATTTCTATGTATTGAGATTCAAGGATTTTTGACTTACATATTTGGAAAGTTGGAAGGACTATGATATGAGAGAATTTAGGTTTGTAAATTTAGGAGTTTACTTTATATATAGACTTGTTGTGTTTAATCTATGTTTTAGCTGGTATCATAGAAATGATTTCTTTATGGAAATTTTCTAAAAGTCATGATAATAAGAGAAAAGAAACCGAAAATTGATCATGAAGTATATAATAAAAAACATAGTGAATATTTAATGCTTATAAAATTGTTAATTAAAAATGCTTAAATTTCAAGGGTAAGAAATGTAAAATAACATTAGACTTATGCCCAACCATTTGGTAGCATTATAAGTTGAATAGCATTCTATTTGAAAATTTTATTTTTTTCCATGAAATTATGAGGAGGTAGATAAATCTCTCTCATATTAGGTGTTGGGTGCAGGAATTACACTTAAGCAAACTCCTCAACACTTAATTTGTCAACCTAGGGATTCGTAAACTTAGAGATGAAGCATAGGCAATGCCAGAGATGGTATGAATCTTCCTAATATAAATCCCTACTTTCTTTAAAGGAAATATTACAGCATCAAATCAAAAGAGAAAAAGGAAACTTGAACCATAAAAAATAATCTAAGACTGGAACGAGGAAGTATGCATTTGCAAGAGAGAATTGAAGATAAAAGGAAATCACTCCCACTAATGGTTGTTTAATCTACTTAGTGTGTGTTTTCCTTTAGCAGAGACACTTTAGCAGTCTCGTTAGATGGGCCCTTAAAATTGCTTCTTTAGAGATTTCGTTCTTGCATTAATCTGTCCTGCACTAGTGCAGGATTAGAGATTTATGTAGAAGGTATAAATAGTGTCTTTATTGAAGGATTTTTACTTCATGCAAGGGCTCAAACTTTTCAAGGTTCAGAGCACTCAGATCTTGTGGCAAGAAACTGGTTCTTGCACCAGATCAGAGCTTCCTGCACTTAGCATTTAATCCTTAAAATGAGTGTTCAATTATTGCAAGTGCTAGTTTACTATTGAATCAAATTGCATACATAAAAGTGAATGTTTCTGATCTTTAAAAAATGCAGAAATAAAGAAACAATCATTTATCTTGTCATAAGAATTTAAAGAAAGAAACAAGATTGCAGAAAGTAGACTAAGAAAGATTGCTGCATCACACCAACGTGCACTGGTGCAAGTTCATTTCTCCTGCTTGGACTAGGCAAAAAAACCAATTAAACAGAATTACAGGAAAAGGAAATATCACACCAAGGTGCACTGGTGCAGGTTTGTTTCTCCTTCTTATACCAGACGGATGGAAATCAATCTGAAATCAAGTGCAAGAAAGTAAATTACAAGGAATGAAAATGTATCTACTGCACATAACAGATCTGTTTTCACTTAGACAGGAATACATGTGCTGAAAGTTAAATCACACTTTGACAATATAAATACAAACTACAAGAAACATAAAATGGGGTAAATGTGCTGGGTTGGCTGGGCCCTAGCCAACCATCGCGTTTCCCTTTTAAGTTAAAACGCTGCTAAGTAAATTATCCAATTCATCAGCTTAAAGACAGAAACACAATTTCTGAAACATGAGGCAAAGCTCCCTTTTATTAATTCATTGAGGAGAACACATGCGTTAATACAATGTCCAGCCCAGATTCGGGCGATAACAAAACAACCTATTACTGCCTATCAAACTTCTCTCTAAAAACTCTGCTAAAAAACTCTCCTCCAAAAAATCTCCCCCTAAGTCCTATTTACATTTTACATTATATAGATTTTTTGGCCAAAGGCTGAAATAGATCGTTCAACTGATTACATAGCCATCGCAGAATTTAGCATTCGGCCTTCAAAATTATGCAGCTAACAAAACCAGCCGTAGCTAATCTCCAGCTTTTCGCCCTTCATGAATTCGGTCTTGGCTACCTTTGGATCAATCGTGCTATCATGGCTGAAGCTGCTTAAGACAAGGTGGTGATCAAGGAGGTTCGGATCTGCCGCGAAGATCTGTTGTGCTGGCAATGGTGCAAGATCCGATGCTGCACTAAGATCAACAGTCACGGTAAGCATTCTAACTATCAAATAACCATTGGAGATATCGATAAGTTACAAAAGTGATTTAAGAGTAAGAAATCATGTAATAAATATTTAATTAATGCTAAATTGAATTAAAACAAGAAGAATAAAGGTTTATATGAAATATGTCACCGTGCTTGGACTGGTGCAAGATGAGGGTGCATAAAAGAGGTGAAATAGAGGTAAATGGTTATGATTTAGGAAGGGAAAAACGGTAAAAAGAGAGCAAATTAGGGGGCTAACATTAGGAAGCCAATAGATGATGAAGATATGACTACTTTTTTGATACTAAGTTTACCACCATCTTTTGAGTTACTTTTTGAGTTATTTCATCACCTTGGGGAGACTAAAAAAGCTTATGTTTTCATAGCTGTGAACATATCTTCTATATAAGGAAAGGATATTAAATTAGAGAGATGAATTGGCTTCATCCACCATAGAGAATGCATTAAGTGCGTAGTACAAAGGCAAAGAGAAACATGAAAATGGTAACAATGTACATAAGAAATGTATGTTTAGATGTTATTATTGAGATAAATACATAAATACACCTAAATACATAGATGCAATGGAAATAAGGCTTCATTTAATTAATATCACATAACTAAAATATGCTTAAACACAAAATGGAAATAAACTATCTAGGGCACTGGTAGGTTATCTCTGAGAAGAGATGTGGCAACTACAGGCCTCTAAACTATGTTACAATGAGGCTCAAAGGCCTATTTATTATTGTGAAGCAATGAAAAACCCTAAACATCCAAAAATCTAACCCTAGGAGATGAGGCACCAAAATTGTGGGCGCCATTTGAATAAATTGGTACATCAACTTCCCATGGACGTAACTTTGGCATACGATCTCTATTTGACGTGCACAATACATTGTTAGAAATATCTATCTAAGGAATACAACTTTTTATGTGAGCAACATAAGTTGAAAACCCAAGTTGCTCTTGGTGTTCCCAAAAAACGTCGTTTAGGGCCTCAAAACGGCTTTGTAATTTTAGGACCCAAAAAATGATAAAAATAATAATTTGTGATACAATTAAGGAAATTGAAAAACTGAAAAAAAACAATGGTGGGGCCACAAGTGGAATAGTTGGGTGGCCACCAATATCCACCTAGATAAAAATAAGAGGTTAAAAGAAATCAATACATGTAAAGATTATTGAAGGAGATGGTGAAAATGAAGAACTTGATCATTTTTCATTTTTGGCTTCACAACATTAATCAATAAAATCTACAACCTTATATTTCAATTCATACATATCTCATGAAGACAAATTTTACTAGTATGTGAGTTTTGTTGGACATAAGAACAATCTACAACCTTATATTTCAATTCATACATATCTCATGAAGACACATTTCAGTAGTATGTAAGTTTTGTTGGACATAAGAACAAAAATAAATGACGGTTTACTATCTATGTGGGATGTTCATGTCACAATAAGTAGTATTTTAAGTTATGGACCCAAAAAAAAAACATTAGCCATATTTAATATGAATAATATATTAAGTTAAAAATAAACCTATATTTAATAATTGCACAGAGAGGCTCCTTCTACAAGCTAGTATGATGTGTAAAGTTGTTCCTGATCAAAGTTGAACTTAATAAACATATATTTAATAATTGCATTGAGAGGAACATTCTATAGCCCTCTACAACCTAGTATTATATGTAAGGTTGTCGTCTCAAAGTTGAAATTTTACTCATTTCAACCAAAAAAAGAAAAGAAAAGAAGAAGTAAAAATAAACATAATTAATACAAATTTTTTATATAGTTATTCAAATTCAAGGTATACTATAAAATAGCTATTAAACACAAAAGATAATTGCATTGCAATATTATTATTATTATTATTTTTTAATGTATGAAACTAGTGAAAAAAACTATAATGAAATTATAATATGTGTTTAAAGGTTATTTTATCATATACTTTGAATTTGAATGGATCATAAATTTACTGTCTAATATTTTTTTTACCACATTATAATTTCAAATGAGTTAATACCATTTCGTGAAATAAAGTAAAAAGGTTAATTCAACACAAAGAATCAAAATGATTGCTCCAAATGTTTTAATATTTCTTTTAATTTAATATTTGTAACATGAATCATTAAAAGTAAAAAACATATCCTATGGATATATTAAAATATCTAAAGACATAAATATTTCCACATCAAAGTTGTATTTGAAAATTTTTCTATCATGCGATGTAAACAATATCATTAAATCTAATATCAATATTAATATTATAAATTTAATAAATTAGGATTAATATTATAACATATATTAATGTATCATGATCTATATTAACTCTAGGTATATATGGGAGGGAAGAACAAAGAAAGAGTGCTAGAAGTGGAGAGATAGAGGGAGTGAGAGGAAGAGATAGAAAGGTGGAGAGAAAGAGAGGGAGTGATAAGGAATATGGATCGAGAGGAAGAGAAGAGATCAGGAGGGAAGAGAGATAAAAAAGGGGAGAGAGGGAGAGAAGGGGAAGAGAGAGAGAAAGGGAGACGAAGAGGGAGGTAGAGATAGATAAATACAAAGAAAGAGTGCGTATGTTTTGAGGGTGATATGGAGAGACAAAAGAGAGAAAAATGTATGTAGATATATAGATGGAAGATGAAGAGAGAGAAGACGAGGGAAATAGAGAGAGTGAGATAAATATATATATGGAGGGAGAAATCATGTATGTTTTTTGGGGTGGGGGGGGGGGTGAGATAGAGAGAAAAATAAGGAGAGATGAAGGGAGATATAGATAGAGATGGAGGATGGAGAAAGGGAAGAAGAATTCTTGTAATAGATGCATTTATTTCATTGTAGATGGTAATTTATAATCATAGGGGATAGGAGGAATGAAGAGAAAGATAAGGAGAGGAGTGAGGGAGGGAAAGAATGGTAAGCGAGCAAGAGGGAGACACAAATATGGAGAGGGGAGATAGAGGGAGACACAAAGATGAAGGTGGGAGAGAAGGGAGAGGGAGAAGGAGAGAGGAAGAGAGAGAGAGAGAGAGAGAGAGAGAGAGAGAGAGAGAGAGAGAGAGAGAGGTGGGGAGATTGAGAGGGAAATATGAGACAAAGAGAAAGAGATGACTTGAGAGAGAGAAAGGAGGAGAGGGGGAGGGGGAGAGAGGGGAGGGGAGAGGGAGTAAAAGGAGATGAATTTGGAAGCGTAGAAAGGGAGGGAAGAAGAAAAACATACAAAGGGAGAACTGTAGTGAGAGAGAGAGGGGGGAGTGAAAAGGAAGAGATGGAGAGAGAGTGTGCATGTTTTGGGGTGAGATAGAGAGACAAAGATGGAGAGATGGAGGGAGATATAGATATAGATGGAGGTGGAAGAGAGGGAATAATATTTCTAGCACTAAATGCATTGAATTCATGGTATATCGTAACTTCTAATCCTATTTAATTGCTTGCATTAGATGCATTAATTTTAGTGACATGTTTTCTCACTCACTCTGATACTAGCATTGCCAAAAATATTTGTGCCATACATTATTATTGGAATACTAGTAATTTCTACAAAAGTTCTATTAATACCATGCCTTTGTAATCCATAGCTGGTTATCCTTGTTGTCTATATGTTTGCACCAAGTGTCACATTCAATAATCCAATATAAGGGAGAATTCCAACATAATGTAACAAAACCAAATAGGTTAGAAAAAATAAATAATTTAATAATTATATTACCGATGTTTGGGTCACCTTAATATCTTAAAACTACAAATACAAACCCATTGCAAATAGATTCCATGTAATTCAGTTCCTCACAATTGTTTATGCATACCAATTAAAAACATTACCATTTAAAATATTGCACGTCACCTAGAGTGATTAATACCTAGCACCTATTCACATATACATAGTCAAATACTACGAAATATTTTGGCCATTCATTGAGATAAATGTGAATATATATTTAATAGAGATATTTTAATCCCTAGAGAAGATGTATAGATTCCCTACATGATATACCTAGAGGAAATAGAAGTTTTTTTTTTTTTTTCTATATTCACATTTTAGGAAAGTAGGGATAAATCCCATGGTTACTCAAGACATATATGAGTCCCTATATACATCACATTAGACCCTTGATATGTATATGTTAGCTAGTGTTTTTTACCAAACCATATGCATTTTCACATGTAAACCAAGGAATTAAACAAGGTTAACCTTAAGACCTCATTGAAGTTTTGTATAAGACCACATACCAATTGAGATAATCCTTGGGTATTTATATGTGTATGTGTGTGTGTGTTGGCGTGTGCATGGTTGCTTGTGTATTTTATGGTGGGTTTTACCACAATAAATTACCTCAATCAATAAAAAAAACCCACCATAACATAATAGACACAAGTAAGCATACAGGCCCATAAGCGCACACATGTAATTACCCAAGGGTTGTCTCAATTGGTATGTGGTCCTGTGCAAAAGACTTGTTAAGGGAATTTGTTTGTGAAGACTCTTATTATATGGATGAGTACTAATGATGGATGGAAAAATTTCCACTTTAGAATCTTCAATTCATAATTATGGATGTAAAATCTATAAAAATCATTCAATGAAAAGATGTTCTCATACTAATAGTAGAATTTATGGCTACAACAAATAGTTTCATGGAATTTAAAGGAGAACCATGTAAATATAATAGTTAAATACCTTCATTATTTTTTATCTATGGCTACATCAAATAGTTTCGTGGAATTTAAAGGAGAACCATGTAAATATAATAGTTAAATACCTTCATTAATTTTTGTTGACAAATTAAATGACTAGAATGTTTCTAGTTGGAATGATAAATTTTTCTATAAGGGGATAAAAGTTAAGAAAATTTAACTTAGAACAATGGGAAATAAAATGGAATTTTTGAATTTTATTGCACCCATGATTAGTTCCTTATCAATTCATTTTTATGGCATCTATATTATATGGTCATAGTTGTGGTGATTCATCCTTTGTGTATATAAACTCTTAAAATTAGAAGGATTGTGAGATAAGAGAATTGAGGCTTCTTTATATATAGATTTATTGTGTTTAACTTATTTTTCAATTGTTATCATGGAAAGGATTTCTTTATGGAAATTTTCTAAAACTCATATTTTGAACACCATAATTCTAGGTAATAAATTGCATTTATTTCTTGAAGTAATGGAGAAAGGGATATTCGTAACAATATCATTTAGAGGAAGAAGCATTAAAAAAGAAGAAGCAATGGTGAATATAATTTCAGTGTGGATATTAAAGATAATAGAGACAACATCTTAACCTAATAAAATGGTTAAAGACAAAATACCTTCTTATACATCAACTTGTCTTGTGGAAATGTGAGGGCCTTACATTCACTTATGGAACCCTTACAAGAAGGGGAGACTATATGATCTACAAAGCATTGGTAAATAATGACATGCTTTAAGATTATAAATGTTATTACATTTTTCTTTGGAAAAAAATATGGGATAAGGATTTTTTTTTAGAGAATACAAGAATAAGGGATCAAGTTGTGGAATTTAATTATTCAATAACAATGTATAAACGAGGAATATTGTTGATGACAAATGAATTGATCATAAATATTCAGAATCATCCACACCATTTCCCTTGAGGGATTTATTCCATTAGTATTTATGCATCTCAAAAGTTTGGTAGAGAGAAATATGAATCTTCTTTCACCTTTACTCACACATGGGGTGGAAAATAATAGCCATATACCAAGTGTAATTCAAGGTCATGCTTAGTGTGAAAACAATCAATTTCACTTCTTACTACTACAAAATGTTTAATTCTAAAACTAATGAACAAATTCTACAAATGATGATATTATTTTCATGTTTATGACACCACTCATGTTGCATGATAAAACATTCATTGCAAACATTCCCTAAAATTTTCGTCTTCCACATATCTTACCACTTAATTTCCATTAGGAGGTTCTAGTCACGAGGCTTTTTTTCCTAAGTGATGTGCTACCCATCCCTATAGGATGTTCATATTTATTCATCTCATCTTTTCTTTAGTGTCAATAGACCTTAGAGGAAAAGTCTAATTCCTAAGAAAATTGCCTTGTTTAATGGAGAAATGAACATAACGGAAGCTAGTAAGTTTTTACTTGCAGTAGTGTTAGTAGTTTTAGATATAGTTAGCGAGGGTGTGATTATTTATTAGTGCTTGACTTGTAAGAGTCCTTTCAATTTTTTACCTTTTTTACCAAAAACTAAATCCTTTAAGTATAAGAAGCTAGAACAATAAAGAAACATGTTCAAAATATTGATATACCATATGACTTCATATATAATCTCTTGATTATCTTTAATAAAAGCCTACTCACGTGGATGTAGTAACCCAAATACATACACAATATGATGTCAAGGACTAAATATTCATAACTACTTATAGCAAATGAACTCCCTAAAAAAAAAGTTTCAAATAATATACATAAAAAATACAACATTAAAATTATGCAAAATCATTCACTAAAATATTCCCATATTACATAAACAATATCAATTAGGATATCTCAACATATGTAGAGATCATTATAACTAAAATATTCCCATATTACATAAACAATATCAATTAGGATATCTCAACATATGTAGAGATCATTATAACTGCATCCATTTTATGAAGTAATTTTTCTTTCAAAGTATACTTAAGAAAAAAATATTAAACCTTTTCCATTATGCAAAATATCAAATTTTTATTTAAACAATAAAAAAAAAAAAAAAAATATTAAACCTTTTTCATTACACAAAATATCAAATTTTTATTTAAACAATAAAAAATAATAAAAATTAAAATAACTCTTAGCTACATTTTCATTTACAAAATGCGTGAAAACACAAAATTAAAAAGTTACCATTATATTTTCAAGTTAAGTACAGGGCAAATAAATAATCCTAAATAAATATAAATAAAATTTGAATATATATATATGTATGATATTTATTTAATTTTTTTATATATGTTTTTATTGTTAAATTAATAATATATATATTAATGTATTTTCGACTAAAAATGACTCAAAATAATATCAATAAATAATGTTAAATATTTAAAAATATATTTATTAAATAAAAAAATGTATATATGCGCCATCTCTAACCACGCGAATCAAAGTTGACTTGGAAACATATCGTTCCAAATCCTTTTAATTTTTTAATCACATCAACCATGTGGAAAAGAGGGAAAATAAAAGTTCACAGTCCAAATTTTTAAATCACCGGGGAAAAACAAAAATCATATGTAAATTATTCATTCCAAAATTTTCATCACATTAACCATTTTTACAAAATAAGACTCGTCTAAAAACATGATTCAATATATAATTTTACACAATAGAATGCTGAAATGCGCATCAATGGTCATGCATTAGCATATAACCCGGCAAACTACACAACATTTTCACTTGAAGCCATTATTGTTATTGTAAATTTCTCATTCCAAAATTTAAATCACATTGACCATTTTTACAAAAGGAAGACGGTGAATCCTGAAATGCCCATCAATTTTCACTTGAACCAATTGTTGTTATTCTGAAGGAGGGATGTAATTATACTGAAACTTGGCGGCAAGTGCAATGTGATCTGAGGAATGGTGAGGTGAAGGAAGTGCATCCACTACTTCACACTCATCAATCAGCTCCAGCAGCGATAACACCTTCAAATTCTGCCCACTGTAAAATATGTAATCTAGGGTTCCTCGGAACTCGCAGGAGAAGTTGGTGAAGCGAGGCTCCCGTGTGCCAACATCCATTTTCTTAACAATTTCTGCCCGGTGTACATTGCATGTAAAATAACTTGAATAAGCACTCATTAGAGAAAATGTATGCCGAAACTTCTCAACAGGTCGCAATACGAAATCTGGATCATTATCCAAATCCCTGTGAGCCGAATCAACATAACCTTGGGTGAGAAGCGAGTGAACGGCGCTTCCAGGGACAGAATTGAAGTCCCCGCAGATTACAAGTGGACCGCAGCAATTTTGTTGAACAAATGATTCCAACTTGTTCAACAAGTAGTAAACCTGCCAAAGTTTGACATCTACGTTGTCCGGATTTGCGTGGATGTGGGTGTTGGCTATGCACAGACTGTGACCGGTATTCTTGAAAGACAGGACAACATTCAGTGCAATGTTGTCTTTATGAAATCGACGGGGGAAATTCAGAGCATAACTGCTCAAATTGATGCATTCCTTTTTCAGTTGCTCAAATTGATCCACTCTATAAAAGGTAGCACATCCATCAATAGTTGGGCTGTAGTACCCTCCTCTCTGTTTTGCCTCATACTCTCCTCCATAACCTCGTTTCCTTAATTCTGGATAGAGAAACTCTGAATAATGATCGGTCTGCACCTCCTGCAGGAAAATGATGTCAGCATCATATTTTACTATTTCTGTGAGTAATTTTTGTTTGCGATGCTCCCACTGAAGGGCCGATTGAGGACAGAGGCGGTGCTTTTCAGGAGTAGCATACACTTCAGCCAGCACGTTGTACGTGATGACTGTGAATGATTGACAGCGCCAACCACAGTTGCTGTTGACTTTAATCATCTGTCGAGGACGCAGGGGGAGACTCTTAACAGGGCGAGTATACAATATTTTCTTCCCCGCACATTCCAGCAATAATACGCTGCCTATATCCTCCTCGGTGGGTGTATACCATTCCCAGCTTGACACCATCATCTTCAGATTGTCAACAGGTGCGTTGTACTCATCTACTTCTTCAACTGTGTGACGCCTCTGCAACTCTTGGTTCCAGTACTGGATGAAACATTGTTTACAACAATGCATGTGCGTGGATAACCAGTTATCTTCACAATATTTACATTTCAGAGTCGCAACTCGATCAGAATGCACACTGCACATGCGCTTGACCACCTTATACCAACGGTACTCCCCGTAAGTCCTTCCTGCATATTGATCCCCTAACAAGTCTTTTGCACTTAACTCCTTCCAAACAATCGCCTCCACCGTAATCATATCGACTTCTTCAACAGCATCCACTGTAACACTGTTATTCTCAGCTCTCATGGAATTCTGTAACACTGTTAAAGCTGATATATTGGTTGATGCCAACTCTGAAAACTAAACCCCCAAACAGATGCAGGGATTTCTTTAGATCGGACCCATCATTATGCACCCCATGACCAAGATTAGTCCTTGACCAGCTGCTGAGGCACAAAGGCAGCTCGAGCACTTGTAACCTAAGTTGAAGAGTAATCGCTCACAAGCTTTTCTCAGCAGGTTACCCGTTTTTTAGTAGAAGTTTTGAGCCTCACAGGCTAGGTAAGAGGCTCCCTTAAAACTATTTGTCATTCCCATTGGTGTTTTGGCCAATTGAGTGAAATTACCTCAAAACATCAGGTTAATATTCATAAAGCTCATATGTTGATGCCAATTCTGAAAACTAAACCCCAAAACAGATGCAGGGATTTCTTTAGATCGGACCCATCATTGTGCACCCCATGACCAGCCGCGGAGGCAGAAAGGCAACTCCAGCATTTGTAACGTAAGTTGAAGATGAATCATTCACAAGCTTTTCTTAAATAGCTTTCCATTTTCATGCAGGTCACCCGATTTTTAGTAGAAGTTTTGAGCCTCACAGACTAGGTATTTCCATTTTCACGGTTACCCTACTTTTGGAAGTTTTTATGCGTTTGATTTGGTCTATTTTTGCTTTGATGTGTTTAAAAGATGAACGGAAATATATTTTCAGAAAGTATTTGGTCGTCTTTTTTCTGTTTTTTTTTCTTCTTTTTTTTCACTTCATAATTTCCATTTTTATATATACAGTGTTGGAACTTGGAATTCTATTAAAAACGTATTGGTTTTTAAATGCAAGTGTTAATAATTTTGTTATTGAAGACAATAAAGTACATGCAGTAAATTTATATTTAAAATGAACATTTTATTTTAAATCTCAAACTATGTTTTTCTCAGTGCGTGTAGAAAGTATGGTGGTTTTAAATTATATTGGGTTAAGTAGAATGGTTTTGTATAAAATCTGCTTTCCCTTTTCTTTTGTAATTGTTTTCCATCAATACCGATAAATGATCTCTTTTCGGGTTTCACAATTTTTCCTTGCTCAATGTCTATTATTTATTATTGGGATATTCACTTAATTTTTTGGTAGATTATTTGGATGTTCACCTAATTTTTGGTATTTTCTGGATAAAAACAATTTTTTATTTGAATTTGGTGTTTATAGAATTAGATTTTATATTTTCAATTTTGTAGTGTTTGGAGATGTTTTTTAAAAATGGACATAAATAACGTTTTATTGGATTTTTTTTTGTTTTTAAGTTTGATTTTGTTTTTTCAATTTTGTATAGAAAGTTTATTAAAAATTTCAGTCCTTTTTATATAGGAAGTTTTTAAAAAATTTCAGTCTCCTTTTTATGTAAGTGTTAATCGTTTCCATAAAACAAGAATGTATTCAATTAACAATAAGTTAAATACTTGTAAATTTTAAATTATATTTTCATCAACACTCTATGAAAGCAAACCTTTAAATTATATTATTAGCATCCCTACATTTTATTTTGATTTTGTTAAATACAACAGTAGTGAATAAATCGGTTTTCCCTGTCCTTTGTAATTCGTCTCTACTTGATTTTTTTCTCGGTGATTTCCCATCAATACAACCACCTTCTTGTCCGTGGAAAAATCCTCCCTTTACATTGAAGCCCAAGTTCTTCTCATAGGTTCTTTTCATATTCATATATTAATTATTTTTTTGAAGTAATATCACTCACTTTTCATCATAATATATTAAAAAAAAAGATTATTAGAAATCATTTCATTTTTATTTAGCACATTAACCATGTATATGCATGATATTTTTGACCTAATTTCACTGTCTTCTTACCTCTTCAAAATATAGAAAAGAAATATCATTTAAAAATCGATGTATATACACTAGCCTAGATCTATCTTAACTCTGAATCTATTCTAGAGGGATCAAATATCTCGAGGCGCAAACATTTCCTCAGGTTTTGCACTCAAAAAAGAGGTTTACACGTTCCTCAAGTTTTGCATTCAAAAAAGACGTTTTCACATCAAGAGATTTGATCTTTCCCTACCCTTGATAGATCCGAAGTTAAATGGATCTATGCTGGTTTAATCTAATTTATAAAAAAATAAATTAAAATTTTTATAGTTCAATTAGTTTCAACTTTTATTTTAATAGTATATTCATAAAATTGTTAATACATTTATATTAAAATATTGCTAATATAATTATATTAATATGGTCTAGTTATCAAGAAATCTTAGGATAGTTTAATATTGTTAAGATTTTCTTATGTATGTAAGAAAACTTATTTTTTCTGATGTATGCAAGAAAACTTTTTTTTTAGTATTAATATGAAACACAATTAAATTAATACTTTTAAACCTAATCACTCTATGTATTCTCTAAATAAATATTACCTTTTAACGGAACAAAACATAATTTGACATAGATTTTAGTGTGGATTTAAAAGTGGAAAAACACAGCATAAGTAAAACATTCTTTAAATTAATTTAAATATAAGTATAAATTAGATATTAATTTAAAGCTAATATTTGATATTTTGAGACATTAATTTAAAAATAATACTTGATGTTTTCAGATTTTGTGTTTATTATTAAAATTTGAAAATTAATACCAATTATTCTTTATCCACAGAGTGTTACACAATTTTTTCCCATCCAAAAAGAATTAACTGTAATTTTAATTCATTTTAACCAAACTATACCACTGTACTCTTTTGAAAGCATGCCCCAGATGATTATACTAAAAAATTGTGAATGGTGACATCAATATTTATTTTGAGATATTAATTTTTATCTAATACTTGATATTTTGAGATTTTGTGTTTATTATTAAAATTTGAAACTTAATACAAATTATTCTTTATCCACACACTCTCATACAACTTTGCCATCCAAAAAGAATTAATTGTGGTTTTAGTTCCTTTTGACCAAACTATACCAGTGTACTCTTTTGAAAGGATGCCCCAAAATGATTATATCTATGCCGAATTGTGAATGGTGACATCGATGGTTTCTTTGATTAAATATTTCCTTTTAACTAAAACAATTTCTTGATGTTTTCTAGAATTAAATATTACTTTTTAACAAAACTGAATCAAATGAATAGAAGCACAACATAATTTGAAAACAAAAACTTAGAAAAAACATAAAATGCATGCAAGGAGTAACAACAATCCGAATCAAACCAATTATACTCACACCACCAAAATCCTTCTTCATTATAAATATTATTCCCACTTAGCATAGCTCCAGAAATCCTTCCTCCAAAATATTATAAATATTATTTCCCACATGGCATTGTTGTAGAAATATTTCCTCAAAAATGTTATTTCACACTTAGCACTGTGTTGAAATGCTTCCTCACAAATAGAATTTCACACTTCGTTTTTGGTTAATCTTAGATTAATTTTTTAGTAAATGTTAGATTAAATGTTAAACCTTACATGTTAAATATGTTTATGTTCAGGTTTACATTTTTATGTGAGATCCACCCCAATAAAAATTACATGTTTAAGTTTACATTTACGTTTAAATATGTTAAATGTTAAACATTTCATGCTTATGTTCACTTATTTATTTGCTTTCTACATGAGATCTACCCACATACTAGGTTGTAGAGCCCCTCAAGGTAATATCACTCACTTTTCATCTAGTTAAAATATAGAAAGGAAATGTCAATGGAAATCATATGATTTTTGCTAAAGTTTTTTTTCATATATACATGAAGTTCTTTAGTATTTTTTGAGTCCTAATTTTTATTTATTTATTTATTTAAAATATATATAATAAATGAAATGAAATAAATAAATAATTTGATGCTATAAATTTTTTTATAATAATTTATGTAATAATTTAAAAATATATTTAGTAAAAAATTTGATAATTTGATAATTAATTTATATTTCCATTAATTATAATAACAAGAGTATGGACTCTTCACATAAAAAGATGATTAAACTAATATAGACCAACCTTCTCCTAAGTGTGAATCAATTTTAGATGATTGTGCACAAAGCTAGGACTAATGGGATAATTGAAGGCTAATTATATCATCTAATTACCAATTGATCTCTAGGTTAGTGATATCACCCACCCTTTATGTGCTATAATGAAACTCACCAAGTTTGGGAATTATGGTGATTTTATGTGCTATAATGAAAAGCACCAAGTTTGGAAATTATGGTGATTGATGTGGTTATTGTTCTACACTAACTATGTAGATATTGATACTTTGGTTTTTTGGATCATGTGCTATACATGCCATAGATGGTGGCTTCCTCCCGTGACATCTATTATGGTTAAGTTTCTAACCACATTTTATTTTTCTCTCTATTTTTTATTTCTTTTGAAGTCATTTAGATTGGGGTTTTCCCTCTCCATCCCAATCTTACCTCCTATTTCATTACTCTCTTCACTCAATATCCTTCAAGCTTAGATGCTCAACCACCCTTCTTCTCGATCTCCAAATTTACTTCTCAAATCGATCCAAATCCTATTAATTTATATGTTCACTCATTTTTATATCATGTGGTGGGTTTAAGTTATCTCCTATCTCACTCCCCTATCACCCAAAATTATTTCCTCATTAATTCCGTTTGGCCTCTATGTTGTGACATGTTCACTTACATTTTAATTAGGGAAGTAGAAAAAAAGAAATTCCTCTCCACACTAAGCCTTAGAATAATGAAAGCCTCTGCCAATGATTTCTGGGAATTGAATTGGAATTCAACATAAAATAAAATTGAATTGACTAACGAGGAGGCTATATTTAAGTGCATTTCTTTATATGACATGGAAGTGATGGAAAATGTGGGAAAACACATTCTTAGTAGAAGACCTAATTTGGATTGGATCATTATATTATTTTTCAATATTGATGATTTCATAGCGCACAAATTAGATGAATCAGCTAAGAGGACCATTTTTATTGGCATGGCTTAGTTTAGTGAATTTGGGTTTTAAACCTTTCAAAGGTAGTTTAAGGAATTTCGTGAAGCTTTTTGGGGTCCAAAAACTTTCACTTTCACTAGAACCTTTGTTAGGTCCCTATATTACTAGTCTAGTCCCTTATTGTTGTTAGTGTAGCCCCATTATTATTTTTTTTGTACCCTTGTAACCCCTATATTGTTATTATTGTGCCAATAAATTACTATTTTTAGGCCGACTGGGATTATATTGTGACCCCATGGACTCCTATATATAGAAATGAGGTTTTGTCATTTGTATCATCCAAGAATTGTTCATTTATGTAATGAAAAGGAGGTTTCCCCCTAAAAGTGGCTTATTCCTAAGGCATTGATCTCTATTTTCTTCTATTTTTGGAGCTGGTTTCATGACATTTGGTATCAAAGCTTTGGATTCTAGGGTTTCACTACTCCAAACAGGTCATCGTGGCATTTTCTCTATAACTTTTTTTCTACGAAGGTTCAGAAGCTGAAATTGTTACCATGTGGGGCAGACATCTGGAGGAACTTTGTGTAAAAATTTCAAATCTTGGTTCGCAATATTTTTGGAGATATGATCTGTGGAAGTTATGGTTTTTTTAGGCTCCCGAATTTAATCTCAAAGAGGTGACCATGGGAAAATAGTCATAACTCTCTCTTTGAGCATTGGATTGGAACTATGTAAGAATTTTCCAAAAATACACGAACTGTACTTTCCTATGTATCAATTTTAGAGACAAAGGAGGAAAAAGTGACACGTGCCACACCATACAAGTTCGCTCTACTGAACTAGTCCATAATTAGGTCATTGTGGGATTCCTTAAAGAATCCAAATTAGGTCAGACATGTGGCATTAGAAAGACGATTGAGAGGGATAATATAGGACCAAATTTTAGATATTGAAGATCCACAATCAATGAGATAGTTCAGTTTCTATATAGACCTCCTAAAAAGAAAGAAAAATGTTTATTTTTTAAACAAGTTTGCATAACTTTTGTTTGAAAAATCAGTTTGAAGTGATTCCAAAGGCATATTGAAGCATAGATATCAGTATTGAGTTATATAATGCCTCCCAAAAATATTTCCACACCCATTAAGCCCTCAGAAGGCTATACTATGATGCATGAAGAGGAAGAATTGGAGTATGATATATCAAAATTACGGTACCAAGTGCAACAAATTTCGATCTTACAAAGAGCAATAAAAGATGACATAGATGGTTTAAAATTAGAAATGAAGGCTAAGTTGGATGATTTGAAGGATCAAATGAAGGCTAATATGGATGATAAAGTAGTGGAAGATCACGTCGAGCATCAACAACAAGTTCTCCAACTCTCAAAGGATAACCTAACCTTGGTGCAAAATCAAATGAAACAACACGAAGGTCAACATCGCAAAGAAAGAAGTTCTGAAGCAGTCATAGAAACAAGAACTCGACAACTACGAAATTGATCAATTTCAGAGTATCTTAGCAAGTGGAAGAAATTTCCCGTTGAATATTCCACATGGGAGGATTAGAATTTTATACATAAGAATCAAGAAATAATCGAGCGTTGAAGAAAACACTTGTTTGAAGGAGAGGGGCATGTTAGGTCCCTATATTTCTTGTGTAGTCCCTTATTGTTGTTAGTGTAGCCCCCTTATTGTTATTGTTGTACACCTATAACCCCCATATTTTTATTATTGTGCCATTACATTATTATTGTTAGGTCAGCTAGGATTATATTGTGACCCCATGGACTCCTATATATAGAAAGGAGGTTGTGTCATTTGTATCATCCAAGAATTGTTAATTTATGTAATGTAAAGGAGGTTTCCCCCTCGAAGTGGCTTATTCATAAGGCGTTGATCTCTCTTTTATTCTATTTTTGGAGCTGGTTTCATAACAACCTCCTAACATTTCTTGTACTCATATACCTTTCCAATGGCAAAATAAATACTTGAAATGGAGTTCATATGCAAAGTTATTCCACCCAAATGTTGAAATTCTTATTCTTTCCACCATAATTCGAGAGGATACCATAATAGCCCCATTACTAATAGGAAAGGGGATCACTATATGACCATGATGACGAATACTCTAGAAGATTCAAATTGTAGCTCATATTTGGGAAATAATGATTTATATTTAACCCCTAGTTGGCTCTTTGGCCATGTTATTTATAACTAGAGCACTAGGAAGAAAAGGGTTTTCATTCTATTTGAGAAGATTTTGTTCCATGACGAGAAGAGTGGTTATGAGTGGATAGACTGAGAGAAATTAGAGTGCCTTTGTTTTTTGCAGTAGCCCACCGAACACAAGTCTCACTCCCTTATACCTGCAGTCATTTGACTTTAGAGAAAGACACAGTGGATAAACCTCACCGACCCTTTATGTGCTATAATGTGTTTTTTTATATAAGTTTTAATATTTTCCATACAATAAAACCCAAGTATTAAATAAGTTGCATACTTGTAAATTTGCAATTATATTGTCATCAACACTCTATGAAAGAAAACCTTTGAATTATATTATTATCATCCATCCATTTTATTTTCATTTTTTTAAATAAAACACTAATGAATAAATACACTTTCCCTTTCCCTTTCTAATATGTCTCTATTTCTTTATGATTTTTTCTCAAATGATTTCCCATCAATGCCATCCTCTTCTTGTCTATGGAGAAATCCTCCCATTACAATGAAACACAGGTTCTTCTCATGGGTGTTGTTCAATAGTTATTTTCATATTAATATATTGTTCAATAGTTCTTTTCATATTAATAGATTAATTATTTTTTTGAGGTAATATCACCTATTTTTAATCATAATATATTAATTTTTTTTATTATTGGAAACTAGCTCATTTTCATTTAACACATTAACTATCTGTATGCATGATGTTTTTTTTGTAATTTCACTAGCTTCTCATTTCCTCAAAATATAGAAAATAAATGTCATTAAAAAATCATCAGTTTTTGGTTTAACATATTAACGATGTATATGCATAATGTTTTTGATGTAATATCACTCATTTCTCATATTCTAGAAATACATAAAATAAATGTCATTGAAAATCATATGCTTTTAGTTTAACATATTAAAGATGTATATGCATGATGTTTTGAGGTAATATCTCTCACTTTTCATCTCCTTGAAATATAGAAATAAAATATCAATGGAAATCATATGATTTTTGGGAAAGTTTTTTTTTTTCAAATATGCATAAGAGTTCTTTCATATTCACTATTTGCATGCATAGTGTTTTTTATGTAGTTATTTTATTTATTTAAAAAAAATATAATATATGAAATGAATTGAATAAATAATTTGATGGTATATATATTTTTATAATAATTTATGTAAGAATATAAAATATTGTGTAATAATAAATTTGATAATTTTAAGATTAATTTATATTTTTATTAATTAGAATACTATCACGATGGACTCTTCATATAGAAATAAAATTAAGTTAGTGTAAGGCAACCTTCTCCCAAGTGTTAATCAATTTTTCATGTTGTGCAATAGGTTAGGACTAATGGGATAATTAAAGTCCAAGTGTATCACCTAAGTATCAATTGATCTCTAGGTTAGTCATATCACCCGCCCTTTATGTGCTATAATGAAACTCACCAAGTTTGGAAATTATGGTGACTGACATGGATAATGTTCTACACTAGCTATGTAGATTGTGATAATTTTTTTTTTTGTATCATGTTCTATACATGGCATAAATGGTAGCCTCCTCCCTTGGCATCTATTATGGGTAATTTTCCAACCACATTTTATATTTCTCTCTAGTTTTCATTTCTTTTTCAATCATATAGATTGGATTTTCCCTTCGCCATCATAGTTCTACCTCCTATTTCATTACTCTCTTTGCTCAATAACCTTCAAGATTCGATCATTGGCCACCCCTCTTATCCATCTCCACATTTAATTTTTAAATTAATCCAAATCCTCTTTATCTATTTTTTCACTGTTTTTTCTATTATGTGGTGGGTTTAATCTATCTCCTTTATCACTCCCATATCACCCAATATTCTTTCCTCATTCATTCTCTATGCCCTCTATGGTGTGACATGTTCACTTACATTTTAATGAGGGAAGTAGCAACAAAGAAATTCCTCTCTGCACTAAGTCTCAGAAAAATTAAAAGTCTCTTCCAATGTTTAATAGGAATTGAATTCAGAGTCAACCTAAACTAAAATTGAATCGACTAACGAGGAAGCTATAGTTAATTGGATGTTTATATATGGCATGAAAGTGATGGAAAATGTAGGTCAATGGGTTCTTTATAGTAGACCTAATTTGGATTGGATCATTATATTATTTGTGAATCTTGATGCTTTCATAATGCACAAATTGGAGGAATCAGCTAAGAGGATCATTTTTATTGGCGGGTCTTAATTTGGTGAATTAGGGTTTTAAACCTTCCATAGGTAGTTTGAAGAATTTCCTGAAGCTTTTTGGGGTCCAAAAACTCTCACTTTCACTTGAACCTCCTAACATTGCATGTACTCATATATGTTTCCAATGGCGAAAGAAATACTTCAAATGGAGTTCGTATGCAAAGTTATGTTGCCCAAAAGTTGAACTTCTTGTTTTGTCCACCATAATTCAAGATGATTCCATAATAGACCCATTACTAATATGAAAGGGGATATTTATATTACTATGAAGATGAATACTCGATAAGATTCAAATTGTAACTCATATTGGGGAAATAATGAGTTGTATTTAACCCCTAGTTGGCTCTTTGGCCATGTTATTTATAAATAGAGCACTAGGAAGAAAAGGGTTTTCATTATATTTGAGTACATGTTTTTCCATAGATGAGAAGAGTGGTTGTCAGTGGGTAGAGAGAGAGAAACTAGAGAGACTTTTTGTTTTACAATAGCCAACTAACCACGAGTCTCACTCCTTTATAATTGCAACCATTTGAATTTAGACAAAGAGAAAGTGGATAAACCTGACCTTCGAGTTAGGCTTTATCTAGTAAGGTTCTCGTAGAGAATATCTTGTGTCATTATGGTTGTGACTTTTTTTTTTCATTATCATCTAGTTTCCCCAAACCATATATTACATGGATTAGTAGATATAGTAATTTAATAAATCCAGGAATCTAAGGAAAATTACCCTCGTAGTATATATTTTAAAATTTCAGTATATTTTATCATATCCACTATGGAAAATATTCAATTGAGTTTCCACAGTAGTTTATGAATAATTTTGATATTAGAGAAGGTTTATTTGGATTTATTGTGGGGAGTTGCAAAGGATCCAAATCAGTTAGGCTGAAATTCATAAAACCACTGCCACAGATAAAAACTCTATTGATAACCCTCAAGATCTAATAAAGGAGAGATTCAAAAAACTCGAAGAGTAGGTCACGTGTATTGATTATAATATGAACCTTATCATGGCATATTCGGAAAATAATTTCAAAATCGAAGAAGGTTTGGGTTCCAACTTGGAGGTCAAATGAGAGATAAAATTGTGGGATTGAAAAGAGCTAGAGAAAGAGGCTAAGTGATAACTTGAAAAAGAATAACCTAGTTCGAATTCCAGGAATCATTCACAATCCCTATTCAAGATGGAAGAAAAGTTAAAATCAAGCCATATCAGAGCAAGATTGATGCTTTCAAATTAAAACGTCGGTTGCAATACTTAGAGTTTTTTTTTCTTTCAATACATAGGGGAAGAACAAAAATAATATTCTTCTTACTTCAACCTAGAGGATCATGCCTTCACATTTTAGGAAAGACATATGGAAACCATGAGGCTAGATGGGGATCCTTTGGTGAATAAGTGGGAGGATTAAAAAAATATCATAAAGTCTTGTTTCTACCGTATTAGCAATGTAGAGGACCATTGGATGTGCTAGCATTACTTTAGGTAGAAGAAATGGGTAAAGTATGCATGAGTACATTATAAAATTAAAGAATATGGAAATAATGTTGGGTATCTCTCCCAATAACCTAGAAGTAATTATCAAGTATTTGGGGGGTATACACAACCATCTGTTGAAGAAAGGGATGTTGCTCAAACTTAAAATGGTGGATGAGGCTCTTGTACAAGTGAAATACCTAGGAAGCATAGGGAAAAACATGCAAATAAAGTGGGTTGAAGCAGAAAAACACTAAGAAGCTTCTGAATAAGGGAAGAAGAAATGGAAAGTGGGGAAGGAAAAAATTACAACAACGACAACATACTAGTGCAAAGATCCAAAAAATCACTAAAAACACTATAATATCGATGGTCATAGAGAAGAAAATAACTGGAAACTACACCGATAACTCAACTCGAAGAATCATAAGAAGGATGGAAGAAGAAAATACCATTGCCACATATTTGACTAGTTAGGTGGAAAAAACATGAACATGAATGAGAATATTACATGCACATCAATGCGGAACTTGTGAATCTAGGTATATTTCAACAATAATAAAATAATGAGATGACTAAAATCTTCCATATAAAGTTATAGGTCAAGAAGTTGAAAATTGATGCTCTGTTCGACTTAGTAGCATAGGAAAATATCATTGTAAAAGAGTTGGTCAAAAAAAATTTATTGGACGTTCATGACCATCCTATCCCACATCCATTGAGATGGGTCAAAAAGGAGGTTGAAATAAAGGTAAAAAATAGTGTATAACCAAATTTCCTATTAGTGTTGACTTACTATTGATGAAGTAGAATTGGATATTGTTCCACCTGAGGTATGTGGAGTTTTGTTTGGGAGTCCCTATATGCACATGCATTATGTGATATACATATAGAGATCCTACAAGTGCCATATCATAAAGGATGTAAAATCATTCATCATCAATGAACACATGGGAAATTCAAATATCTTGCTCGTAAGTGCCAACCAATCCAAGAAACTGATCAATTCTATCAAGGAGTATGTTCTAATATTTTTAAGAGAAAATAAATATATAGGAGAGTTAATGAGGGCCAAGTTATCATTGGAGGTTTTACTAAGGATTAGAAACAACAAATGGAAGAGCTTCTATATGCGTACATGGGTATGTTCCGATACCCTAAAGATGGGATACCACCCAAGACGAAAGTTGAGAACGAGATCTAGGTTTTTCTAGAATCTTTGTTTCAAAACATGAGGTTGTATAGGTTCCTTCTTTCACAAATTTTTGATACTTTATTTCTCAAATTTTCTCCCTAAGATCATACCTTACTATATTTTATGCCTCACCTTCACTAATTTTTCCATAATACCGATCATTTATACAGTAACTCTAGAGGGGCAAATAATATTATAAAAATAGTCATATTTTTTAATGTGTTTGAAAAACAAAATAATTAACCTCACAAGTTGTTGAAACATCACATTTTCCATCGTATGTATGTATCGTCCCTAGTGTTGTTTTCCTATAATGGATATTTATTTATTTTTCTCTTCAAGCATTTGCATTTTCTGCGTAAACAATAACACTTGTACAAAATTGTTGTAATGCTCAAAACATGAAAATTGGGTTCCATGACTCTTTTATATTTTCCTTGGGAATTTCGAATTACAATCATTAGTGGCACCTATATTGCATATTATGGTCTATCTCAATGACAACAAGTTAACTAGATATAACAAAATTAACACTTATTGTCATTATAAGAAAGTAGTATGACTCAAAATTTATATTTTTTAAACCAAAAAATGTATTTGTTATATACCTTCCAACAATTATGAGTTTAACAATTTTTTAAAAATTTTAACTAATATTTTTAGTAGTAATGTTGTTATTTCAATATTATCTTGGTGATTCAGAGATAAAAAAGAGGCTAAAAAATGAAAGTACTTGGAATATCCTAAAACTCACATTAAATTGTAGTGTTCTTCATCCTCAATTCAACGCCTTATGAAGTTATGATGTTCTGAAGTTTTGGCACAATAGCTAAAACATCAACAACATAATAGACTAGGGTGATGATTTTGGAGTCCATATAGCTTACATGATTAATTGATTGTGCAGGGTACAATTTCAATACAAACCAACCCAAGCTCAATAAGTGGAAGGTCCTTATTGAGGCACGTGGCGATATTTTATTGGTCGTTGTTGATTGGGTGGACCAATCATGAGGTGCCACGTGACCCACTGAGAGGGCAACACATGGCCCTCTATGGTTGGAATTTTTTTTATAAGAGTCGAACAACCTCGATAGGGTTCAACCCCTAGACCTCCCATAATGCATAACAATGTCTTACTACCAAGCCATCACAATGGTTCTTGTTAACCATAGGTCGTGATTTATATTTGAAATAGTGTTATTTTGGTTCTTAAGGGGGTTATTGGCAGAATTAAAGAGGCAACAAATAACACCTTTTGTGGCAAGAATATTGTCGGCTCCAGGATAATTTGTCGCTCGATGGAGTGTGTAAATGGTGAATTGATCACATAGTTAGCATGTTTTTGCAATTTTCAGGGCATTATATAGGAGAGATTGGTTCCAAGAGACATATCTTGCTCAATTTCTAACATTTTTGAGCTCAATAAGATCCTAGATAGGGGTTTTTTAGGGTCTTGAAATCAATGGAAGCCTTAGATTTCTAATTTGAGCACTGCATGATGGATTTTTTGTAGAGTCAATTCCTTTGGGTCTAGAGGAAAAGACAATTTTGAAGCAAGATGGACGCATATTTGAGCATGGAAAGAGACTAGTTAAGACGTTTTCCAATCTTCTAGTTTCATTTGCAATAGCTATTGCTTTAGTAGAGAAACTATTTTCATTATTTTCTCATTTTTCTTATGAGAGAAGCACTTTTCAGCTCTTCATTGTGAAGTAGTTACATATTTATGCTTTTTTATTTCAGGTGGAGTATAAGGACCTATTGCGAGAGAGTCCTTTTTATGTTGACAATCATGACTTGCTATAGGGAGTCATATTTTTTAGTGAAAATTCTTTGTAGGAGAATGTTTATTTGTAGGAGAAACAAGCCACTCTAGAGTCGACAATTTGTAACATGCGCATTTGCTGCTGAAATCAATATAGAGGTCTAGCCATTAGAGAAAGGCCCAGAGACGTAGCCCATGATGTATGGACTCCATTATCACTTTTTTTTTGTCTCTTCATGATTGTCATCTTGAGTTTCATATAAATATGTTTCAATTTTAATTTCATGCGAAAACTTAATTCATTATCCTTGAAGAGGTCGTGAAACTAATTTTACATTTTAAAGACCCAAGTTTATGAGGCTTGCAAAGTGTGAGAGAACGATTGAATTTTTTTATCCCATTTTCATATCACATGGTATTTGAATGTGTTTTGACCACATTGCAAGTATGGGAAAGAAACTGAAGCATGAAATACTCCAAGAGTTGAAGGAGATGAACCTATCTGTTTGAGTGGAGAATTTCAAGCTAAGGAGATTGCTTGAAGTTGCATAGTATTTTTTTAGTCGTAATTTTTATTTGTTTATTAATTCAAAAAATTATAATATACGAAATGAACTGAATAAATAATTTGATGGTATACATTTTTTATAATAATTTATGTAATAATTTAAAAATATGTTTAATAATAAATTTTAAATTTTAAAATTAATTTATATTTCTATTAATTATAATTCTACGAGTATGGACTCTTCACATAGAAAGATGATTAATCTTATATAGGGCAACCTTCTCCTAAGTTTCAGTCATTTATTTATGATGTTTCATGAAGCTACCATTAATGGGATAATTAAAGGCCAAGTATATCATCTAACTACCAATTTATCTCTAGTTTAGTCATATCACCCGCCCTTTATGTGCTATAATGACACTCACCAAGTTTGGAAATTATGGTGTTTTTGTGTTATAATCACAGGAACCAAGTTTGGAAATTATGGTGATTGGTGTGGCTATTTTTCTATACTATCTATGTCAATTGTGATACTTTGGTTTTTTGGATCATGTAATATCCATAAATGGTGGCCCCCTCCCCTGGAATCTATTATGGGTAACTTACCAACCACATTTTATCTTACTCTCTAGTTTTTGTTTCTTTTTGTGTCATTTAGATTGGTTTCTTCCCTTTCCATCCTAATACTACCTCCTATTTCACTACTCTCTTTTCTCCATAGCCTTCAAGCTTCGATCCCTAGCCACCCCTCCTCTCCATTTGCACATTTACTTCTCAAATCCATATAAATCTTAATTATCTATTTTTTCACTCGTTTTTCTCTCATATGGCACTAAGTTTAAGCTATCTCCTTTATCACTCCCCTATCACCCAATCTTATTTCCTCATTCATTATTTGTGCCCCCTATGTTGTGACATGTTCACTTGCATTTTAATTAGGGAAGTAGCAACAAAGAAATTGCACTCCACACTAAGGCTTAGACTAATGAAATGTCTCTGCCAGTGATTACTAGGAATTGAATTTATCATTCGACCTAAACTAAAATCAAATAGAGTCACGAGGAGGCTATAGTTCATGCATGTTTATATATGACATGGAAGGGATGGAATACGTAGGTCAATGTGTTCTCAATATTAGACCTAATTTGTATTGGATCATTATATTATTTGTCAATCTTGATGCTTTCATAGTGCACAAATTGGATGAATTGGATAAGAGGACCAATTTTATTGGTCAATCTTAGTTTTGTGAATTGGGGTTTCAAACCTTGCAAAGGTAGTTTGAGGAATTTCTTGAAGATTTTTGGGGTCCAAAAACTCTCACTTTATCTTGAAACTCCTAACATGTTTTGTGCTCATATACCTTTCCAATGGCGAAAGAAATACTTCAAGTGGAGTTTGTATGCAAAGTTATGCCACCCAAAAGTTGAAATTTTTGTTTTTTCCACCATAATTTGAGAGGATGCCACAATATCCCCATTACTAATAGGAAAGGGGATAGCTATATGACCATGACTACGAATACTCTATAATATTCAAATTGTAACTCATATTGTGGAAGAATTAGCTATATATATATATATATATAACTAAACTGAATCACTGGATGTTTTTTCTAATTAAATATTTCATTTTTACTAAACAAATCACTCTATGTATTCTCTAATTAAATATTATCTTTTAACCAAACATAAGATAATTTGACATAGATTTTGGTGTGGATTTAAAAGTGGAAAACACAGTGTAAGTAAAAAAATGCTTTAAATTAATTTAAATCTAAGTATTTTGTATTGTTTTCTAATATTCTCATCTTTTGAGCAATAAATCATATATCAATTCTTATTTAATACTTATATTTTCAGATTTTGTCTTTATTATTAAAATTTGAAACTTAATACCAATTATTCTTTATCCACACACTCTCACACATATCAATTCTTATTTAATACTTGATATTTTCAGATTTTGTCTTTATTAATAAAATTTGAAACTTAATACCAATTATTTTTTATCCACACACTCTCACACAAATTTTCTCATCCAAAAAGAATTATTTTTGGTTTTAATTTCTTTTAACCAAACTATGTGAGTTTAATCTTTTGAAAGGATGCCCAAATGATTATACCTAACAAATTGTGAATGGTGACATTGATGTTTTCTCTTATTAAATATTTCCTTTTAACCAAACTATATCTTTGTACTCTTATGAAAGGATGCCCAAAAATAGTATACATGAAAAATTGTGAATGGTGACATCGATGTTCTTTTTGATTAAATATTTCCTTTTAACTAAAAAATTACTTGATGTTTTCTAGAATTAAATATTACTTTTTAAGGGAACTTAATCAAATGAATAGAAACACAACATAATTTGAAAACAAAAACTTAGAAAAAACATAAAATGCATGCTAAGAGTAACAACAATCTGAATCAAACCTAGAAATCAGTAAGAATTGTAAGGCAACCAAAATCCTTCCTCAGAAAAATTATAAATATTATTTCCCACTTCGCATAGCTACAGAAATCCTTCCTCAGAAATATTATAAATATTATTTTCCACATCTCATAGCTTTAGAAATATATCCTCAAAAATATTATTTCACACTTAGAACTGTGTGGAAATGCTTCCTCACAAATATAATTTCACACTTTTTTTTGTTAATCTTACATTAAATTTTTAGTAAATGTTAGGTTAAATGTTAAACATTACTTGTTTCCGTATACGTTAAATTTTCAAAAATGTTAAATATTTTTATGTTCACGTTTACATTTTTATATGAGAACCAGCCCAATAAAAATTACATGTTAAGTTTAAGTTTACATTTATGTTTAAATATGTTAAATGTTAAAAATTGCATGTTTATGTTTACGTTTACATTTTTAACTTAGATCTACCACAATAAAAATTACATGTTTATGTTTATATTTACAATTATATTTATATTTTAGGTGAGATATACCCCATACATGTTAAATGTTTACATTTTTGTTTTACATTACTCCATAGGTTCTAATTATTTACCATAAATCCAGTTTATTTATATTTTTATTTATTTACCATGTCTCTTTTTTTAGTGTTCTTATAAATATAGGTTTTATTTATTTACCAAAGATGTTCATATAAAAAGAGGTTTAATTTATTTACCATACATAAGGTCTATTAAATTCTTATTTATTTATCATACCGCTCTTTTTTTAGTGTTGGTAACCCTCTTTATATTCTAAATTTATATTTTGTTTATACAAATTAATATTTATATCCATATTAGGTTAAAAATGTTAAATGTTAAACATTATATTTATGTTTACATTTACATTTAATTTTACATATACCTGTTTACATACTAGGTTGTAGAGCGCCTCAAGATAATATCACTCACCTTTTATCTCATTAAAATATAGAAAGGAAATGTCAATGGAAATCAAATGATTTTTGCATAAGTTTTTTTTTCATATATGCATCAATTTATTTAGTATTTTTTGAGTCCTAATTTTTATTTATTTATTTATTTAAAAAATATATAATATATGAAATGAATTGAATAAATAATTTGATGGTATACATTATTTTATAATAATTTATGTTATAATTTAAAAATATGTTTAATAAAAAAATTGATAATTTTAAGATTAATCTATATTTCCATTAACTATAATACTAGGAGTATCGACTCTTCACATAGAAACATGATTAAGCTATCGGGGAAACCTTCTCCCAAGTGCTAATCAATTTTTGATGATTGTGCACGAAGCTAGGGCTAATGGGATAATTAAAGGCCAATTGTATCATCTGCTTACTAATTGATCTCTAGGTTAGTCATATTACTTGTTCTTTATGTGATATAATGAAACTCACCAAGTTTGGAAATGATGGTGATTTTATGTGCTATAATGACAAGCACTGAGTTTGGAAATTATGGTGATTGATGTGGCTATTGTTCTACACTATCTATGTAGATACATATACTTTGGTTGTTTGGATCATGTGCTATACATGCCATATATGGTGGCCTCCATATCTATTATGGTTAAATTACCAACCACATTTTATATTTCTCTCTAGTTTGGGTTTCTTTTTAAGTCATTTAGATTGGTTTTTTCCCTGTCATCCTAATCTTACCTCCTATTTCATTACTCTATTCACTCAATAGCCTTCAAGCTTAGATGCTCGACCACCCTTCTTCTCCATATCCACATTTACTTCTCAAATCAATCCAAATACTATTAATCTATTTGTTCACTCATTTTTCTATCATGTGGTGGGTTTAAGTTATCTCCTTTCTCACTCCCCTATCACCCAAAATTCTTTCCTCATAAATTCCTTTTGGCCTCTATGTTGTGATATGTTCACTTAAATTTTAATTAGGGAAGTAGCAACAAGGAAATTCCTCTCCACACGAAGCCTTAGACTAATGAAAGGCCTCTACCAATGAGAATTGCAAGTCAACATAAACTAAAATTGAATTTCCTAATGAGGATGCTATAGTTAAGTGCATTTTTATATATGACATGGAAGTGATGGAAAATGTGGGTAAATGCGTTCTTAGTAGAAGACCTAATTTGGATTGGATCATTATATTATTTTTCAATCTTGATGCTTTCATAGTGCACAAATTAGATGAATTGGCTAAGAGGACCATTTTTATTGGCAGGGCTTAATTTAGTGAATTGTGGTTTTAAACCTTCCAAAGGTAGTTTGAGGAATTTCTTGGAGCTTTTTGGGGTCCAAAATATGACTTTCACTAGAACCTCCTTACATGTTTTGTACTCATATACCTTTCCAATGGTGATAGAAATACTTCAATTGGAGTTCATATGCAAAGTTATGCCACCCAGAAGTTGAACTTCTTGTTTTGTCCACCATAATTCGAGAGGATCCCACAATAGTCCCATTACTAATAGGAAATGGGATAGCTATATTACCATTATGAAAAATACTCTAGAAGATTAAAACTGTAACCCATATTGGTGAAAGAATCAGTTTCCTTTTCGCCACCTATCACTTTCTTCGCAATGGATCACATGACCTCTTTGTCCTTCTTGGGGCGAATTTCAGGATGGAGTTTCCAACACTTTGCAATATGGTGCCAATTCATGCTACAATGGGTACAAAAATGCTTACGCTTTCACATTGACAAGGAAGTATTCATACTTGGGAGAGGTTCCTCATGTCTTATTTCAAGTATTTGATCCATTTTTTTACAATCTCCATACGTTTCTCACACTCAGCCGCACAATGGTCATATGTATCACAAAATGTTCAAGGAAAAATTTCCCATAAATGATAAAAATCACCAACGTTTCTGGAATCCCCGTGACTCTTATAAATGTCTTCTAGGTTTTGAGTTTAAAGACTTGGCATTTCCTTTGGAAAATTCATCTCCATGTGGAGACAATTTTTCACTATCACTACCATCATGGTGTTTTGTACCATCACTTGATGATTTATTTGCCTCAACAATTTTGGAGTACCCTCCAATTTCTTCATGGAAATAACCTAATCCTTCATATAGTGGTTGTTCCTTCACTTTGATAGGATTAGCGATGTATTTTCCATTGAATCCAATGCCTCTTCCATCACAAATCATCTGAGTTAAAAGATTCATACCAATCCCTTTGGTATGCTTTTCAAAAGCTGCAAAAGATGTGTTATCAACATTAGATGATGGAATAGAACTAGAAACACTAATTATATCCTTTAGCCAACCACATATATATTTTGATTGAGATGTTGATGAAGAAGTGGATGATGACTCTAGCCAACCACTTTTACCAATAGGCACATAGGGAGAATCTTTCAAATGATAGAAAAAATCACAAGCATCATTCTCAACATATAGTCCATATCCTGTGTACGGACTATGCCTACAAATTGGTTTCATATTTGATGGATTCGTTGTATGGGATAAGGATTTTTTCTTAGAGAATACAAGAATAAGGAATCAAGTTGTGGAATTAAATTATTCAATGACAATGTATAAAAGAGGAATACTGTTGATGAAAAATGCATTGATCATAAATATTAAGAATCATCCACACCATTTCCCTTGAGGGATCCATTCCATTAGTATTTATGCATCTCAAAAGTTTGGTAGAGAGAAACATGAATCTTCTTTCACCTTTACTCACACATGGGGTGGAATATAATAGCCATATGCCAAGTGTAATTCAAGGTCATTCTTAGTGTGAAACCAATCAATTTCACTTCTTACTACTGGAAAATGTTTAATTCTAAAACTAATGAATGAATTCTACAAATGATGGGCTTATTTTCATGTTTATGACACCACTCATGTTGCATCATAAAACACTCATTGCAAACATTCCCTAAAATTTCCATCTTCCCCATATCTTAACACTTAATTTCCATTAGGAGATTTGAGTCACAAGGCTCTTTTTCCTAGCATACCGACCCCTATAGGATGTTCATATTTATTCATCTCATATTTTCTCTATTGTTAATAGAGGCTTTCCATTGTAACCTTATAGGAACAGTCTAATCCCTAGGACAATTGCCTTGTTCAACGGAGAAAGGAATATAAGGGGAGCTAGTAAGTTTTTTACTTGCAGTTATGTTAGTAGTTTTGGATATAGTTAGTGAGAGTGTGGTTATTTTCTTAGTGCTTGACTTGTAAGAGCCCTTTCAAATTTTTACCTTTTTTTACCAAAAACAAAATCCTTTCAAGTCTAAAAAGCTAGGACAATGAAAGACATGTTCAGAAGATTAATATACCATATGACTTCATATATGATCTTTGGATTATCTTTGATAAAAGGCTACTCACCTAGATATAGTAACCCAAATACATACACAATATGATGTCAAGGACTAAAGATTCATAACCACTTGTAGAGCTTAAGTGTATTTCAAATAATATGCCTAAAAAATACAACATTAAAATTATGCAAAATCATTCACTAAAATATTCTCATATCACATAAACAATATCAATTATAGTATCTCAGCATATGTAGATATCATTATAACTGCATCCATTTTATGAAATATATTTTCCTTCAAATTATACTGGAGAGAAAAAAAATTAAACCTTCTTCATTAACAAAATATTTAAACAATAAAAAATAATAATAATTAAAATAACCCTTAACCATATTAAATGAGTGAAAACACAATATTAAAAAGTTACGATTATATTTTTAAGTAAAAGGGCGCATAAATAATCCTAAATAAATTTAAATAGAATTTGAAAACACATGTATAAGATTTTTTTAAAATTTTTTAATTATATATATATATATATATATATATATATATATATATATATATATATATATTTTGTTAAATTAATAATATATATTAATTTATTTTCGGTTAACATTGACTCAAAATACAACATTAAAATTATGCAAAATCATTCACTAAAATATTCTCATATCACATAAACAATATCAATTAGAGTATCTTAGCATATGTAGATATCATTATAACTGCATCCATTTTATGAAATATATTTTCCTTCAAATTATACTTAAGAAAAAAAATATTAAGCCTTCTTCATTAACAAAATATCAATTTTTTATTTAAACAATAAAAAATAATAATAATTAAAATAACCCTTAACCATATTAAATGAGTGAAAACACAATATTAAAAAGTTACGATTATATTTTTAAGTAAAAGGGCAAATAAATAATCCTAAATAAATTTAAATAGAATTTGAAAACACATGTATAAGATTTTTTTTAATTTTTTAATTATATATATATATATATATATATATTTTTTGTTTTTATCGTTAAATTAATAATATATATTAATTTATTTTCGGTTAACATTGACTCAAAATAATATAAAAAAAATAATATTAATTATTTAAAAAAATATTTATTAAATAAAGAAAAAAGATATGCGCATGTCTAACCACGCGAATCAAAGTTGACCTGGAAACATATCAATCCAAATCCTTTTAATCACATCAACCATGTGGAAAGGAGAGAAAATAAAAGTTCTCATTCCAAATTTTTAAAGCACCGGGGAAAAACAAAAATCACTTGAAATTTTTTTATTCCAAATTTTACATCACATTAACCATTTATACAGAAGGAAGACAGTCTGTAGAATAAGGCTCGTCTAAAAACATGATTCAATATATAATTTTACACAATAGAATCCTGAAATGCGCATCAATGGTCATGCATTAGCATATAAACCGGAAAACTACACAACATTTTCACCTTAAGCCATTGTTGTTATTGTAAATTTCTCATTCCAAAATTTAAATCACCTTAATCACTTTTACAAAAGGAACAGTGAATCCTGAAATGGTCATGCATTAACATATAACCAGGTCAATTACAAACCTTTTTCACTTGAACCAATTGTTGTTATTCTGAAGGTTATATTGAAACTTGGCGGCAAGTGCAATGTGATCTGAGGGATGGTGAGGTGAAGGAAGTGCATCCACTACTTCACACTCATCAATCAGCTCCAGCAGCGATAACACCTTCAAATTCGGTTCACTGTAAAATATGTAATCTAGGGTTCCTCGGAACTCGCAGGAGAAGTTGGTGAAGCGAGGCTCCCGTGTGCCAACATCCATTTTCTTAACAATTTCTGCCCGGTGTACATTGCATGTAAAATAACTTGAATAAGCACTCATTAGAGAAAATGTATGCCGGAACTTCTCAACAGGTCGCAATACGAAATCTGGATCATTATCCAAATCCCTGTGAGCCGAATCAACATAACCTTGAGTGAGAAGCGAGTGAACGGCGCTTCCAGGGACAGAATTGAAGTCCCCGCAGATTACAAGTGGACCGCAGCAATTTTGTTGAACAAATGATTCCAATTTGTTCAACAATGTTGTCCGGATTTGCGTGGATGTGGGTGTTGGCTATGCACAGACTGTGACCGGTATTCTTGAAAGACAGGACAACATTCAGTGCAATGTTGTCTTTATGAAATCGACGGGGGAAATTCAGAGCATAACTGCTCAAATTGATGCATTCCTTTTTTAGTTGCTCAAATTGATCCACTCTGTAAAAGGTAGCACATCCATCAATAGTTGGGCTGTAGTACCCTCCTCTCTGTTTTGCCTCATACTCTCCTCCATAACCTCGTTTCGTTAATTCTGGATAGAAAAACTCTGAATAATGATCGCCCTGCACCTCCTGCAGGCAAATGATGTCAGCATCATATTTTACTATTTCTGTGAGCAATTTTTGTTTGCGATGCTCCCACTGAAGGGCCGATTGAGGACAGAGGCGGTGCTTTTCAGGAGTAGCATACACTTCAGCCAGCACGTTGTACATGATGACTGTGAATGATTGACCACGCCAACCACAGTTGCTGTTGACTTTAATCATCTGTCGAGGACGCAGGGGGAGACTCTTAACAGGGCGAGTATACAATATTTTCTTCCCCGCACATTCCAGCAATAATACGCTGCCTATATCCTCCTCGGTGGGTGTATACCATTCCCAGCTTGACACCATCATCGTCAGATTGTCAACAGGTGCGTTGTACTCATCTACTTCTTCAACTGTGTGACGCCTCTGCAACTCTTGGTTCCAGTACTGGATGAAACATTGTTTACAACAATGCATGTGCGTGGATAACCAGTAACACTGCACATGCGCTTGACCACCTTATACCAACTGTACTCCCGTAAGTCCGCATGCGCTTGACCGCCTCTGCAACAAGTCTTCTGCACTTAACTCCTTCCAAACAATCGCCTCCACTGTAATCATATCGACTTCTTCAACAGCATCCACTGTAACACTGTTAAAGCTGATATATTGGTTGATGCCAACTCTGAAAACTAAACCCCCAAACAGATGCAGGGATTTCTTTAGATCGGACCCATCATTATGCACCCCACGACCAAGATTAGTCCTTGACCAGCTGCTGAGGCAAAAAGGCAGCTCGAGCACTTGTAACCTAAGTTGAGCAGTAATCACTCACAAGCTTTTCTGAGCAGGTTACCCGTTTTTTAGTAGAAGTTTTGAGTCTCACAGACTAGGTAAGAGGCTCCCTTAAAACTATTTTTCATTCCCATTGGTGTTTTGGCCAAGTGAGTGATATTACCTCAAAACATCAGGTTAATATTCATAAAGCTCATATGTTGATGCCAATTCTGAAAACTAAACCCCAAAACAGATGCAGGGATTTCTTTAGATCGGACCCATCATTGTGCACCCCATGACCAGCCGCGGAGGCAGAAAGGCAGCTCCAGCATTTGTAACCTAAGTTGAAGATGAATCATTCACAAGCTTTTCTTAACTAGCTTTCCATTTTCATGCAGGTTACCCGATTTTTAGTAGAAGTTTTGAGCCTCACAGACTAGGTATTTCCATTTTCATGGTTACCCTACTTTTGGAAGTTTTTATGCGTTTGATTTGGTCTATTTTTGCTTTGATGTCTTTAAAAGATGAACGGAAATATATTTTCAGAAAGTATTTGGTCGTCTTTTTTCTGTTTTTTTTTTTACTTCATAATTTCCATTTTTATATATATAGTGTTGGAACTTGGAATTCTATTAAAAAGGTATTGGTTTTTAAATGCGAGTGTTAATAATTTTGTTATTGAAGACAATAAAATACATGCAATAAATTTATATTTAAAATGAACATTTTATTTTAAATTTCAAACTATGTTTTTCTCAGTGCGTGTAGAAAGTATGGTGGTTTTAAATTATATTGGGTTAAGTAGAATGGTTTTGTATAAAATCTGCTTTCCCTTTTCTTTTGTAATTGTTTTCCATCAATACCGATAAATGATCTCTTTTCGGGTTTCACAATTTTTCCTTACTCAATGTCTATTATTTATTATTGGGATATTCACTTAATTTTTTTGGTAGATTATTTGGATGTTCACGTAATTTTTGGTATTTTCTGGATAAAAATAAATTTTTATTTGAATTTGGTGTTTATATAATTAGATTTTATATTTTCAGTTTTGTATAGTGTTTGGAAGTCTATTAAATTTTTTATAGTTTTGATGTTTTTTAAAAATGGACATAAATAACGTTTTATTGGATTTTTTTTGTTTTTAAGTTTGATTTTGTTTTTTCAATTTTGTATAGAAAGTTTATTAAAAATTACAGTCCTTTTTATATAGGAAGTTTTTTAAAAATTTCAGTCTCCTTTTTATGTAAGTGTCAATCGTTTCCATAAAACAAGAATGTATTCAATTAACAATAAGTTAAATACTTGTAAATTTTAAATTATATTTTCATCAACACTCTATGAAAGCAAACCTTTGAATTATATTATTAGCATCCCTACATTTTATTTTGATTTTGTTAAATACAACAGTAGTGAATAAATCGGTTTTCCCTGTCCTTTGTAATTTGTCTCTACTTGATTTTTTTCTCGGTGATTTCCCATCAATACAACCATCTTCTTGTCCGTGGAAAAATCCTCCCTTTACATTGAAGCCCAAGTTCTTCTCATAGGTGTTGTTTAATAGTTATTTTCATATTCATATATTAATTATTTTTTTGAAGTAATATTACTCACTTTTCATCATAATATATTAAAAAAAAAGGTGCATGATATTTTTTACCTAATTTCACTGTCTTCTCACCTCTTCAAAATATAGAAAAGAAATATCATTTAAAAATCGATGTAACTCTGAATCTATTCTAGAGGGATCAAATATCTCGAGGTGCAAACATTTCCTCAGGTTTTGCACTAAAAAAAAGAGGTTTACACGTTCCTCAAGTTTTGCATTCAAAAAAGACGTTTTCACATCAAGAGATTTGATCTTTCCCTACCCTTGATAGATCCGAAGTTAAATGGATCTATGCTAGTTTAATCTAATTTATAAATGTTAGAATGTATAATTCCTACTTGTCCAGTTGTGACTCTCTATGTATAGAGTCTGTTCATATTTAATAGGAGTTAGCTAAAACTAGTTTACTTATTTGGTGTGAGGTTGAGATATTCCCTCAACCAACTTATTGTACGTCCGAGATAGATTTGCTATCTTGAGACTAATTCTTGTATAAATATGTGTAATCTATTTTATCAATAATATAGTTTGCATATTAAAATTGTATTTTGGTATCAGAGCTGTAAAGGTTTGGACCTCGGCCCCTCCTGGGCTGAGGAAATAGAAAAGACAGATTCGCACATCGACCGGACCGAGAGCTGAGCCAGCGACCGGACCGAGAGCTGAGACAGCGTATTGTTGATCGGAGTGAATTTTTTGTCAGCATAGTTGACCTGAGACAACGTATTGCTCGTGTTGCTATTCAATCCTCAGGGTGAGAACAGAAATCGGTGAAGCCAACGTTGAGTTGAGCGTTTCCGCTGACTGTGAAGATTTAATCATTTTTCGGGCATCCAAATCATTGTTATCGGCCGAAAGAGGTGCTGTTCGTGCCTCCATTCCAGCGCGTAGAGGTGCTGTTCATGTTGTTCGTGAAGGTGTTGTTCCAGCGCGTAGAGGTGCCCTGCGGACTGTAAAGCTGTTTTACATTGCTGGTCGAAGTTTTTTTGTTAAACATTGCTGTTCTAAGTTTTTTATTAAAACATTGCGTGAAGTTTCAATCGCTAGCGGATTTAATTTGCGCCCGACCTGTGTGAAGTTTTCAATCGCTAGCAGATTTAATTAAGTTTCAATCGCCAGCGGATTTAATTTGGCTACAAACCTGCGTTCGAGCAAACAACAAATGCTGCTCCCTCCTTCTTGGCGTGCATCCGGAAGAGCCATCGACCTATTCGATTGCCAGATTGCTCGGAATTCGGATTGGACGAGTTTTTCTGAGTGCGGATTTCAGTTTGTAACAGGTGAGCGGAGTGAAATTCAGTTTGATCGTGTGAAGTTCAGATTTAAATTCAAAAGGGTTGCCGCTTAAATTGCTGGTCGTGCCAAGCAGGCGACATGTGTGAAGGTTATCCGACGGGAATAGGAATCAAGAATGCTCTGCTGCTGCTCGTTATCATCTGCGCCGTCGGCTTTTTCTGCTCATTTTTTGTGCCCGAGACGAAGGGCAGATCCCTCGAGGAGATCTCCGGTGAAAACGAGGACAGTGACAGTTAGGCCGAGAAGCACTGGTTTTTTGGACAGCTGTAAAGATGAGTCATTAGATTAAGTGTGGGGAGTATGAGTCATTAATACGTCCAGATTTAGTTAATTGTATGAGCTATTAGTACGTGCCCTGCGCAATGTTGATACTAAACTATCCGCTTATTTACACATCTTGCCTTTGGTATCATGATTTCAGTTTGAAGTCATGTTGTGTTGAGGAATTCCATTAGCGGCATTCAGATCGGTGAAGAGTTGCGAGAAGCCTTTCGCATGACAGAGTAGTATGTGTTGCTTGTTAGTGGTCACAAAAAGCTCGCGGAAAACAACAAAAGTTTGAAAATGTTGATTGAAGATATTTGTTAGTGCATCCTTGGGTAATTGGGATTTTTTAGTGATGAAAGTAGTTTGGAACTAAAATTAATATACATATTGAGATTAGTCACCTCAATATGAAGTTAATTTTGTTAGAATTGACTACTCTAACAAATGACAGGTTAAGGATGGAGTTCCAAGTTTTTAATTGATAAAGACAATGATGCCCAAGATGTGAACATTTCAAATATGATGTAATGGACCAGCGGCAACATTTAAAGGAGGATGGACAACGAAAGTGAAAGTTTGTTTTGTGTGGTTTTTAATGAGTCACAGAGTTGAATGGTAAGCAAGTCTAGGATGGTTTTGTAGTGGTCATTTTATGTACCTGGTAATTCCAAGATATGGAGTATGTAAGCCTTATAAAGGCATGTGTATCCCTGTAAAAGTTCGTGGTCATCTCAAAACCACTTTGTAACTACAGGTTCATGGTCAGCCAGAAACCATTTTGCAGTGTCAGTTTGTGGTCAGCTAGAAACCACGTATAATAGTGAAGCAGACTAGAAACAGGTCTGTGTTAGTGTTTGCCACTGAAGGAAAAGCATGGTTACGGGTCATCCGATAAAACCCCGATGAAATAAGAGCATGGTTACGGGTCATCCGATAAAACCCAAGTTGGAGGGGGATATGTGGATACAGGTACATGTATGCAGTGATAATGGTTGATAGAACCATGTATACGAAGGACATCCTACAAGACCAGCGGTTGCAGCGGTTGGTACCCATGCATTCCAGTGGATGGTTGCTCCTTTATATGGACGTCGACATATTCTTTGTTATGTATGATCACAACTAGATTTTGCGAAGTGATATCGAGACAAGTAGTCATTAAGGGGGTGTGTTAGAATGTATAATTCCTACTTGTCCAGTTGTGACTCTCTATGTATAGAGTCTGTTCATATTTAATAGGAGTTAGCTAAAACTAGTTTACTTATTTGGTGTGAGGTTGAGATATTCCCTCAACCAACTTATTGTACGTCCGAGATAGATTTGCTATCTTGAGACTAATTCTTGTATAAATATGTGTAATCTATTTTATCAATAATATAGTTTGCATATTAAAATTGTATTTATAAAAAAATAAATTAAATTTTTTAAAATAGTTCAATTAGTTTCAACTTTTATTTTAATAGTATATTCATAAAATTGTTAATACATTTATATTAAAATATTGCTAATATAATTATATTAATATGGTCTAGTTATCAAGAAATCCTAGGATAGTTTAATATTGTTAAGATTTTCTTATGTATGTAAGAAAACTTATTTTTTCTGATGTATGCAAGAAAACCTCTTTTTTTAGTATTAATATGATACACAATTAAATTAATACTTTTAAACCTAATCACTCTATGTATTCTCTAATTAAATATTACCTTTTAACGGAACAAAACATAATTTGACATAGATTTTAGTGTGGATTTAAAAGTGGAAAAACACAGCGTAAGTAAAACATTCTTTAAATTAATTTAAATATAAGGATAAATTAGATATTAATTTAAAGCTAATATTTGATATTTTGAGACATTAATTTAAAAATAATACTTATGTTTTCAGATTTTGAGTTTATTATTAAAATTTGAAAATTAATACCAATTATTCTTTATCCACAGAGTGTCACACAATTTTTTCCCATCCAAAAAGAATTAACTGTGATTTTAATTCATTTTAACCAAACTATACCACTGTACTCTTTTGAAAGCATGCCCCAAATGATTATACTGAAAAATTGTGAATGGTGACATCAATATTTATTTTGAGATATTAATTTTTATCTAATACTTGATATTTTGAGATTTTGTGTTTATTATTAGAATTTGAAACTTAATACAAATTATTCTTTATCCACACACTCTCATGCAACTTTTCCATCTAAAAAGAATTAATTGTGGTTTTAATTCCTTTTGACCAAACTATACGAGTGTACTCTTTTGAAAGGATGCCCCAAAATGATTATATCTATGCCGAATTATGAACGTGACATCGATGGTTTCTTTGATTAAATATTTCCTTTTAACTAAAACAATTTCTTGATGTTTTCTAGAATTAAATATTACTTTTTAACAAAAATGAATCAAATGAATAGAATCACAACATAATCTGAAAACAAAATCTTAGAAAAAACATAAAATGCATGCAAGGAGTAACAACAATCCGAATCAAACCAATTGTACTCACACCACCAAAATCCTTCTTCATAAATATTATAGATATTATTCCCACTTAGCATAGCTCCAAAAATCCTTCCTCCAAAATATTATAAATATTATTTCCCACATGGCATTGTTGTAGAAATATTTCCTCAAAAATGTTATTTCACACTTAGCAACGTGTTGAAATGCTTCCTCAAAAATAGAATTTCACACTTCTTTTTTGGTTAATCTTAGATTAATTTTTTAGTAAATGTTAGATTAAATGTTAAACCTTACATGTTAAATATCTTTATGTTCAGGTTTACATTTTTATGTGAGATCCACCCCAATAAAAATTACATGTTTAAGTTTACATTTACGTTTAAATATGTTAAATGTTAAACATTTCATGCTTATGTTCACTTATTTATTTTCTTTCTACATGAGATCTACCCACATACTAGGTTGTAGAGCCCCTCAAGGTAACATCACTCACTTTTCATCTAGTTAAAATATAGAAAGGAAATGTTAATGGAAATCATATGATTTTTGCTGAGGTTTTTTTTCATATATACATCAAGTTCTTTAGTATTTTTTGAGTCCTAATTTTTATTTATTTATTTCTTTAAAATATATATAATAAATGAAATGAAATGAATAAATAATTTGATGCTATAAATTTTTTTATAATAATTTATGTAATAATTTAAAAATATATTTAGTAAAAAATTTGATAATTTGATAATTAATTTATATTTCCATTAATTATAATAATAGGAGTATGGACGCTTCACATAAAAAGATGATTAAACTAATATAGACCAACCTTCTCCTAAGTGTGAATCAATTTTGGATGATTGTAAACAAAGCTAGGACTAATGGGATAATTGAAGGCCAATTATATCATCTAATTACTAATTGATCTCTAGGTTAGTGATATCACCCACCCTTTATGTGCTATAATGAAACTCACCAAGTTTGGGAATTATGGTGATTTTATGTGCTATAATGAAAAGCACCAAGTTTGGAAATTATGGTGATTGATGTTGCTATTGTTCTTCACTAACTATGTAGATATGGATACTTCGGTTTTTTGGATCATGTGCTATACATGCCATAAATGGTGGCTTCCTCCCGTGGCATCTATTATGGTTAAGTTACCAACCACATTTTATTTTTCTCTCTATGTTTTATTTCTTTTGAAGTCATTTAGATTGGGTTTTTCCCTCTCCATCCTAATCTTACCTCCTATTTCATTACTCTCTTCACTCAATATCCTTCAAGCTTAGATGCTCAACCACCCTTCTTCTCGATCTCCAAATTTACTTCTCAAATCGATCCAAATCCTATTAATTTATATGTTCACTCATTTTTATATCATGTGGTGGGTTTAAGTTATCTCCTATCTCACTCCCCTATCACCCAAAATTATTTCCTCATTAATTCTGTTTGGCCTCTATGTTGTGACATGTTCACTTACATTTTAATTAGGGAAGTAGCAAAAAAGAAATTCCTCTCCACACTAAGCCTTAGACTAATGAAAAGCCTCTGCCAATGATTTCTGGGAATTGAATTGGAAGTCAACATAAAATAAAATTGAATTGAATAACGAGGAGGCTATATTTAAGTGCATTTCTTTATATGACATGGAAGTGATGGAAAATGTGGGAAAACACATTCTTAGTAGAAGACCTAATTTGGATTGGATCGTTATATTATTTTTCAATATTGATGATTTCATAGTGCACAAATTAGATGAATCGGCTAAGAGGACCATTTTTATTGGCATGGCTTAGTTTAGTGAATTTGGGTTTTAAAACTTTCAAAGGTAGTTTGAGGAATTTCGTGAAGCTTTTTGGGGTCCAAAAACTTTCACTTTCACTAGAACCTTTGTTAGGTCCCTATATTACTAGTGTAGTCTCTTATTGTTGTTAGTGTAGCCCCATTATTATTTTTGTTGTACCCCTGTAACCCCTATATTGTTATTATTGTGCCAATAAATTCCTATTTTTAGGCCGACTCGGATTATATTGTGACCCCATGGACTCCTATATATAGAAATGAGGTTTTTTCATTTGTATCATCCAAGAATTGTTCATTTATGTAATGAAAAGGAGGTTGTCCCCTCAAAGTGGTTTATTCCTAAGGCATTGATCTCTATTTTCTTCTATTTTTGGAGCTGGTTTCATGACATTTGGTATCAAAGCTTTGGATTCTAGGGTTTCACTACTCCAAACAGGTCATCGTGGCATTTTCTCTATAACGTTTTTTCTACGAAAGTTCAGAAGCTAAAATTTTTACCATGTGAGGCAGACATCCGGAGGAACTTTGTGTAAACATTTCAAATCTTGGTTCGCAATATTTTTGGAGATATGATCTGTGGAAGTTATGGTTTTTTCAGGCTCCCGAATTTAATCTCAAAGAGGTGACCATGGGAAAATCGTCATAACTCTCTCTTTGAACATTGGATTGGAACTATGTAAGAAGTTTCCAAAAGTACACGAACTGTACTTTCCTGTGTATCAATTTTAGAGACAAAGGAGGAAAAAGTGACACGTGCCACACCATACAAGTTCGCTCTACTGAACTAGTCCATAATTAGGTTTGCTATACATAAGAATCAAGAAATAATCGAGCGTTGAGGACAACACTTGTTTGAAAGAGAGGGGCATGTTAGGTACCTATATTACTTGTGTAGTCCCTTATTGTTGTTAGTGTAGCCCCCTTATTGTTATTGTTGTACACCCATAACCCCCATATTTTTATTATTGTGCCATTACATTATTATTGTTAGGTCGGCTAGGATTATATTGTGACCCCATGGACTCCTATATATAGAAAGGAGGTTGTGTCATTTGTATCATCCAAGAATTGTTAATTTATGTAATGTAAAGGAGGTTTCCCCCTGGAAGTGGCTTATTCCTAAGGCGTTGATCTCTCTTTTCTTCTATTTTTGGAGCTGGTTTCATAACAACCTCCTAACATTTCTTGTACTCATATACCTTTCCAATGGCGAAATAAATACTTGAAATGGAGTTCATATGCAAAGTTATGCCACCCAAAGGTTGAAATTCTTATTCTTTCCACCATAATGCGAGAGGATACCATAATAGCCCCATTACTAATAGCAAAGGGGATCACTATATGACCAAGATGATGAATACTCTAGAAGATTCAAATTGTAGCTCATATTTGGGAAATAATGATTTATATTTAACCCCTAGTTGGCTCTTTGGCCATGTTATTTATAACTAGAGCACCAGGAAGAAAAGGGGTTTCATTCTATTTGAGAAGATTTTGTTCCATAGATGAGAAGAGTGGTTATGAGTGGATAGACTGAGAGAAATTAGAGTGCCTTTGTTTTTTGCAGTAGCCCACCGAACACAAGTCTCACTCCCTTATACCTGCAGTCATTTGACTTTAGAAAGACAGTGGATAAACATCACCGACCCTTTATGTGCTATAATGTATTTTTTTATATAAGTTTTAATATTTTCCATAAAATAAAACCCAAGTAAAATAAGTTGCATACTTGTAAATTTGCAATTATATTGTCATGAACACTCTATGAAAGAAAACCTTTGAATTATATTATTATCATCCATCCATTTTATTTTCATTTTGTTAAATAAAACACTAATGAATAAATACACTTTTTCTTTCTCTTTCTAATATGTCTCTATTTCTTTATGATTTTTTCTCAAATTATTTCCCATCAATGCCATCCTCTTCTTGTCTATGGAGAAATCCTCCCATTACAATGAAACACAAGTTCTTCTCATGGGTGTTGTTCAATAGTTATTTTCATATTAATATATTGTTCAATAGTTCTTTTCATATTAATAGATTAATTATTTTTTTGAGGTAATATCACCTATTTTTAATCATAATATATTAAAAAAATGTTATTGGAAACCATCTCATTTTCATTTAACACATTAACTATCTGTATGCATGATATTTTTTTCGTAATTTCACTAGCTTCTCATCTCCTCAAAATATAGAAAATAAATGTCATTAAAAAATCATTAGTTTTTGGTTTAACATATTAACGATGTATATGCATAATGTTTTTGATGTAATATCACTCATTTCTCATATTCTAGAAATACATAAAAATAAATGTCATTGAAAATCATATGCTTTTAGTTTAACATATTAAAGATGTATATGCATGATGTTTTGAGGTAATATCTCTCACTTTTCATCTCTTTGAAATATAGAAAGAAAATATCAATGGAAATCATATGATTTTTGGGAAAGTGTTTTTTTCAAATATGCATAAGAGTTCTTTCATATTCACTATTTGCATGCATAGTGTTTTTTATGTAGTTATTTTATTTATTTAAAAAAATTATAATATATGAAATGAATTGAATAAATAATTTGATGGTATATATTTTTTTATAATAATTTATGTAAGAATATAAAATATTGTGTAATAATAAATTTTATAATTTTAAGATTAATTTATATTTTTATTAATTAGAATACTATCACGATGGACTCTTCATATAGAAAGACAATTAAGTTAGTATAAGTCAACCTTTTCCCAAGTGTTAATCAATTTTTCATGTTGTGCAATAGGTTAGGACTAATGGGATAATTAAAGTCCAAGTGTATCACCTAAGTATCAATTGATCTCTAGGTTAGTCATATCACCCGCCCTTTATGTGCTATAATGAAACTCACCAAGTTTGGAAATTATGGTGACTGACGTGGATAATGTTCTACACTAGCTATGTAGATTATGATAATTTGGTTTTTTGTATCATGTTCTATACATGGCATAAATGGTAGCCTCCTCCCTTGGCATCTATTATGGGTAATTTTCCAACCACATTTTATATTTCTCTCTAGTTTTCATTTCTTTTTCAATCATATAGATTGGATTTTCCCTTCGCCATCGTAGTTCTAGCTCCTATTTCATTACTCTCTTTGCTCAATAACCTTCAAGATTCAATCATTGGCCACCCCTCTTATCCATCTCCACATTTAATTTTTAAATTAATCCAAATCCTCTTTATCTATTTGTTCACTGTTTTTTCTATTATGTGGTGGGTTTAATCTATCTCCTTTATCACTCCCATATCACCCAATATTCTTTCCTCATTCATTCTCTATGCCCTCTATGGTGTGACATGTTCACTTACATTTTAATGAGGGAAGTAGCAACAAAGAAATTCCTCTTTGCACTAAGTCTCAGACAAATTAAAAGTCTCTTCCAATGTTTAATAGGAATTGAATTCAGAGTCAACCTAAACTAAAATTGAATCGACTAACGAGGAGGCTATAGTTAATTGGATGTTTATATATGACATGAAAGTGATGGAAAATGCAGGACAATGGGTTCTTGATAGTAGACCTAATTTGGATTGGATGCTTTCATAATGCACAAATTGGAGGAATCAGCTAAGAGGATCATTTTTATCGGCGGGTCTTAATTTGGTGAATTGGGGTTTTAAACCTTCCATAGGTAGTTTGAAGAATTTCCTGAAGCTTTTTGGGGTCCAAAAACTCTCACTTTCACTTGAACCTCCTAACGTTGCATGTACTCATATACGTTTCCAATGGCGAAAGAAATACTTCAAATGGAGTTTGTATGCAAAGTTATGTTGCCAAAAAGTTGAACTTCTTGTTTTGTCCATCATAATTCAAGAGGATTCTATAATAGACCCATTACTAATATGAAAGGGGATATTTATATGACTATGAAGATGAATACTCGATAAGATTCAAATTGTAACTCATATATGGGAAATAATGAGTTTTATTTAACCCCTAGTTGGCTCTTTGGCCATGTTATTTATAAATAGAGCACTAGGAAGAAAAGGGTTTTCATTATATTTGAGTACATGTTTTTCCATAGATGAGAAGAGTGGTTGTCAGTGGGTAGAGAGAGAGAAACTAGAGAGACTTTTTGTTTTACAATAGCCAACTAACCACGAGTCTCACTCCTTTATAATTTCAACCATTTGAATTTAGACAAAGCGAAAGTGGATAAACCTGACCTTCGAGTTAGGCTTTATCTAGTAAGGTTCTCGTAGAGAATATCTTGTGTCATTATGGTTGTGAGTTTTTTTTTTTCATTATCATCTAGTTTCCCCAAACCATATATTACATGGATTAGTAGATATAGTAATTTAATAAATCCAGGAATCTAAGGAAAATTACCCTCGTAGTATATATTTTAAAATTTCAGTATATTTTATCATATCCACTGTGGAAAATATTCAATTGAGTTTCCACAGTAGTTTATGAATAATTTTGATATTAGAGAAGGTTTATTTGGATTTATTGTGGGGAGTTGCAAAGGATCCAAATCAGTTAGGCTGAAATTCATAAAACCACTTCCACAGATAAAACTCTATTGATAACCCTCAAGATCTAATAAAGGAGAGATTCAAAAAACTCGAAGAGTAGGTCACCTGTATTAATTATAATATGAACCTTATCATGGCATATTCAGAAAATAATTTCAAAATCGAAGAAGGTTTAGGTTCCAACTTGGAGGTCAAATGAGAGAGAAAATTGTGGGATTGAAAAGAGCTAGAGAAAGAGGCTAAGTGATAACTTGAAAAAGAATAACCTAGTTCGAATTCCAAGAATCATTCACAATCCCTATTCAAGATGGAAGAAAAGTTAAAATCAAGCCATATCAGAGCAAGATTGATGCTTTCAAATTAAAACGTCGGTTGCAATACTTAGATTTTTTTTTTCTTTCAATACATAGGGGAAGAACAAAAGTAATATTCTTCTTAGTTCAACCTAGAGGATCATGTCTTCACATTTTAGGAAGGACATATGGAAACCATGAGGCTAGATGGGGATCCTTTGGTGAACAAGTGGGAGGATTAAAAAAAATATCATAAAGTCTTGTTTCTACCGTATTAGCAATGTAGAGGACCATTGGATGTGCTAGCATTACTTTAGGTAGAAGAAATGGGTAAAGTATGCATGAGTACATTATAAAATTAAAGAAGATGGAAATAATGTTGGGTATCTCTCCCAATAACCTAGAAGTAATTATCAAGTATTTGGGGGGTATACACAACCATCTGTTGAAGAAAGGGATGTTGCTCAAACTTAAAATGGTGGATGAGGCTTGTGTACAAGTGAAATACCTAGGAAGCATAGGGAAAAAAATGCAAATAAAGTGGGTTGAAGCAGAAAAACACTAAGAAGCTTCTGAATAAAGGAAGAAGAAATGGAAAGTGGGGAAGAAAAAAATTACAACAACGACAACATACTAGTGCAAAGATCCCAAAAATCACTAAAAACACTATTATATCGATGGTCATAGAGAAGAAAATAACTGGAAACTACACCGATAACTCAACTCGAAGAATCATAAGAAGGATGGAAGAAGAAAATACCATTGCCACATATTTGACTAGTTAGGTGGAAAAAACATGAACATGAATGAGAATATTACATGCACATCAATGCGGAACTTGTGAATCTAGGTATATTTCAACAATAATAAAATAATGAGATGACTAAAATCTTCCATATAAAGTTATAGGTCAAGAAGTTGAAAATTGACGCTCTATTCAACTTAGTAGCATAGGAAAATATCATTGTAAAAGAGTTGGTCAAAAAAAAATTATTGGACGTTCATGACCATCCTATCCCACATCCATTGAGATGGGTCAAAAAGGAGGTTGAAATAAAGGTAAAAAATAGTGTATAACCAAATTTCCTATTAGTGCTGACTTACTATTGATGAAGTAGAATTGGATATTGTTCCACCTGAGGTATGTGGAGTTTTTTTTGGGAGTCCCTAGATGCACATGCATTATGTGATATACATATAGAGATCCAACAAGTGCCATATCATAAAGGATGTAAAATTATTCATCATCAATGAACACATGGGAAATTCAAATATCTTGCTCATAAGTGCCAACCAATCCAAGAAACTGATCAATTCTATCAAGGAGTATGTTCTAATATTTTTAAGAGAAAATAAATATATAGGAGAGTTAATGAGGGCCAAGTTATCATTGGAGGTTTTACTAAGGATTAGAAACAACAAATGGAAGAGCTTCTATAGCATACATGGGTATGTTCCGATACCCTAAAGATGGGATACCGCCCAAGACAAAAGTTGAGAATGAGATCTAGGTTTTTCTAGAATCTTTGTTTCAAAACATGAGGTTGTATAGGTTCCTTCTTTCACAAATTTTTGATACTTTATTTCTCAAATTTTCTCCCTAAGATCATACCTTACTATATTTTATGCCTCACCTTCACTAATTTTTCCATAATACCGATCATTTATACAGTAACTCTAGAGGGGCAAATAATATTATAAAAATATTCATATTTTTTAATGTGTTTGAAAAACAAAATAATTAACCTCACAAGTTGTTGAAACATCACATTTTCCATTGTATGTATGTATCACCCCTAGTGTTGTTTTCCTATAATGGATATTTATTTATTTTTCTCTTCAAGCATTTGCACTTTCTGCGTAAACAATAACACCTGTACAAAATTGTTGTAATGCTCAAAACATGAAAATTGGGTTCCATGACTCTTTTATATTTTCCTTGGGAATTTCGAATTACAATCATTAGTGGCACCTATATTGCATATTATGGTCTATCTCAATGACAACAAGTTAACTAGATATAACAAAATTAACACTTATTGTCATTATAAGAAAGTAGTATGAATCAAAATTTAGATTTTTTAAAGCAAAAAATGTATTTGTTATATACCTTCCAACAATTATGAGTTTAACAATTTTTTTAAAATTTTAACTAATATTTTTAGTAGTAATGTTGTTATTTCAAAATTATCTTGGTGATTCAGAGATAAAAAAGAGGCTAAAAAATGAAAGTACTTGGAATATCCTAAAACTCACATTAAATTGTAGTGTTCTTCATCCTCAATTCAACACCTTATGAAGTTATGATGTTCTGAAGTTTTGGCCCAATAGCTAAAACATCAACAACATAATAAACTAGGGTGATGATTTTGGAGTCCATATAGCTTACATGATTAATTGATTGTGCAGGGTAAAATGTCAATACAAACCAACCCAAGCTCAATAAGTGGGAGGTCCGTATTGAGGCACGTGGCAATATTTTATTGGTCGTTGTTGATTGGGTGGACCAATCATGAGGTGCCACGTGACCCACTGAGAGGGCAACACATGGCCCTCTATGGTTGGAATTTTTTTTATAAGAGTCGAAGAACCTTGATAGGGTTCAACCCCTAGACCTCCCATAATGCATAACAATGTCTTACTACCAAGCCATCACAGTGGTTCTTGTTAACCATAGGTCGTGATTTATATTTGAAATAGTGTTATTTTGGTTCTTAAGGGAGTTATTGGCAGAATTAAAGAGGCAACAAATAACACCTTTTGTGGCAAGAATATCGTCGGCTCTAGGATAATTTGTTGCTCGATGGAGTGTGTAAATGGTGAATTTATCACATAGTTAGCATGTTTTTGCAATTTGCAGGGCATTATATAGGAGAGATTGGTTCCAAGAGACATATCTTGCTCAATTTCTAACATTTTTGAGCTCAATAAGATCCTAGATAGGGGTTTTTTAGGGTCTTGAAATCAATGGAAGCCTTAGATTTATAATTTGAGCACTGCATGATGGAGTTTTTTTAGAGTCAAGTCCTTTGGGTCTAGAGGAAAAGACAATTTTGAAGCAAGGTGGACGCATATTTGAGCATGGAAAGAGACTAGTTAAGACGTTTTCCAATCTTCTAGTTTCATCTGCAACAGCTATTACTTCAGTAGAGAAACTATTTTCATTCTTTTCTCATTTTTCTTATGAGAGACGCACTTTTCAGCTCTTCATTGTGAAGTAGTTACATGTTTATGCTTTTTTATTTCAGGTGGAGTATAAGGACCTATTGCGAGAGAGTCCTTTTTATGTTGACAATCATGACTTGCTATAGGGAGTCATATTTTTTAGTGAAAATTCTTTGTAGGAGAATATTTATTTGTAGGATAAACAAGCCACTCTAGAGTCGACAATTTGTAACATGCGCGCTTGCTGCTGAAATCAATATAGAGGTCTAGCCATTAGAGAAAGGCCCGGAGACGTAGCCCACGATGTATGGACTCCATTATCACTTTTTTTTTTTGTCTCTTCATGATTTTCATCTTGAGTTTCATATAAATATGTTTCAATTTTAATTTCATGCGAAAAGTTAATTCATTATCCTTGAATAGGTTGTGAAACTAATTTTACATTTTAAAGACCCAAGTTTATGAGGCTTGCAAAGTGTGAGAGGATGATTGAATTTTTTTATCCCATTTTCATATCACATGGTATTTGAATGTGTTTTGACCACATTGCTAGTATGGGAAAGAAACTGAAGCATGAAATACTCCAAGAGTTGAAGGATATGAACCTATCTCTTTGAGTGGAGAATTTCAAGCTAAGGAGATTGCTTGAAGTTGCATAGTATTTTTTTAGTCGTAATTTTTATTTGTTTATTAATTCAAAAAATTATAATATATGAAATGAACTGAATAAATAATTTGATGGTATACATTTTTTATAATAATTTATGTAATAATTTAAAAATATGTTTAATAATAAATTTTAAATTTTAAAATTAATTTATATTTCTATTAATTATAATTCGACGAGTATGGACTCTTCACATAGAAAGATGATTAATCTAATATAGGGCAACCTTATACTAAGTTTCAGTCATTTATTTATGATGTTTCATGAAGCTACCATTAATGGGATAATTAAAGGCCAAGTGTATCATCTAACTACCAATTTATCTCTAGTTTAGTCATATCACCCGCCCTTTATGTGCTATAATGACACTCACCAAGTTTGGAAATTATGGTGTTTTTGTGTTATAATCACAGGAACCAAGTTTGGAAATTGTGGTGATTGGTGTGGCTATTTTTCTATACTATCTATGTCGATTGTGATACTTTGGTTTTTTGGATCATGTAATATCCATAAATGGTGGCCTCCTCCCCTAGAATCTATTATGGGTAACTTACCAATGACATTTTATCTTACTCTCTAGTTTTTGTTTCTTTTTGTGTCATTTAGATTGGTTTCTTCCCTTTACATCCTAATACTACCTCCTATTTCATTACTCTCTTTGCTCCATAGCCTTCAAGCTTCGATCCCTAGCCACCCCTCTTCTCAAATCCATATAAATCTTCTTTATCTATTTTTTCACTCGTTTTTCTCTCATATGGCACTAAGTTTAAGCTATCTCCTTTATCACTCCCCTATCACCCAATCTTCTTTCCTCATTCATTATTTGTGCCCCCTATGTTGTGACATGTTCACTTACATTTTAATTAGGGAAGTAGCAACAAAGAAATTGCACTCCACACTAAGGCTCAGACTAATGAAATGTCTCTGCCAGTGATTAGTAGGAATTGAATTTATTAGTCGACCTAAACTAAAATCAAGTAGAGTCACGAGGAGAGTATAGTTCATGCATGTTTATATATGACATGGAAGGGATGGAATACGTAGGTGAATGTGTTCTCAATATTAGACCTAATTTGTATTGGATCATTATATTATTTGTTAATCTTGATGCTTTCGTAGTGCACAAATTGGATGAATTGGATAAGAGGAACAATTTTATTGGTCAATCTTAGTTTTGTGAATTGGGGTTTTAAACCTTCCAAAGGTAGTTTGAGGAATTTCTTGAAGATTTTTGGGGTCCAAAAACTCTCACTTTCTCTTGAAACTCCTAACATGTTTTGTGCTCATATACCTTTCCAATGGCGAAAGAAATACTTCAAGTGGAGTTTGTATGCAAAGTTTTGCCACCCAAAAGTTGAACTTTTTGTTTTGTCCACCATAATTTGAGAGGATGCCACAATATCCTCATTACTAATAGGAAAGGGGATAGCTATATGACCATGACTACGAATACTCTATAATATTCAAATTATAACTCATATTGTGGAAGAATTAGCTATATATATATATATATATATATATATATATATATAACTAAACTAAATCACTCGATGTTTTCTCTAATTAAATATTTCATTTTTACTAAACAAATCACTCTATGTATTCTCTAATTAAATATTATCTTTTGACCAAACATAAGATAATTTGGCATAGATTTTGGTGTGGATTTAAAAGTGGAAAACACAGCCTAAGTAAAAAAATGCTTTAAATTAATTTAAATCTAAGTATTTTTTATTGTTTTCTAATATTCTCATATTTTGAGCAATAAATCATATATCAATTCTTATTTAATACTTATATTTTCAGATTTTATCTTTATTATTAAAATTTGAATCTTAATACCAATTATTCTTTATCCACACACTCTCACACATATCAATTCTTATTTAATACTTGATATTTTCAGATTTTGTCTTTATTATTAAAATTTGAAACTTAATACCAGTTATTTTTTATCCACACACTCTCACACAAATTTTCCCATCCAAAAAGAAGTAATTTTGGTTTTAATTCCTTTTAACCAAACTATGTGAGTTTAATCTTTTGAAAGGATGCCCAAATGATTATACCTAACAAATTGTGAAAGGTGACATCGATGTTTTCTCTTATTAAATATTTCCTTTTAACCAAACTATATCTTTGTACTCTTATGAAAGGATGCCCAAAAATAGTATACATGAAAAATTGTGAATGGTGACATCGATGTTCTTTTTGATTAAATATTTTCTTTTAACTAAAAAATTACTTGATGTTTTCTAGAATTAAATATTACTTTTTAAGGAAACTTAATCAAATGAATAGAAACACAACATAATTTGAAAACAAAAACTTAGAAAAAACATAAAATGCATGCTAAGAGTACCAACAATCTGAATCAAACCTAGAAATCAGTAAGAATCATCCACACCATTTCCCTTGAGGGATCCATTCCATTAGTATTTATGCATCTCAAAAGTTTGGTAGAGAGAAACATGAATCTTCTTTCACCTTTACTCACACATGGGGTGGAATATAATAGCCATATGCCAAGTGTAATTCAAGGTCATGCTTAGTGTGAAATCAATCAATTTCACTTCTTACTACTGGAAAATGTTTAATTCTAAAACTAATGAATGAATTCTACAAATGATGGTCTTCTTTTCATGTTTATGACACCACTCATGTTGCATCATAAAACACTCATTGCAAACATTCCCTAAAATTTCCATCTTCCCCATATCTTAACACTTAATTTCCATTAGGAGATTTGAGTCACAAGGCTCTTTTTCCTAGCATACCCACCCCTATAGGATGTTCATATTTATTCATCTCATACCCACCCCTATAGGATGTTCATATTTATTCATCTCATATTTTCTCTACTGTTAATAGAGGCTTTCCATTATAACCTTATAAGAACACTCTAATCCCTAGGACAATTGCCTTGTTCAGGGGAGAAAGGAATATAAGGGGAGCTAGTAAGTTTTTTACTTGCAGTTATGTTAGTAGCTTTGGATATAGTTAGTGAGAGTGTGGTTATTTTCTTAGTGTTTGACTTGTAAGAGCCCTTTCAAATTTTTACCTTTTTTTACCAAAAACTAAATCCTTTCAAGTCTAAAAAGCTAGGACAATGAAAGACATGTTCAAAAGATTGATATACCATATGACTTCATATATGATCTTTGGATTATCTTTGATAAAAGGCTACTCACCTAGATATAGTAACCCAAATACATACACAATATGATGTCAAGGACTAAAGATTCATAACCACTTGTAGAGCTTAAGTGTGTTTCAAATAGTATGCCTAAAAAATACAACATTAAAATTATGCAAAATCATTCACTAAAATATTCTCATATCACATAAACAATATCAATTAGAGTATCTCAGCATATATAGATATCATTATAACTGCATCCATTTTATGAAATATATTTTCCTTCAAATTATACTTAAGAAAAAAAATATTTAGCCTTCTTCATTAACAAAATATCAATTTTTTATTTAAACAATAAAAAATAATAATAATTAAAATAACCCTTAACCATATTAAATGAGTGAAAACACAATATTAAAAAGTTACGATTATATTTTTAAGTAAAAGGGCAAATAAATAATCCTAAATAAATTTAAATAGAATTTGAAAACACATGTATAAGATTTTTTTTAATTTTTTAATTATATATATATATATATATATATATTTTTTGTTTTTATCGTTAAATTAATAATATATATTAATTTATTTTCGGTTAACATTGACTCAAAATAATATAAAAAAAATAATATTAATTATTTAAAAAAATATTTATTAAATAAAGAAAAAAGATATGCGCATGTCTAACCACGCGAATCAAAGTTGACCTGGAAACATATCAATCCAAATCCTTTTAATCACATCAACCATGTGGAAAGGAGAGAAAATAAAAGTTCTCATTCCAAATTTTTAAAGCACCGGGGAAAAACAAAAATCACTTGAAATTTTTTTATTCCAAATTTTACATCACATTAACCATTTATACAGAGGGAAGACAGTCTGTAGAATAAGGCTCGTCTAAAAACATGATTCAATATATAATTTTACACAATAGAATCCTGAAATGCGCATCAATGGTCATGCATTAGCATATAAACCGGAAAACTACACAACATTTTCACCTTAAGCCATTGTTGTTATTGTAAATTTCTCATTCCAAAATTTAAATCACCTTAATCACTTTTACAAAAGGAACATTGAATCCTGAAATGGTCATGCATTAACATATAACCAGGTCAATTACAAACCTTTTTCACTTGAACCAATTGTTGTTATTCTGAAGGTTATATTGAAACTTGGCGGCAAGTGCAATGTGATCTGAGGGATGGTGAGGTGAAGGAAGTGCATCCACTACTTCACACTCATCAATCAGCTCCAGCAGCGATAACACCTTCAAATTCCGCCCACTGTAAAATATGTAATCTAGGGTTCCTCGGAACTCGCAGGAGAAGTTGGTGAAGCGAGGCTCCCGTGTGCCAACATCCATTTTCTTAACAATTTCTGCCCGGTGTACATTGCATGTAAAATAACTTGAATAAGCACTCATTAGAGAAAATGTATGCCGAAACTTCTCAACGGGTCGCAATACAAAATCTGGATCATTATCCAAATCCCTGTGAGCCGGATCAACATAACCTTGGGTGAGAAGCGAGTGAACGGCGCTTCCAGGGACAGAATTGAAGTCCCCGCATATGACAAGTGGACCGCAGCAATTTTCTTGGACAAATGATTCCAACTTGTTCAACAGTAGTAAACCTGCCAAAGTTTGACATCTACGTTGTCCGGATTTGCGTGGATGTGGGTGTTGGCTATGCACAGACTGTGACCGGTATTCTTGAAAGACAGGACAACATTCAGTGCAATGTTGTCTTTATGAAATCGACGGGGGAAATTCAGAGCATAACTGCTCAAATTGATGCATTCCTTTTTCAGTTGCTCAAATTGATCCACTCTATAAAAGGTAGCACATCCATCAATAGTTGGGCTGTAGTACCCTCCTCTCTGTTTTGCCTCATACTCTCCTCCATAACCTCGTTTCCTTAATTCTGGATAGAAGAACTCTGAATAATGATCGCCCTGCACCTCCTGCAGGCAAATGATGTCAGCATCATATTTTACTATTTCTGTGAGCAATTTTTGTTTGCGATGCTCCCACTGAAGGGCCGATTGAGGACAGAGGCGGTGCTTTTCAGGAGTAGCATACACTTCAGCCAGCACGTTGTACGTGATGACTGTGAATGATTGACCACGCCAACCACAGTTGCTGTTGACTTTAATCATCTGTCGAGGACGCAGGGGGAGACTCTTAACAGGGCGAGTATACAATATTTTCTTCCCCGCACATTCCAGCAATAATACGCTGCCTATATCCTCCTCGGTGGGTGTATACCATTCCCAGCTTGACACCATCATCTTCAGATTGTCAACGGGTGCGTTGTACTCATCTACTTCTTCAACTGTGTGACGCCTCTGCAACTCTTGGTTCCAGTACTGGATGAAACATTGTTTACAACAATGCATGTGCGTGGATAACCAGTTATCTTCACAATATTTACATTTCAGAGTCGCAACTCGATCAGAATGCACACTGCACATGCGCTTGACCACCTTATACCAACGGTACTCCCCGTAAGTCCTTCCTGCATATTGATCCCCTAACAAGTCTTCTGCACTTAACTCCTTCCAAACAATCGCCTCCACTGTAATCATATCGACTTCTTCAACAGCATCCACTGTAACACTGTTATTCTCAGCTCTCATGGAATTCTGTAACACTGTTAAAGCTGATATATTGGTTGATACCAACTCTGAAAACTAAACCCCCAAACAGATGCAGGGATTTCTTTAGATCGGACCCATCATTATGCACCCCATGACCAAGATAAGTCCTTGACCAGCTGCTGAGGGACAAAGGCAGCTCGAGCACTTGTAACCTAAGTTGAAGAGTAATCACTCACAAGCTTTTCTCAGCAGGTTACCCGTTTTTTAGTAGAAGTTTTGAGCCTCACAGGCTAGGTAAGAGGCTCCCTTAAAACTATTTGTCATTCCCATTGGTGTTTTGGCCAAGTGAGTGATATTACCTCAAAACATCAGGTTAATATTCATAAAGCTCATATGTTGATGCCAATTCTGAAAACTAAACCCCAAAACAGATGCAGGGATTTCTTTAGATCGGACCCATCATTGTGCACCCCATGACCAGCCGCGGAGGCAGAAAGGCAGCTCCAGCATTTGTAACCTAAGTTGAAGATGAATCATTCACAAGCTTTTCTTAAATAGCTTTCCATTTTCATGCAGGTCACCCGATTTTTAGTAGAAGTTTTGAGCCTCACAGACTAGGTATTTCCTTTGGAAGTTTTTATGCGTTTGATTTGGTCTATTTCTGTTTTGATGTCTTTAAAAGATGAACGGAAATATATTTTCAGAACGTATTTGGTCGTCTTTTTTCTGTTTTTTTTAAGCGTGGAAGTGTTTGACTTCATAATTTCCATTTTTATATATACAGTGTTGGAACTTGGAATTCTATTAAAAAAGGTATTGGTTTTTAAATGCAAGTGTTAATAATTGTGTTATTGAAGACAACAAAATACATGCAATAAATTAATATTTAAAATGAACATTTTATTTTCAAACTATGTTTTTCTCATTGCGTGAAGAAAGTATGAAGAAAGTATGGTGGTTTTAAATTATATTGGGTTAAGTTGAATGGTTTTGTATAAAATCTGCTTTCCCTTTTCTTCTGTAATTGTTTTCCATCAATACCAATAAATGATCTCTTTTCGGGTTTCACAATTTTTCCTTAATGTTTATTATTGGTATATTCACCCAATTTTTGGTAGATTATTTGGATGTTCACCCATTTATTGGTAGACGTTATTCTGATATTTTCAAGAATTTTCTTATTTGATCTTCTTGTTTATAGGATTGGATATTTTTTTTTTCAATTTTGTATAGTGCTTGGAAGTCAATTAAGTCTTTTTTTAGTTTAGTTTTGATTTTTTTGAAAGGAAATACTTTTTATTGGATTTTTTTTTTTGTTTGTTTTTAAGTTTGATTTTATTTTTTCAATTTTGTACCAAATATTTATTAAAAATTTTAGTCCTTTTTATATAAGAAGTTTATTACAAATTTCATTTTTTTTTTTTATGTAAGTGTCAATCTTTTCCATACAATAAAACCCCAAGTATTCAATTAACAATAAGTTAAATATCTACTGGTAAATTTTAAATTATATTTTCATCAACTCTCCATTAAAAACAAACTTTTGAATTATATTATTATCATCTTTCCATTTTATTTTGATTTTATTAAATAAAACACTAGTGAATATATTTGTTTTCCCTCTTCTTTGTAATTTGTCTCTACTTTTTTGTCATTTTTTTCTAAATTATTTCCCATCAATACAACCCTCTTCTTGTCCATGGAAAAATCCTCCCATTACAACCCTCTTCTTGTCCAAGGAAAAATCCTCCCATTACAGTGAAGCACAATTTCTTCTCATGGGTGTTGTTCAATAGTTCTTTTCATATTCATATATTGATTATTTTTTTGAGGTGATGTCACCCACTTTTCATCATAATATATTAAAAAAAAATTGTTATTGAAAATAGTTTCATTTTCATTTAACATATTAACCATGTATATGCATGTGTCTTTGACCAAATGTCACTGACTTCTCATCTCTTCAAAATATAGAAAAGAAATGTCATTCAAAAATCATGTGACTTTGGTTTAACATATTAACTATTTATATGCATGATTTTTTTGATGTAATATCACTCACTCTTCTTAACTATAACGATGCATATACACTAGTCTCGAACTATCTTAACTCTGAACCTATGAAGCCCATAGAGTGATCAAATATCTCGAGGTATAAACCTTTCCTCAAGTTTTTCACTCAGAAAAGAGATTTTCACAATCCTCAAGTTTTGCAATTAAAAAATAGGTTTGCACATCGAGATATTTGATCCGTCCTTGCCCTTGATAGATCTAGAGGAGTTAAGATGGATCTAATATGGTTTAATTTTTTATAAAAAAATTACTTAAATTTTTAAAATTAAAGTAGTTTAATTAGTTTCAAATTTTATTAATAGTATATTCATAATTTTTTTAATACAATTATATTAATATATTGTTAATATAATTTTATTAAAATGGTGTACTTATGAAGGAATTCTAGGATAGTCTAATATTGTTAAGATTTTTCTATGTATGTAGGAAAACTTATTTTTCTTATGAATGCAAAGAAACCTAATCTCTTTTCTGAGTATTAACAATCTTAATACATTTTTTTTAACAAAATGGTTTATGATACACAATTAAATTAACAATTTTAAAACCTTAAAAAGCTCATTAGTCTTAAATTAAATGGGATCAATGATTCATTCTTAATATGTTATATATATAATCAAACCTAATCAGTCCATGTTTTCTCTAATTAAATATCTCTTTTTAACCAAACTATACCAGTGTACTCTTCTGAAAATATGCTCAAAAATATTATTGTGCCCGCCCATTCTACAGCCCAGTATGACCCCGATGTGTAAGTATGTCGGAAGCCAAAAAAAAAAAAAAAAAAATCTAAAGAAAAAAAACTCTAAATAATTTTGTCTTTAACAATTACTTACATAGACATAACCATATAAATAAACAATAAAAAATCATTAAAAATATTTTTTGACAATACAAATTTAAAATATGAAGAAGTTTGGGAACACCCAAAAAACAGATATGGTTAATAAATACTAATATAAATAAACCAAAGGTATGGTAAATAAATAAAACCTCTTTGTATACTTACTCAAGAAGCATGGTAAAGAAATAAAGATATAAATAAACTAGAGGTATGGTAAATAAATTTTTTTTTTCTTTATATATATTTACTCAATAAACCTTTTTATATTTACAAAAACTCAAAAAATACTTTATTTAGGTGAAGTCCACATGTCAAATAGTAGGGGACAAATTATTATTAATACCACGAGACAAATACCATGGGCCAAATACCATATCTATAAAAGAGGTATGGTAAATAAATATAAAAGAGTTATAAAGAGGTAAGGTGAATATATACAAATATATCTCATAGGATTAGAAATCAACATCTAATTATATATGAACCATATAGGTCACATACCCTCCACCAAATTATTCTTAATACCATGCAAAAAAAATATTATTAACCCTAACATTAAAATATTAAAATATTAATGTTAGGGTTAATATTATTTTTATCATTATTAAATCTAATACTCATATTAATATATTGTAATATTAATATCATTAAATTTAATAACTTTTGATTAATATAATATTAAATTTGTTATATTAAAATATATATTAATATATCATAATATATATGTTAAATATATATATATATATATATATATATATATATATATATATATATATATAATAATATATATTTTATATATATATATATATATATATATATATATATATATATATATATATGGGACTGAATAGAAAAGACATATAATAGAGGTGTACAAATAGGGGGAGTGACAAGGGAGAGATGGAGATAAACTAAAGGAGAGGGGAAAGGAGGAATGAAGAGAGAGAGAGGTAGAGAAGGGTAAAAGAGGGAGAGGGAGACATAAATATGGAGGTGGGAGAGAGAGAAGGAGAGAGGGAGAAATAAGGAGTGAGGATTGGAGGAGAGGGAGAGAGAGAGAGAGAGAGAAGGGGGGAGGGAGAGGGAGGTAGGAAAGAAAGGGAGAGATAGGAAGGATGAGAAGAGGAGGAGAGAGGGAGGGATAGAGAGATGGAGTTGGAGGGGGAGAAAGGGAGGGAAGAAGAAAGAAAAATGAGAGATGGAGAGAGAGTGTGTATCTTTAGGGGTGAGATAAAGATACATAGAAGGAGTGATGAAGACAAGGGGGAGAGAAGGAGAGAGAAGGAGAAAGGGAGGGATATAGTAACATAGTTGGAGAGAGAGAGAAAGAATGATGGGGAAGAGAGAGAGGAAGAGAGTGATGCGGGAAGATATAGGATTTTAGGGGAGAGAGAGAGAGAGAGAGAAATGGGGGAAGAGAGATGGAGGTAGGAGAGAAAGTGAGAGAGAGAAAGGAAAAGAGAGGGGACTTGCAAGAGGGGAGGAGAGAGGCAGGGATATTGGAGGAGAGAGATAGGGATAGAGAGATGGAGTTGGAGGGGGAGAGAGGGAGGGATACATAGATGGATATGGATGGGGAGAGATGGAGGGAAGAACAAAGACATGGAGAGTGAGTAGTGGAGAGAGAGGTAGTGACAATGGAGATATGGAGAGAGAGTATGTGCGTTTTTGGGTAAGATAAAGAGACAAACAAGGGGATATGGAGATAAGGGGGGAGAGAAGGAGAGAGAGAGGCATATAAAAACAATGTAAGTTGGAAGGTGAAGATAGAGAGAGAGAGAAAGGAAGAGAGAGAGTTAAGAGAGGTAGGGAAAGGGATATGGAGATGAAGGGGGAGAGAGAGGGAGATAAGAATAAAGGCATAGAGAGTTAAAGGTGGAGAGAGAGAGAGAGAGAGAGAGTGATAAGGAATATGGAGAGAGAGGGAGAGAGGAGATCAGGAGGGAAGAGAGATAGAAGCAGGCGAGAGAGAGGGAAGGGGAAGAGAGAGAGAGAGAGAGAGAGAGAGAGAGGGAGGGGGAGAGGAGGAAGGAGTGATAGATCGATAGATTGGATAAAGAGAGTGTATGTTTTGGGGTTGATATATAGAGATAGAGGGAGATATAGATATAGATGGAAGGTGAAGATAAAGAAGATATAGATGGAGACAAGGAGGGAGGGACAAAGATATTGATAGATATGGAGTGTGAGAGCATGTGTGTTTGGTGAGGTGAGATAAAGAGACAAAGAAGGAGAGATGGAGGGATATATAGATAAAGATGGAGGGGGAGAGAGGGAAAAATATTTTTTGCATTAGATGTATTTATTTCAGTGTAAATTGTGATTTCTAATCCTATTTTATTGCTTGGACTAGATGCATTGATTTTAGTGTTTATGTTGAATCCTAATGATATTTGATTACTTTCACTAGATGCATTGATTTCAATGCATATGATTTTTAATCCTATTTGATTGCTTGCACTAAATGCATTGATTTCAGTGTAGATGGTGATTTCTACACATATTTGATTACTTGCACTAGATGCATTAATTTAAATGTAGATGTTGATTTATAAACATATTTCATTTCTTGCACTAGATGCATTGATTTCAATGTATATGATTTGTAATCCTATTTTATTGCTTTCACTAAATGCAATAATTTTAGTGTATATGGTGATTTCTAATCCTATTTGATTGCTTGCACTAGATGCATTGATTTTAGTGTATATTTTTAATCCTATTTGATTACTTGCACTAGATGCATTGCTTTTAGTGTAGATGTTGGTTTCTAATCATATTTTCTTACTTGCACTACATGCACTGATTTCAGTGTAGATGTTGATTTATAATCCTATTTTATTACTTGTATTATATGCATTGATTTCAGTGTATATGGTGTTTTCTTATCTTAGGTATGATGTTTACTACAACAGCTCGAGCTAAATATTTAAATGGTACTATTATTCACATTTTCTATCATTCAGTATTATTACATTGTCACTTTGCATTCAATTTTTTTTTGAATATTATTACATTGTCACTTTGCATTCAAAATTTTTATTCGAGTAGTCTTTAGTGCGAATTTTTGAAGGCTTTTACGGTGACTTTTTACGGTGTAATTTCTCTAAATTCCGGCAGGAATTTATTGAAAAGAGAAGTTTGATTGCTAAATTTGCACAATCAAGTGCCCTAGAAGTTTTTGAGGGTGCTGAATCCATATATGGAGTTAAGAAAATAGTTTGAATAACAAAAACCAAGATTTTACCTCAAAAATTTTCACCGACTTCAAAAAGTTATTTTATTGTATTTATCATCTCAAGAAATTGAGGTAACTAAGTAAAATTAAAATTAAAATGACTTGATAAATCAGAGACATATTTAGCATATTTAAAATGGTTATATTAAAATTATATGTATTTACATATTATTGATAAAATTAATCATATGTAGCTCATATTATCGATATATTCGTTTGCGGCACACGACTGAAACCACCCTAGATCCGTCTTAACTATGGATCTATCAAGCCCCTAGAGGGATCAAATATCTCTAGGTGCAAACCTTTCATGAAGTTTTGCACTCGAAAAGGAGATTTGGACCTGGAGAGATTTGATCTCTCTCAATGCTTGATAGATCCAGAGTTAATATGGATCTACGCTGGTAAATATTATTTCCCACTTGGCATAGCGAAGGAACCCTTCCTTAGCAATATTATTTCACACTTTGCACTGTGCCAAAATTCTTTGTAAAAATAGAATTTCACACTTTGTTTTTCGTGCTATTTATATAAATAGAGAGAAGTGATTTTTCATTAAGGCTATAACATTAGTTAAGATTAGATTATATTTTTAGTAAGTTTTAAGTTAAATATTAAACATTACATGTTTATGTTCACGTTTACATTTGTACATGAGATCTACCCCAATAAAAACTGCATGTTTACATTTACATTTAAATATGTAATGTTAAACATTGCATGTTTATGTTTAGGTTTACATTTTTAGGTGATATCTACCCCATAAAAATTACAAGTTTATGTTTACATTTACATTTACATTTACCTTTACCTGAGATCTACCACCATACATGTTAAACATTTACCTTTACATTTACATTTAAGTTTTTATTTGAGACCTACCCCATAGGTTTTATTTATTTACCATATATTTTCTTTTTAGTGCTCGTATAAAAAGAGGTTTTATTTATTTACCATACCTCAGGTTTATTGATATTTTTATTTATTTAGCATACCTCTTTTTTGAGTGTTCCTATAAAAATAGGTTTTATTTATTTATCCTACGCTTTCTTTCTTTAAATTCCTATTTATTTATCATACCTTTTTTCTTGAGAGTTGGTAACTCTCTTTATATTTTCAATTTACATTGTGTTTATAAAAATTAATATTTAGATCCATATGACATTAAAAAATTTAAATGTTAAACATTATGTTTAAGTTTACAAGTAATTGTTTTACATGAATAATATTCTTTGAATCCTAATTTTTATTTATTTATTTATTTACAAAAATTATAATATATGAAATAAATTCAATAATTAATTTGATGATATGCATTTTTTATAATAATTTATGTAAGAATTTAAAAATATGTTTAATAATAAATTTGAAAATTTGAAAATTAATTTTCTTTCCATTAATTATAATATGAGTATGGACTTTTCACATAGAAAGATGATTAAGCTAATATAGGGAAACCTTATCCCTGTGTAGGAAGCTAGGAATAATGGGATAATTAAAGGCCAAATGTATCATCTAAGTACCAATTGATTTCTAGTTTAGTCATATTGCTCGCCCTTTATGTGCTATAATGACACTCACCAAGTTTGGAAATTATGGTGATTTTATGTGTTTTAATGACACTCATCAAGTTTGGAATTTATGGTGATTTTATGTGTTTTAATGACACTCACCAAGTTTGGAAATTATGGTGATTGATGTGGATACTGTTATACACTACCTATGTGGATAGTGATACTTTGGTTTTTTGGACCATGTGATATACATGCCATAAATGTTGGCCTCCTCCCATGGCATTTATTATGGTTAAGTTACCAACCACATTTTATATTTCTCTCTAGTTTTTGTTACTTTTTAAGTCATTTAGATTCATTTTTTCTCTTGCCTAATCCTACCTCCTATTTCATTATTGTCTTCGATCAATAGCCTTCAATATTAGATCCTTGGCCTCCCTTCTTCTCCATCTCCACATTTACTTCTCAAATCCATTCAAATCCTCTTAATCTCTTTGTTCACTTGTTTTTCTAAAATGTGGTGGCTTTAATATATCTCCTTTATCACTCCCCTATCACCCAAAATTATTTCCTCATTAATTCTTTTTGGCCTCTATGTTGTGACATGTTCACTTACATTTTAATCAGGGAAGTAGCAACAAATAAATTCCTCTCTGCACCAAGGCTCGAAGAAATGAATGGCATCTGCCAATGATTAGTAGGAATTGAATTGGAAGTCAACGTAAACTAAAATTGAATCGACTAGCAAGGAGGCTATAGTTTAGTGCATTTTTATATATGACATGGAAGTGATAGAAAATGTGGGCCATTGCCTTCTCAATAGAAGAACTAATTTGGATTGGATCATTATATTATTTTTCAATCTTGATGCTTTCATAGTGCACAAATTGGATGAATCGGCGAAGAGGACCATTTTTATTGGTAGATATTAGTTTAGTGAATTGGGGTTTTAAACATCCCAATGATAGTTTTATGAATTTTGTGAAGCTTTTTGGGGTAAAAAAACTCTCACTTTCACTAGAACCTCCTAACAATTTTTTTACTCATATACCTTTCCAATGACGAAATAAATACTTCAAATGGAGTTCATATGCAAAGTTATGCCACTGAGAAGTTGAAATTCTTGTTTTGTCCACCATAATTCGAGAGAATGCCACAATAGCCCCATTACTAATAGGAAAGGGGATATCTAGTTAAACATCCACTCACTTCTCATATTCTAGAAATACATAAAATAAATGCCAATGAAAATCATATCATTTTAGTTTAACATATTAACTATGTATATACATGATTTTTTTAGATAATATCTCTCACTTTTCATCTCCTCTAAATACAGAAAGGAAATATCAATGGAAATCATATGATTTTTGGGAAAGGTTTTTTTTCATATATGCATCAGAGTACTTTCATATTCACTATTTACATGCATAATAATTTTATGCTGTTACTTTTATTTACTTATTTATTTTAAAAAATTATAATATGTGAAATGAATTGAATAAATAATTTGATGGTATATATTTTTTTATAATAATTTATATAAGAATATAAAAAATTTGTTTAATAATATATTTTAAAATTTTAAAATTAATTTATATTTTTATTAATTATAATACTATTATGATTGACTCTCACATAGAAATATAATTAAGTTAATATAGGGTAACCTTCTCTCAAGTGCTAATCATTTTTTGATGATTTTGCATTAAGTTAGGATTAATGGGATAATTAAAGGCCAAGTGTATTAGGTGACTACTAATTGATGTCTAGATTAATCATATCACTCGACCTTTATGTGCTATAATGAAACTCACCAAGTTTGGAAATTATGGTAACTAATGTGGCTATTGCTCTACACTATCTATGTAGATTGTGATAATTTGGTTTTTTTTTATCATGTGCTATACATGTCATAAATGGTCACATCCTCCCCTCGCATCTATTATGGTTTGCCAAAAAGTTGAACTTCTTGTTTTGTCCATCATAATTCAAGAGGATTCCATAATAGACCCATTACTAATATGAAAGGGGATATTTATATGACTATGAAGATGAATACTCGATAAGATTCAAATTGTAACTCATATATGGGAAATAATGAGTTTTATTTAACCCCTAGTTGGCTCTTTGGCCATGTTATTTATAAATAGAGCACTAGGAAGAAAAGGGTTTTCATTATATTTGAGTACATGTTTTTCCATAGATGAGAAGAGTGGTTGTCAGTGGGTAGAGAGAGAGAAACTAGAGAGACTTTTTGTTTTACAATAGCCAACTGACCACGAGTCTCACTCCTTTATAATTTCAACCATTTGAATTTAGACAAAGCGAAAGTGGATAAACCTGACCTTCGAGTTAGGCTTTATCTAGCAAGTTTCTCGTAGAGAATATCTTGTGTCATTATGGTTGTGAGTTTTTTTTTTCATTATCATCTAGTTTCCCCAAACCATATATTACATGGATTAGTAGATATAGTAATTTAATAAATCCAGGAATCTAAGGAAAATTACCCTCGTAGTATATATTTTAAAATTTCAGTATATTTTATCATATCACTTGTGGAAAATATTCAATTGAGTTTCCACGGTAGTTTATGAATAAATTTGATATTAGAAGGTTTATTTGGATTTATTGTGGGGAGTTGCAAAGGATCCAAATCGAGTTGGTAGAAATTCATAAAACCACTTCCACGGATAAAACTCTATTGATAACCCTCAAGATCTAATAAAAGAGATTCAAAAACTCGAAGAGTAGGTCACGTGTATTAATTATAATATACCTTATCATGGCATATTGGAGAAAATACTTTGAAATCAAAGAAGGTTTAGGTTCCAACTTGGAGGTCAAATGAGCGAAGTGACAGGATTGAAAAGAACTAGAGAAAGAGGCTAAGTGATAACTTGAAAAATAATAACCTAGTTAAAAATACATGAATCATTCACAATACCTATTCAAGATTTAGGCAAATTCAAAATCAAGACATATCAGAGTGAGATTGATGCTTTCAAATTAAAACATCAGTTGCAATACTTACAGATTTTTTTCCTTCAATACATAGAGGAAGAAAAAAAAGTGTTTTTCTTATTTCAAACTAGAGGACCATGTCTTAACATGTTAGGAAAGACATATGGAAACCATGAGGCTAGATGGGAATTATTTTGTGACTAAGTGGGAGGATTAAAAAAAATATCATTAAGTCTTGTTTCTACCGTATTATAAACGTAGAGGACAATTGGATCTGCTAGCATTACTTTAGGTAGAATACATGGGTAAAGTATGCATGAGTACACTACAAAATTAAAGAATATGGAAATAATGTTGGGTATCTCTCTCAAGAACCTAGAAGTAATTATGGAGTATTTAGTGGGTCTGCACAACCATCTATGGAAGCAAGTGATGTTGCTCAAGCTTAAAATGGTGGATGAGGCTTGTGTATAAGTGCAATACCTAGGAAGCATAGGGAAAAATATGAAAACCAAGTGGGTTGAAGCAGAAAAAAACCAAGAAGATTCCAAATAAAAGAAGAAGAAATGGAAAGTGGCGAAGGAAAAAATTCCAACAACCACAACATACTAGTGAAAAGATCCCAACAATCACTAAAACGACTATAATGTCAATGCTCATAGAGAAGAAAAGAACTAGACTGGCAACTCAACTCAAAGAATCATAAGAAGGATGGAAGAAGAAAATATCATTGCCACATATTTGATTAATTAGGTGGAAACAACTTGAACCTGAATGAGAAGTTTACATGCACATCAATTCAAAACTATGTGAATCTAGGTATCTTTCAATAGTAAGAAAATAAGGAGATGACTAAAATATTACATATAAAGTTACAGGTCAAGAAGTTGAGAATTGATGCTTTGTTCGACTTAGTATAATAGGAAAATATAATTGTAAAAGAGTTAGTAAAAAAATTGTTATTGGATGTGCATGACCATCCTATCCCACATCCAATTAGATGGGTCAAAAAGCAGGTTGAAATAAAGGTAAAAAATTGTGTATAACAAAATTTTCTGTTAATGTCAACTTACTATTGATGAAGTAGAATTGGATATAGTTCCACCTGATGTATGTGGAGTTGTGCTTGGGAGTCCCAATATGTACATGCATGATATGATATACATAGAGATATCCAACGAGTGCCACCTCATCAAGGATTTAAAATCCTTCATCATCAATGCACACAAGATAAATTCAAATATCTTGCTCGTAAGTCCCAACTAATCCAAGAAATTGATCAATTCTATCAAGGAGTATGTTTTGATATTCTTAAGAGAAAATAAATATATAGGAGAGTTAACGAGGGCCAATTTATCATTGGAGGTTGTACTAAGGAATAGAAACAATAAATGGAAGAGCTTCTATATGCGTACATGGGCATGTTCCGATAGCCTAAAGATGGGATAACACCTAAGAGGGAAGTGGAGAACAAGATCTAGGTTTTTCTAGACTCTTTATTTCCAAACAATAGGTTGTATAGGTTCCTTCTTCCCCTAATACCTATCATTTACAAAATAGCTCTAGAGTGGAAAATAATGTTATAACAATAGTTACTTTTTTTTTTTTTTTTTTTTAAAACAAAATAAATCATCTTAAAAGTTGTTGAAACATCACATTTTCCATTGTGCATATGTATCGGCCCTAGCATTGTTTTATTATAGAGGATATTTACATTTTTTTCTCTTCAAGCATTTGAATTTTTTGTCTAAACAATAAAACTTGTACAAAATTGTTGTAATGCTCTTTTATAATTTCCTTGGGAATTTAGAATTTCTAATCATTAGTGTCACCTATATTGCATATTATGGTATATCTCAATGACAATAACTTAACTTGATGTAGCAAAATTAACACTTATTGTCATTACAAGAAATTAGTATGACTCAAAATTTAGAGTTTTTAAACCAAAAAATGTACTTGTTATATACCTTTCAACAATTATGAGTCTATTTTTTTTTCTTAATTTTAACTAATATTTTCAGTAGTAATGTTGTTATTTCAACATTATCTTGGGGATTCATAGATAAAAAAATCGGCTCAAAAATGAAAGTACATGGAATCTCCTGAAACTTGCCTTAATTTGTAGTGTTCTTCATCCTCAATTCAACACCTTATGAAGTTATGATGTTACGAAGTTTTAGCCTCATATCTAAAAATTCAACAACTTAAGGGACTAGGTTGATTATTGGGCAGTTCATATAGCTAACATCATCAGTTGATTATGTAGGGTACATAGTCAGTACAAGCGAACCTAAGCTCAATAAGTGGTAGGTCCGTACTGAGGCAGGTGGAGGGATTTTTTTTGGTCATTGTTGATTGGGCGGACCAATCATGAGGTTCCATGTGACCCAATGAGAGGGCACCACGTGGCCCTTTGTGGTTGGACAAAATTTTATAAGGGTCGAACGACCTCGATGGGGCACAACCCCTTGACCTCCCATAATGCATAACAACATTTTACTGCCAAGCCATCACAGTGGTTCTTTTTAACCCATAACAAATTTTTTGGTAAGAATCTCATCAGCTTCATGATAAATTATTTCTCGGTGGATTGTGTAAATGGAAAATTGATCACACAATTAGCAGGTTTTTCCAATTTTTAGGGCAGATAGCAGCGCTTGGTTCCAAGAGGCATATCTTGCTCAATTTTTAACCTTTTTGAGCTCAATAAGATCCTAGATAGGGGTTTTTTGGGGTCTTGAACTCATGGAAGCCTTATATTTCTAATTTGAGCACTACATGATGGAATTTTTGTAGAGTCAAGTCCTTTGGTGCTAGAGGAAAAGACAATTTTGAAGCAAGATGTAGGCATATTTGAGCATGGAAAGAGCTTAGTTAGAGGTTTTCCAATCTTCTGAACATCTTACTTGGCCCTATTACTTCGGTAAACTATTTCATTCTTTTCTATTTTTCTTATGAGAGACGCACTTTTCAGCTCTTCATTGTGAAGTAGTTACATGTTTATGCTTTTTTTTTTCGGGTGGAGTATAAGGAACTATTCAGAGGTGCTTTTATGTTGACAATCATGACTTGCTATAGGGAGTCATATTTTTTAGTGAAAATTCTTTGTAGGAGAATATTTATTTGTAGGATAAACAAGCCACTCTAGAGTCGACAATTTGTAACATGCGCGTTTGCTGCTGAAATCAATATAGAGGTCTAGCCATTAGAGAAAGGCCCGGAGACGTAGCCCACGATTTATGGACTCCATTATCACTTTTTTTTGTCTCTTCATGATTGTCATCTTGAGTTTCATATAAATATGTTTCAATTTTAATTTCATGCGAAAAGTTAATTCATTATCCTTGAATAGGTTGTGAAACTAATTTTACATTTTAAAGACCCAAGTTTATGAGGCTTGCAAAGTGTGAGAGGATGATTGAATTTTTTTATCCCATTTTCATATCACATGGTATTTGAATGTGTTTTGACCAATTGCTAGTATGGGAAAGAAACTGAAGCATGAAATACTCCAAGAGTTGAAGGATATGAACCTATCTCTTTGAGTGGAGAATTTCAAGCTAAGGAGATTGCTTGAAGTTGCATAGTATTTTTTTAGTCGTAATTTTTATTTGTTTATTAATTCAAAAAATTATAATATATGAAATGAACTGAATAAATAATTTGATGGTATACATTTTTTATAATAATTTATGTAATAATTTAAAAATATGTTTAATAATAAATTTTAAATTTTAAAATTAATTTATATTTCTATTAATTATAATTCGACGAGTATGGACTCTTCACATAGAAAGATGATTAATCTAATATAGGGCAACCTTATACTAAGTTTCAGTCATTTATTTATGATGTTTCATGAAGCTACCATTAATGGGATAATTAAAGGCCAAGTGTATCATCTAACTACCAATTTATCTCTAGTTTAGTCATATCACCCGCCCTTTATGTGCTATAATGACACTCACCAAGTTTGGAAATTATGGTGTTTTTGTGTTATAATCACAGGAACCAAGTTTGGAAATTGTGGTGATTGGTGTGGCTATTTTTCTATACTATCTATGTCGATTGTGATACTTTGGTTTTTTGGATCATGTAATATCCATAAATGGTGGCCTCCTCCCCTAGAATCTATTATGGGTAACTTACCAATGACATTTTATCTTACTCTCTAGTTTTTGTTTCTTTTTGTGTCATTTAGATTGGTTTCTTCCCTTTACATCCTAATACTACCTCCTATTTCATTACTCTCTTTGCTCCATAGCCTTCAAGCTTCGATCCCTAGCCACCCCTCTTCTCAAATCCATATAAATCTTCTTTATCTATTTTTTCACTCGTTTTTCTCTCATATGGCACTAAGTTTAAGCTATCTCCTTTATCACTCCCCTATCACCCAATCTTCTTTCCTCATTCATTATTTGTGCCCCCTATGTTGTGACATGTTCACTTACATTTTAATTAGGGAAGTAGCAACAAAGAAATTGCACTCCACACTAAGGCTCAGACTAATGAAATGTCTCTGCCAGTGATTAGTAGGAATTGAATTTATTAGTCGACCTAAACTAAAATCAAATAGAGTCACGAGGAGAGTATAGTTCATGCATGTTTATATATGACATGGAAGGGAAGGAATACGTAGGTGAATGTGTTCTCAATATTAGACCTAATTTGTATTGGATCATTATATTATTTGTTAATCTTGATGCTTTCGTAGTGCACAAATTGGATGAATTGGATAAGAGGAACAATTTTATTGGTCAATCTTAGTTTTGTGAATTGGGGTTTTAAACCTTCCAAAGGTAGTTTGAGGAATTTCTTGAAGATTTTTGGGGTCCAAAAAATCTCACTTTCTCTTGAAACTCCTAACATGTTTTGTGCTCATATACCTTTCCAATGGCGAAAGAAATACTTCAAGTGGAGTTTGTATGCAAAGTTTTGCCACCCAAAAGTTGAACTTTTTGTTTTGTCCACCATAATTTGAGAGGATGCCACAATATCCTCATTACTAATAGGAAAGGGGATAGCTATATGACCATGACTACGAATACTCTATAATATTCAAATTATAACTCATATTGTGGAAGAATTAGCTATATATATATATATATATATATATATATATATAACTAAACTAAATCACTCGATGTTTTCTCTAATTAAATATTTCATTTTTACTAAACAAATCACTCTATGTATTCTCTAATTAAATATTATCTTTTAACCAAACATAAGATAATTTGGCATAGATTTTGGTGTGGATTTAAAAGTGGAAAACACAGCCTAAGTAAAAAATGCTTTAAATTAATTTAAATCTAAGTATTTTTTATTGTTTTCTAATATTCTCATATTTTGAGCAATAAATCATATATCAATTCTTATTTAATACTTATATTTTCAGATTTTATCTTTATTATCAAAATTTGAATCTTAATACCAATTATTCTTTATCCACGCACTCTCACACATATCAATTCTTATTTAATACTTGATATTTTCAGATTTTGTCTTTATTATTAAAATTTGAAACTTAATACCAGTTATTTTTTATCCTATCCACACACTCTCACACAAATTTTCCCATCCAAAAAGAAGTAATTTTGGTTTTAATTCCTTTTAACCAAACTATGTGAGTTTAATATTTTGAAAGGATGCCCAAATGATTATATCTCACACAAATTTTCCCATCCAAAAAGAAGTAATTTTGGTTTTAATTCCTTTTAACCAAACTATGTGAGTTTAATATTTTGAAAGGATGCCCAAATGATTATACCTAACAAATTGTGAATGGTGACATCGATGTTTTCTCTTATTAAATATTTCCTTTTAACCAAACTATATCTTTGTACTCTTATGAAAGGATGCCCAAAAATAGTATACATGAAAAATTGTGAATGGTGACATCGATGTTCTTTTTGATTAAATATTTTCCTTTAACTAAAAAATTACTTGATGTTTTCTAGAATTAAATATTACTTTTTAAGGAAACTTAATCAAATGAATAGAAACACAACATAATTTGAAAACAAAAACTTAGAAAAAACATAAAATGCATGCTAAGAGTACCAACAATCTGAATCAAACCTAGAAATCAGTAAGAATTGTATCGCAACCAAAATCCTTCCTCATAAAAATTAGAAATATTATTTCCCACTTCGCATAGCTACAGAAATCCTTCCTCAGAAATATTATAAATATTATTTTCCACATCTCATAGCTTTAGAAATATATCCTCAAAAATATTATTTCACACTTAGAACTGTGTGAAAATGCTTCCTCACAAATATAATTTCACACTTTTTTTTGTTAATCTTAGATTAAATTTTTAGTAAATGTTAGGTTAAATGTTAAACATTACTTGTTTGCGTTAAATTTTCAAAAATGTTAAATATGTTTATGTTCACGTTTACATTTTTATGTGAGAACCACCCCAATAAAAATTACATGTTAAGTTTACATTTACATTTACGTTTAAATATGTTAAATGTTAAACATTGCATGTTTATGTTTACGTTTACATTTTTAAGTTAGATCTACCACAATAAAAATTACATGTTTATGTTTATATTTACAATTATATTTACATTTTAGGTGAGATATACCCCTATACGTGTTAAATGTTTACATTTTTGTTTTACATTACTCCATAGGTTCTAATTATTTACCATAACTCCAGTTTATTTATATTTTTATTTATTTACCATGTCTCTTTTTTTAGTGTTCTTATAAATATAGGTTTTATTTATTTACCATACATGTTCGTATAAAAAGAGGTTTAATTTATTTACCATACATAAGGTCTATTTAAATTCTTATTTATTTATCATACCTCTCTTTTTTTAGTGTTGGTAACCCTCTTTATAGTCTAAATTTATATTTTGTTTATACAAATTAATATTTATATCCATATCAGGTTAAAAATGTTAAATGTTAAACATTATATTTATGTTTACATTTACATTTAATTTTACATATACGTGTTTACATATCAGGTTGTAGAGTGCCTCAAGATAATATCACTCACCTTTTATCTCATTAAAATATAGAAAGGAAATGTCAATGGAAATCAAATGATTTTTGTAGAAGTTTTTTTTTTCATATATGCATCAATTTATTTAGTATTTTTTGAATCTTAATTTTTATTTATTTATTTATTTAAAAAATATATAATATATGAAATGAATTGAATAAATAATTTGATGGTATACATTATTTTATAATAATTTATGTTATAATTTAAAAATATGTTTAATAAAAAAATTGATAATTTTAAGATTAATTTATATTTCCATTAACTATACTACTAGGAGTATCGACTCTTCACATAGAAAGATGATTAAGCTATCGGGGAAGCCTTCTCCCAAGTGCTAATCAATTTTTGATGATTGTGCACGAAGCTAGGGCTAATGGGATAATTAAAGGCCAATTGTATCATCTGATTACTAATTGATCTCTAGGATAGTCATATCACTTGTTTTTTATGTGATATAATGAAACTCATCAAGTTTGGAAATGATGGTGATTTTATGTGCTATAATGACAAGTACCAAGTTTGGAAATTATGGTGATTGATGTGGCTATTGTTCTACACTATCTATGTAGATACTGATACTTTGGTTGTTTGGATCATGTGCTATACATGCCATATATGGTGGCCTCCATATCTATTATGGTTAAGTTACCAACCACATTTTATATTTCTCTCTAGTTTGGGTTTCTTTTTAAGTCATTTAGATTGGTTTTTTCCCTGTCATCCTAATCTTACCTCCTATTTCATTACTCTATTCACTCAATAGCCTTCAAGCTTAGATGCTTGACCACCCTTCTTCTCCATATCCACATTTACTTCTCAAATCAATCCAAATACTATTAATCTATTTGTTCACTCATTTTTCTATCATGTGGTGGGTTTAAGTTATCTCCTTTCTCACTCCCCTATCACCCAAAATTCTTTCCTCATAAATTCCTTTTGGCCTCTATGTTGTGATATGTTCACTTAAATTTTAATTAGGGAAGTAGCAACAAGGAAATTCCTCTCCACACGAAGCCTTAGACTAATGAAAGGCCTCTACCAATGATTACTAGGAATTGAATTGCAAGTCAACATAAACTAAAATTGAATTTCCTAATGAGGATGCTATAGTTAAGTGCATTTTTATATATGACATGGAAGTGATGGAAAATGCGGGTAAATGCATTCTTAGTAGAAGACCTAATTTGGATTGGATCATTATATTATTTTTCAATCTTGATGCTTTCATAGTGCACAAATTAGATGAATTGGCTAAGAGGACCATTTTTATTGGCAAGGCTTAATTTAGTGAATTGTGGTTTTAAACCTTCCAAAGGTAGTTTGAGGAATTTCTTGGAGCTTTTTGGGGTCCAAAATATGACTTTCACTGGAACCTCCTTACATGTTTTGTACTCATATACCTTTCCAATGGTGATAGAAATACTTCAAATGGAGTTCATATGCAAAGTTATGCCACCCAGAAGTTGAACTTCTTGTTTTGTCCACCATAATTCAAGAGGATCCCACAATAGTCCCATTACTAAGAGGAAATGGGATAGCTATATTACCATTATGAAAAATACTCTAGAAGATTAAAACTGTAACTCATATTGGTGAAAGAATCAGTTTCCTTTTGGCCACCTATCACTTTCTTCGCAATGGATCACATGACCTCTTTGTCCTTCTTGGGGCGAATTTCAGGATGGAGTTTCCAACACTTTGCAATATGGTGCCGATTCATGCTACAATGGGTACAAAAATGCTTACGCTTTCACATTGACAAGGAAGTATTCATACTTGGCAGAGGTTCCTCATGTCTTATTTCAAGTATTTGATCCATTTTTTTACAATCTCCATACGTTTCTCACACTCAGCCGCACAATGGTCATATGTATCACAAAATGTTCAAGGAAAAATTTCCCATAAATGATAAAAGTCACCAACGTTTCTGGAATCCCCGTGACTCTTATAAATGTCTTCTGGGTTTTGAGTTTAAAGACTTGGCATTTCCTTTGGAAAATTCATCTCCATGTGGAGACAATTTTTCACTATCACTACCATCATGGTGTTTTGTACCATCACTTGATGATTTCTTTGCCTCAACAATTTTGGAGTACCCTCCAATTTCTTCATGGACATAACCCAATCCTTCATATAGTGGTTGTTCCTTCACTTTGATAGGATTAGTGATGTATTTTCCATTGAATCCAATGCCTCTTCCATCACAAATCATCTCAGTTAAAAGATTCATACCAATCCATTTGGTATGCTTTTCAAAAGCTACAAAAGATGTGTTATCAACATTAGATGATGGAATAGAACTAAAAACACTAATTATATCCTTTAGCCAACCACGCATATTTTTTTATTCAGATGTTGATGAAGAAGTGGATGATGACTCTAGCCAACCACTTTTACCAGCAGACACATAGGGAGAATCTTTCAGATGATAGAAAAAATCACAAGCATCATTCTCAACATGTAGTCCATATCCTGTGTACAGACTATGCCTACAAATTGGTTTCATATTTGATGGATTCGTAGTATGGGATAAGGATTTTTTCTTAGAGAATACAAGAATAAGGAATCAAGTTGTGGAATTAAATTATTCAATGACAATGTATAAAAGAGGAATACTGTTGATGAAAAATGCATTGATCATAAATATTTAAGAATCATCCACACCATTTCCCTTGAGGGATCCATTCCATTAGTATTTATGCATCTCAAAAGTTTGGTAGAGAGAAACATGAATCTTCTTTCACCTTTACTCACACATGGGGTGGAATATAATAGCCATATGCCAAGTGTAATTCAAGGTCATGCTTAGTGTGAAATCAATCAATTTCACTTCTTACTACTGGAAAATGTTTAATTCTAAAACTAATGAATGAATTCTACAAATGATGGTCTTCTTTTCATGTTTATGACACCACTCATGTTGCATCATAAAACACTCATTGCAAACATTCCCTAAAATTTCCATCTTCCCCATATCTTAACACTTAATTTCCATTAGGAGATTTGAGTCACAAGGCTCTTTTTCCTAGCATACCCACCCCTATAGGATGTTCATATTTATTCATCTCATACCCACCCCTATAGGATGTTCATATTTATTCATCTCATATTTTCTCTACTGTTAATAGAGGCTTTCCATTATAACCTTATAAGAACACTCTAATCCCTAGGACAATTGCCTTGTTCAGGGGAGAAAGGAATATAAGGGGAGCTAGTAAGTTTTTTACTTGCAGTTATGTTAGTAGCTTTGGATATAGTTAGTGAGAGTGTGGTTATTTTCTTAGTGTTTGACTTGTAAGAGCCCTTTCAAATTTTTACCTTTTTTTACCAAAAACTAAATCCTTTCAAGTCTAAAAAGCTAGGACAATGAAAGACATGTTCAAAAGATTGATATACCATATGACTTCATATATGATCTTTGGATTATCTTTGATAAAAGGCTACTCACCTAGATATAGTAACCCAAATACATACACAATATGATGTCAAGGACTAAAGATTCATAACCACTTGTAGAGCTTAAGTGTGTTTCAAATAGTATGCCTAAAAAATACAACATTAAAATTATGCAAAATCATTCACTAAAATATTCTCATATCACATAAACAATATCAATTAGAGTATCTCAGCATATATAGATATCATTATAACTGCATCCATTTTATGAAATATATTTTCCTTCAAATTATACTTAAGAAAAAAAATATTTAGCCTTCTTCATTAACAAAATATCAATTTTTTATTTAAACAATAAAAAATAATAATAATTAAAATAACCCTTAACCATATTAAATGAGTGAAAACACAATATTAAAAAGTTACGATTATATTTTTAAGTAAAAGGGCAAATAAATAATCCTAAATAAATTTAAATAGAATTTGAAAACACATGTATAAGATTTTTTTTAATTTTTTAATTATATATATATATATATATATATATATATATATATATATTTATCGTTGAATTAATAATATATATTAATTTATTTTCGGTTAACATTGACTCAAAATAATATAAAAAAAATAATATTAATTATTTAAAAAAATATTTATTAAATAAAGAAAAAAAATATGCGCATGTCTAACCACGCGAATCAAAGTTGACCTGGAAACATATCAATCCAAATCCTTTTAATCACATCAACCATGTGGAAAGGAGAGAAAATAAAAGTTCTCATTCCAAATTTTTAAAGCACCGGGGAAAAACAAAAATCACTTGAAATTTTTTTATTCCAAATTTTACATCACATTAACCATTTATACAGAGGGAAGACAGTCTGTAGAATAAGGCTCGTCTAAAAACATGATTCAATATATAATTTTACACAATAGAATCCTGAAATGCGCATCAATGGTCATGCATTAGCATATAAACCGGAAAACTACACAACATTTTCACCTTAAGCCATTGTTGTTATTGTAAATTTCTCATTCCAAAATTTAAATCACCTTAATCACTTTTACAAAAGGAACATTGAATCCTGAAATGGTCATGCATTAACATATAACCAGGTCAATTACAAACCTTTTTCACTTGAACCAATTGTTGTTATTCTGAAGGTTATATTGAAACTTGGCGGCAAGTGCAATGTGATCTGAGGGATGGTGAGGTGAAGGAAGTGCATCCACTACTTCACACTCATCAATCAGCTCCAGCAGCGATAACACCTTCAAATTCCGCCCACTGTAAAATATGTAATCTAGGGTTCCTCGGAACTCGCAGGAGAAGTTGGTGAAGCGAGGCTCCCGTGTGCCAACATCCATTTTCTTAACAATTTCTGCCCGGTGTACATTGCATGTAAAATAACTTGAATAAGCACTCATTAGAGAAAATGTATGCCGAAACTTCTCAACGGGTCGCAATACAAAATCTGGATCATTATCCAAATCCCTGTGAGCCGGATCAACATAACCTTGGGTGAGAAGCGAGTGAACGGCGCTTCCAGGGACAGAATTGAAGTCCCCGCATATGACAAGTGGACCGCAGCAATTTTCTTGGACAAATGATTCCAACTTGTTCAACAAGTAGTAAACCTGCCAAAGTTTGACATCTACGTTGTCCGGATTTGCGTGGATGTGGGTGTTGGCTATGCACAGACTGTGACCGGTATTCTTGAAAGACAGGACAACATTCAGTGCAATGTTGTCTTTATGAAATCGACGGGGGAAATTCAGAGCATAACTGCTCAAATTGATGCATTCCTTTTTCAGTTGCTCAAATTGATCCACTCTATAAAAGGTAGCACATCCATCAATAGTTGGGCTGTAGTACCCTCCTCTCTGTTTTGCCTCATACTCTCCTCCATAACCTCGTTTCCTTAATTCTGGATAGAAGAACTCTGAATAATGATCGCCCTGCACCTCCTGCAGGCAAATGATGTCAGCATCATATTTTACTATTTCTGTGAGCAATTTTTGTTTGCGATGCTCCCACTGAAGGGCCGATTGAGGACAGAGGCGGTGCTTTTCAGGAGTAGCATACACTTCAGCCAGCACGTTGTACGTGATGACTGTGAATGATTGACCACGCCAACCACAGTTGCTGTTGACTTTAATCATCTGTCGAGGACGCAGGGGGAGACTCTTAACAGGGCGAGTATACAATATTTTCTTCCCCGCACATTCCAGCAATAATACGCTGCCTATATCCTCCTCGGTGGGTGTATACCATTCCCAGCTTGACACCATCATCTTCAGATTGTCAACGGGTGCGTTGTACTCATCTACTTCTTCAACTGTGTGACGCCTCTGCAACTCTTGGTTCCAGTACTGGATGAAACATTGTTTACAACAATGCATGTGCGTGGATAACCAGTTATCTTCACAATATTTACATTTCAGAGTCGCAACTCGATCAGAATGCACACTGCACATGCGCTTGACCACCTTATACCAACGGTACTCCCCGTAAGTCCTTCCTGCATATTGATCCCCTAACAAGTCTTCTGCACTTAACTCCTTCCAAACAATCGCCTCCACTGTAATCATATCGACTTCTTCAACAGCATCCACTGTAACACTGTTATTCTCAGCTCTCATGGAATTCTGTAACACTGTTAAAGCTGATATATTGGTTGATACCAACTCTGAAAACTAAACCCCCAAACAGATGCAGGGATTTCTTTAGATCGGACCCATCATTATGCACCCCATGACCAAGATAAGTCCTTGACCAGCTGCTGAGGGACAAAGGCAGCTCGAGCACTTGTAACCTAAGTTGAAGAGTAATCACTCACAAGCTTTTCTCAGCAGGTTACCCGTTTTTTAGTAGAAGTTTTGAGCCTCACAGGCTAGGTAAGAGGCTCCCTTAAAACTATTTGTCATTCCCATTGGTGTTTTGGCCAAGTGAGTGATATTACCTCAAAACATCAGGTTAATATTCATAAAGCTCATATGTTGATGCCAATTCTGAAAACTAAACCCCAAAACAGATGCAGGGATTTCTTTAGATCGGACCCATCATTGTGCACCCCATGACCAGCCGCGGAGGCAGAAAGGCAGCTCCAGCATTTGTAACCTAAGTTGAAGATGAATCATTCACAAGCTTTTCTTAAATAGCTTTCCATTTTCATGCAGGTCACCCGATTTTTAGTAGAAGTTTTGAGCCTCACAGACTAGGTATTTCCTTTGGAAGTTTTTATGCGTTTGATTTGGTCTATTTCTGTTTTGATGTCTTTAAAAGATGAACGGAAATATATTTTCAGAACGTATTTGGTCGTCTTTTTTCTGTTTTTTTTAAGCGTGGAAGTGTTTGACTTCATAATTTCCATTTTTATATATACAGTGTTGGAACTTGGAATTCTATTAAAAAAGGTATTGGTTTTTAAATGCAAGTGTTAATAATTGTGTTATTGAAGACAACAAAATACATGCAATAAATTAATATTTAAAATGAACATTTTATTTTCAAACTATGTTTTTCTCATTGCGTGAAGAAAGTATGAAGAAAGTATGGTGGTTTTAAATTATATTGGGTTAAGTTGAATGGTTTTGTATAAAATCTGCTTTCCCTTTTCTTCTGTAATTGTTTTCCATCAATACCAATAAATGATCTCTTTTCGGGTTTCACAATTTTTCCTTAATGTTTATTATTGGTATATTCACCCAATTTTTGGTAGATTATTTGGATGTTCACCCATTTATTGGTAGACGTTATTCTGATATTTTCAAGAATTTTCTTATTTGATCTTCTTGTTTATAGGATTGGATATTTTTTTTTTCAATTTTGTATAGTGCTTGGAAGTCAATTAAGTCTTTTTTTTAGTTTAGTTTTGATATTTTTGAAAGGAAATACTTTTTATTGGATTTTTTTTTGTTTGTTTTTAAGTTTGATTTTCTTTTTTCAATTTTGTACCAAATATTTATTAAAAATTTTAGTCCTTTTTATATAAGAAGTTTATTACAAATTTCATTTTTTTTTTTTATGTAAGTGTCAATCTTTTCCATACAATAAAACCCCAAGTATTCAATTAACAATAAGTTAAATATCTACTGGTAAATTTTAAATTATATTTTCATCAACTCTCCATTAAAAACAAACTTTTGAATTATATTATTATCATCTTTCCATTTTATTTTGATTTTATTAAATAAAACACTAGTGAATATATTTGTTTTCCCTCTTCTTTGTAATTTGTCTCTACTTTTTTGTCATTTTTTTCTAAATTATTTCCCATCAATACAACCCTCTTCTTGTCCATGGAAAAATCCTCCCATTACAACCCTCTTCTTGTCCAAGGAAAAATCCTCCCATTACAGTGAAGCACAATTTCTTCTCATGGGTGTTGTTCAATAGTTCTTTTCATATTCATATATTGATTATTTTTTTGAGGTGATGTCACCCACTTTTCATCATAATATATTAAAAAAAAATTGTTATTGAAAATAGTTTCATTTTCATTTAACATATTAACCATGTATATGCATGTGTCTTTGACCAAATGTCACTGACTTCTCATCTCTTCAAAATATAGAAAAGAAATGTCATTCAAAAATCATGTGACTTTGGTTTAACATATTAACTATTTATATGCATGATTTTTTTGATGTAATATCACTCACTCTTCTTAACTATAACGATGCATATACACTAGTCTCGAACTATCTTAACTCTGAACCTATGAAGCCCATAGAGTGATCAAATATCTCGAGGTATAAACCTTTCCTCAAGTTTTTCACTCAGAAAAGAGATTTTCACAATCCTCAAGTTTTGCAATTAAAAAATAGGTTTGCACATCGAGATATTTGATCCGTCCTTGCCCTTGATAGATCTAGAGGAGTTAAGATGGATCTAATATGGTTTAATTTTTTATAAAAAAATTACTTAAATTTTTAAAATTAAAGTAGTTTAATTAGTTTCAAATTTTATTAATAGTATATTCATAATTTTTTTAATACAATTATATTAATATATTGTTAATATAATTTTATTAAAATGGTGTACTTATGAAGGAATTCTAGGATAGTCTAATATTGTTAAGATTTTTCTATGTATGTAGGAAAACTTATTTTTCTTATGAATGCAAAGAAACCTAATCTCTTTTCTGAGTATTAACAATCTTAATACATTTTTTTTAACAAAATGGTTTATGATACACAATTAAATTAACAATTTTAAAACCTTAAAAAGCTCATTAGTCTTAAATTAAATGGGATCAATGATTCATTCTTAATATGTTATATATATAATCAAACCTAATCAGTCAATTTTTTCTCTAATTAAATATCTCTTTTTAACCAAACTATACCAGTGTACTCTTCTGAAAATATGCTCAAAAATATTATTGTGCCCGCCCATTCTACAGCCCAGTATGACCCCGATGTGTAAGTATGTCGGAAGCCAAAAAAAAAAAAAAAAAAATCTAAAGAAAAAAAACTCTAAATAATTTTGTCTTTAACAATTACTTACATAGACATAACCATATAAATAAACAATAAAAAATCATTAAAAATATTTTTTGACAATACAAATTTAAAATATGAAGAAGTTTGGGAACACCCAAAAAACAGATATGGTTAATAAATACTAATATAAATAAACCAAAGGTATGGTAAATAAATAAAACCTCTTTGTATACTTACTCAAGAAGCATGGTAAAGAAATAAAGATATAAATAAACTAGAGGTATGGTAAATAAATTTTTTTTTTCTTTATATATATTTACTCAATAAACCTTTTTATATTTACAAAAACTCAAAAAATACTTTATTTAGGTGAAGTCCACATGTCAAATAGTAGGGGACAAATTATTATTAATACCACGAGACAAATACCATGGGCCAAATACCATATCTATAAAAGAGGTATGGTAAATAAATATAAAAGAGTTATAAAGAGGTAAGGTGAATATATACAAATATATCTCATAGGATTAGAAATCAACATCTAATTATATATGAACCATATAGGTCACATACCCTCCACCAAATTATTCTTAATACCATGCAAAAAAAATATTATTAACCCTAACATTAAAATATTAAAATATTAATGTTAGGGTTAATATTATTTTTATCATTATTAAATCTAATACTCATATTAATATATTGTAATATTAATATCATTAAATTTAATAACTTTTGATTAATATAATATTAAATTTGTTATATTAAAATATATATTAATATATCATAATATATATGTTAAATATAAATATAAATATAAATATATATATATATATATATAATAATATATATTTTATATATATATATATATATATATATATATATATATATATATATATATGGGACTGAATAGAAAAGACATATAATAGAGGTGTACAAATAGGGGGAGTGACAAGGGAGAGATGGAGATAAACTAAAGGAGAGGGGAAAGGAGGAATGAAGAGAGAGAGAGGTAGAGAACGGTAAAAGAGGGAGAGGGAGACATAAATATGGAGGTGGGAGAGAGAGAAGGAGAGAGGGAGAAATAAGGAGTGAGGATTGGAGGAGAGGGAGAGAGAGAGAGAGAGAAGGGGGGAGGGAGAGGGAGGTAGGAAAGAAAGGGAGAGATAGGAAGGATGAGAAGAGGAGGAGAGAGGGAGGGATAGAGAGATGGAGTTGGAGGGGGAGAAAGGGAGGGAAGAAGAAAGAAAAATGAGAGATGGAGAGAGAGTGTGTATCTTTAGGGGTGAGATAAAGATACATAGAAGGAGTGATGAAGACAAGGGGGAGAGAAGGAGAGAGAAGGAGAAAGGGAGGGATATAGTAACATAGTTGGAGAGAGAGAGAAAGAATGATGGGGAAGAGAGAGAGGAGGAGAGTGATGCGAAAAGATATAGGATTTTAGGGGAGAGAGAGAGAGAGAGAGAGAGAAATGGGGGAAGAGAGATGGAGGTAGGAGAGAAAGTGAGAGAGAGAAAGGAAAAGAGAGGGGACTTGCAAGAGGGGAGGAGAGAGGCAGGGATATTGGAGGAGAGAGATAGGGATAGAGAGATGGAGTTGGAGGGGGAGAGAGGGAGGGATACAGAGATGGATATGGATGGGGAGAGATGGAGGGAAGAAGAAAGACATGGAGAGTGAGTAGTGGAGAGAGAGGGAGTGACAATGGAGATATGGAGAGAGAGTATGTGCGTTTGTGGGTAAGATAAAGAGACAAACAAGGGGATATGGAGATAAGGGGGGAGAGAATTGGAGAGAGAGGCATATAAAAACAATGTAAGTTGGAAGGTGAAGATAGAGAGAGAGAGAAAGGAAGAGAGAGAGTTAAGAGAGGTAGGGAAAGGGATATGGAGATGAAGGGGGAGAGAGAGGGAGATAAGAATAAAGGCATAGAGAGTTAAAGGTGGAGAGAGAGAGAGAGAGAGAGTGATAAGGAATATGGAGAGAGAGGGAGAGAGGAGATCAGGAGGGAAGAGAGATAGAAGCAGGCGAGAGAGAGGGAAGGGGAAGAGAGAGAGAGAGAGAGAGAGAGAGAGAGAGAGAGGGAGGGAGGGGGAGAGGAGGAAGGAGTGATAGATCGATAGATTGGATAAAGAGAGTGTATGTTTTGGGGTTGATATATAGAGATAGAGGGAGATATAGATATAGATGGAAGGTGAAGATAAAGAAGATATATATGGAGACAAGGAGGAAGGGACAAAGATATTGATAGATATGGAGTGTGAGAGCATGTGTGTTTGGTGATGTGAGATAAAGAGACAAAGAAGGAGAGATGGAGGGATATATAGATAAAGATGGAGGGGGAGAGAGGGAAAAAGATTTTTTGCATTAGATGTATTTATTTCAGTGTAAATTGTGATTTCTAATCCTATTTTATTGCTTGGACTAGATGCATTGATTTTAGTGTTTATGTTGAATCCTAATGATATTTGATTACTTTCACTAGATGCATTGATTTCAATGTATATGATTTTTAATCCTATTTGATTGCTTGCACTAAATGCATTGATTTCAGTGTAGATGGTGATTTCTACACATATTTGATTACTTGCACTAGATGCATTAATTTAAATGTAGATGTTGATTTATAAACATATTTCATTTCTTGCACTAGATGCATTGATTTCAATGTATATGATTTGTAATCCTATTTTATTGCTTTCACTAAATGCAATAATTTTAGTGTATATGGTGATTTCTAATCCTATTTGATTGCTTGCACTAGATGCATTGATTTTAGTGTATATTTTTAATCCTATTTGATTACTTGCACTAGATGCATTTCTTTTAGTGTAGATGTTGGTTTCTAATCATATTTTCTTACTTGCACTACATGCACTGATTTCAGTGTAGATGTTGATTTATAATCCTATTTTATTACTTGTATTATATGCATTGATTTCAGTGTATATGGTGTTTTCTTATCTTAGGTATGATGTTTACTACAACAGCTCGAGCTAAATATTTAAATGGTACTATTATTCACATTTTCTATCATTCAGTATTATTACATTGTCACTTTGCATTCAATTTTTTTTTTGAATATTATTACATTGTCACTTTGCATTCAAAATTTTTATTCGAGTAGTCTTTAGTGCGAATTTTTGAAGGCTTTTACGGTGACTTTTTACGGTGTAATTTCTCTAAATTCCGGCAGGAATTTATTGAAAAGAGAAGTTTGATTGCTAACTTTGCACAATCAAGTGCCCTAGAAGTTTTTGAGGGTGCTGAATCCATATATGGAGTTAAGAAAACAGTTTGAATAACAAAAGCCAAGATTTTACCTCAAAAATTTTCACCGACTTCAAAAAGTTATTTTATTGTATTTATCATCTCAAGAAATTGAGGTAACTAAGTAAAATTAAAATTAAAATGACTTGATAAATCAGAGACATATTTAGCATATTTAAAATGGTTATATTAAAATTATATGTATTTACATATTATTGATAAAATTAATCATATGTAGCTCATATTATCGATATATTCGTTTGCGGCACACGACTGAAACCACCCTAGATCCATCTTAACTATGGATCTATCAAGCCCCTAGAGGGATCAAATATCTCTAGGTGAAAACCTTTCATGAAGTTTTGCACTCGAAAAGGAGATTTGGACCTGGAGAGATTTTATCTCTCTCAATGCTTGATAGATCCAGAGTTAATATGGATCTACGCTGGTAAATATTATTTCCCACTTGGCATAGCGAAGGAACCCTTCCTTAGCAATATTATTTCACACTTTGCACTGTGCCAAAATTCTTCGTAAAAATAGAATTTCACACTTTGTTTTTCGTGTTATTTATATAAATAGAGAAAGTGATTTTTCATTAAGGCTATAACATTAGTTAAGATCAGATTATATTTTTAGTAAGTTTTAAGTTAAATATTAAACATTACATGTTTATGTTCACGTTTACATTTGTACATGAGATCTACCCCAATAAAAACTGCATGTTTACATTTACATTTAAATATGTAATGTTAAACATTGCATGTTTATGTTTAGGTTTACATTTTTAGGTGATATCTACCCCATAAAAATTACAAGTTTATGTTTACATTTACATTTACATTTACCTTTACCTGAGATCTACCACCATACATGTTAAACATTTACCTTTACATTTACATTTAAGTTTTTATTTGAGACCTACCCCATAGGTTTTATTTATTTACCATATATTTTCTTTTTAGTGCTCGTATAAAAAGAGGTTTTATTTATTTACCATACCTCAGGTTTATTGATATTTTTATTTATTTAGCATACCTCTTTTTTTAGTGTTCCTATAAAAATAGGTTTTATTTATTTATCATACCTTTTATTTATATTTTCAATTTACATTGTGTTTATAAAAATTAATATTTAGATCCATATGACATTAAAAAATTTAAATGTTAAACATTATGTTTAAGTTTACAAGTAATTGTTTTATATGAATAATATTCTTTGAATCCTAATTTTTATTTATTTATTTATTTACAAAAATTATAATATATGAAATAAATTCAATAATTAATTTGATGATATGCATTTTTTATAATAATTTATGTAAGAATTTAAAAATATGTTTAATAATAAATTTGATAATTTTAAAATTAATTTTCTTTCCATTAATTATAATATGAGTATGGACTTTTCACATAGAAAGATGATTAAGCTAATATAGGGAAACCTTATCCCTGTGTAGGAAGCTAGGAATAATGGGATAATTAAAGGCCAAATGTATCATCTAAGTACCAATTGATTTCTAGTTTAGTCATATTGCTCGCCTTTATGTGCTATAATGACACTCACCAAGTTTGTAAATTATGGTGATTTTATGTGTTTTAATGACACTCATCAAGTTTGGAATTTATGGTGATTTTATGTGTTTTAATGACACTCACCAAGTTTGGAAATTATGGTGATTGATGTGGATACTGTTATACACTATCTATGTGGATAGTGATACTTTGGTTTTTTGGATCATGTGATATACATGCCATAAATGTTGGCCTCCTCCCGTGGAATTTATTATGGTTAAGTTACCAACCACATTTTATATTTCTCTCTAGTTTTTGTTACTTTTTAAGTCATTTAGATTCATTTTTTCTCTTGCCTAATCCTACCTCCTATTTCATTACTGTCTTCGATCAATAGCCTTCAATATTAGATCCTTGGCCTCCCTTCTTCTCCATCTCCACATTTACTTCTCAAATCCATTCAAATCCTCTTAATCTCTTTGTTCACTTGTTTTTCTAAAATGTGGTGGCTTTAATATATCTCCTTTATCACTCCCCTATCACCCAAAATTATTTCCTCATTAATTCTTTTTGGCCTCTATGTTGTGACATGTTCACTTACATTTTAATCAGGGAAGTAGCAACAAATAAATTCCTCTCTGCACCAAGGCTCGAAGAAATGAATGGCATCTGCCAATGATTAGTAGGAATTGAATTGGAAGTCAACGTAAACTAAAATTGAATCGACTAGCAAGGAGGCTATAGTTTAGTGCATTTTTATATATGACATGGAAGTGATAGAAAATGTGGGCCATTGCCTTCTCAATAGAAGAACTAATTTGGATTGGATCATTATATTATTTTTCAATCTTGATGCTTTCATAGTGCACAAATTGGATGAATCGGCGAAGAGGACCATTTTTATTGGTAGATATTAGTTTAGTGAATTGGGGTTTTAAACATCCCAATGATAGTTTTATGAATTTTGTGAAGCTTTTTGGGGTAAAAAAACTCTCACTTTCACTAGAACCTCCTAACAATTTTTTTACTCATATACCTTTCCAATGACGAAATAAATACTTCAAATGGAGTTCATATGCAAAGTTATGCCACTGAGAAGTTGAAATTCTTGTTTTGTCCACCATAATTCGAGAGAATGCCACAATAGCTCCATTACTAATAGGAAAGGGGATATCTAGTTAAACATCCACTCACTTCTCATATTCTAGAAATACATAAAAGAAATGTCAATGAAAATCATATCATTTTAGTTTAACATATTAACTATGTATATACATGATTTTTTTAGATAATATCTCTCACTTTTCATCTCCTCTAAATACAGAAAGGAAATATCAATGGAAATCATATGATTTATGGGAAAGGTTTTTTCATGAGAGTACTTTCATATTCACTATTTACATGCATAATAATTTTATGCCGTTACTTTTATTTACTTATTTATTTTAAAAAATTATAATATGTGAAATGAATTGAATAAATAATTTGATGGTATATATTTGTTTATAATAATTTATATAAGAATATAAAAAATTTGCTTAATAATATATTTTAAAATTTTAAAATTAATTTATATTTTTATTAATTATAATACTATTATGATTGACTCTTCACATAGAAATATAATTAAGTTAATATAGGGTAACCTTCTCTCAAGTGCTAATCATTTTTTGATGATTTTGCATTAAGTTAGGATTAATGGGATAATTAAAGGCCAAGTGTATTAGGTGACTACTAATTGATGTCTAGATTAATCATATCACTCGACCTTTATGTGCTATAATGAAACTCACCAAGTTTGGAAATTATGGTAACTAATGTGGCTATTGCTCTACACTATCTATGTAGATTGTGATAATTTGGTTTTTTTTTTATCATGTGCTATACATGTCATAAATGGTCACATCCTCCCCTCGCATCTATTATGGGTAAGTTACCAACAACGTTTTATATTTCTCTTTAGTTTTGTTTCTTTTTCAATCATTTAGATTGATTATTTCCCCCACCATCCTAATCATACCGCCTATTTCATTACTCTCTTTGCTCAATAACCTTCAAGATTCGATCCTCGGCCACCCTCTTCTCCATCTCCCCATTTACTTTTCAAATTCATCCAAATCCTCTTTATCTATTTGTTCACTCATTTCTCTATCATGTGGTGGTTTAAGCTATCTCCTTTATCACTCCCCTATCACCCAATATTCTTTCCTCATTTGTTATTTGTGGCTTCTATGTTGTGACATGTTCACTTATGTTTTAATAAAAGAAGTAAAAACAAAGAAATTCCTCTCCACACCAAGGCTCAGACTAACAAAAATCCTCTTCCAATGATTACTAGGAATTGAATTGGAATTCAACCTAAACTAAAGATGAATAGACTAACAAGGAGTATATAGTTAAGTAAATGTTTATTTATGACATGGAAATGATGGAAAATGTGCATCAATGGGTTATAAATATAAGATCAAATTTGAATTGTATCATTATATTATTTGTCAATCTTGATGCTTTCATAGTGCACAAATTGGAGGAATCAGATAAGAGGACCATTTTTATTGGCGGGTCTTAGTTTGGTGAATTGGAGTTTTAAACATTCCAAAGATATTTTGAAGAATTTCCTTAAGCTTCTTGGGGTTCAAAAAATATCACTTTCACTTGAACCTCCTAACATTGTTTGTACTCATAAACATTTCCAATGGTGAAAGAAATACTTCAAATGTAATTCGTATGCAAACTTATGCCACCCAAAAGTTGAACTTATTGTTTTGGCCACCATAATTTGAGAGGATTCCACATTAGACCCATTAATAATAGGAAAGAGGATAGCTATATGACTATGATGACGAATACTCTAGAAGATTCAAATTGTAACTCATGTTGGGAAAAGAATGAGTTATATTTAACCCCTAGTTGGCTCTTTGGCCATGTTATTTATAACTATAGCACTAGGAAGAAAATGGGTTTCATTATATTTGAGTACATTTTGTTCCATAAATGAGAAGAGTGGTTTTGAGTGGATAGAGAGAGAGAAACTAGAGAGCATTTGTGTTTTGCAGTATCCCACTAACCACAAGTATCACTCCTTTATACTTGCAACCATTTGAATTTAGAGAAAGAGAAAGTGGATAAACCTCACCTTCCAGTTAGGATTTTTCTAGTAAGGGTCTCTTAGAGAATATATTGTGTCATTTAGGTTTGTGAGTGTTTTTTTCATTCTTATCTTTTTTTCACATTCCATATATTACATGGATTAGTAGAAATAGAAATTTAATAAATCTAGGAATCTAACGAAAATTACCCTTATAGTATATATTTCAAAATTTAAATATATTCTATCATGTCCATTGTGGCAAATCTTCAATTGAATTTCCACAATAGTTTACGAATCATTTTGATATTAGAGAAGGTTTATTTGGATATATTGTGGGGAGTTTCAAAGGATCCAAATCAGTTTGGGTGAAATTAATAAAACCCCTGCCATGGATGAAAACTATATTGATAACTGCCAAGATCTAATAAAGGAGAGATTCACAAGACTGGAAGAGTAGGTAACATATATTAATTCTAATACGAACCTTCTCATGGAATATTTGGAAAATAATTTCAAAATCGAAGAAGATGAAGGTTCCAACTTGGAGGTAAAATGAGAGAGAAAATTATGCGATCGAAAAGAGCTAGTGAAAGAGGCTAAGTGATAATTTGAAAAAGAATACCTAGTTCAAATTCCATGAATCATTCACAATCCCTATTCAAGACTGAAGGAAAGTAAAAATAAAGCCATGTTAGAGCGATATTGATGCTTTCAAATTAAAACATTCGTTGCAGCAATGAATATTTTTTTTCCATTCAATACATATGGGAAGAGCAAAAAATATTCTTCTTATTTCAAACTAGAGGACCATGCCTTAACATGTTAGGAAATACATATGGAAACAATGAGGCTAGATGGGGATCCTTTGTTGGCTAAGTGGGAAGATTAAAAAAAATATCATAAAGTGTTTTTATTTTATTTTATTAGCAATGTAGAGAACCAATGGATCTGCTAGCATTACTTTAGGTAGAAGACATGGGTAAAGTATGCATGAGTACAATACCAAATTAAAGAAGATGGAAATAATGATGGGTATCTCTCCCAATAATATAGAAGTACTTCTCAAGTATTTTGGGGGTATACACAACCATCTATGAAAGCAAGTAATGTTGCTAAAACTTAAAATGGTGGATGAGGCTTGTGTACAAGTGCAATACCTAGGAAGCATAGGGAAAAACATGCAAATCAAGTGGGTTGAAGAAGAAAAACACCAAGAAGCTTCCATTTAAAGGAAGAAGAAATGGAAAGTGGGGAAGGAAAAAAATACAACAAACACAACATAATAGTGCAAAGATCCCAACAATCACTAAAACCACTATAATGCTAATGGTCCTAGAGAAGAAAAGCATTGGAAACTACACCGATAAATCAACTCAAAGAATCACAAGGAGGATAGAAGAAGAAAATTTCATTGCCAAATATTTGAGTAATCAGGTGAAAAACAACTTGAACATGAATGAGAATATTACATGCACATCAATTCAGAACTAGGTGAATCTAGGTATCTTTCAATAATAACAAAATAAGGAGATGACTACAATATTCCATATAAATTTTGAGGTCAAGAAGTTGAAGGTTGATGCTTTAATGGACTTAGTATCATAGGAAAATATCATTGTAAAAGAGTTAGTCAAAAAATTGCAATTGGACATGCATGAGAATCCTATCCTACATCCATTTAGATGGGTCAAAAGCAGGTTGAAATAAAGGTAAAAAAATGTGTATAACCAAATTTTCTATTAGTGTCAACTTACTATTGACGAAGTAGAATTGTATATAGTTCCACTTGATGTATGTGGAGTTGTGTTTGGGAGTCCCTATATGTACATGAATGATGTGATATACATACATATATCAAACAAGTGCCACCTCATGAAGGAATTAAAATCCTTCATCATCAATGCACACAAGGTAAATTCAAATATCTTGCTCACAAGTCCCAACCAATCCAAGAAATTGATCAATTCGATCAAAGAGTATGTTATGATATTTTTAAGAGAAAACCAATATATAAGAGAGTTAATGAGGGCCACATTATCATTGGAGGTTGTACTAGGGAATACAAACAATAAATTGAAGACATTCTATATGTGTACATGGGCATGCTCTAATAGCCTAAAGCTAGGATACCATCCAAGTGGGAAGTGGAGAATGAGATTTAGGTTTTTCTAGACTCTTTATTTCCAAAAATGAGGTTGTATAGGTTCCTTCTTTCACTAATTTTTATACTTCCATATTCCTGATATCTTACCACTTAATTCCAATTAGGATACTGGAGTCACAAGGCTCTTTTTCCTAACAGATGTGCTACCCACACCTTTAGTATGTTCATATTTATTCATATCATATTTTCTTTAGTAGGATGTTCATATTTGTTCATCTCATATTTACTTTAGTGTTAATAGAGGCTTTCCATTGTAACCTTAGAGGAAGAGTCCAATCCCTAGGAAAATTCTCTTGTTCAATAGAGAAATGAACATAAGGGGAGATGGTAAGTTTTTTACTTGCACTTGTGTTAGTAGTCTTCGATATAGTTAGCCCATGTATAATTGTTTTCTTAGTGGTTGTATTATAAGAGTCCTTGCATTATTTACCTTTTTTACTAAAGACTAAATATTTTCAAGTCTAAGAAGCTAGGAAAATGAAAAGACATGTTCAACACATTGATATGCCATATGACTCCATATATGATATTTGGATTATCCTTGATAAAAGGCTACTCACATGAATGTAGTAACCCAAATACATACACAAAATGATGTGAATTACTAAAGATTCATGACTACTTGTACCAAATGAACTCCCTAAGGGGAGCTTGAGTGTGTTTCAAATAATATTCCTAAGAAATACATCATTAAAATTCTACAAAATCATTTAGTGAGATGTTCTCATATTAGATAAAAAATACCAATGTAGAGATCATTATAGCTACATCCATTTCATGAAATATTTTTTCCTTCAAGTTATACTTAAGAAATAAATATTAAACCTTCTCCATTAAGCAAGATATCAATTTTTTATTTAAAAAATAAATAATAGTAATAATTAAAATAACTCTTCACCCCATTTTTAATTACAAAATCCCTGAAATCACAAAGTTATAATTGACAAATAAATAATCCTAAATAAATTTAATTAGAATTTGAATACTTAACCATAAAAAAAATACGCCCCATGTCTAACCACACTGATCAAAGTTGACGCTAATTCCAAATTTTACATCACATTAACCACCATTTTTACAAAATGACCATTTTTACAGAAGGAAGACAATGTGCAGAATAAGGCTCATCTCAAAACATGATTCAATATATAATTTTACACAATTGAATCATGAAATTTGAATCAATGGTCATGCATTAACACATAACCAAGCAAATTACAAAACACTTTCAGTTGAAGCCATTGTTGTTAGAGGAAAACTACATTTTGTAGTAGTAATAAGTGAAATCCTTATCATAGTTGATGTTGACTTTAATCATAAGTAGAGGATGCAGGGGGAGACTCTTAACCCCTAGACCTCCCAAAATGCATAACAACATGTTATTGTCAAGCCATCATAATGAATCTTGTTAACCATAGGTTGCAATTTATAATTTAAATGGTGTTATTTGGTTCTTAAGGGGGTTATTGGCATAATTAAAGAGGCAACAAATGGCACCTTTTCTGGCAAGAATCTCATTGGCTCCATGATAAATTGTTGCTCCGTGGAGTGTGTAAATGGAAAATTGATCACACAGTTAGCAGGTTTTGCCAATTTGCAGGGAAGATAATAGAGCTTGGTTCCAAGAGGCATATCTTCCTCAGTTTTTAACATTTTTGAGCTCAATAAGATCCTAGATAAGGGTTTTTGAGGGTCGTGAACTCATGGAAGCCTTAGATTTGAAATTTGAGCACTGCATGATGAAAGTTTTGTAGAGTAAAGTCCTTTTGTGATAGAGGTAAAGAAAAATTTGAAGCAAGATGGAGGCATAACAGAGTTGGGAATATTTTTGGGGTACACTGGTACACTTCACAACTATTGGGTGTACCTGCCAACTCCCACAATGAAAATTGTTCGTAGAGATGATAAATTCAATAAAGAAAAAGAAATGAAGTGTTCTCTTCAGAGGGAGCTTTGATTGCATCTATTTCAGGATCTTTTGACTCCAAAGGAAGAACCTCAAGAAGATGTTGAGCAACCACAAATAGAGGAGAAAAGAGTGCAGACGACCACTCAATTAGAGACATCCAGGGAAGGAAGGAGGTGGACCAGGGAAGTTGATATATTATTGTAGGATGCTAAAATAATGTGGGAGCACCCTGTTTTCAACGCATGCAAAGGAGGTCACTAGATCGATACAATGGCTACATGGCTCTGATGACCAAGCTAGTAGAGAAAAAACCAACCTCATTTAAGGAAACATTAGAGAAGCATGCATGTGTTTATTATATTGTAGAGAAATATGATTCCATTGCCTGAAACAGTTTTTAGGAAGTGGTCCCAAGACTCGCACACAAATCAGTGGTAGGTTCGAGATTAATTTACAAGGTAAATCTTGTAGCAGACGGAAGCATCGAGGAGAAAAAGGCCAGATTCATGGCCAATGGGTAGTATCAGGTAGAAGGGATTGATTATGAGGATACCTTTTCTCTTGTAGTAAGGTAATTTTTCATCAGATCAATTCTTTCTCTAGCTACACAGATGGGGTGTAATATCCACTAGATGGATGTGAGGACAAATTTTTTCAATGGATTTATTGAAGAGGAGGTATACATTGAAAAACCGAGAGGATTTAAGACCCTTAATAGAGATTCGCAAGAGTGCATACTCAAGCAATCATTGCATTGGTTGAAGCAAGCACCCTGTGCTTGCTTCAACTAATATCAATAGCTACTTGACTGGTTTGGACTTCACCAAAAGTGAAGGAGATGCAAACCTTTACCACATTTTTATATAAGGTAAATTATTGATTATATTATTATATATCGATGACTTGATTTTGACGAGTGAAGAATTTATCAGGTCTTACAAGGAGGAACTTGCAAGAGATTTTGAAATGAAGTACATGGGGCTCCTCAGTTTGGATTTTTGGCTAAGAGAAGCGGATTTGTTTGTCTCTCAAGGTAAGTATGCCAATTAGATACTTTAGATGTTCCGCATAAATGCATGCACACCCATGGAGACTTCTCTAACGACCAACTAGAGGAGAGAGGATGCCACTTCAGGTGAGGTAGTAGATGCTATCTTGTACAGGAATTTGATGGGTTCACTCATGTATCTGGTGAACGCATGACCATATGTGTGTTATGCAATCAACTAGTGGAGCCAAGCCATGGTTCGACTGACCAAATTATTTTGGAGGGTTGCTAAACTTGTACTACAGTACCTCAGAGGAACCACTTAGTTTGGACTTTGGTACAAGAAGACAAAAGGAGTGAAGCTGCAAGGCTTCAAAGATTCAGATTGGATGGGAAGTCCACCAGACTAGAAGAGCGAGAATTTTCAATTTTGGTTATTAATGGTTTCTTCGTATAGTAGGAAGCAAAGATTTGTTGCACTCAGCTCAATATAAGCATAGTAAATGGTTGCTAGTCAAGAAACATGTGAGGCTATTTGTATGAAAACGATTCTTGTCGTGCTATTTGGTCAGATGATGGATCCTACTATGATTTACGATGACAATCAAAGTTATATCAAACTATTTGAGAATAAATTTTTTCACGATCAATCCAAACACATAGATATCCAATACCACCATATACGAGATTGTGTGCTAAGGTGAATCATGTTGTTGCACTACATTCCGACAAAGGAACATGATTAAGACATTTTGACAAAAGAGTTGTCAAGAAGTAAATTTGAGTTCCATAGAAGCAGGATTGAAGTATTTGATAATCCTTTTCTTGCTGAGAGGGAGCGTTGAAAATGCAGCAAGAAAATATAGTTTCAACTTTGCCTTGGTTAAACTATATTAAAGTTCGAATTTCAATTTCAGCGAAATACTTGGAGGTAGTTAACTAAGGTGACATGGATTTTGTCACCCAGTTAGCTCAGTAAATTCAAGTTGGAGACACTTGAGTCCAGTTCTACATGATTGATTGATAATTTGTAGCAATCCACTTCAGTTAAATTGAGTTATTATTAGTTAAACTAGTTCCATCTTTTAGAGAAACTAGTGGAGGGTCAAGTTATGCTATGTAACTTGTGCTGTGAAACAGATTATATTTTAGTTTAATATTGAAAGATAATTTTTTTTTTGCTATTTTTTTGAATTTTTAGAGAGTTGAAATTTTGTATCATATTATTCAAACTGGTTTTTTAAGTGTATTTATGGATTCAACACTCTAAAAATTCTTAAGGAACTTTGATTGTGTGGGGGTAACCCATCAATATTGTGATTTCAATAAAATCCTGCTGAAAATAAAAAAATTAAAGCAAAAAATCCACTTTAAAAACTTCCAAATTTATCACTAAAACCAATTCATTAACTCATTTAAATATATACCTATATCCCCACTTTATTCACTCTTGTCGGTGGTGGTGGTTTTAATTGCCATGGTTTCATATTAATTGGTATGATGGGTTTGAACTTTGCATGGATAACATGGTAATTGTTGTGATGGGTTTGCCATGAACTTTGTAATCAAAATAGCCGCGTGAAATTTGATGCCGTTACCAAATTAGATATTTTTTTGTTCAATTTGGTAACGGGATTTTGCATTGGCTTCGTGAATAGTTCAATTTTGATCACAGGATTTGCACGCATTAAGTACTATGGTGTTGGCCTTGCTGGAGAGCACTGGAAGAGAGTGTAGTCCCTCGGTAACTGCGATCGACAATAATAATTTACTTGGTCCTTGCGTCCGGATATAATTGGTCCTCGTATATCGATAATAATTTACGGGTCTTCCCCGATTTAGAGATTCTGACATTGTGTAACGGTAGACTAGCAATGGCCATAAATAAAAATTAATGAATTTCCAACTTATGTAATGATTATTAAAAAAATAAACTAAAATAAAAATTTTAATTTTTCCCAATTAAATTGTTAATTAAATGTTTAAAGTGTATATATATATATATATATATATATATATATATATATATATATATATATATATATATATATGAAGCTGTTTTTAAGTGAGATTTTTGGAGTTTTAGTTTTAATAAAAAATTGGCTAAACAATTTGTAATGAGATCTTAATTTGTGTTGTTTAAACTGTTTTTTTATTTATTGTATATATGGATTCAACACTCTAAAAACCCACTTTGATTACATAGAATTCATCCCTTCAAACTTGCCATTTCAATGAATCCCTATTAGACAAATTAGATAAAAAATAATAAAAAGATTTTTTTTTCAAAAAGTCCCACTTAAAAGACTATTTAACTAAGATGAAATGACTTTTTTTCTCGGCATTCTTTTTGGTTAATTTTGCCCAAAATCCTCTAGAATTTTTTATTTTTTTAAATCATAAATTTCAACTATTTAATTTGTAAAGTTTAAGTGTTTATATGGTTTTTAGGGTGTTGAATTCATTTATGTTCAAAAGTACATTTTAGACCCAAAAAAAAATAATCTTGTTTAAAATTGTAGACCAAAAATATCATTTTGTTTATTAGTTAGACTTCTCATATATATGAAAAATAAAAAATTATACAGTTAATATAATACCAAATTTTGAATAATATCTTTGGCTATGTTGATTCAGATTATCTCAAGTGTTTGAGCAAAATCTCTAGTGACATGATGACATATAATTCCAGCAACCTCACTCTGGCCATATTGAGAAACTTCACAAGCTCTATTCTTAGTAGATTATTAACCATAGAGATTTACCTCCATTTTACCATGGATATTCTTAGTGTGTAAATAGGCTTTGTTACAATCCCATTTTCCATGGTTTATCAATACCATATGCCAACAAACCATAACTCACTTTAAATCACACTTGTTTATAGGAATTTTTTTTTAAATTATCCCTTTAATTTAAAGTGAAAAAATAGCATAACTAATTTGGAGATAAATATCAACCGTTGAGTTGTGTATATCATCATGGATATTCCATAATATTCCATGGAAGATATATCATTACCATTTACATAAAAATGATTGATAGTTAAATTAAAATTATGGAAGTCTTATTCCAAAGATAAAGCTTATGGTTTATTGGCCCATATTGATTTGTATTGTATTTTCTTTTATGGTATCATAGTAAGTTGCTATAAAATTTATCCCCTGAAGACAATTATTGTAGTTTGTTTATCATAAAATATCATCTGCACTATTTTTTAGGAAATATTTTATAATTTAACTTAATCCCAAGACAAGTCTATATTAATCATTAGAAGTACAATTTTTATGTTTCTCACGATATCTCCCCCCACCTCCACCCTCATACTCACCTTCACATTCACTTTCACCCTCATATCATGGTTAAGACGTCTACAAGATTAAGCACATGAAACATTAAAAAAAAGTGATCTTTTACATTCGCGTCTTCAATTATATTACCCACAAGTGATTATCAATACTTATTTTATCTATACAAATCATTGTTGAATGAAATAGTCATGGCTGAATGAAGTAGTAGTTGTGGGAGGGAACCACCCTTAAATGTTATTAAATGTTATTGTAACATACACCATTAACTTCGCATGGAAATGTAAGGAGTTAAAAATTTTGTACACAAGTTACTCATGGGTAACTATCCATTCACTATTAAATTACTCATCATTACATAGAATGTTTAACATTTCATAGTGTAACTTTAGATTAAGAATAGTAAGCTCCTTAACCATTAACAACCTCCATTACAGTACATTAACATAATGCTATATGATGTAACCTTCCATTCATTTCATTACTCATATAGTCATCACATACTTGCCATTATGAACATCATAACAAGAAAGGAATCAACATCATCAACTTGACACAATAATCAATCACATCATTGAACACCAATATACTCTCGAAACCCTGTAGGGTGAAAACCAACAAACGTTTAATTTTATTATTAAATGCTCGTGAGGGTGATCAGCCCTCACTCAATGAATTATAAGGGAGACCATCCCTTAACCATCGTTTATAAATCTTACAAGGAAATATACAAATATCTAGCTTAAAGCCATTACAATAAATATGATACCATTTACCCTCTGGTCTTCATATCTTCATATCTCGATTGCATGGATGTACCTACAATGGTCCATCGTACACTGGATCATCCGGTAGTTCGCACTCATCTGCATGAACCGTAATTATTTACTTGCCATCGGGTTAAGCATAATATTTCCTTTATACATATCACCATCATACCCTGCTAATGTTACCTTCAACGTACACTGATGTCAAGATTCATAAAGTATAATAAATCATTTTAGATATCTATACTATAGTAGTTTCTCCATCTACTCATGTATATTCATGACATGCAAGTAAAGTACCTTGACATTCTCCCTTTAACAACACATACCTCATATGTGGTAGTTATAAGTCATCACATCAACTAATGTTTCTGTTGCATAAGCACACATTCCTGCAAGACATTGGCTACATATCCCCAGCATATATTTAAATTAAATTGATACATTAGTTACGATATTTGTGCATGAAATTTACATAATTTAATCAAAATAGCTAACTCTTGAGCTATTACTTTTAGTACATGGAATGCAAGCTAACATAAAAAATGTTGCTCCCATGCATGCAAATGCATATAGATTCCAAAAGAGTCTCCCCAAAGGAGTGCTTACACAACGAAGCACATAGCTTCCTTCACGAGTCTTTCCAAAGAAGTGCATATTACTAGAAAACATGCAAACACATATTTCCAGGAAATATAGCATAAAACATGTCTTATTCTCCAAATGTCATACCAACATTACCGATACATATATATCAATGAACCAAAACATTAATTTAGTTTGTTTATAGGTAATTCATCTTTTTGCCATAGAAGAAATGTAGGATAATGAAACTTGTTATCATTTCCCATGTACAAATGTATATTCTTACCAATAAATTCTAATGCAATTATTGCATACCTATGCATGACCTTATTCCAAAAGAAATTAACATCATAATCATGATACCATAAAAGTAATCACATAGTATATTCTTTTAAGAAATATAATTGAATAGTTCCTCTATCCGTGACTTTACCAACACCATGGTAAACTATCCATGGATTTATTAAATAACTAATATTTACAAAACACCATGGTAATCTATTCATGGATTTGTTAAATACTAATCTCTACCAACACCATGGTAATCTACGCATGGATTTATCGAATAACTAATCTTTACCAATGTAATAACATTAATTAATAAATCTTATTCGTATCTCACATATTTTAAATATATGCATATGTTTTTCCTATCTATACTAGACATGCAATAAATAAAATGTATAGAGAATATGAAAGCATGCATATTTATCCATACATGCATGAAATAAATACATACAATAGACACATGTCTATTTTAGATATGCATGCATTTCAAATGTCTCAATATAAGGTTAATAAAACCTTAATCTCAATATGTCCACTAAAACATATTTTCACCTTAAGAAGGAAAATCTCAACTTATTATATTTTCCCTTGAAATATTTTCTCATATATCTACCCATATTGATATGAGAATAAATTATAAAATAAGTGAAGTATATATATTTCAACTCACAAATAAGATTATACGAATGAAAATTAGAAATAATTACTTATCTGGACAAAATAATTACTTATCTTGGCAGTAAATTCTTATAAAATAAATTGAATGTCATATGTTGAACATCCCTCGACTTCATCACAACCTCAATCCAATAGTGCTCAATGCTCTTCACCTTGATTCCCAATTTCTCTGCATTCACAGGCAATGATTAAATATGTATAACGACTTGGTTCCAAATTTCCATTCGAACAATTATTAGCTGACAAATACTCCTCCGACTTGATGGTATTGTAATTAGGGGCGAGGAAATCATGGGGAATTTAACTGCCCGACTACTCTGCAACCTACATGAAACAATAATGGAGGAGTTGCCGCAGAGCACTGCTACGACCACAGAGAAATCGATTGCTCATGATGAGCATCACATAACTGCGATGGAGTTACCAAAGGGTTGTAATATATAAAATATGAATTCCATGCAACTCCCAAAAACTTTTATCAAGAATTAAATGTCAACTGTTTCTTGATTAAACCGTTTAAAGTAATATTTATTTACCATGAGTGTTTACGGGAGAGGTCTATTACATACTCCCCCCCTTAAGAAAACACCATCCTTGGTGTGCTTCTCTCATTGAAACTGAAAATTATAATAATGATATAATAATATAAACAACTCAAAGGGGGTCATTCCCCTCACAATGAAACACTTTTGTTTCCTTAAATACCATTAATTGAGACAATAATTTTTTTATCCGTAGTCATAAGCATGTATAGTGCAAAGAATATTTCATTTCCATTTCTAACTACTTATTCCTTATTCAATTCATAAAAGTATAGAAAAATCTCTATACCAACTTACCATTATTTACCAATTACTATTGGAAGAAATGATGGCTTTTACGCAAGCTCTCATAGAATGGTTGAGCACCCATCAACACTTCCTAGAAAGAGCCTGTAATGTATGACTAACAATTCAATCACATTAGTCACATAGTTTTCAAAATGAAAATACTTGCAACTATAAAAAATTATTGCAATATAAAGAGATGTTTTAATCAAAGTACTTCCATAAGTACTCAGAGAGAACCAACCCTCTCATCAATGCATCACGTGCACACTGTCTTAGCTCCTGCTAAAGACATCCACATAGTACTTCAAAAAGTACTCAGAGAGCACCTAGCTCTCTGATCATACTAATGGTCAACCCATGCACCATAGGCATATCCTAGCATCTGCTAAGACATTCAAACAAATTAGTAATAAAATAAATGAACTTATACATTCAATAATTCATTTTTCGAGCGCCAAGCTCCTTTCCTCTTAATATTATATAAGATATTTACACAATCATATAAAAATTCATTTTAATATAACACATAACTTTTACTTAACTTGTTTCGTTATGAGAACCACAATGGTAAACAAAATGCTCCTCCCAACCCATGGGAGTTGGTTTCTACAACCAATTCGAGTCATTTTCACATCTAGATAGTCAATCTTTCCATATTAATTAAAAATAGCACAGCACACTAAAACGTATTTATAATTATCTAAAAATTTAGTCTTTCAAGCTGTGGTCCTCCCAACCATCAAGGGAGGCTATTACGTCTTCCACTTTCCCCTAGCTCCATAACCTAGACGGTGCCACGGTTAATAGTGGATCTTTCTGCTATGACCTCTGGATGGCCAATCCAGTCACACTCATAAATTCTGGTTTTACAAGGGTTGTTGTAAGATATTTTCAACTAGTCCCAACCAGCTCTAGAAAATGCTCCCCCTTTACCAATTTCACAGAACATCTACTCCTCCTCTGGGATTCAACTTTATCCTCAAAGGAGTAGGTAACTATCTTTCCAACTGCCCCCAACCACCTCCTATTCTTGGAAACATTTTTACCATAAGCTTAAAAATATTTTCTTTTCATTAATTAATTTCAGCAAATTAGATAATTTGCTTTATCAAGAGTGATGATTTAAGTTTTTCTTGCCAGATAAAAGAAAATTAAACAAATTGTCTTTAACTAGTTAATACTAGTTAACTTTAATGAAGTTGTCACAACTTCCCCCTGGAAGTAACATACATGTGTTGTTCAATATTATTTCCGAATTAACAAAATCATGCACATTAAAAAAATGATACCTTAGCATTTACTGTTGCAATTCACATTGCAATGTTTGCGATGTTTTATTTTCACAGATTTTCTGTTTCCATTAGACTGCCCATGCTTACTATAAGAAACAATGCTAATCGTAAATATGCATTTCTCAAGCACATATTATCTTATGCAATCATTTTAAGTTCCTGCATAAAATGTTGTCATGCATACAATTTAATTTTAACACTCTATCATCTTATATAAGGACTTTCCTCATCTTTTGCATTCATGCATTAGTTTCACACACCATCACTATACACATTCATATTTTTAAAGTAGTGCATGGTAACTTTAGAAATTTTATTGCATGCAAAAATAGTTACTTCTTTTCAAACTCAAATGAAAAGTAACTATTTTTCTTTCATGCTTTTTTATACATTCTTTCCTAAAGAAATAAAGCATAATACACATATTAATCTCATATGCATATTCTTATCCGGAAAAAGTATATTATAATAGCATGTACCTTTTTAAGAATTCTCTTAAATGGAAGCTAATCTCATGCAATGCCATGTATATAACAATTCATTTTTTAAAGGAAATCAACACGCATATGCACAGACTTCTTAAATAAAATAAAATAAAATAATTATCTTTGTTTCATTTGAAGAACTTCTCTCCCTACTGCAGTACTCATCCCTATCAGGAAATTCACAATTCTCCTCTACAACAATGTTTTCTTTTAGCAGCATCGACAAGATTTTATAGCATGATTAGATAAAACCTTAATCAATAAATAATCAATATTTGAGTGATCCTTTAACACCTATTCATATGCATATATGAGATGTGAATCCAATGTCACAACATGCTTTCTTCTAACATCTCTACATTAGTGTGAGTAACTAACTATCAATTCATGTCAAATAACTCCCACATTATTATGACATTTTTCACACGCACAAATTCGTACAAGACAAATCACTATATCTATTCAGAAATTCCTTTAATGGAAAATGACACAATCTGCATTCGCTTTACTTAAACTTTTACAAAAGACCCACGAATTCAGCTTTTGCCTTTGGAGCATGAAAATATATTAAAGCTAACACATTGACTGTTGTTCCTATGCATACAATGCATAAAGATTAATTTCCCAATAGAGTACTTAACATAATCGAGTAGGAAAACTCATGATTCCTCTTCGATAACATATAACATAATAGTTACGATAGCATAACATAATCACATACTCAATAGATCTTCTATCCATGCAAAGAACCTTGTTCCTCTATGATTATGCATGCAAGTTGTCCATGCTTTGCTTCCAAGAATTTACCATAGATAGCCTCTTTTATACTTAAAAGCTATGCAACACTAACAAGGTTAACTTAACCTTTAATATACCTGAATCAAGAAGTTGACATAATCCATCTAGCAATGTAATATATTCAAGAGGTTATTCTTTTCTGTAAGAAGAAAATAATGTTTTCCCAAGAAGCAAATGTTCTTTTCACACAATATTCAACATAAACTTTCTCCAAGAAAGTATTATGAGAAAATAACATAGTTCTTCATGACTTCTTTTCCAAGAAAAACTCATTAACTTATCTCTCAACCCATGAAATATCTTTAAGAATTACCTTCTTTAATCTATATTATTTTCAAGAAACTTTAGCTAAATAACCACATACTCTCTTTTTACATAAAATTCCTATGCATGCCTACATATCATGGCACAAGGACTACTGGTATGAAAATACAAAAACTTACATATTAAGTAAAACCACGTTTTACTCTATATTTGTCTCTTTTAGTTGCAAGATTCACATGCAAGATTTATTTTCAAAATGTACATATTTCTCTCAAGAAGAATAAAATGTGTTATAGTTAAATTTTCAAGCACACACATGTTTCTTTTTCAAGAAACCAAATTCCCAACTCCTTTCAAGGAAACTTCAACACAACAATAAAAGTTTTACGCACATGGAAAATACATATCCTTTTAAAAGAAACTCTAACTTCATTGCTATTTAATTTGTATGCATTATATTTTCCATAAATGCAATAACTATTGTTTCAAGAAAGGAAAGATAATAATACTTATCTCTTGAAACTCATTTTTCAACCTGGATTATAGATGCGATGCCTTTATTCACATACGCGCATTTCATCTCGGATCTCTCAATTTATTTTCTTTTAACAAATCCCAAAGGCACCAGTGCTGCAACCTTTAGCTCTGATACCACTTGTAACATACACCGTTAACTTCACATGGAAATGTAAGGAGTTAAAAATTTTGTACACAAGTTACTCATGGGTAACTATCCATTCACTATTAAATATTCCTTACTCATCATTACATAGAATGTTTACCATTTCATAGTATAACTTTAGATTAAGAATAGTAAGCTCCTTAACCATTAACAAACTCCATTACAGTACATTAACATAATACTATATGATGTAACCTTCCATTCATTTCATTACTCATATATTCATCACATACTTGCCATTATGAACATCATATCAAGAAAGGAATCAACATCATCAACTTGACACAATAATCAATCACATCATTGAACACCAATATACCCTCGAAACCCTATAGGGTGAAAACCAACAAACATTTAATTTTATTATTAAACGCTCGTGAGGGTGATCAGCCCTCACTCAATGGATCATAAGGGAGACCATCCCTTAACCAACGTTTATAAATCTTACAAGGAAATATACAAATATCTAGCTTAAAGCCATTACAATAAATATGATTCCATTTACCCTCTGGTCTTCATATCTTCATATCTTGATGGCATGGATGTACCTACAATGGTCCATCGTACACTGGATCATCCGATAGTTCGAACTCATCTGCATGAACCATAATTATTTACCTGCCACTGGGTTAAGCATAATATTCCCTTTATACATATCACCATCATACCCTGCTAATGTTACCTTCAACATACATTGATGTCAAGATTCATAAAGTATAATAAATCATTTCATATATCTATACTATAGTAGTTTCTCCATTTACTCATGTATATTCATGACATACAAGTAAATTACCTTGACATTCTCCCTTTAACAACACATACCTCATATGTGCTAGTTATAAGTCATCACATCAACTAATGTTTCCGTTGCATAAGCATACATTCCTGCAAGACATTAGCTACATCTCCCCAGCATATATTTAAATTAAATTGATACATTAGTTACGATATTTGTGCATGCAATTTACATAATTTAATCAAAATAGCTAACCCTTGAGCTATTACTTTTAGTACATGGAATGCAAGCTAACATAACAAATGTTGCTCCCATGCATGCAAATGCATATAGATTCCAAAAGAGTCTCCCCAAAGGAGTTCTTACACAACGAAGCACATAGATTCCTTCACGAGTGTTTCCAAAGAAGTGCATATTACTAGAAAACATGCAAACACATATTTCCAGGAAATATAGCATAAAACATGTCTTATTCTCCAAATTTCATACCAACATTACCCATACATATATATCAATGAACCAAAACATTACTTTAGTTTGTTTATAGGTAATTCATCTTTTTTCCATAGAAGCAATGTAGGATAACGAAACTTGTTATCATTTCCCATGTACAAATGTATATTCTTACCAATAAATTCTAATGCAATTATTGCATACCTATGCGTGACTTTATTCCAAAAGAAATTAACATCATAATCATGATACCATAAAAGTAATCACATATTATATTCTTTTAAGAAATATAATTGAATAGTTCCTCTATCTGTGACTTAACCAACACCATGGTAAACTATCCATGGATTTATTAAATAACTAATATTTACAAAACACCATGGTAATCTATTCATGGATTTGTTAAATACTAATCTCTACCAACACCATGGTAATCTACGCATGGATTTATCGACTAACTAATCTTTACCAATGTAATAACATTAATTAATAAATCTTATTCGTATCTCACATATTTTAAATATATGCATATGTTTTTCTTATCTATAGTAGACATGCAATAAATAAAATGTATAGAGAATATGAAAGCATGCATATTTATCCATACATGCATGAAATAAATACATAAAATAGACACAAGCCTATTTTAGATATGCATGCATTCCAAATGTCTCAATATAAGGTTAATAAAACCTTAATCTCAATATGTTCACTAAAACATATTTTTGAAAATCTCAACTTATTATATTTTCCCTTGAAATATTTTCTCATATATCTACCCATCTTTATATGAAAATAAATTGTAAAATAAGTGAAGTATATATATTTTAACTCACAAATAAGATTATACGAATGAAAATTAGAAATAATTACTTATCTGGACAGAATAATTACTTATCTTGGCAGTAAGTTCTTATAAAAGAAATTGAATGTCATCTGTTGAACATCCCTTGACTTCATCACAACCTCAATCCAACAGTGCTCAACGCTCTTCACCTTGATTCCCAATTTCTCTGCATTCACACGCAATGATTAAATCTGTATAATGACTTGGTTCCAAATTTCCATTCGAACAATTATTAGTTGACAAATACTCCTCCAACTTGATTGTATTGTAATTCGGGGCAAGGCAATCATGGGGAATTTAATTTTCCGACTACCCTGCAACCTGCATGAAACAATAATGGAGGAGTTGCCGCAGAGCGCTGCTATGACCATGGAGAAATCGAGTGGTCATGATAAGCATCACATAACTGCGCTGGAGTTACCAAAGCGTTGTAATATATAAAAGATGAATTCCATGCAAGTCCCAAAAACTGTTATCAAGAATTCGGTGTCAACCGTTTCTTGATTAAACTGTTTAAAGTAATATTTATTTACCATGAGTGTTTACGAGAGAGGCCTGTGATCAAGCCATGAGGTCACCACAGAAATTAGCTACCCAAGTTGGTAAATAGTTTAGCCATGAGATAGTCGAGCATGCCAACAATTTCTTCACTTTTATTAGTAAATAATTTGATTTGTCCCATTTCTATCAAATCCGTTATCTTGTTTTATCTCTTTAGATACTCTTTCGGTTTCCCTTGAGTTAATAAAATTTTGTAACAAATGCACATTTTTTTAAAGTAGATTGACCAACTCTCTCTCGCATTAAGTTTTCTTTCATTCTTTTAGTGGGGAGGTTTGCAACATCATTATGAGATTAAATATCATTTCCTTCATCTATTCCTAACACCATATTCCCTATATGGCATCTCTTTTCTATATTCCTTCCTTATATTTATTATCTTTGCTCAATTCATCATCAACATCATGCATAATCTACCTAGGTTAGATGAAGACGAATGCTCATTTATGCAAAACTTTGTTAATGTCTAGTTGGATTGATTAATTTATTTTACATCAAATTCTCTTCCCATTTATCTGCTAGTAAGTAAGAAATCAAAACCTCTGTAACACCATTATTACTATGTTGATAACACCATTATTACAAGGTTGAATATCTCGAGGCACAATTGTATATTGTGAGTTTACTAGAACATTAAAATCCCATGCTAAAGTTAGACAACTCATGCACTTGATAAGGTTGAAGATTGTAGGTGATTTGAAATATTATTGAAAGCTATTATTCAAAGTTGCTTAACGTGTTAATAATTGCGACTTTATATTATATAGTATTTCTAGAATATGAAAATTTGACTAAAAATAATTACAAATTATAAAGTTATAAGATACTAATAATAATTTGTAAGCTTTGATATTTTGATAAAATCATGATAAGAAGAGAAAAGACAGAAAATTGTTCATGAAGAGTATAATAAAATACATAGTGAAGATTTAATGCTTTTAAAATTGCTAATTACAGATGCTTTAATTTTAAGGGTAAGATTTATGTAAAATAGCGTTAGACTTATGCCCAACCATGAGGCAGCATTATAAATTAGACTAGCATTGGATTTGAAAATTTGATTGTTTTCCATGAAATTATGAGGAGATGGATCAATCTCTCTCGTATATGATGAAGATGATCATTTGATTTAGTTTTTGAGTTATTGAATGACGTTGGGATACTTAAAAAAACATACGTTATGATAGCTATGAACATTTTTTTTAATAGAAGGAAAGGAAATTAAATTAGAGAGATGCATTGACTTCATCCACCGTAGAGAATGCATTTAGTGCATGTTAAAAAGGCAAAGAGAAACATGAAAACGTTAACAATGTAAACATGAAAATCATAACAATGTATCTAAGAAATGTACATTTTGATGTTATTGTTGGATAAATTTGGACACTTTAATAGAGGTTATTAAAAATAAGGGGGTAAAATAAATCAAGACATGTAAAGATTATTGAAGGAGATGGTGAAGAAGAAGAATTAGGTCATTTTTCATTTTTTTGGTTTCACTACATTAGTCATATTTAATATGAATAATATATTAAGTTAAAATAAACATATATTTAGTAATTCCCCCTAGAGGCTAATTCTATATGATTTGTAAGGTTGTAATTTCATAAACATATATTTAATAATTGCACCTAGAGGGGCATTCTACAGCCCTCTACAACCCAATATTATATGTAAGGATGTTACCATCAAAGTTGAAAATTTTCTCATGTCTTCCAAAATAATTTATTTTTTAAATATGAAAATAAAATAAAATTAATTTAAATGTTTTATATAGTTATTCAAACTTAACGTATATCATAAAATAACAATTAAACACATAAGATAATTGTATTGTAGCTTTTTTTATAAACCAATGAAAAAAACTATAATACAATTATCTTATGCTTTTAAAATTTATTTTATCATATACTTTGAATTTGAATGGATCATAATTTTTAAATTTACCTTCAAAAAAAAAATTTACCACAATAAAATTACAAATCAGGTAAAATTTTAAAAAAATTTACCATTTACTAAAGTCAATACCATTTCTTGAAATAAAGTAAAAGGAATTCTTGCTCCAAAATATTTAATATTTCTTTTAATTTAATATTTGTAAGATGAATATTTAAAAGGAAAACCATATCTTATGGATGTATTAAATTCTCTAAAGACATAAATATTTCCACATCAAAGTTGTAATATTTTAAAGTTTTACTATCATGCCATGTAAAAAATGTCATTAAATCTAATATCAATATCAATATTAAAAATTTAATTACTTAGGATTAATACAATATTAAATTTAATATATTATAACATATATTAATGTATCATGATATATATTAACTCTAGATATATATGGGGTGGAATAACAAAGAAAGAGTGCTAGAGGTGGAGACATAGAGGGAGTGAGTGGAAGGGAGATAAAGGCAGAGAAAGGATGAGAGAGGACTTGAGAGACAACAGAAGAGAGGGAGGGATAGAGAAATGGAGTTGGAAGGAAAGAGTGGGAGGGAAGAAGAATCACATAGTGAGAGAAAAGTGGAGAGAGAGAGAGAGAGAGAGAGAGAGAAAAGAGGGGGAGAGAAGGAGAGTTAGTGAAAGAGTTTGAGAGAGAGAGTGAGAGAAAGATAAAAAGAGACAAGGAGATGAGGGGGTGAGACAAAGGGAGGTGGTAGATAAATGCATAAAGAGGAAGGAAGAGAGTGAGGGTGTGAGTGACAGAAGGAGATAGGAAGGGAAATAGAGAGGGAGGTAAGAAGAAACATACAAAGAGAGAAAGGTGGAGATAAAGAGAGGAAGTGATACGGGAGATGGAGAGAGAGGCAGAGAGGAGATCGGGAGGGAAGATAGATACAAGGGGGGGAAAGGGAGAGAAGGGGAAGAGAGAGTGAAAGAGATAGTAGATATATATAAATATGGATAAAGAGTGTGTATGTTTTGAGGGTGGTATAGAGAGACAAAATAGAGATAGAGAGAGATATATATATAGATGGAAGGTGCAGAGAGGGAAGATAAGAGAGATAGAGAGAGGGAGAGATAGATATGTATTGAGGGAAAATCATGTGTGTTGGGTGGGGGGCGGGGGTGAGATAGACAAAGATAGATATATATATGGAAGGTGAAGAGAGGGAAGATAAGAGAGATAGAGAGAGAGAGAGATAGATATATATGGAGGGAGAAATCATGTGTGTCGGGGGGGTGGGGTGAGATAGAGAGGAGAATAAGGAGAGATGGAGGGAGATATAGATATATATGGAGGGGGGAGAAATCAAGACAAATTATTTCACTAGATTCATTGATTTCATTGTAGATGGTGATTTCGAATTATATTTGACTGCTTGAATTGAAGGAGATTAAATAAAGGAGAGGGGAGATGAGTAATGAATAGAGAGATAAGGAGACGAGTGAGAGAGGGAGAGAAGGGTAAAAGAGTGAGAGGGATACACAAATATGGATATGGGATAGAGAGGGAGACATAAATATGGAGGGGTCCGAGAGAGGGAGATAGGAGGAGAGAGGGAGGGAGATAGTGACAATGTTGGGGAGAGAGAGAGAGAGAGAGAGAGAGAGAGAGAGAGAGAGAGAAAGGGAGAGAGACGTATTAAGAGAGATGAGAAGAGAGGGAGAGAGAGAGAGAGAAGGAGGAGAGAGGGAGTAAAAAGAGATGTATTTGGAAGGTGAGAAATGGATGGAATATGAAAAACATACAAAAGGAAAAGTTGAGTGAGAGAGAGAGAGAGAGGGTGAGTTAAAAGGAAGAGATGGAGAGAAAGTGTGCTTGTTTTGGGGGTGAGATAGAGAGACAAATAAGGAGAGATGAAGGGATATATAGATATATATATGGATGTGGGAGAGAGGGAAGAATATTTGTTGCACTAAATTGATTGAATTCATGGTAGATGATAATTTCTAATCCTATTTAATTTCTTGCACTAGAGGCATTGATTTAGTGTAGATTTTGGTTTCTAATGATATTTGATTGTTGCACTAAATGCATTTATTTCAGTTTATATGTTGATTTCTAATCCTATTTGGCTGGTTGCACTAGATGCATTGATTTAAGTGTAGAATTTTTCTAATTCTATTTGATTTCTTTCACTGAATACATTGATTTCAGTGTGATCTTGATTTCTAATTCTATTTGATTTCTTTCATTATATGTATTGATTTTTGTGTAGATAGTGATTTCTATTTCTATTTGATTTCTTGCACTAGATGCATTGATCTTGGTGTATATGGTGATTTCTAATCCTATTTGATTGCGTGCATTAGATGTATTGATTTCAGTGTAGATGGTTATTTCTACTCCTATTTGATTGATTGCACTAGATGCATTGATTTTATTGTAGATGCTAATTTTTAATCTTATTTATTTCACACTAGATGCATTGATTTTAGTGTATATGTTGATTTCTAATATTATTTGATTGCTTGCATTAGACTCCATTGACTTCAGTGTAGATTTTTTCTAATCTTATTTGATTGCATGCATTATATTCATTGATTTTCATGTAGATGATGATTTCTGACTTGATGTAACACAATTTGCGTTGATTTTTTTGTTATAGTAATTCATCCTATTAATATTGGAGAGCAAGAGAGATAGGGCATGATGTTTACTACAATAGTTTGAGGTAAATACTTTAATGATTTAAGATCTCAATTATCATTTTCATACAATCGATGTGAAAATATGTAAAAACTAACAAATAATGTCAATATTTTGTAAATGTGACCACTCATTAAAAAAAATTCAAGATTACATTATTTCTTGACTTTTTTAAAACCAACAATAGATAAAAAAAATAATCAAAATATTTTGAAGGAAATAAATTAATTCAAACATTAGAAATGAAACAAATGATTTGAGAGTAATCATGATGTATTAAATTATTAAAAATACTCATCAAGATATATTTAGTAATGCCTGGAGGGACACTATTAAGAATTATTAATTTTCAGAAGTTGTGATAGCTAAAATTAATTGAAATAAATGTGCACTATCAATCCTCTTGCAAACCATTGATCATATTGTCTCCCTTCTTCATCACTGACTAATTACTAACATACATTTACATAGCCATATAAAAATATAACACAAAAATTGTAAGATTCATAAAGATTACCATCCAAATTCAAACACATAAAATCACAAACCACTCAAAGCATCCAAGGGCATACAATACAGACCATTCAAGGCAAGGAAAAAAACAAAATTAAAGAATATAATGATATAGTCATGTCAAACAAAGAAAACATAATATAAATTTCAAAGTATCAAGTTTATCTCAAACATATACACAATAATGATAGTCTAAAAATGTGTCCATTTTCCCTCAACTGGAACCAATCTACATCCATCTAACTTTGGATCTATCATTAGTCCAGATGGATCAAATTCCTCGAGGTGGAAACCTTTCCTCAAATTCTACACTCCGAAAGGAAAGTTTGCACTTAGAAGTATTTCATCCCTCTCGACCCATGATAGGCTGGTTATAATAAAAATTTGAAACACATCTAAGCCATGAGAGATTTTATTCATCTCAAATCTTGTAGATAAAAAGTTAAGGTGGATTTATAATTGGAGGAAAGTCCAAATAATAGCCAAATCATCATGAATCCATAATAAGGATCAAATTATTTAATTATACATCATTGTTAAAATTAAAAAAATAATAATAATTGATTAAATAATAATTTTATTTTAAAGTATTATTATTATTAATTAATTACAAAAAAAATTACATATAAGTTAAACACATATACATTTAAAAAAACATGGAAAATTATTCTTAACCATGGAGATTTACCTCCACATTACTATGAATTTTCTTAACTTGTATATAGAATTTGTTACATTATCATAGGCGAGTACCATGGCTTTTCAATACGACATGCCCAAGAAACAATAACTCATTTTAAACGACACTTGTTCATATGGCATTTTTTTAATTGATCAATTTAATTAAAAAGGCGGAAAAGACATAACTACTTTGGATATAAATATCATTTTTTTATTTTTGTACCCTATCATGAATATTATAGAATATTTCATGGAGGCTATATCCATACCATCAACCTAATAATTATTGATAATTCAAATAAAATTCTCGAAGCCTTATTCAAAGATGAAACCTACTTTTATTTATTATATTGATTTGTGTTGTATTTTCTTTTATAGTATCATAGAAATTTGCTATAAGATGTATCCCTTGAAGGATATATATATATATATATATATATATATATATATATTTCAGGTTTTGGATCATAAGATTTCATTTACAATATTTTTTAGTAATAATTTCATATTTCTACTAAATGCCAAGACTGGTTTATATTAATCATTGGAATAACACCCTCTTTATGTTTTAAATAATATCTCCCTCGACCTCCACCCTTACCTTCACCTTCACCCTCATATCATCGATAAGAAATCTAGGAAGATTAAACACATGAAACATAAATGGATTTATCATTAGAATTACTATCTTCAATCACATTTCCCATAAATGATTGTCAGTTTTTATTTCATATTCTACAAATCATTATTGTATGAAGATGTGGTTGTGGGAGGGAACCACAATTTAGTGTTATCAACCCATGAAATAACTAGATAGAATAACTAAAAAGCTGGTAAATAACATAGCCATGAGATAGTCCACTATACCAAGAATTGTTGGACTTTTACTTGTAAATAAATTGATTTATCCGATCTCAATTAAATGAATTAGCTTGATTTATGTTTTTAGATACTCTCTTGATTTTCCTTAAGTTAATAAAAACTTGTATTAGAGACCCATTTTCTACTTTCTCATAATAGGTAGTAAAATTACCAACTCTCTTTAGTATTTAGTTTTCTCCCATTCTTCTCATGTTCACTCCTAGCTAAAGGTTTTGAACCACCATTATGAGATATATATCATTCCCTTGATCTATGACCAACACTATCTTCCTTGATGGGACTCCCATTGCTCCATTCATTTATAATCAACATCATGCATAATCTAGTTCACGTCTCATTAAATAGAAATTTCATTCATGTGGAGCTTTGTTAAGGCCTCATTTGATTGATTACATTTATTTACATCAAAGTATTTTACAATTTGTCCTTCGGTAACTAAGAAATAAGAATCACCAAATCATCATTATTTAAAGCACTAGGTTTAAGATCTTGAGGCACAATTTCATATTGTGAGTTGACCAGAACATTGAAATCCCATGCTAAAGGTACCACTTATGCACTTGGAAAGTTTGAATATTGTAGGCAATTTGAAATATTATCTAAATTTTCAAAGTTTCCAACATGTTAATAATTACCAATTTGTATCATTTAGTATTTCTAGAATATGAAAATTTTACTAGAAGGAATTACAACTTATAATGCCATAAGCTACTAATAATTAGTGAGTTTTGATATTTTGATCAAATCATGACAAGAAAATAAAAGATGTTAATTTTTGATCATTAAGTCTATAATAAAATACATATTAAACTTTAATGCTTCTGAAATTGTCAATTAAAAATGCATTAATTCCAAGGGTAAGAAATGTGAAACTAGCATTGCAGTTATGCTTGACTATCCAAAATAATTCTTGAGCATTATAAGATAGAAAAGCATTGGATTTGAAAAATTTATTGTTTTCCAAGAAATTGCAAGGATGAGGATAAATCTATTTGATATTAGGAAGTAAATAGAGGATGAAGATATGACTACTTTTTTTATGCTAATCTTACCACCCCCATTTGATTCATTTTTTGAGTGATAGCATCTACATGATGAGACTCAATAACTTATTTACATAGCTATAAATATTTATTCTATTGAAGGATAGGAGATTAAATTAGAGAGAGGAATCAAATTTATCCACCATAGGGAATGCATCGAATCCATGGTATAAAGGAAAAGAGAAACACAAAAATAGTAACAATGCATCTAAGAAATGTATGTTTAGATGTTATTATTGCGATAATCTTGGACACTTGAATATAGGTTGTTAAGAAAGGTAATATTTCTTGGTAATAGGTTAAAATAGATCAAGGCATTCAAAGGTTGTTGAAGGAGACGGAGAAGAAAAAGTAGCGGGTCATTTATCATTTTTTACTTCAAAAAATAAATCATTAAAATATAAATCCTTTTATTTCAATTTAGACATAAGTCATCATTACACAATTCACAAGAATTGGTATTTAAGTTTTGTTGGACATAATAGCCGTAAAGAACCAATGTATTTAGGTGATAATCAAAATTAATATCTATGTGGCATTCTCATCTCATCAATGTGTTCTTGATGTAAACCACATTTATTATTTATTATTGACACAACCAAAAGTGCCTGTCTTTCTGTGAAATTTGAAGGAAACAAATTTATGGTTTTTCCTCTTCATGATAACAACAAGATCTCTATCAATATTGGTGAATAAATATTGTATAAACTTGTTTGTTTAGATAAAATGAAGAAACACGCACTAGCAATGGAAAATAATAGATCATATTGGTGTAGTTCGGAATAAAAGCTATAGACACCTAAACTATAAATATTTATCTAAACTTAGTAACACTAATCTAGTGGATGGTATTCCTTCCATTTAGGGATGTCAAAATGTGGGTACATTCTTCTAGATGGGAAAATAACCTATGCATTCATTTGATACTAATAAAGTATGCCAAGATAAAAGAGCTTTTGATGTAGTACATGTTGAATCTTTAGTTAAACTGAGAGGGGGCGGGGGGGGGGGGTGGTGAATCGGTTTAACACATACATAAGATTTTTAAAATTTTCATCAAACTTATTTATAGATCAATACATGAACAGTCTTAAAATGTTGCAGCAAGTATTAAATTAATGTGACACCAAAATTATTGTGAGAGCAACAAACAATTAAGTAGATTGAATAGATCATATCAACACATAAGCAACACACATAGAGACAGAAGATATAAGTGGAAACCCATAAAGGGAGAAAACCACATCCTATTATTTTTGTGATGCAAAGGTAAGCTCCAACTCCCTCTCACCACTGTTTTCTGTAGGCGCCAACCTACAGGAGGCTCCAACCTCAGTCAGCTACAACTAACAACTATCAAGCTTCAACTTGATAGGGAAGCTCCAACTTCCTTACTTAATTAAAAGAAAATATTTGTTGATTTACCTCAGATATCAACTTTGTTCTGTAGCATCTCTTTCTACTCCTCCTTTTCTTTATCTTTTCTACCTCAATTTTCCATACTTTGCATTCTCTATCCTTACTCTCTCTAACCTCTCTTTGCATATCAAGGTGATATTACTTATAGATATTTTCTGATGACTGTTTGTTTTCCTCTAGGAATTCGAAATGGATAGCCATACCTATTAGTCTTCTGCCTTCTCATATCTTTTCCAGCTCACTCAGAAAAATATAACTGTATATACTAATTTTAGCATTACAGTGGGATATTTTTTCTCTTCCGGAGACTTTCCAATGCATCACAAACAATATAAATCAATTAAACCATTTACATTTAATCACAATGAGAACTCCAACTCACTCATTCAACCTCTTGGTTCACTGTGCTTGTCTTTTTTGTGACTGTGTTTGTCCCTTTTTCTCTTCTGTATGCCTTTCTGTTTATTATTGTTGCGTAACTCCTGTATGTATGTAACTGCACTTTTTATATCATGAAAATCAATTCTCGTCATAATAATAATAAGACGTTTTTAAATATATGCACTGGCATGTCATATAACTTAAGTAACTTCCGGCGATATAATGCTAAGAGATCATTTTAATACATAAAATGCCCTTACTGGCCTACTCGCCGAACTGTCCGATGCGATGTATCACTCATCGACTACTTCTGATTGCGATTGATCGCAATCACAACTTCCATTTAAATGTTCCGATGCTCTGCTCCTTCTCCGATGCGGTCAATCACCTCTCGACTACTTCCGATTGCAATTAATCGCAATCGAAACTTCCATTTATATGTTCTGATGCTCTGCTCCTTCTCCAATGCGATCAATCACTGTTCACTTCGATATGCCGATGCGATGAATCGTTCTGATTCGATGTAACACTGTTTACTTTGATACCAGAAATTAAACATGTATGAATCATAGTTCATATACCCATTGGGTCCGGAACTCAATTGCAATCGCAACTTTTTGTTAACATGTTCCGTTGTCAAGTTTTCTCCGATGCGATTGGTGAGGGTACCACAATATAAGACTTTGTTTTAAAACCAAGAGATAGGAGCTTTGGTTCTTTTGATCTTGCGCTCAATAATATAATACATATGCTTTGTATTATACCTTTGGTCCCTTGTCCATAAAGTGCTACATATAATTATATATATATATATATATGCTTTGGACCTTTGTATATAAAGTGCAACATATGTACCGAGATGCATATATATATATATATATATATATATATATATATATATATATATATATATATATAAGCTTCCGCTTCAGCTTTAATGTATCCTCCAACTTGGTTTATGATTCTTGGAATTTTATGTAGGGCGTCCCACACTATATGTATAATATTATCCATCCACCTAGTATTAAGTCTTTGGCTCAGACTTAAACCCAGCACAAATATATATATATATATATATATATATATATATATAACATCTTGGGCTCCTTAGTTTGTTTAATGTTTCCGCTCCCAGCATAGAATTAGCCATGTTATTTATTCGAACCTTAATCTTAATGCTACAAATGGTTCCGACTCTTTTAATTACATACACCCGCGCTTATAGAATTCACTCAAGGTTTATATATATATATATATATATATATATATATATATATATATATATATCAATGCAGCACATATATCATATGGTGGTTCATGGGTCCCATGCTCTACTGGTCACCCTCGTCAGTTAAGCATATCCACATTATATAAGTTGCTATAGGTCCACATCCTTTGTATCATCTCATTCAAATCATCAATCAACTTATAAATAAACCCAACATGAAATTTTAATACAAAGCCTTTCCATGGAGCCCACATGTGTTTGATAAACTTTGCACTTTTAGTACGTTCCAGATGACATCACCCTTTGTATCATCTCATTCGAATCATCAATCAACTTATAACTAAACCCAACACGACATTTTAATACAAAGCCTTTGAACATTTATATATATATATATATATATATATATATATATATATATATATATATACATATATATATATATAAAAGCCTAAGTCAATTTTCGACCATGGCTTTAACCCTTGGCATAACCTAATGTATTAACTTGCAACAAATATATAATCCACACACAATCCATTTCTATATGTGCACTCAACTTTAATTTATATCCAATATTGCAATGGATATCAAACCCGATACATATTTTAACACATATACGTTCCCGGGGCCCACCTTCATTAACACACCTCTTGCATCCAACGACAAATAGTTTATCGCATCGACTCCGATGATCCAACGGACGATGCACAATATCGCGTAACTTAAATGCTCGCTTCATAATTCTCCAAAATCATGCGAAAAAATTTCTTTTACAAAGCCACCTGAGGACACGTGTCCTTCAATGACATATATTGCGTTCATTTTGGTAATACAACTTACCACTTCAATCAACACGCGAACCCACTGGTTTTGTGGCCCTCCAGTTTTACTGTTCATGGTCGGGGTTCCGCTTAAAGTCATGGTTCCATTCCAACAAAAGCTTCGCGCCTTCGTTATTTACATATGCATATAATCTCTGTTCAACTTATTTCTTCAGCATTTAATATATAAGTTTATACATATAACGTCATTTATTCAACGATTTTTAGTATGTAAACCTTGTTTCATTAATATGTTAATTCAACGCTACCTCAAGGTTTAATACCTGACTTCATTAGGTTTTTACTGCTAAACGCTTGGTTCCATTTCCCTCAGGGTTCTGTCTCTGCTTGGTCATTTCACTGTTTGTTAACGGCTCTGCTTCTACCTCTGCTGCTCGAATGTTTTATCTTTGCCTCTGTATTCTCTCCCTCCTCCTCTGCTGCTCTGCCTCCTCTGGTTCTGCCTCGTTTCTCTGTGTCTACCACTGCTGCTTGACCATTTTATTTCAACAGTTTCTATCTATGTTGTCTCCTTTGCACTGCTTTGCTTTTCTTTTTACTGCCCTGTCTCTGTAAATAAACTATCCCTCTGTTCTTCTCATGCTCCCTGTAAATGTGATAAAACCATTCACCAAAGACCTGTTGTCTTCCCCTTTTCCTCTGCTGCTATCCTTTGTCTGTCTCTGCCTCTACTGCCTCCTTTTCCATGAATGACAACATTTCCAACAGTCTCCCCCTTTGGAATTGATGGAAATACACTTCCTCTACTTGCCTGTTAGGACCCTTCCTTCTGTTGCTTGCTCTTCCTCCCCCTTTGACATCAGTAGCAAGGGGTTGCTCATTTTTCAGTGTGCTTTTAACTCTCGCCCATGTTGGACTGATTTTGAGGACCTGTTTCATGCTTTCCTTGCTAACTAATCTCCCCCTGGAATGATATTTTAGTTTCTGTTCTCCCCCTGAAACTATGCTTTCTCTTCATATCAGAGAGTAGAATCTACAAATACTACCCCTAGTCTATCTCTCAAATATTAAAATGGTTCTCTAGCAAGAGGTTTGGTAAATATATCTGCTATCTGTTCTTTTGTTGGCACATACTCCAGCTTTACTGCCTTCTGAGCTACTTGTTCTTGGAGAAAATGATACTTGATTGGGATATGTTTAGTTTTTTAATGAAGCATAGGATTTTTTGATATTCTTATAGCGCTTGGATTATCAAATTTGATAGAGATAGGTTCATCAATGCTTATATTCATGTCTTGGAGGGTTTGCTTCATCCACATGACTTGTGTACAACATGTTGCTGCTGCTATGTATTCTGCTTCTGCTATAGATAGAGAAATAGATGTTTGTTTCTTGCTTAGCCATGCCACCAGAATTTCTCCTAGATAGAATGCACCTCCACTTGTGCTTTTCTTGTCATCCACACAGCTGGCCCAATCTGCATCTGTGTATGCTGTCAAACTGAAGCTTTTTCCTTTTGGATACCAAAGTCCATATTGTGTCTTTCCTTGTAGATATCTAAATATTCTTTTGACTGCTAGAAGGTGATTTTGTTTAGGTGTTGCTTGATATCTAGCCACAAGTCCTACTGCTAGCATGATGTCTGGTCTTGATGCTGTCAGGTATAGTAGACTTCCTATCATGGATCTGTAGAGTCTTTGATCTATATCAATAGATCCATCATCAGCACATAGCTTGCATCCCATGATCATGGGAGTTGACACAGGTTTTCAGTCCTCCATTTTGAACTTTTTCAACATTTCTTTTAAGTATTTTTCCTGTGAGATGAATGTACCTATGTTCTTTTGCTGAATTTGAAGTCCTAAGTAGAAACTGAGCTCTCCAATCATAGACATCTCAAACTCTGATTTCATCTCTTCAACAAATCCTTTTTCTAGCTCATCTTTGTTGCTTCCAAACATAATGTCATCAACATATACTACAAAAATCAGGAGTTCATTTCCATGGGCTTTTATGTATAGATTATTGTCTACTCCACTTCTCTTAAAGCCTTGTTTTTGCAAATACTTATCCAGTCTTGAGTACCAAGCATGAGGAGCCTGTTTCAGTCCATATAGAGCCTTCTTTAGTCTGCACACATAGTCTTCTTTGTCTGTCAAAGAGAAACCTTCTGGTTGTTCCATGTAAACTTCTTCTTCTAGATCTCCATTCAGAAATGCAGATTTTACATCCATTTGATATACCTTGAAGTCTTGGTAACATGCAAAGGCCAGAAAAATTTTGATAGCTTCCATTCTAGCTATAGGGGAAAATGCTTCATCATAATCAAGTCCTTCGATTTGTGAATATCCTTTGCAAAAAAGTCTGGCTTTATTCTTGATTACCTGTCCTTGCTCATTCATTTTATTTTGGAATACCCATTTTGAGCCTATGACATTTTTATCAGTGGGTCCAGGAACTAATTCCTAGGTATTGTTCTTCTCAATTTGGTCCAATTCTTCATTCATAGCATTCACCCAATACTTGTCCTTGCTGGCTTCTTCAAACTTGTTTGGCTCTATTTGTGATAACATGGCTATGTATACCTCTTTTGTCTGTTCAGTTAGTTGCCTTCTTGTCTGGACCCCTACTCTCTTGTCTCCAATGATCTGGTCTTTAGGATGGTTCTTCTGAGTGTATCTTGAGGGGGCTTTCGAGCTCAGTTCAACATCTTCTGTTGTCTTGCTAGTTTCATCATCATCTTGGTTTTCTTCTTCATGATTTTCTGAAGGACTGCTATAGTCTGCACCTCTTATATTGTTTGGAAGTTCTTCATCAAATCTCACGTCAATGCTTTGTACAATTTTTCGAAGAGTCTTGTTGTAGCACCTGTACCCTTTACTTTTGTATGCATATCCTAGAAATATCCCTTCATCTGATTTTCATCATTAATTTTTATGTAATACTTGCTTCCAAAATTCTAAAGTGCTTGATTGAAGCTGGTTTACCATGTCATAGTTCATAGGGAGTCTTGTCACTGCTTCGACTTAAATGAGCTTTGTTAAGGATAAGCACGACTGTGTGTACTGTTTCTGCCCAGAAGGTTTGAGGAATATTACTCTCTTGCATCATGGCTCTCGATATTTGTTGTACAGACCTGTTTTGTCTCTCTGCTACTCCATTCTACTGAGGTGTCCCTGCAATAGTAAATTGTTGCTTTATCCCATGTTCATTGCATAATTCTGCAAAGTCATAATCTGTGAATTCACCTCCTCTATCTGATCTGATGCATTTTAGCTTGCATCGTGTCTGATTTTATGCTAAAGCTTTGAATATTTTTAATTTTTCCAGAGCTTTCGATTTATTCTTGAGAAATGCAACCCATGTCATCCTGGAGAAATCATCTATTATCAGCATGAAGTAGGATTCTCCACTTGGTGTTTTAGTTCTTGCAGGTCCACACAGGTCCATATGCACAAGCTAGAGTGGTCTTCTTATTGATAACTCATATTTGGCCTTAAAGGATGTGCGGGTCTGTTTTCCCAATTGACAAGATTTTCATATGGTATTGGAAGGCCTCTTTATTTCTAGCATGTCTCTGATAGCTTTATTCTTGCTCAGTCTGATGATATGATCGAAGCTGAGATGTCCCAATATCCTATGCCATAACCATGAATCCTCAAGTTTTCTAAGATGGCATGCTTCATATTCCTCTTTCACTATGTAAACATTACTCTCTATTCGAACACCTTTGAGCAGAGTCTTACCTGTTGTGCTTGATCTGACTTCAAAGTCTTGTGCTCTAAAAAGAACTTCACAACCTTTATCACACATTTTACTGGCACTCAACAAGTTTTCTTTCAGCCCATCTACAAATAGTACATCTTGGGCCTTTCCTCTGCCATTATCTAGGCTGACTGAGCCTTTTCCTTTGATTTTCCTGATTTATCATTGCCAAAAGTAACATTGCCAAATTTCTTTTCATCAAAAGTTATAAACTTGCTTCTGTCTCCAGTCATATGTTTTGAGCAGCCACTGTCCAAATACCATTGGCTTTTCAGGTCTTGAGCAGTTAGAGCCAGGTCACATTTATTCACCTTCTTTTTCCACTGGAAGCATCCTTTTGTTTGGTATCTTCTGTGAGATGATGAAATACATATTCTAAGAGGAAATTTGGAAGGAATATGTCCAATTTTATTGCATACACAACAATTGATTATGATTTTTGCAGATTTGTGAGTATGAGTAAAATTTCCTTGATTCCTAAATCTCCTTGAGGTGTTAGGCATCAATCTTTGTCCATATTTTCTGCACTCAATAATTTTATGGCCAAATTCCTTACAATAAAAACAGTAACCATAGAAACAATTTGCATACCTAATGTGAAGTTGTCTTCTCCATTTGTTTTCTTGAGGTAGTCTCTTCACTGTTTGCATCTTTTACTGGTTTGAATTACTCTTCCTTGTATGACAGTATGCAGCAATGTGTCCCAGCTTGTGGCAGACATAACAGGTATCATTTTTCATAGAAGGGAATAATATCCTTTGATGGCTTCCAAATTTGACAGACTCAGGGGTATATGATCCTTTTTATATTGTCTTAGTATTTATTTCATTCTTTGTTATTAGAGGTTTCTTCTGATTTCTGTCTCCCTCATTACACGTTTCTTCTTTTGTAGGAATTATTTGAGCTACTTCATCAGCCTTCTTTTCTTTTACAAAAATAATATTTTTTTTTTCCTTTTCTTTGCTTTTACTTGATTCTCCTTCATAGCCTAGTCTAGTTTTTATAAGAGGAGATCTTTGAGCATCCAGAATTTCGTTCAACTTACCAGAGCTTGTTTTGTAAGAAGAATTTGTAGAGACTTTCCTTTGAGCATTTTCTAATTTCTTCCTTCGACATACTACTTCTTCTTCCAGCTTCTCTTTTTCCTGAGTTTTATCCTTGATTTTCTGAAGTAACATGTCTTCTATCTTCTTGGCTTCTTCAAGCTCTACCTTCAGCTGCATGAGGACTCCTGAATTTTTCTCTTCTCTTACATACTTGAGGAGAATGTCGTTTTGTTTTCTCCACTTCAGTTTGAGTCTGTTAATATCCTCTAGGGAACTTCTTAGCTCCCCCTCAAGGTTAACTTCACCTTCTTCTTCATCTTCTAGAAGGAGTCCTTCAATTTCTTCTATGGCCATTAATAAAAATTCAGAGGTTCCTTCTTCACTTGAGGGTTCATCTGAGTCTTCATATGCACTGATGTCTTATTGAACATAGTAAGATTTTCTATTGAATTTCTTTCCTTTTTGCCAGTTCTTTGATGAAGTTTTCTTTGATTCATGAGCCTGATTCTTTGCTTTCTTACGAGGACACTTAGCAGCATAGTGTCCAACTCTTCCACAGTTAAAGAATTTGAATGGAAGTTTACCTTTATATTTACCTGAGCCTCTGTCCAGTTTCTTGAAAAAATTGGCCTCTTCTTCATCAAAGCAAGAGCATATATCTTCCTTTTATTCTTTCTTATTTTCTGTTTTAAAAGCTACCTCCCTCACACTTGGCTTCTTCTGTGGGAGTCTCATCTGATAGGCTGTTAGATTTCCAAGTAATTGGTTCATGGTTAAGGTTTCCTAGTCAGTTGTTTCTTATATTGCATACACCTTGGGGTTAAAACTGGGTGGAAGAGATCTTAGAATCTTCTGTACAATCACACTTTCTAGCATGGTTTCTCCAAGAGATTTCATATTGTTAACGATTTCTACGACTCTTAAGAAGAAGTTGCCAACATATTCATCATCATTCAATTTTAAATTTTCAAATTGAGCTCTATATACTTGAAGTTTTGCAGTCTTTACCTTTTTATTTCCCTCATGGATGTTCTCAAGAGTATCCCACATATCTTTGGCAGTCTTACTGTGCATTATTTTGATAAACTCGGCCTCACAAAGTCAACTTAAGATTGCATTCATGGCCTTTTCATTTGCTACAAATTCTTGTTTATCTTCTCTCTCTGGGTTAGTTGCCTTCGGCGCATATCCAAATTCTACAGCAGCCCAAACCTCTATTCCTAGAGACATTATGTATGCTCTCATTCTGATTTTCCAGAAGGCATAATTAGCACCGGTGAAAAAAGGGGCTTTATTGGTTGAGCTTCCTTCTTGACTAGCCATCCTGGGGACCTAGGATCTCCTTTCAGTGGTTAAACTGGTACAAAGGAACTTGGCTCTGATACCAATTGTTGAATATTTAGTTAAAATGAGAGGAGGGGGGGGGGTGAATCAGTTTAACACATACATAAGCTTTTTAAATTTTTCATCAAACTTATTTATAACTTAATATATGAAAAATCTTAAAATGTTGCAGCAAGTATTAAATTACTGTGACACCAAACTCATTGTGAGAGCAACAAAAAATTAAGCAGATTGAATAGATCATATCAACACATAAGCAACACACATAGAGACAATAGATATAATTGGAAACCCATAAAGGGAGAAAACCACATCTTATTATTGTTGTAATGCAAAGGCAAGCTCCAAATCCCTCTCACCACTATTTTCTGCAGGCACCAACCTACAGGAGGCTCCAACCTCAGTCAACTACAACTGACAGCTATCAAGATTCAACTTGATAGGGAAGCTCCAACTTGCTTACTTAATCACAAGATAATATTTGCTGATTTACCTCAGATATCAGCTTTGTTCTGTAGCATCTCTTTCTGCTCCTTCTTTTCTTTATCTTTCCTGCCTCAATTTTCCATACTCTGCATTCTCTATCCTTACTCTCTTTAACCTCTCTTTGCATATCAAGGTGATATTACTTATAGAGATTTCCTGATGACTGTTTGTTTTCCTCTAGGAATTCGAAATGGATAGCCATACCTCTTAGTCTTTTTCCTTCTCATATCTTTTCCAGCTCACTCAGAAAAATATAACTATATATACTAATTTTAACATTACAGTGGGATATGTTTTCTCTTCTGGAGACTTGACAATGCATCACAAACAATATAAATCAATTAAACCATTTACATTTAATCACAATGAGAACTGCATCTCACTCATTTAGCCCCTTGGTTCACTGCGCTTGTATTTTCTGTGACTGTGTTTGTCACGTTTTCTCCTCTGTATGCCTTTCTGTTTATTGCTGTTGCGTAACTCTTGTATGTATGTAACTACACTTTTTATATCATGAAAATCAATTCTTGGCATAATAATAATAAGGAATTTTTAAATATATGCACTACCCTGTCATATAACTTAAGTAACTTCCAGCGATATAATGCTAAGAGATCATTTTTATACATAAAATGCCCTTATGGGCCCACTCGTCGAACTGTCCAATGCGATGTATCACTCCTCGACTAATTCCGATTGCGATTGATCGCAATCACAACTTCCATTTAAATGTTTCGATGCTCTGCTTCTTCTCCGATGCGATCTATCACCTCTTAACTACTTCCGATTGCGATTAATCGCAATCGCAATTTCCATTTATATGTTCTGATGCTCTGCTCCTTCTCTGATGCGATCAATCACTGTTCACTTCGATATGCCGATGCGATGAATCGCTCCGATGCGATGTAACACTATTTACTTTGATACCAGAACTTAAACATGTATGAATCATAGTTCATATACCCATCGGGTCCGGAACTCAATCACAATCGCAAGTTTTTGTTAACATGTTCCGTTGCCAAGTTTTCTCTGATGCAATTTGTGAGGGTCCCACAATATAAGACTTTGTTTTAAAACCAAGCGATATGACGTTTTGTTCTTTTGATCTCACGCTCAATAATATAATACATATGCTTTGCATTATACCTTTGGTCCCTTGTCCAAAAAGCGCTACATATAAATATATATATATATGCTTTGTACCTTTGTATATAAAGCGCAACATATGTTCCAAGCTGCATATATATATATATAAGCTTTTGCTTCAGCTTTAATGTATCCTCCAGCTTGGGTTATGATTCTCGAAATTTTATGTAGGGGGTCCCACACTATATGTATAATATTATCCATCCACCTAGCATTAAGTCTTTGGCTCAGACTTAAACCCAACAGAAATATAAATATAAATATAAATATATATATATATATATATATATATATATATATATATATATATATATATATATATATATATATATATATATTTATATAACCTCTCGGGCTCCGTAGTTCGTTTAATGTTTCCGCTCCTAGCATAGAATTAGCCATGTTCTTTAATCAAAACTTAGTCTTAAAGCTACAAATGGTTCCGGCTCTTTTAATTACATACACCCGCGCTTATAGCATTCACTCAAGGTTTATATATATATATATATATATATATATATATATATATATATATATATATATATATATATCTATATATATATATGCAACACATATATCATATGGTGGTTCACGGGTCCCACACTCCACTGTTCACCCTCGACAATTAAGAATATCCACATTATATAAGTTGCTATAGGTCCGCACCCTTTGTATCATCTCATTCTAATCATAAATCAACTTATAACTAAATCCAAAACGAAATTTTAATACAAAGCCATTCCATGGAGCCCACATGTGTTTGATAAACTCTGCACTTTTAGTATGTTCCAACTGACAGCACCCTTTGAACATATATATGTATAAGCCTAACTCAATCTTCGACCATGGCTTTAACCCTCGGCATAACCTAATGTATTAACTTGCAACAAATATATAATCCGCACACAACCCATTTCTATATGTGCACTCAACTTTAATTTATATCCAATATTGCAATGGATATCAAACCCGATACATATTTTAACACATATACGTTCTCGGGGCCCACCTTCATTAACACACCTCTTGCATCCAACGGCTGACAGTTTATCGCATCGACTCCTATGATCCAAAAGACGACGTGAAATATCGCACAACTTAAATGCTCGCTTCATATTTCTCCAAAATCACGTGAAAAAATTTGTTTTACAAAACCGCCTGAGGACACGTGTCCTTCAATGACATATATCACGTTCATTTTGGTAATACAACTTACCACTTCAATCGACGTGCGAACCCACTGGTTTTGTGGCCCTTCGGTTTTACTGTTCATGGTCGGGGTTCCGCTTAAAGTCATGGTTCCATTCCAACAAAAGCTTCACGCCTTCGTTATTTACATATGCATATAATCTTTGTTCAAATTATTTCTTCAACGTTTAACATATAAGTTTATACATATAAAGTTATTTCTTCAACACTTTTTAGTATGTAAACCTTATTTTATTAATATGTTAATTCAACGCTACCTCAAGGTTTACTACCCGACTTCATTAGGTTTTTACTGCTAAACGCTTGGTTCCATTTCCCTCAGGGTTCCATCTCTGCTTGGTCATTTCACTGTTTGTTAACAGCTCTGCTTCTGCCTCTGCTACTCGAATGTATTATATTTGCCTCTGTATTCTCTGCCTCCTCCTCTGCTACTCTGCCTCCTCTGGTTCTGCCTCCTTTCTCTCTGTCCGTCTCTTCCGCTTGACCATTTTATTTCAACAGTTGCCATCTATGCTGTCTCCTTTGCGCTGCTTTGATTTTATTTTTGCTGCCTTGTCTATGTAAATAAAATCTCCCTCTGTTCTTCTCATGCTCCCTGTAAATGTGACAAAACCATTCACCAAAGGCCTGCTGTCTTCCCCTTTGCCTTTGCTGCTGTCCTTTTTCTGTCTCTGCCTCTGCTGCCTCCATTGCCATCAATGACAACATTTCCAACAGTCTCCCCCTTTGGCATTGATGGCAATACAATTCCTTTGCTTGCTTGTTAGGACCCTTCCTTCTGTTTCTTTCTCTTCCTCCCCCTTTGACATCAATGGAAAGGGGTTGCTCATTTTTCAGTGTGCTTTTAACTCTCGCCCATGTTGAACTGATTTTGAGGACTTTTTTCATGCTTTCCTTGCTAACTGATCTCCCCTTGGAATGATATTTTTGTTTCTGTTCTCCCCCTGAAACTATGCTTTCTCTTCATATCAGAGAGTAGCATCTACAGATACTACCCCTAGTTTATCTCTCAAATATTCAAATGATTCTCTAGCAAGAGGTTTGGTAAATATATTTGTTGTCTGTTATTTTGTTGGCACATACTCCAGCTTTACTACCTTCTAAGCTACTTGTTCTCAGAGAAAATGATACTTGATTGGGATATGTTTAGTTTTTGAATGAAGCACAAGATTTTTTGATATGCTTATATCACTTGTATTATCACATTTGATAGAGATAGGTTCATCAATGCTTACCTTCATGTATTGGAGGGTTTTCTTCATCCACATGACTTGTGTACAGCATGCTGCTGCTGCTATGTATTATGCTTCTGCTGTAGATAGAGAAATAGATGTTTGTTTCTTGCTTAGCCATGCCACCAAACTTTCTCCTAGATAGAATGAACCTCCACTTGTGCTTTTCCTATCATCCACATAGCTAGCCCAATCTGCATCTGTGTATGCTGTCAAAGTGAAGCTTTTTCCTTTTGGATACCAAAATCCATACTATGCAGTTCCTTGTAGATATCTGAATATTATTTTGACTGCTAGAAGGTGATTTTTTTTAGGTGCTGCTTGATATATAGCCACAAGTCCTACTGCTAGCATGATGTCTGGTCTTGATGCTGTCAGGTATAGTAGACATCCTATCATGGATCTGTAGAGTCTTTGTTCTATATCAGCAGATCCATCATCAGCACATAGCTTGCATCCCGTGATCATGGGAGTTGACACAGGTTTGCAGTCCTCCATTTTGAACTTTTTCAACATTTCTTTTAAGTATTTTTCCTATGAGATGAATGTACCTGTGTTATTTTGCTTAATTTGAAGTCCTAAGTAGAAACTGAGCTCTCCAATCATAGACATCTCAAACTATGATTTCATCTGTTCAGCAAATCCTTTTGCTAGCTCATCTTTGTTTCTTCCAAACATAATGTCATCAACATATACTACAACAATCAAGAGTTCATTTCCATGGGCTTTTATGTATAGATTGTTGTATACTCCACCTCTCTTAAAGCCTTGTTTTTGCAAATACTTATCCAGTCTTGAGTACCAAGCATGAGGAGCCTGTTTCAGTCCATATATAGCCTTCTTTAGTCTGCACACATAGTCTTCTTTGTCTGTTAAAGAGAAACCTTTCAGAGTGCAAGCTTCTGTGATCCATAACATATTATATATAAATCTTTCGGGAAAATCACATGAGAATTTTAGGAACGACGCGTTTCGAACTACCAACTGTAGTTCATCATCAGGATAATGGAGAAACCTTCTGGTTGTTCCATGTAGACTTATTCTTCTAGATCTCCATTCAAAAATGCAGATTTTACATCCATTTGATATACCTTGAAGTCTTGGTAGCATGAAAAGGCCAGAAACATTTTGATAGCTTCCATTCTGGCTACAGGGGAAAATGTTTCATCATAATCAAGTCCTTTGATTTGTGAATATCGTTTGCAGACAAGTTTGGCTTTATTCCTAATTACCTATCCTTGCTCATTCATTTTATTTTTGAATACCAATTTTGAGACTATGACATTTTTCTCAGTGGGTCTAGGAACTAATTCCCAGGTATTGTGCTTCTCAATTTGTTCCAATTCTTCATTCATAGCATTCACCAAATACTTGTCCTTGTTGGCTTCTTCAAACTTCGTTGGCTCTATTTTTGAAAACATGTCTATGTATACCTCTTTTGTCTGTTTAGTTAGCTGCCTTCTTGTCTGGACCCCTACTCTCTTGTCTCTAATGATCTGATCTTCAGGATGGTTCTTCTGAGTGTATCTTGAGGGGTATTTTGAGCTTAGTTCAACATCTTCTGTTGTATTGTTGGTTTCATCATCATCTTGGTTTTCTTCTTCATGGTTGTCTGAAGGACTGCTGTAGTCTGTACCTCTTGTATTGTTTGGAAGTTCTTCATCAAATCTCAAATCAATGCTTTCTACAATTTTTCGAAGAGTCTTGTTGTAGCACTTGTACCCTTTAATTTTGGATGCATATCCTAGAAATATCCCTTCATCTTCTCTTGCATCAAATTTCCCAATATTTTCATCATTAATTTTTATGTAACACTTGCTTCCAAAGATTCTAAAGTGCTCGATTGAAGCGGGTTTACCATGCCATAGTTCATAGGGAGTCTTGTCATTGCTTGGCCTTAAATGAGCTTTGTTAAGGATATGCACGGTTGTGTGTACCGCTTCTGCCTAGAAGGTCTAAGGAATATTACTCTCTTGCATCATGGCTCTAGCTATTTGTTGTACAGACCTGTTTTGTCTCTCTGCTACTCCATTCTGCTAAGGTGTCCCTGCAATAGTAAATTGTTTCTTTATCCCATGTTCATTGCATAGGTCTGCAAAGTCATAATCTGTGAATTTTCCTCCTCTGTCTAATCTGATGCATTTTAGCTTGCATCCTGTCTGATTTTCTGCTAAATCTTTGAATATTTTGAATTTTTCCAGAGCTTCCGATTTATTCTTGAGAAATGAAACCCATGTCATAATGGAGAAATCATCTATTATCAGCATGAAGTAGGATTCTCCACTTGGTGTTTTAGTTCTTGCAGGTCCACACAGGTCCATATGCACAAGTTGGAGTGGTCTTCTTGTTGATAACTCATCTTTGGCCTTAAAGGATGTGCGGGTTTGTTTGCCGAATTGACAAGATTTGCATATGGTATTGGAAGGCCTCTTTATTTCTGGCATGTCTCTGATAGCTTTCTTCTTTCTCAGTCTGATGATATGATCGAAGCTGAGATGTCCCAATCTCCTATGCCATAACCATGACTCCTCAAGTTTGCTAAGATGGCATGCTTCATCTTCCTCTTTCACTATGTAAACATTACTCTCTGTTCGAACACCTTTGAGCAGAGTATTACCTGTGGTGCTTGATCTGAATTCACAGTCTTGTGCTGTAAAAATAACTTCACAGCCTTTATCACACATTTGACTGACACTCAACAAGTTTTATTTCAACCCATCTACAAATAGTACATTTTGGGCCTTTCCTCTGCCATTATCTAGGCTGACTGAGCCTTTTCCTTTGATTTTTCCTGATTTATCATTGCCAAAAGTAAGATAGCCAGATTTATTTTCATCAAAATTTATAAACTTTCTTCTTTCTCCAGTCATATGTTTTGAGCAGCCATTGTCCAAATACCACTGACTTTTCAGGTCTTGAGCAAATAGAGCCTGGTCACATTTATTCACCTTCTTTTTCCACTGGAAGCATCTTTTTTTTTTGGTATCTTTTGTGAGATGATGAACTACATCTTCTGAGAGGACATTTGGAAGGCATATGTACAATTTTATTGCACACACAACATTTGATTATGATTTTTGCAGAGTTGTGAGTATGAGTAAAATTTCCTTGATTCATAAATCTCCTTGAGGTGTTGAGCATCTGTCTTTGTCCATATTTTCTGCACTCAATGATTTTATGGCCAAATTCCTTACAATAAAAACAATAACCATAGAAACAATTTGCATACCTGATGTGAGGTTGTCTTCTCCATTTGTTTTCTTGAGGCTGTCTCTTTACTGTTTGCATATTTTGCTGGTTTGAATTACTTTTCCTTGTATGACAGTATGCAGCAATGTGTCCCAGCTTGTGGCAAACATAACAGGTAGCATTTTTCATAGGAGGGAAGAATATCCTTTGATGGCTTCCAAATTTGACATACTCAGGGGTATATGATCCTTTTTCTATTGTCTTAGTATTTATTTCATTATTTGTTTTTAGAGGTTTCTTCTGATCTCTGTCTCCCTCATTACATGTTTCTTCTTTTGTAGGAATTATTTGAGCTGCTTCATCAGCCTTCTTTTCTTTTACAAAAATAATATTTTTGTTTTCCTTTTCTTTTCTTTTACTTGATTATCCTTCATAGCCTAGTCCAGTTTTTATAAGAGGAGATCTTTGAGCATCCAAAATTTTGTTCAACTTACTAGAGCTTGTTGTTTGAGAAGAATTTGTAGACACTTTCCTTTGAGCATTTTCTAATTTCTTCCTCAGACATACTACTTCTTCTTCTAGCTTCTCTTGTTCCTGAGTTTTATCCTTGATTTTCTGAAGTAACATGTCTTCTATCTTCTTGGCTTCTTCAAGCTCTACCTTCAGCTGCATGAGGACTCCTGAATTTTTCTCTTCTCTTACATACTTGAGGAGAAATTCCTTTTGTTTTCTGCACTTTAGTTTGATTCTGTCAATATCCTCCAGGGCACTTCTTATCTCCCCCTCAAGGTCAAATTCACCTTCTTCTTCATCTTCTAGAAGGAGTCCTTCAAGTTATTCTATGGCCATTAATAAAAATTCAGAGGTTCCTTCTTCACTTGAGGGTTCATCTGAGTCTTCAGATGCACTGCTGTCTTGTTGAACATAGTAAGATTTTCTATTGAATTTCTTTCCTCTCTGCCAATTCTTTGATGAAGTTTTCTCTGATTCATGAGCCTGATTCCTTGCTTTCTTATGAGGACACTTAGCAGCATAGTGTCCAACTCTTCCACAGTTAAAGCATTTGAATGGAAGTTTACCTTTATATTTACCTGAGCCTCTGTCCAATTTCTTGACAAACTTGGCCTCTTCTTCATCAACGCAAGAGCATATATCTTCCTTTTCTTCTTTCTTCTATTCTGTTTTAAAATATGCCTCCCTAACACTTCGATTCTTCTGTGGGAGTCTCATCTGATAGGCTATTAGATTTCCAAGTAACTGGTTCATGGTTAAGGTTTCCCAGTCAGCTGTTTCTTCTATTACAAAAACCTTTGGGTTAAAACTAGGTGGAAGAGATCTTAGAATATTTTGTACAATTACACTTTCTGGCATGGTTTCTCCAAGAGCTTTCATATTGTTAACAATTTCTACAACTCTTAAGAAGAAGCTGCCAACATCTTCATCATCATTCATTTTTAAATTTTCAAACTGATCTCTATATACTTGAAGTTTGGCAGTATTTACCTTTTTATTTCCCTCGTGGATGTTCTCAAGAGTATTCCACATATCTTTGACAGTCTTACTGTGCATTATTTTGATAAAATCAGCCTCACAAAGTCAACTTAAGATTGCATTCATGGCCTTTGCATTTGCTACAAATTATGGTTTAGCTTCTCTCTCTGGGTCAGTTGCCTTTGGGGCATATCCAAATTCTACAGCAGCCCAAACCTCTATTCATAGAGACATTATGTATGCTCTCATTCTAATTTTCCAGAAGGCATAATTAGCACCAGTGAAAAAAGGGGCTTTATTGGTTGAGCTTCCTTCTTGAATAGCCATCCTGGGGACCTAAGATCTCCTTTCAGTGGTTAAAATGGTACAAAGGAACTTTGCTCTGATACCAATTGTTGAATATTTAGTTAAAATGAGGGGGGCAGGGGTGAATCATTTTAACACATACATAAGCTTTTTAATTTTTTCATCAAACTTATTTATAGCTTAATATATGAACAGTCTTAAAATGTTGCAGCAAGTATTAAATTAATGTGACACCAAACTTATTGTGAGAGCAACAAAAAATTAAGCAGATTGAATAGATCATACCAACACATAATAAACACACATAGAGACAACAAATATAAGTGGAAACCGATAAAGGGAGAAAACCACATCTTATTATTGTTGTGATGCAAATGCAAGCTCCAACTCCCTCTCACCACTATTTTCTGCAAGCACCAACCTACAGGAGGCTCCAACCTCAGTTAGCTACAACTGATAGCTATCAAGCTTCAACTTGATAGGGAAGCTCCAACTTCCTTACTTAATCACGATAAAATATTTTCTTATTTACCTCAGATATCAGCTTTGTTCTGTAGCATCTCTTTCTGCTTCTTCTTTTCTTTATCTTATCTGCCTCAATTTTCCATACTCTGTATTCTCTATCCTTACTCTCTCTAACCTCTCTTTGCATATCAGGGTGATATTACTTATAGAGATTTCCTGATGACTGTTTGTTTTCCTCTAGGAATTCGAAATGGATAGCCATACCTCCTAGTCTTATGCCTTCTCATATCTTTTCCAGCTCACTAAGAAAAATATAACTGTATATACTAATTTTAACATTACAGTGGGATATTTGTTCTCTCCTGGAAACTTTCCAATGCATCACAAACAATATAAATCAATTAAACCATTTACATTTAATCACAATGAGAACTCCAGCTCACTCATTCAGCATCTTGGTTCACTGCGCTTGTCTTTTCTATGACTACGTTTGTCCCTTTTTCTCCTCTGTATGTCTTTCTGTTTATTGTTGTTGCGTAACTCCTATATGTATGTAATTTCACTTTTTATATCATGCAGATCAATTCTCGACATAATAATAATAAGGCGTTTTTAAATATATGCACTGCCGTGTCATATAACTTGAGTAACTTCTGACGATATAATGCTAAGAGATCATTTTAATACATAAAATTCCCTTACTAGCCCACTCGACGAACTGTCCGATGCGATGTATCACTCCTCGACTACTTCCGATTGCGATTGATCGCAATCGCAACTTCCATTTAAATGTTTTGATGCTCTGCTCCTTCTCCGATGCGATCAATCACCTCTCGACTACTTCCGATTGCGATTAATCGCAATTGTAATTTCCATTTATATGTTCCGATTCTCTGCTCCTTCTCCGATGCAATCAATCACTGTTCACTTCGATATGCTGATGCAATGAATCACTCCGATGCAATGTAACACTGTTTACTTTGATACTGGAACTTAAACATGTATGAATCATAGTTCATATACCCATCAGGTCCAGAACTCAATTGCTATCGCAAATTTTTGTTAACATGTTCCACTGCCAAGTTTTCTCCGATGCGATTGGTGAGGGTCCCACAATATAAGACTTTGTTTTAAAACCAAGCGATAGGACCTTTGGTTCTTTTGATCTCACGCTCAATAATATAATACATATGCTTTGTATTATACCTTTGGTCCCTTGTCCATAAAGCGCTACATATATATATATATATATATATATATATATATATATATATGCTTTGGACCTTTGTATATAAAGCGCAACATATGTACTGAGCTGTATATATATATATATATATATATATATAAGCTTCCGCTTCAGTTTTAATGTATCCTCCAGCTTGGGTTATGATTCTCAAAATTTTATGTAAGGGGTCCCACACTATATGTATAATATTATTCGTCCACCTAGTATTAAGTCTTTGGCTCAAACTTAAACCCAGCACAAATATATATATATATATATATATATATATATATATATGTATATATATATATATATATATATATATATATATATATATATATGTATGTATGTATGTATGTATGTATTTATATAACCTTTCGGGCTCCGTAGTTCGTTTAATGTTTCCGCTCCCAGCATAGACTTAACCATGTCCTTTATTTGAACCTTATTCTTAATGCTAGAAATGGTTCCGGCTCTTTTAATTACATACACCCACGCTTATAGCATTCACTCAAGGTTTATATATATATATTAATGCAGCACATATATCAAATGGTGGTTCACGGGTCCCACACTCTACTGTTCACCCTCATCAGTTAAGCATATCCACATTATATAAGTTGCTATAGGTCCACACCCTTTGTATCATCTCATTTGAATCATCAATCAACTTATAACTAAACCCAAAACGACATTTTAATACAAATCCATTCCATGGAGCCCACATGTGTTTGATCAACTCTGCACTTTTAGTATGTTCCAACTGACAACACCCTTTGAACATATATATGTATAAGCCTAAGTCAATCTTTGACCATGGCTTTAACCCTCGGCATAACCTAATGTATTAACTTGCAACAAATATATAATCCGCACACAACCCATTTCTATATGTGCACTCAACTTTAATTTATATCCAATATTGCAATGGATATCAAACCTGATACATATTTTAACACATATACGTTCCCGGGGCCCACCTTCATTAACACACCTCTTGCATCCAATGACTGACAACTTATCGCATCGACTTCAACGATCCAATGGACGACGTGCAATATTGCGCAACTTAAATTCCCTCTTCATAATTCTTCAAAATCACGCAAAAAAAGTTGTTTTACAAAACCGCCTGACGACATGTGTCCTTCAATGACATATATCGCGTTCATTTTGGTAATACATCTTACCACTTCAATCGACGCACGAACCCACTGGTTTTGTGGCCCTCCGGTTTTACTGTTCATGGTCGAGGTTCCGCTTAAAGTCATGGTTCCATTCCAACAAAAGCTTCGTGCCTTCGTTATTTACATATGCATATAATCTCTGTTCAACTTATTTCTTTAGCCCTTAATATGTAAATTTATACATATAAATTTATTTGTTCAGTGCTTTTTAGTATGTAAACCCTGTTTCATTAATATGTTAATTCAACGCTACCTCAAGGTTTAATACCCAACTTCATTAGGTTTTTACTGCTAAACGCTTGGTTCCATTTCCCTCAGGGTTCCATCTCTTCTTGGTCATTTCACTGTTTGTTAATAGCTCTGCTTCTGCCTCTGCTACTCGAATGTTTTATCTCTGCCTCCTCCTCTACTGCTCTGTGTCCTGTGGTACTGCCTCCTTTCTCTGTGTCTGCCTCTGCTGCTTGACCATTTTATTTCAATAGTTGCCATCTATGTTGTCTCCTTTGTGCTGCTTTGCTTTTATTTTTGCTGCCCTGTCTCTGTAAATAAACTCTCCCTCTGTTCTTCTCGTGCTCCCTGTAAATGTGACTAAACCATTCACCAAAGACCTGTTGTCTTCCCCTTTTCCTTTTCTGCTATCCTTTGTCTGTCTTTGCCTCTGCTGCCTCCTTTGCCATCAATGACAACATTTCCAACAGTACATGTTGAAGATTTGTAGAATGTCTAGAGCTTAGTATTTATTTTAATAGTTGATGACTCGTGAGGGGAAATGTTGGTTTATCTTTTAAATAATAAGTTATATTTGTTTTCAATGTTTGTTATAAATGAGGTGAGTTGGATTCAACTTAGTTCAAGGATTTCCACTCAAGTGAAGTATATAGATGGAAATATTCTAATCAATACACTCCACAATAAAATGGAGTCATAGAATGAATGAATATTATATTTATGGAGATGTTAGGTTGTGTGGTGCATAGTTGAGATGTGTAATATCTATTTTGGGTGGAAGTAGTGAATATCATGACTTAAATCCTTATCTAAGTCCTTGCATAGCTTTGAAGAATATAATTTCTAAGGAAACATCGTCATGTAGAAAAGAATATATAAGTTATTTCCATGTTTCTTGCTGTATTGTTTTTGCATATATTCCTAGGGGAAAGAGACATAACTTAGGTGACAAAATAAAGATATATATTTTTGTTGGATATAGAGAGGTGTCTAAAGACTAGATGTCTCCATACAAAAAATTGTGATTGATAGGGTTGTTGTATATGAGAAAATACAATTATTCTATGATACTGGTAAGTATATGGATAATTTTTAGTGTTGAAATCAAATAGGGATTAGAATTGAAAAAATCACAGGAGTCAAACTCCACGTGGAATATAATGAATAAAAGAAGGATTATTCACAAAAATATTAGGAACACAAACATAAGATACCAAATTTGTACTATAACACAATGTACTATGCATGGGAAGATGAATTTCCAAAGGAAATGGATAGTCAATTTATGAGATTAGGGAAATAGACTATGCATGTTAGTAAGTATGTAATTTTTTCTCTAACTTATATTGTTTTGTAGGATTTTCAACCTAACACATTTAAAGAATTCAAAGGAACTACATTAGTGGGAATATACCATGAAGTTGGAATATGATGCATTAATGAAAAAGAAGACCTAGGTGCTATAAACATTACCTCCACATAATAGATCCGATAGTTGTAAATGGATTTATAAAGTCAAATATAAAACATATGGTTCCTTAAATATATATAGAGCTTATTAAGGATATGCATAAACTAAAAGAATAGATTATGATGAAACATTTCGTCCAAATATTAATATGTTATCCTTCTATTTAATTATGTTTATGATTGTGAATTCTGGTTGGAAGGTATATCAGATGGATGTTACAAGTTATTTCTTTAATGGAGACTTGGATGAGGATGTTTACATGGAATAGCCACAAGGGTTTCATTTTTTTGAAAAGAAACATCTATTTTCTTGATTGGTAAAATCCTTGTGCCAGAAATACTAAGTGCCTAAAACCACCAATGCTCACCTAACAACCTTTACACCTTTCACTAGGTTAATTTTATGTGGCCAAGATGATTGCATATAAAATGCTGCAAAAATTTCCAACTTGGTTACATAAAATGTGATACCTCACATATATGCTTAAGATATGATCAATGCCTCATTTGAAAATATATAGGTATATGAATTGAATTCCCACAAGCACTTGTTCATACTAAGGAGGGGAAAATATAAATAATGGATCTTTTTTTAGTTGATGACAATGTAGTTGGTCTCCCCTATTGGACCCCTTAGTTGTTTCTACTACAAAATGTTTAATTCTAAAAATAATGAACAAATTCTACAAATTATGCTCTTCTTTTGAAGTTTATGACATGGATCATGTTGTATGATAAAACACACATTGCAAACATTCCCTAAAATTCCCATCTTCGCCATATCTTACCACTTAATTTCCATTAGGAGATTAGAGTCATAAGGCTCTTTTTACTGACCGATGTGATACCCACCCCTACATGATGTTCATAATTATTCATCTCATCTTTTATTTAGTGTCAATAGAGGATTTCCATTATAATATTAGAGGAAGAGTCTAATCCCTAGGACAATTTCCTTGTTCAATGGGGAAAGGAACATAAGGGGATCTAGTAAGTTTTGTGCTTGAAGTTGTGTTAGTAGTTTTGGATATAGTTAGTGAGGGTGTAATTATTTTCTTAGTGCTTGAATTATAAGATTCCTTTCAAATTTTAACCTTTTTTACCAAGAACTAAATCCTTTAAATTCTAAGAAGCTAGGACAATGAAAATACATGTCCAAAATATTGATATACGATATGACTTCATATATGATATTTGGATTATCTTTGATAAAAGGCCACTCGCTTGGATGTAGTAACCCAAAATACATAAAAAATATGATGTCAAGGACTAAATATTCATGAGGAGACGTAGAAAATGAAGTCCCTAAGGCAAGCTTAAGTTTGTTTCAAATAGTATGCCTAAAAAATACAACATTAGAATTATGCAAAATCATTCACTTAGATATTACCATATCAAATAAACAATATCAATTAGAATATCTTAGCATATGTCACTACAAGGAAAAGACCCTCTAGCGGAGGTTATAAAGGAGGTTTTTGGTGTTACAAAATTGGCCAAAATTTTCAAAAAAACATTTGCTACAACATCCTTTTATGGTTACGGAGGTTTTGGCGGAGCTTTTAACGAAAATTCAACACAACTAAAAAAATAGGGTGGCCGAAGGTTATTACAGATGTTTTTTTCATCAGTCCGATACTAAGGTTTCAACGCACCAGTGCATGTCATCTAGAAGGTGGCCCGGGGTAGTCGAAGGTGCATGCACCGGGTCGTCAAGGTATAAAAATGCACTGAGCGCAGTGTTGGTGATACAACACACAGGGTTGTTCTAATTGGACTTAGGATTTGTGCGGTGCCCATAGGTCGTCTCAACGCACTGGTACGTAGACTTATAGAAATGGACCAGTGCCCCATATCAAATAAACACACCGATATTTATAATTGGTATTGGTATTTGTGCAGTGCCCATAGGTCGTACAAATGCACCGGTGCGTAGTCTGACATAGACGCATTGGTGTGAAATATCACACAAACGCACCGAGATTTTTAATTGGTTTTGGTATTTTTTCAATGCCCATAGGTCATAGAAATGCGTTAGTGCACTGCAGCATACAAACGCACCGGTGTACAGTAAGTGACATGCACCGGTGTTCATTTTTTATTTTTTAGAAACATCGACCTGTGACAGTGTAATTATTGTGATTTTTTAAAATTCATTATTCATCAAAAGTCGACACATATATATCTTATAACGGTATTCATATGAATTAAAAGTTTATTAGTGCATTTGAATGTGATGTTTGGATTAATTTGTTATATCATATCATGAAATTTCACATCTCTTCATTATAATATTTAATCATCCATAAATTTAATCATTGGTCATAAATTTCACAGCGACAATGGAGAAAGCAATGGAATAAATCAAAACATATATATATATATATATATATATATATATATATATATATATATATATATATAAAATAAAGTCTTTGTCATACCAAATGGGATAGTTATTGGTATCCCTTTGTCTTTCGATTGGCACAATATGTCCCTTACATTAAACAAAATTTATGATTTCACAGACAAATATTTCAAAAAATACAACGCCTTGCTTTGATATCCAAACATAGTGATCATCATTCTTCGCTTGAACTGTTGTCACTACTAGAGCTACTTCCATGACTTGGGTTATTTTCAAGAATTTTTTGTTCACGGTGTTGATTTTTTTCTTCTTCTTCACCTGCCATCTACAAACATAAAAATAAATTGTAATGAGAATATATACATTGGTGAAAATAATGAAAATTGAAATATTAAATAATATACATCAATGTAAATTGAAAAGAAATGACATACCATAGCAACAATTAACTCATAAACTATACACATTCTTTCAAAACCATTTACCATGCCATCTTTCAAGATTTCATCTATTGGCGAAGTTCCATACTTTGATTCCTACAAGTTTTGTACCACATAAAAAATCATATATTTAATATAAAAGATTTTTTTTCTATTAATTATAGACGGAGCTAAGTACAACAAGATCCATAGATGCTTACAAATTCCACAATTAATTTTTGACATGCCAACATATATTCACAACCCATATTTAACCCAATTTCAATCAATTCGTTTGATGATTCTTCTTTGTATGTTAGCACCTGTTTGAAGACATTCAATGATGATTTTTGTAAAACAACTTAAAAATTTCAAAAATGAAATCTAGTTAAGTTGTTATAAGGAAGTAACAATTACTCACAAACTTAGATATCGACCATTTTCTTCCTTGTCATCCTGTTTTATGTGTTGAATGTGTTCCATTTTCTTTTATTTTTTGCAAGAAAATACTTGAAAATTAATATTTAATGCTAAATTGTTTATTTATTGTACCTGATGATCGAAAAATTCAATGATTACATATTACATTTGAAGCACGTTGTTGTTGAGATGGCTCCTCCTGTAATGCAATTTTTTTCCATTTCTTTGACCATCTCCTTGCACACCTTTTTGGACATTCCTACTAGCATATTTATGATATCGGCTCATTCATCTTTTGATATTTTCATAATCTTCCCAAAAATGTAACGTAACAATAAAATATTTAATTTTTACATTAATATATGAAAAGTAAATATAACAAAAGTGATATTTATAAATAATTCTAGACAAACATTTAAAGGAATATTACTTTTCATTCCTTCTTTTTTGTTTTTGTAAATTTTTGCTATTAAAAGTCTGACATGTCTCATTGACCAATTCTCTGGAAACTCTTCTTGTAGTTTAGATAAAATTTGGTTCTTGGAATCATTGGATTGATTTTTGTATTAAGTAAAAGAAGCTGCTTTCATTCATTCAGATCCCCAAAATTTTTGTAAAGCTTCTTTCGTTAACTTTATAAACACCTGTATATGAGCTACAATAAGTAATTTACTTTCATTTGCATGTTCTATTTTTTTCTAACAGATTTTTCCATCATGAACTTTATAATATAAACATGTGAATTTATTATAGATTGTTTGAAACATGTTATCTAATATTTTTAAGTATATTATTAATGAAAATTCAAAAAAGAAACTCATATTGGATTGATAGTATTTTTTTCATTCACCCGATTCATCCTTTTACAATTTTTCCATCAAGATTTTATGCTCTTCTAGTCTTAGATAAAAAATAATCTTATTGAGCTTCGTTATTTTGTGGCTTTGCATGATACACACTAAACAATATATATTAGTTAAACTTACATATAGTTCAAAAATAATAAATTTTGTAAAGAATTTACAAAGAACTTGCCGTTTTTTCTTTTCTGGATGTGCTATCAGTATTTTTGTTACTGATCTCTTTTCACAGTCATATTTATCAATATGGAACTTGTTCATCGTTTCATTAATATATTTATAAATAAATTGCTTCAACTTTTGAGGAGAAAAAAAGCTCAAGAAACCATATCATCATAGAAAGTGACCTGAGCTTTCTTCTAAGGTATTGCTGAAACAACAAGTACAAAATGCAAGATAATAGATCATATAGTGATCATGCTGAATAAGAGCACCATTAATATGATAATCACACCATATTAATAGAGAAAATAATAAAAATAGTCCAGTGTTAGTTTTTGTAGCATAAACGCCCCACACAAACAAGGGACCACAATACGGTGATCTCTTTCAAATAGGAGACCCGGTGTGATGTGTTATATGTTACATGGCGCACTGATTAATAAAATAAAACATTTTTTTGTGAAACAACACGTTCGCAGTGCACCATAATGAAATAGCGCACCAGTGCTCTATTTTAGATATGGCGCACTGATTAAAAAAAAATGTTTTTAATTTTTTTATTACACAGTACTTCCGTGGAGCGATGGGATAATACAATGCACCAGTGCGCTAGGTTATGCACGACGCATCGATAAAAACAATATTTTTTTGAAAAAATCACACAAGGGCCAACTTGTATTGGGATCCAACTATGCAAGTCATCCCGTGGGTTGGATGTCATAGGCCTATATATAGAAATACAAAACCTATAAATCTAAAATGAAAAGCCCTAATTCTGAAATCACAGAAACAGGGAGAAGAAAAGGAAGAAACAAAAATAATGAAGGGTTTAGGGTAAAAATGGATTTATTTTTTTGTTTCTAAAAATGAAAAACCATTTGAAATTTTTTTCTTACTTCGTAAAAAAACTGCAAATCTCTAGCTGGAATTTTTTGCAAAAATAGTGAAATAATGAAAAGTGCTTAGTATTTAAAGATTTGTTTTATGAAATTAAATTTTTAAAAATATTTTTCCACCCATTTTTCAATTTACCACCTTTTTTTTCACTTAAATAAAATAGATTTGGGATTTTTTCATTTGTGGTTATTCATCACCAATGCATCACTTAATAGCACGGCACTGATGCACTTATTGGTAACACGCCACTGGTGCGGAGTAACTAAAACACACCAGTGCGGTTATATGTACATTAGCACCGATTAGAAGAAGTCCATTTTTAAGGAACTAAAATTACTTTTAGGTGTGTAGACCAAAATTTAGTGAACTAAAACCATATAAATTGAGAATTAGAATTTTTTTTATTCATGATAGAAATATGCAATTAGAATTAGAATTTTGTTTATTCTTGAGAATTAGAATTATAATTAGAATTGGATAAACTCTTGATGGAAATAACTATTCTTCCAATGCATTTTGTTTCTTGCAGGAGGTCCCCACTGATTATGTGGAGAGAATGCAATGTGGGTCATGTGAAGATGAAATACTATAGGGCCCAAGTGGGCACTTGTGGCATGTGAGCCTGTGCTATGCTAAGACATGGGTAGTTTTCACAAATGGTTGGGAAAGTTTTGTTTCTGAGCAGTTTATTGAAGTTGGAGATATTTTAATTTTTAAACATGATGGAAATGTACATTTTGCTGTGAAAATATTTGGGCCATTTCTTTTCAAAACTACACCTCTTCTTCTTTCAAAAAAAAAAACTTGAACCTTTCCACAACCTGCAATAAGAAAAGGTGACAACATGAGCCTCTGACATGCATATCTATTTCTTCTGTTGAGGTCTCGAAGGAATTGATTATTGCCAGTCTACTTCGCTGAGGAATCTGCCTGAATTTTCTTTGGTTCTACCGAAGGGTGCAGTTACTAAAAAATATAGGATTGTAAGCTCCCAACAAGCCTCATTAAATTGCAGAATATGGATAAAACTCCATATAAATGCCTATAATTAGCATAAAATGCCTTAAAACATAGAATGAAGTGTTTTCTTTTTTGAAAGTTGTGTGTTATTATGGTGAAAGAAATTATTCTTTCTATTTTGTGCTGATATGGTGAAGAAATGGAATAGTGCTAAGGTATATGACAACAGTCTTCAATCATATTCTCAAAATATATGGGTTCTTTGTTAAATTCATAGCTACAAGATTCCTCCATATCGTTGCTAGGAAATATTCAACTGAAATACCAATACGGCAGGGTTGGTACTGTCTATTGTCCCATGAACCCATAAACCCCACAAAAAATCTCAAAAACCTTTTAATAAAATGAAAAATACTCCAAAAATGTTTTTTTTTTTTTTGTCTATTACATTCTTGACACTCTAATTCTTCTAAAATATGTTCATAGAATTAGCATCCATAAGAGGCAACACAATGGTAATATACTCGAATTCTTCTAAAATATGTTCAATGGAATTAGTACATGTGAAATGGTACATGTATTATTTCATCAATATTTATACTTTTGAAGATGGGTTTTTATAAATAAGAGGACTTAATTACCTTATACCTTATAAGACTCTTTTTTTTGAAACATTATAATATATATTTTTAATTAATGTTAAAATAAATATTTCACTTGATAATTTGCAATTATGTTGATCTCAATAAAAATGGCGTATTGTATAAAGTTCTTTGTTTTTTTGTTATGTCATATTATAATAAAATAATGATAATTCTAAACTAAATGAATTTATTTGCATTATTTTCTAAACTTTATTATGTTACAAAAATTCATATTATTCTAGATTTATTATTTTACAAATTTACAAATCATTTCACATTAATACAATTAAAATTTTACAAATATTTTACATACAATTACAATTAAAATTAGAATTAGAAATACACTTACAATTACAATTTTACAATTTCACATACAATTAGAATTAGAAATAGAATTACAATCTTAGAATTTTACATACAATTACAATTACAATAATTTTAGAATAATATAATTAAAATTTTACAAATATTCTACATACAATTGGAATTATAATTACAATTATAATTACAATTTTACTATTTCACGTAGAATTACAATTACAATTACAATTTTAGAATTTTACATACAATTACAATTACAATTTTACAAATTTACATATATACCATTACAATTACAATTTTAGAATTTTACATGCAATTAAAATTTTACAATTTTACATATATACAATTACAATTCCAATCATTTCACAATAAATTAAATATTATAATTACAATTAAAATTTTACAAATATTTTACATACAATTACAATTAAAATTGTAACAGTTACAAATACAATTACAATTTTAGAATTTTACATACAATTGGAATTACAATTACAATTTTACAATTTGTCATATATACAATTACAATTAAAATTACAATTACAATCATTTCACAATAAATTAAATATTACAATTAAAATTAAAATTTTACAAATATTTTACATTCAATTATAGTTAAAATTAAAATTACAAATACAAATACAATTTTACAATTTTATATAAAATTAAAATTAATATTTCAATTACAATCACGACATAATATTTAATAAATATCATGGTCATTTAATATTAAATTAATCAATAAACATCCCGATCATGATAACCATCGTACATACATCATATTCGCCTAAAAAACACATTCAAATTCGCTAACATCATCGTGATCATGATCATCTAACAAAACACGATTAGCATTATATAACATCAACACAAGACAAACATCAAATATACATCTCATGTCAAATAACTACTATCACATACACATATTCTGCAAGCGGCAAAGTAAATGAACATATCTAACATGTCCTAACAATATACACATCATGATGATCACCAACATGTAAATTAGGTACAACTGCAACATGAACATAAAATACATGGACCATATATATATATATATAATGTCAAAAATATACAACTGTATATAAATTTCATTTATAAGCTTGTGGTACATCATCAATATTAGTACTAATCGAGGCCTACTCAGTCAATGGTGCAACCTTGATAAGTTGAATAACCAATACATGTTGATCATCACGTGCCTGCTAATATGGTACTAGTGCCTCATGCTAATTAGGATCAACTATCGGCTCCTCATCGTGATGACTAGACATGGTCGATGGTCCAGCCTGCTCTCCATGATGACCGTTGCTCGATGCTAGTGGAGGCTGCTCATTTGGTGCAGCGCGAGGTGAACGATGATCACTCCCCTGATCATGTTCATCAGATGATGTGATCAGCACTATTTGCAGACTGTTGATCACGTGTTGCTTCTCGACCATGCCTATAACGTGCAAGGATCCTCCTCAACTGTGTAACTATGGTCATAGCTCCTACGACATGCCACATTAGGTTGTACATGTCACGTGACATGCCTCTCCACATATGTACCAGCCTACCATCGGCCTGTATGTCTCTCATAGTAGCAGGCCTGACTCCCGCCTCAACAAAAAATACAAAGAGTTGGTCACCCAACTCCATCCTCAATCTACTATCAAGCCTACTGCATCTAGAAAAAGGCGGTACTGACACACTAGCAGGTTGAGGTCTCTTTGCACCGGCCTCCTGATGCTCCTCGACATCTCGCATATCCTAATATCATCAGGATCCACAGCTGGATCATGTGGTGGTGCTGGCATGTCCTCACCTTCAAAAGACCTAATGTTTTCCAAATATATACAAGTAAAGAACAATAATTAGACAATTTCATTACACAATTTAATAAACACAAGTTAAAGAACAGGTTAGAATAAATTTAAATAAAACATTAATATTACCTCTATCATCTGGTGGCTCATCATCTATGAAGAGGATGTTGGCACACCCTTGCCAGTCCAAACCAACATAAGGACAGGGGACCATAATGAAGGGATGCTCGTCAACATTGGCTAGCAACTCCAGTGCATCATGCAATATCCTTGCGGAAAACTCAGTCTCGCCCCTCTTGGGCATCATTTGTCCCCACATGTGCATCTGTGCCTCCTACATTGGCCTACAAGGTTGTCGAACAAATGTAAGCCTCTTCTTTGGAATCCTCTCAAAAAATAAACAAAAAATCTCTGAAGCAAAAGGGAAGTTGACCCTCCCTTGTGCATGAGCATGAAATTTATCTAAGGCTGTACAAAACTGTCGCAAAAAAATGGCAAACCACGTGACAAGTCGTGGCTCCTGTACTAAAGAATCAACATAATATAGAAGCAATCAACTAATGTGTTGCCTGTTACTCGTGTTGAGTGAAATGGTATAAATCAGAAGTGAGAGGCACCCACCTCATGACTAGCAAATGCAACAATACGTAACTGACCTCCGGAGACCTGAAAATCTAAAGGAGACAGTATATCTGTGCTAATGTATCTCTAGGGGTACACCAGCTAACTCCCTGCTGCATAGGCAACTGGAACCTCTGGGAATGAAGGAAAGTCCACCCATCTCCTTGATATCACTGTAATGAAATATATGTCCTCCTTAGTGGGTGCGTACCACTGGTTAGGACCAACCCGGAAAGCCTATCGGTGGAAATTCCACTTATCGATAAGATGTCTCAAAAACACACCATGACCCTTTAGGGAAGTAGCCTCCTCATAGAACTTGAGGAGGCCTACCTGCCTTAGGATCCCCTAGGTAGCTACTGTAATAGGGTGAAGGTACGCATCTCTCTCCCTCTCTTGTGCCTCCCACAAGCGAACCATGTTATACTAGTACACCTGTTGTTGATGTTGATCCTCCTCTTCTCTCCTTTCATGTCTTTGAATTATTGACATATTAAATACACTTTTTTTATTAAATGAGACATGTATTTAGGAATATACATATATAATATTTTTTAAAAAACAAAAAAAAATAGTCAGTGCACCACAAAAAAAAGGCATGCACCGGTACCGGCGCGTCTTTCTTTGTCGCGCATTGGTGATGGTGCACGAGAAAATATTCAACGCACTAACGGTGGTGCACCTAAAAATCTTTAGCACACCGTTGACTATGGATGGTGTCAGGAGTGCGGTGTGCTGACTAAAATCTACAACTCGGGGCATATAATTCGGTCAATGCACCGACCTTGTGACATCATTACATAGTCAACGGTGTAGTATTTTACCAGGTTGCACCATTGACCCTGTTGAAATGCGAAATGTGGTGTGCTGACAAAAATACTCGCCCCAGGGTGAATATTTACATCAATGCACCACATTACATCTATTCCACATGGTCAATGATGTGACTGGGTAACTGACAGCACCACACTTTCTTTAAAATTTTAAATTAACACGGTGTACCTTTTGGTACCACCCCAGAACCAGTGTGGATACAACTGGTGCGAGCTGAATGGCTCAAGTGCACCACGCGACAAATTTTTTTCTTCTTCTTCTTTTAAATGGGTAATTTTAAGGTAATTTGAAATTATAATCTGGTAAAAGGCTTCATTATATAAAAGAAATAAAAATACCTACACATTTGGTCGTCGAGGAGGCATATTGGTCGTAGAATTTGCAAAAGAAAAATTTCCCACCATTTTGCAAAATTCAAGATCGAGATTGGTGGGCAATGAACAACTGCAGTGCGTGCAATGGGTGCAATGGGAGCACCGATGTCAGGGTGGCTCAGACAAGGATAAATTTCACAAGTTCCTGTGAGCTCTAGAGCACTGAGAAAAGTGAAAAATGAGGTTTTTTGGCCATAATTTTTTTTATTTAACCCTTTTCTGGTGCGCGGGGTTTTATAGGCGCACCGGTGTGGTTTATTAAGACCGCACCTGGTGGTTCTATTTTAGAGTGAGCTTTTAAGACGCATCGGTGTGGAAGCTTTGTAAAGCACTGATGCGCTACAATAATATGACGAACTGGGTGGGTGTGTACGGAGTGCACGGTGTCCGATGTGACAAAGTTTTGTGCGCACCGGTGCTTTTTCTTGTTGAACACATCAGTGCAGTTTAGGATGATAAGTGCACCAGATGAAAAACATCCGCAAAAACCTCCACCCGCCAACCTCCTCTAGCAACCTCCGCTAGAAACAAAAGGCAGGGGTATTTTTATAAGGGGTTCCTCAAAAAAATCCGCTAGATGGTCTTTTCCTTGTAGTGTGTAGAGATCATTACAAGTGCATCCTTTTTATGGAATATTTTTTCCTACAAATTATACTTAAAAGAATTATAAAACCTTCTCCATTAGGAAAAATATCAAAATTTTATTTAAACCATAAAAAATAATAAAAATAAAAATAACTCTTAAACACATTTCCAACTAAAATAACTCTTAAATAAATTTTCAATTACAAAGTCAGTGAAAACACAAGATTAAAAAGTTACAATTATATTTTTAACTAAAGGGAAAATATATAATCTTAAATAAATTTAAATTGAATTTTAATACACCATGACACATGTATAAGATAATTTTTTTAATTTTTTAATTTTTATATATTTTTTATTATTAAATTAATAATATGTATTAATTTATTTAATAAAATAATATTAATTATTAAAATATATTTATATATATGGGCCATGTCTAACCACGCTAATCAAAGTTGACTTGGAAACATTGAATCCAAATCCTTTTAATCTTTTAATCACATCAACCATGTGGGAAAGAGAGAAAATAGAAGTTCTCATTTCAAATTTTTAAATCACCGGGGAAAAACAAAAATGAGTTGTAAAAATCAGTTGAACTAATTGTTGTTATTCTGAAGGAGGGATGTAATATTGAAACTTGGTGGCAGGTACAATGTGATCTGAGGGATGGTGAGGTGAAGAAATTGCATCCACTAATTCACAATCATCAATAAGCTCCAGCAACGATAATACCTTCAAATTCGACCCAATGTAAAATATGTAATCTAGGGTTCCTCAGAACTCGCAGGAGAAGTTGGTGAAGCGAGGCTCCTGTGTGTCAACATCTATTTTCTTAATAATATCTGCCCAGTCCACATTGCATGTAAAATAACTTGAATAAGCACTCATTAGAGAAAGTGTATGCTGAAAATTCTCAACATGTCGCAATACAAAATCTGGATCATAATCCAAATCTCTGTGAGATGAATCAACATAACCTTTAGTGATAAGTGACTGAATGATGCTTCTAGGGACATAATTGAAGTCCCCACTTATTACAAGTGGACCCGCATATTACAAGTGGACCGCAACAATTTTCTTGAACAAATGATTCCAACTTGTTCAACAAGTAGTAAACCTAACCCTAAACATTCAAAAACCTAACCTTAGGAGATGAAGCGCCAAAACTATGGGCCCCGTTTGGGTAAATTTGTACATCAACTTCCCGGGGATGTAACTTTCACATATGATCTCTGTTTGACAGGAACAATACCTCGTTAGAAATATCTATCCCAAAAATACAAATTTTGATGTCACCAACATCAGTCGAAAACCCATGTTTCTCCTAATTTTCCCGAAAAACATCATTTAGGGCCTGAAAACAGCTCTGAAAGCCCAGGAATCGAAAAAAATACTAGAAATAATAATTTGTGCTACAATTAAGGAAACTGAAAACTGAATGGAACAATGGTGGGGCCCTAAGTGTAATAGGCGGGTGGCCACTATTATCCACCTCGATCAAAATAAGAGATTAGAAGAAATCAGTACATCTAAATATTAATGAAGGAGATGGTGAAAAGGAACAATTGGGTCATTTTTCTTGTTTGACTTCACAACATCAATCGATAAAATATACAACCTTATATTTCAGTTCAAACATATCTCATCATTACACATTTCACTAGTATGTAAGTTATTTTGGACATAAGAACAAAAGGAATTGATGGTTTACTATCTATGTGGGATGTTCATGTCACAATAAGCAATATTTTAAGTTATGGGCCCAAAAAAAAAAATTAGCCATATTTAATACGAATAATATATTAAGTTAAAAAGAAACATATATAAGGTTGTTCCTCATCAAATTTGAACTTAATAAAATAAAATAAAAAAGAAGAAGAAGGAAAAATAAACATAATCAATTTAAATGTTTTATTTAGTTATTCAAATTCAAGGTATACCGTAAAATAACTATTAAACACATAATATAATTGCATTGCAAATATTTTTATGTGAGAAACCAATGAAAAAAACTATAATAAAATTATCTTATATATTTAAAGGTTATTTTATCATATACTTGAATTTGAATGGATCATAAATTTACCTTGAACAAAACAATTTACCACATTAAAATTCCAAATCAGGTAAAATTTTAAACATATTTACTCTTTACTAAAGTCAATACCATTTCATGAAATAAAGTAAAAAGGTTAATTAAACACAAATAATCCAAATTATTGCTCCAAAATATTTGAATATTTCTTTTAATTTAATATTTGTAACATGAATCATTAAAAGGAAAACCATATCCTATGGATATAATAAAATCTATAAAGACATAAATATTTCAATATCCAAGTTGTAGTATTTGAAAATTTTGCAATAATGCCATGTAAAAAATATCATTAAATATAATATCAATATTAATATTATAATTTTAATAACTTAGGATTAATACAATATTAAATTTCATATATTATAACATATATTAATGTATCATGATATATATTAACTCTAGGTATATATGGGAGGGAAGAACAAAGAAAGAGTGCTAGAGGTGGAGAGATAGAGGGAGTGAGAGGAAGGGATAGAAAGGTGGAGAGAAAGAGAGGGAGTGATAAGGGACATGGATCAAGAGGAAGAGAGGAGATTAGTAGGGAAGATAAATAAAATATGGGAGAGAGGGAGAGAAGGGGAAGAGAGAGATAAAGGGAGAGGAAGAGGGAGGTAGATATAGAGAGATATGGAAGAAGAGTGTGTATGTTTTGAGGGTGATATAGAGATACATAAGAGAGACAAAGATATATAGATATATAGATGGAATTTGAAGAGAGGGAATATGAGATAAACATAGAGAGTGAGATAAAGAGAGATATGGAGGGAGAAATCATGTGTGTTTGGGTTGGGGGGGATGAGTAGAGAGAAAAATAAGGAGAGATGAAGGGAGATATAGATATAGTTGGAGGAGGGAGAAATGGAAGAATAATTCTTGCACTATATGCAATTATTTCATTGTATATGGTGATTTATAATCATATTTGATTGCTTGAGTTGAAAGAGATAAAATAAAGGAGTGGGGAGAGGAGGAATGAAGAGAGAGATAAAGAGAGGAGTGAGAGAGGGAGAGAAGCATAAGAGAGAAATAGGGAGACAAAAATGTGGAGATTGGAGAGAGACGAAGACACAAAGATGGAGGGGGGAGAGAGAGGGAGGGAGATAGCGACAGAGTTGGAGGGAAGAGAGAGAGAGAGAGAGATGGGGGAATTGAGAGGGAAATGGAAGAGAAAGAGAGAGAAACAACTTGAGAGAGAGGAGGAGAGGGGGGGGGGTGGGGGAGAGGGAGTAAAAAGAGATGGTTTTGGAAGGGGATAAAGGGAGGGAAGAATAAAAACATACAAAGGGAAAAGTGTAGTGAGAGAGAGAAGGTGGGGAGTGAAAAAGAAGAGATGGAGAGAGAGTGTGCATGTTTTGGGGTGAGATAGAGAGACAAAGAAGGAGAGATGGAGGGAGATATAGATATAGATGGAGGTGGGAGAGAGGGAAGAATATTTATGGCACTAAATGCATTGAATTGATGGTATATGGTAATTTCTAATCATATTTAATTGCTTGCACTAGATGCATTGATTTCAGTGACATGTTTTCTCACTCACTCTGATACTATCATTGCCAATAATATTTGTGCCATACATTCTTGTTGGAATACTAGTCATTTCTACATAAGTTGTATTAGTACCATGCCTTTGTAATCCATAGTTGGTTATGCACCTTATTAAGATTATCATTGTTTTCTATACGTTTGCACGAAGTGGCACATTCAATTATCCAATATGAGGGAGAATTCTAACATAATGTAACAAAACCATCTATAGGTTACAAACAATAAATAATATAATAATTATATTACCAACATCTAGGTCCTCTTAATATATTAAAACTAAAAACACAAACCACATGCAGATACATTCCATGTAATTCAGTTCCTCACAATTGTTGATGCTTATAAAGTAAAAGCATTGCCATTTAAAATATTGAACATCACCTAGAGTGATTAATACCTAGCACCTATTATCATAGACATAGTCAAATACTTGGAAATATTTTGGCCATTCACTCAGATAAATCTGAATATCTATTTAATAGAGATATTTTAAACCCTAGATAAGAGGTATAGATTCCCTACATGATATACCTAGAGGAAATAGTAGTTTTTTAGTCTATATTCACCTTTTAGGAAAGTAGGGATAAATCCCACAGTTGCTCAAGAAATGTATGGGTCCCTATATCCATCATATTAGACCCTTGATAAATTTCTATGCTAGATAGGTTTTTTTACCAAACCATATGCATTTTAACAAATAAACCAAGGAACTAAACAAGGTTAACCTTAAGATCTTATTGAAGTTTTGTAAAATACCACATACCAATTGAGATAACCCTTGGGCATTTATATGCATGTGTGCGTGCGCATGTGCATGCTTTCTTGTGTCTTTGACGATGGGTTTTATCACAATAAATTACCTCAATCAATGAAAAAAAATGCACCATAACAAAAACAAGTTAGCATGCACATGCATACATATAATTACCCAAGGGTTATCTCAATTGGTATGTGGTCTTGTCCAAAAGACTTGTTAAGGAATTTTTTTTGTGAAGTCTCTTATTATAATCTTGTTGAGGTTCAAGTATGGATTAGTATTAATGATGGATGTAAAAATTTCCACTTTAGAATCTTCAATTCATAAGGATGGATGCAAAATCTATAAAAATCCACCAATGGAAGGATGTTGTCATATGAATAGTAGAATAAATGGCTACATCAAATAGTTTCATGGAATTTAAAGGAGAAACATGTAAATATAGTAGTTAAATAGCTTCATTATTTTTTTTTGAGAAATTAAATGACAAGAATGTTTTGAGTTGGAATGATAAATTTTTCTATAAGGGGATAAAAATTAAGAAAATGTAACTTAGAACCATGGGAATTAAAAAGGAGTTTTTGAATTTTGTTTCACCCATTATTAGTTACTTATTTAGGAATCAATTCATTTTTATGGCATCTATATTATATGGTCATAGTTGTGGTGATTCATCCTTTTTGTATATCAACTCTTGAAATTTGTTCATTTCTACTTACAAAGATTCAAGGAATTTTTACTTACATATTTGCAAAGTTGGAAGGATTGTGAGATGAGAGAATTGAGGTTTGTAAATTTAGGAGGTTAATTTATATATAAAATCATTTGTTTAACATATGTTTCAATTGGTATCATCGAAATGATTTCTTTATGGAGATTTTCTAAAAACCATATTTTGAATACTATAATTTTAGGTAATAAATTGCATTTATTTATTGAAGTAATGGAGAAAGGGAGATTCGTAACAATATCATTTAGAGGAAGAAACTTTTAAAGGAAAGAAGCATTGGTGAATATCATTTCAGTGTGGATATATAATAGAGATAACATCTTAACCTAAAGATAAATACGTTCTTATGCATCAACTTTTGTGGTTGAAATGTGAGGGCCTTATATTCATTCAAGGAACCCTTACAGGAAGGGGAGATTATATGATATATAGAGCATTGGTAAATAATGACATGCTTTGAGATTATAAATGTTCTTACATTTTTATTTAGAAAAAAATATGGAAGAAGGATTTGTTCTTAGAGAACACAAGAATAAGGGATGAAGTTGTGCAATATAATTATTTACTAACAATGTATAATAGAGTAATATTGTTGATGAAAAATTCATTGATCATAAATATTAAGAATCATCCACACCATTTCCCTAGAGGGATCCATTCCATCATTATTTATGCATCCCCAAAGTTTCGTAGAGAGAAATATTGATCTTCATTCACCTTTCCTGACACATGGCGTGGAATATAGTAGCCAGAGGCCAAGTGTAATTCAAGGTAATGTTTAGTGTGAAACAAAACAATTTCACTTCTTACTACTACAAAATGTTTAATTCTAAAAATAATGAACAAATTCTACAAATTATGGTATTCTTTTCAATTTTATGACACCCCCCATGTTGCATGATAAAACACTCATTGTAAACATTCCCTAAATTTTCCATCTTCCCTAAATCTTACCACTTAATTTCCATTAGGAGATTCGAGTCACAAGGCTCTTTTTCCTAACTGATGTGCTACCCACCCCTACATGGTGTTCATATTTATTCATCCCAACTTTTCTTTAGTGTCAATAAGGCTTTCCATTGTAGCCTTATAGGAAGAATCTAATCCCTAGGACAATTGCCTAGGTCAATAAATAGAGGAACACAAGGGGAGATAGTAAGTTTTATTCTTGCACTTGTGTTAGTAGTTTTGGATAGTGAGGGTGTGATTATTTTCTTAGTGCTTGACTTGTAAGAGTCCTTTCAATTTTTTACCTTTTTTACCAAAAACTAAATCCTTTCAAGTCTAAGAAGCTAGGACAATGAAACGACGTGTTCAAAAGATTGATATACCATATGAGTTCCTATATGATCTTTGGATTATATTTGATAAAAGGCTACTCACGTGGATGTAGTAGCCCAAATACATACACAATATGATGTCAAGGACTAAAGATCCATGATGACTTGTAGAGTTTAAGTGTGTTTCAAATAGTATGCCTAAGAAATACAACATTAGAATTATGCAAAATTATATACTAAGGTATTATCATATTACATAAACAATATCAATTAGAGTATCTCAGCATATATAGAGATCACTATAGCTGTATCTATTTTATGAAATATTTTCTCCTTCAAATTATACTTAGGGAAAAAATATTTAACCACAAAATATCAAATTTTTATTTAAATAATAATAATAATAATAATTAAAATAACTCTTAACCACATTTTCAATTACAAAATGAGTGAAAACACTATTAAAAAGTTACAATTATATTTTTAGGTAAAGGGAAAATAAATAATCTAAATTAATTTAAATACACATGACACATGTCTACGATGGATCACAAAAGCCAAAATTCTAAAAAATAAAATAAAAATTGTAATATTAAACTTTTTATAAATTTTTTATTATTAAATTAATAATTTATATTAATTTATTTTCTAATAACAATGACATCGAATAATATCAATAAAATAATATTAATTATTTAATAAAATATTTATTAAAAAAAAATTTAAATATGCACCCTCTCTAACCACCCGAATCAAAGTTAACTTGTAAACATACCAATCCAAATCCTTTTAATCTTTTAATCACATCAACCTTGTAGAAAATAGAAAATAAAATTTCTCATTCCAAATTTTTAAATCACCGGGGAAAAACAAAAATCACTTGTAAAATTTTCATTCCAAATTTTACATCACATTAACCATTTTTACAAAGAGAAGACATTGTGTAGAATAAGGCTAGTCTAAAAACATGATTTAGTATATAATTTTACACAATAGAATCCTGAAATGCACATCAAACGTCATGCATACACATATAACCATGCAAATTACAAAACTCTTTCACTTGAAGCTATTGTTGTTATTGTAAATTTCTCATTCCAAAATTTAAATCACATTAATCATTTTTACAGAAGGAAGACAGTGAATCCTGAAATGCCCATCAATGGTCATGCATTAACATATAACCAGGGAAATTATAAACCTTTTTAACTTGAACCAATTGTTGTTATTCTGAAGGAGGGATGTAATATTGAAACTTGGCGGCAAGTGTAATGTGATCTGAGGGGTGGTGAGGTGAAGGAAGTGCATCCACTACTTCACACTCATCAATCAGCTCCAGCAGTGATAACACCTTCAAATTCGCCCCAGTGTAAAATATGTAATCTAGGGTTCCTTGAAACTCGCAGGAGAAGTTGTTGAAACAAGGCTCCCATGTGCCAACATCCATTTTCCTAAAAATTTCTGCCCGATGTACATTGCATGTAAAATAACTTGAATAAGCACTCATTAGAGAAAATGTATGCCAAAAATTCTCAACAGGTCGCAATACAAAATCTAGATCATAATCCAAATCCCCGTGAGCCGAATCAACATAACCTTGGGTGAGAAGCGAGTGAACGACGCTTCCAAGGACATAATTGAAGTCCCCCCATATGACAAGTGGATCGCATCAATTTTGTTGAACAAATGATTCCAACTTGTTCAACAAGTGGTAAACCTGCCAAATTTTGACATCTACGTTGTTCGGATTTGCGTGGATGTGGGTGTTGGATATGCACAGAATGTGACCGGTATTCTTTAAAGACAGGACAACATTCAGTGCAATGTTTTTTTTATGAAACAGACGAGGGAAATTTAGAACATAAATGCTCAAGTTGACACATTTATTTTTTAGTTGCTCAAATTTATCCACTCTATAAAATGTAGCACATCCATCAATAGTTGGGTTGTAGTACCTTCCTCTCTATTTTGCCTCATACTCTCCTCCATAACCTCGTTTCCTTAATTCTGGATATAAAAACTTTGAATAATGATCGGCCTGCACCTCCTGCAGGAAAATGATGTCAACATCATATTTTACTATTTCTGTGAGCAATTATTATTTGCAATGCTCCCACTGAAGGGCCAATTGAGGAGAGAGGCAGTGCTTTTCAGGAGTAGCATACACTTTAGCTGTGAATGATTGACCGCGCCAACCACAGTTGTTATTGACTTTAATCATCTATCGAGGACGTAGGAGGAGATTCTTAACAGGGTGAGTATGCAATATTTTCTTCCGCGCACATTCCAGCAATAATACGCTACATATATCCTCCTCAGTGTGTGTATACCATTCCCAGCTTGACACCATCATCTTTGGATTGTCAACAGGTGCGTTGTACTCATCTACTTCTTCAACTGTGTGACGCCTCTGCAACTCTTCATTCCAGTACTGGATGAAACATTGTTTACAACAATGGGTGTGCTTGAATAACTGCACATGCAACTCGATTAGAAGGCACATTGCACATGTGCTCGACCACCTTATACCAATGGTACTCCCTGTAAGTCCTTCCTGCATATTGACCCCCTAACAAGTCTTTTGCATTTAACTCTTTCCATTGTTTGAGAATTGTTGCAAGCATTATGGCCTTTGTTTGGTCTATTCTAATAGTTTAGGGGATAATTGGGGTAGCCTCTGTCATTTGTCTGTATACCTCGTCTAGTCTCGGTAGGGGAAAATCTTAAAAAACCTTTGTTTGGTATTCTATAAAAGCTCCAGGGATATTAAAAGTAGTTTCTGTTATTGTTATGTCTGCCTTGTTTGGTCTCGGTAGGGGAAAATCTTGCAAACCCTTGGTAGTCATAGTGAGGGTAATTCTCATGGCCTCTGCTCTAGTTTTATAAAACATCTTTGTCATACTTGGAGTTATTCTTGTTTAGTATGGCTTTTAGTTGGTAAGATAGAATATTGTATTCATATGCGTTCGTCTCTATCTCAGTCAAACGACTTGTATAAATCACTTTGTGAATTATCTCAGTCATCAGATTTGTATTTATCACTCTGCGAATCATGTGCCACAGGCAGATTTACTCCTAAAAATAAAAATTTTAATAGTTATACCTCTGTTGTCCCATCATATAGGCTCACAAATAGTATGTACATGTTTAAGTCAGTAGGAAATTCATAACAGAACTATGGTTAAGAGTAAATCGAAGAATTGTATGGCCAAATATTAAGATAAAGGAAAGCAGAAGATTTTAAAACCTACAACTGAGATTAGAAAGCGAGGCAGGAAGACAAAGCAGGAGATATTAGAGAATATATCGCAAGCTTACTCTGTAGGTAATCCTTCACAAATCAGAAATGTAATTCAGGGATGGCAAAAATAAAGTCACAGTAATGAGGAAGATAATAAGGCAAAGGAGGAAATGATGGATTTTGTTAACGATCGAGGTAATAATAGAGGTCGCCTCTCACTGTTTAACCAAAATGTTCATACATACTGGATAATGAAATGTGTCCTGGCAAAATCAATGAAAAGCCTTCATCCAGGTCAAGGGAATGCAACACCAACAATACTTTTACTTCTTCAGGATATCAAAATTCAACTCTAGCACATCAAGGTGTCATAGTATCAAGCGATAGCTTGAATTGGTCAAATTGAAAGGAAGAATCAACAGATGCAGCAAGTGGACATGCATGGTTCCATTGCAAAGGATCCAACACCTATAGACTCTTCTGATGGGTAGTAGCCGAGATTAAGTTTTCATGAATTTTGTGGATAATGTTTATGTTTTCAGTTGTTACTTAGTTAATGTATTAAATAGTAAAATGGCCATTGTGGCGAGTAGAAGAAGGAAACAATATCGATTTTGGATGGCTTTCAATGTGTTAAGGTGGCCAACATACTTGGTTTCCTTCGAGCAGGTTGAGGCCACTAACTTTGTATATGATGCAACCCGCTTTTTTATGATAAATAGAAAATAGTAAGGACATACCAAATTTACAAAAAAAAAGAAAACAAGAACTTGTGGCATCAAAGAGCTATGAAAAAATGTAGGGCAATGGGAATAGGTTGCATCCAAATAAAATTGTAGTGGCAGCATGTGGAAAGAAAAAATATAAATCAAAGTTAGTTTGTATACAAAAAAATAGGCAAAGATAAAATGTAAACTTTGGATATGTTAAAAGGCCTAGTACAAAAAAAATTGAGGTAAACTTTGGATAAGTTATAATTTGTTGTAACATTCCAAGATAATATGGAAAGCCTACAATAAGAGGTCGATCTGAAAACTTTCATTAATTTCAATGTATCAAAATTTATATTATGAACTTTGGTTAAATGATGATAAAACTAAAAAAATATTGGTCAACCAATCAATTAATACAAGGTCAACGATATACCGATTGCTATAGTCCTGCTAAATGTAGGGACTAATAAGGATAGTCTAAAAACATGATTCAGTATATAATTTAACACAATAATATCCTGAAATGCGCATGAAAGGTCATGCATACACATATAACCAGGAAAAATTACAGAACTCTTTCACTTGAAGCCATTGTTGGTATTGTAAATTTCTCACTCCAAAATTTAAATCACATTAATCGTTTTTACAAAATGAAGACAGTGAATCCTGAAATACCCATCAATGGTCATGCATTAACACATAACCAGGGAAATTACAAACTTTTTTCACTTGAACCAATTGTTGTTATTCTGAAGGAGGGATGTAATATTGAAACTTGGCGGCAAGTGAAATGTGATCTAAGGGATGGTGAGGTGAAGGAAGTGCATCCACTACTTCACACTCATCAATCAGCTCCAACAGTGATAACACCTTCAAATTCAAACCACTGTAGAATATGTAATCTAGGGTTCCTCGAAACTCACCAGAGAAGTCGGTGAAGTGAGGCTCTCGTGTGCCAACATCCATTTTCCTAAAAATTTATTCCCACTGTACATTGCATGTAAAATAACTTGAATAAGCACTCATTAGATAAAATTTATGACAAAACTTCTCAACAGGTCGCAATACAAAATCTGGATCATAATCTAAATCCCCGTGAGCCGAATCAACATAACCTTGGGTGAGAAGCAAGTGAACGGTGCTTCTAGGGACCGAATTAAAGTCCCCGCATATGACAAGTGGACCGTAGCAATTTTTTTAAACAAATGATTCCAATTTTTTCAACAAGCAGTAAAGGTGCCAAAGTTTGACATATACGTTCTCCAGATTTGAGTGGATGTGGGTGTTGGCTATGCACATACTGTGGCCGGTATTGTTGAAAGACAAGACAACATTCAATGCAACGTTGTCTTTATTAAATCGACAGGGGAAATTCAGAGCATAACTCCTCAAATTGATGCATTCATTTTTTAGTTGCTCAAATTGATCCACTCTATAAAAGGTAGCACATCCATCAATAATTGGGTTGTAGTACCCTCCTCTCTGTTTTTCCTCATACTCTCCTCCATAACCTTGTTTCCTTAATTATGTATAGAAAAACTCTGAATAATGATCGGCCTGCACCTCTTGCAAGAAAATTATGTCAACATCATATTTTACTTTAAATTTTGTTTGCGATGCTCCCATTGAAGGGCCGATTGAGCACAGAGGTGGTGCTTTTCAAGAGTAGCATACACTTCAGCCAGCACGTTGTACGTGATGACTATGAATGATTGACCGCGCCAGCCACAGTTGTTGGGCGAGCCTTATTTCCTCTGCCATAGGCCCATAAATGTGCCCAGACAGGAAATGTCCGGCGTCACATTAAAGTTGTAGATCATCCTACGGCGGGCATTTCTTACCTGGGCGCATTTATGGGCCTATGGAAAAGGAAATAAACCTCGCAACTGTTGTCGACTTTAATCATTTGTCAAGGACGCAGGGGGAGAGTCTTAACAGGGCGAGTATACAATATTTTCTTCCCTGCACATTCCAGCAATAATATGTTGCCTATATCCTCCTCAGTTGGTTCATACCATTCCCAGCTTGACACCATAATCTTCAGATTGTCAACAGGTGCATTTTAGTCATCTACTTCTTCAACTGTGTGACGCCTCTGCAACTCTTGGTTCCTGTAATGGATGAAACATTGTTTACAACAATGCATGTGTGTGGATAACCAGTTATCTTCACAATATTTATATTTCAGAGTCGCAAGTCGATCAGAATGCACACTGCACATGCGCTTGACCAACTTAGACCAACGGTACTCCCCGTAATTCCTTCAATATTGATCCCCTAACAAGTGTTATGCACTTAACTCTTTCCAAACAATCGCCTCCACTGTAATCATATCGACTTCTTTCAATTTTTTATAGTGTTTGGAAGTCTATTAAATCTTTTATAATAGTTTTGATGTTTTTAAAAAATTGACATAAATAAATTTTTCTTTGATTTTTTTATTTTTAAGTTTGATTTTATTTTTTCAATTTTATGCAAAAAGTTTATTAATTTTTTTTGTCTTTTTATATAAAAAGTTTATTAAAAATTTCAGTCATTTTTATATAAATGTCAATATTTTGCAGAAAACAAAAATGTATTCAATTAACAATAATTAAATACTTACTCGTAAATTTTAAATTAAATTTTCATCAACACTCTATGAAAGCAAATCTTTGAATTAGATTATTAGCATCCCTCGATTTTATTTTGATTTTGTTAAATACAACGCTAGTGAACAAATCGGTTTTTCCTCTTCATTGTAATTTGTCTCTACTTCTTTGTGATTTTTTTCTCAATTATTTCCCATCAATACAACAATCTTCTTGTCCATGGAAAAATCCTCCTTTCACATTGAAGCCCAAGTTCTTCTCATAGGTGTTGTTCAATGGTTCTTTTCATACTCATAATTAATTATTTTTTTGAAGTAATATCACCGACTTTTCATCATAATATATTAAAAAAAAAGGATGTTATTGGAAATCATTTCATTTTCATTTAACATATTCACCATGTATATGCATGATATTTTTGACCTTATTTTATTGGCTTCTCACCTCCTCAAAATATAGAAAAGAAATGTCATTCAAAAATATCTATTCTAGAGGGATCAAATATCTCAAGGTGTAAACCTTTCCTCACCTTTTTCATCAAAAAAGAGGTTTCCAAGTTTTGTAGTAAAAAAAGAGGTTTGCACATCACGATATTTGATCCTTCCCTTCCCTTGATATATCCAAAGTTATATGGATCTAGGCTGGTTTAATTTAATTTATAAAAAATAACTTGATTTTTTTTAATTAAAGTAGTTCAATTAGTTTCAACTTTTATTTTAATAGTATATTCATAAAATTGTTAATACATTTATATTAAAATATTGCTAATATAATTATATTAATATGGTTTAGTTATCAAAGATAGTCTAATATTGTTAAGATTTTCTTATGTATGTAAGAAAACTTATTTTTCTTATGTATGCAAGAAAACCCCTTTTTTGAGTATTAATATGATACAAAATTAATTAACACTTATAAAATTTTAAGCTCATATATATATATAACCAAACCTAATCACTCTATGTATTCTCTAATTAAATATTACCTTTTAATTTGACATAAATTTTAGTATGGATTTAAAAGTGGAAAAACACAAGGTAAGTAAAACATTCTTTAAATTAATATAAATCTAAGTATAAATTAAATATTAATTTAAAGCTAATACTTGATATTTTGAGACATTAATTTAAAAATAATACTCGATATTTTCAAATTTTATGTTTATTATTAAAATTTGAAAATTAATACCAATTATTCTTTATCCACACATTGTCACACAATTTTTTCCCATCCAAAAAGAATTAACTGTGATTTTAATTCCTTTTAACCAAACTATACCACTTTACTCTTTTGAAAGCATTCCCCCACATGATTATACCTAAAATATTGTGAATGGCGACATCGATCCAAAAAATATTATACATGAAAATTGTGAATGGTGACAGAGATGTTTATTTTGAGATATTATTTTTTATTTAATAATTGATATTTTGAGATTTTGTGTTTATTATTAAAATTTGAAACTTAATACCAATTATTCTTTATCCACACACTGTCAGACAAACATTTCCATCCAAAAAAAAAAACGTGGTTTTAATTTCTTTTAACAAAACTTGTCACACACGTACTCCAACCAACTCATGGTGAATAAATTTTTACATAATGTAAATTTAACTGTTTATTAAAGAATTATTTGGAAATGAATTCATGATAACCATCTATAGCAATTCTCTATTTACGTGGGTGGCTCTACGAGTCCAATATTTTTTTTTTTGGGAGTCTGCTTGGTGAGCATTCCGGGAGGAGCCGAAATCGCATAAGGGAGTATATTGTGTTATGTGGCTGATGACTTTTGTCCATGCTGAAGAAAGCAGCAGCTGGGCCAGACCACAATGATACCTTGCCTTTGGTTGGGAAGCAGCACCTGTTGCGATCACATGCCATCGGAGAAAGTTAGCTCAGTCTACAAGGTTCGAATCGCAGGAAAGATTCGAAGAAATTGTGGCCGGTTTAAACCCTCGCAGTGTTCCAAGGCTACGATGCCATTCCTTTTCTTTGATAAGATTCGACTGCCAAGATAAGTAATTTTGGACAAATTTCTTTATTATATAATCTTTTTCTTTGTGAGATGAAAGATATAAATAAAGATTATATATCATATAGTTTTTCTGCAAAAATATTATTAGAAAATAGAAAGAATACTAATGATCTTTCTCATATTTCTTGAGATAAGTTACATATACCAAGAAAATGATATTTTATTAGTTTATTGGAATATGATTGAAACAAATTCACTGTTGACTATTTTCGAAAGAATATATTTATCTTGGGAGTAGAAGATAAGTCCATTGTGTTAACTCCTTTGCAAGGGTTTGCAAAGGTTACATGTTAACTTTGTTATTATTTTAAAAAGGTCTATCTAGCTCTTATGCCCAAAATAAGGGTTAGTTATGGTAATTAATTTAAAAAGGATTTTCTTGAATAGCTTAAAGAAGGTAACTCTTTAATATAAATATTTATATAATATTGTATAAGCAAGAAAATAGAAGATGCATGCTCTTATTTTAAAAGGGATTTTGTACTCATTTAGTTTATGAAATGATAACAAGTCCAAGGTAATTTCTTGAATAGATTAAAGAGGGTAACTCTTGAAATATTTTCATGTGCGATGAAGAAGAAAAGAGAAGTTTTCTCAGATTAATATTCATTAACCATGTTGTAAATAGTAATTATTCAATAAATCCATGGATAGTTTACCATGGTATTGGAAGAGATTAATTATTTCATAAATCCATGGGTAGATTAACCGAGGTGTTTGTGAATAATAGTTAATTCATAATTCCATGAATAGATTACCATGGTGCTGGAAAAGATTTTTTATTAATAAATCCATGGAACTATTCAGTTATATTTCTTTAGATGAACAAACTGTGTGATTACTTTTATATTATCATGATTATGATGTTAATTCCTTTTGGAAGAAGATCATGCATAGGCATGCAAGATATGCATTAACTTTCATTGGAAAGAATATACATATTTGTATGTGGGAAAGATAGAATGTTGTGTTAAACTACATTGAAAATAATTGTTAGTATAATCTTTGTAAAAGACATGCATTTGTATGCTTAATTGCATAGTTTTACAGAAAATAAAACATATATTTACATGCTCACTTGTGTTGAGATTTTATTTGGTAGGACTCATGAAGGAAGCTATGTGCTTCGTGTGTAAGAACTCCTTTAGGGAGACTCTTTTGGAATCTATATGCATTTGCATGCATGGGAGAAACATTTTTTATGTTATCTTGCATTTCATGCACTAAAATTAATAGCTTAAGGGTTAGCTATTTTGATTAAATTTATGTAAATCGCATGCACGAATATCGTAACTAATGTATCAGTTTATTCTAAATATATGTTGGGGAGATGTAGCACGAGAGAAACATTAGTTAATATGATTACTTAGAACTAGCACATATGCAGTATGTGTTGTTAAAGAGAGAATGCCAAGGTGTTTTACTTTCATGTCATGAATATACATGAGTAGATGGAGAAGCTACTATAGTATAGATATATGAAATGATTTATTATACTTTATGAATCTTGACATCAATGTATGTTGAAGGTAACATTAGAAGGGAATGATGGTGATAGGAATAAAGGAAATATTATGCTTAAACTGGTGGCAGGTAAATGATTATGGTTCATGCAGATGAGTGCAAACTACCGGATGATCCGGTGTACGATGGACCATTGTAGGTACATCCATGCCATCAAGATATAAAGATATGAAGATATGAAGATAAGAAGACTAGAGGGTAAATGCTATCATATTTATTGTAATGGCTTTAAGCTAGATATTTGTATATTTCCTTGTAAGATTTATAAACGATGGTTAAGGGATGGTCTCCCTTACAAGCCATTGAGTGAGGGCTGATCACCCTCACGAGCGTTTAATAATAAAATTAAACATTGCTGGTTTTCACCCTACGAGGTTTCCAGGGTATATTGGTGTTCAATGATGTGATTAATTATTGTGTCAAGCTGATGATGTTGATTCCTTTCTTGTTATGATGTTCATAATGCCAAGTATGTGATGACTACATGAATAATGAAATGAGTGGAAGGTTACATCATACAGTATTATGTTAATGTACTGTAATAGAGGTTGTTAATGGTTAAGGAGCTTACTATTCTTATTCTAAAGTTACATTATGAACTGGTAAACATTATATGTAATGATGAGTAAGGAATATTTAGTAGTGAATGGATAGTTACCCATGAGTAACTTGTATAAAAAAAAAATTAACTCCTTACATTTTCATGTGAAGTTATCGGTGTATGTTACAAAACTATACCAATGTACTCTTTTGAAAGGATGCCCCAAATGATTATACATAAAAAATTGTGAATGGTGACATCGAAACTATATCTGAAAGGAGGCCCAAAAAGATTATACATAAAAAATTGTTAATGGTGACATCAGTGTTTATTTTGAGATATTAATTTTTATCCAATACATGATATTTTGAGTTTTTGTGTTTATTATTAAAATTTGAAACTTAATACAAATTATTCTTTATCCACACACTCTCACACAACTTTTCCCATCCAAAAAGAATTAATTGTGGTTTTATTCCTTTTGACCAAACTATACCAGTGTACTCTTTTGAAAGGATGCCCCAAAATGATTATACCTATATCGATGTTTTCTCTAATTAAATATTTCCTTTTAACCAAAATATATCAGTGTATTCTTATGAAAGGATGCCCAAAAATATTATACATGAAAAATTGTGAATGGTGACATTAATGTTTTCTTTGATTAAATATTTCCTTTTAACCAAAAAAAATTCTCTATGCTTTCTAGAATGAAATATTTATAGAGTTAAATATTACTTTTTAACGAAACTGAATCAAATGAATGGAAGCACAACATATTTTGAAAACAAAAACTTATAAAAAACATAAAATGCATGCTAGGAGTAACAACAATCTGAATCAAACCTAGAAATCAGTAAGAATTGTACTCACACTGCCAAAATCCTTCCTCATAAGTATTATAAATATTATTTCCCACTTAGCATTGCTCCAAAAATCCTTCCTCCAAAATATTATAAATATTATTTCCCACATGGCATTGCTGCATAAATATTTCCTCAAAAATGTTACCTCAAAAATGTTATTTCACACTTAGCACTGTGTTGAAATGCTTCCTCACAAATAGTATTTCACACTTTATTTTTGGTTAATCTTAGATTAATTTTTTTAGTAAATGTTAGGCTAAATGTTAAACATTACATGCTAAGTATGTTTATGTTCACGTTTACATTTTTATGTGAGATCCACCTCAATAAAAATTTCATGTTTAAGTTTACATTTACGTTTAAATATGTTAAATGTTAAACATTGCATGTACATTTTTATGTGAGATCCACCCCTATAAAAATTAAATGTTTAAGTTTACATTTACATTTATGTTTAAATATGTTAAATGATAAAAATTACATGTTTAAGTTTACATTTACGTTTAAATAAGTTAAATGTTAAACATTGCATGTACATTTTTATCTTAGATGCACCTCAGTAAAAATTACATGTTTAAGTTTACATTTACATTTATGTTTAAATATTTTAAATGATAAAAATTACATGTTTAAGTTTACATTTACGTTTAAATATGTTAAATGTTAAACATTGCATGCTTATGCTCACTTATTTATTTACCATACGTGTTTGTATAAAAATAGGTTTAATTTATTTACCATACCTCCGGTTTATTTAAATTCTTATTTACTTATCATACCTCTTTTATTATTGGTAACCCTCTTTATATTCTAAATTTATATTATGTTTATACAATTTAATATTTAGATCCACATGAGATTACAAATTTTAAATGTTAAACATTATGTTTATGTTTACATTTACATTTAAGTTTACATGTACGTGTTTACATGTTTTCTTTCTAAGTGAGATCTACCCACATACTAGGTTGTAGAGCTCGTCAAGGTAATATCACTCACTTTTCATATAGTTAAAATATAGAAAGGAAATGTCAATGGAAATCATATGATTTTTGCTGAAGTTTTTTTTCATATATGCATCAAGTTCTTCAGTATTTTTTGAGTCCTAATTATTTATTTATTTATTTAAAATATATATAATAATGAAATGAAATGAATAAATAATTTGATGGTATACATTTTTTATAATAATTTATGTAATAATTTAAAAATATGTTTAGTAAAAAAATTGATAAAAATAAAATTAATTTATATTTCCATTAATTATAATACTAGGAGTATGGACTTTTCACATAGAAAGATGATTAAAATAATATAGATCAACCTTCTCCCAAATGCCAATCAATTTTGGATGATTGTGCACAAAGCTAGGGCTAATGGGATAATTAAAGGCCAATTATATTATCTAACTACTAATTGATCTCTAGGTTAGTGATATCGCCTGCCCTTATGTGCTGTAATGAAACTCACCAAGTTTTGAAATTATGGTGATTTTATGTGCTATAATGACAAGCACCAAGTTTGGAAATTATGGTGATTGATGTGGCTATTGTTCTACACTATCTATGTAGATATTGATACTTTGGATTTTTGGATCATGTTCTATACATGCACTAAATGGTGGCTTCCTCCCGTGGCATCTATTATGGTTAAGTTATCAACCACATTTTATCTTTCTCTCTATTTTTTGTTTCTTTTGAAGTCATTGTGGAATTTTTTGTATAAGGTTTTTCTACGGAGGGCTAGAAGCTAAAAATTTTACCATGAGAGGAAGACATCCTGAGGAACTTTGTGTAAAAATTTCAAACCTTGGTTCACAATATTTCAGAGATATGATTTGTGGAAGTTATGGTTTTTTAGGCTCCCGAATTTCATCTCAACAAGGTGACCATGGGAAAATCGTCACAACTCTCTCTTTGAGCATTAGATTGGAACTATGTAAGCAGTTTCCAAAATTACACAAACTGTACTTTCCTGTGTATCAATTTTAGAGCCGAAGGAGGAAACAATCACACGTGCCACACCGTACAAGTTCGCTCTACTGAACTAGTCCATAATTAGGTCATTGTGGGATGCCTTGAAGAATCTAAATCAGGTTAGACCTGTGGCATTAGAAAGATGATTGAGAGGGACACCACAAGACAAAATTTTAGATATTGAAGATCCAAAATCATAGAGATAATTCAGTTTCAATATAGACCTCCTAAAAAGAAAGAAAAAGGTGTATTTTTTAAACAGGTTTGCATAAATTTTGTTTGAAAAATCAGTTTGAAGTGATTCCAAGGGCGTATTGAAGCATAGATATTAGTATTGAGTTATATAATGCCTCCCTAAAATATTTCCACACCCATTAAGCCCTCAAAAGGCTATACTATGATGCATGAAGAGGAAGAATTGGAGTATGATATATCAAAATTACAGTACCAAGTGCAATAAATTTCGATCTTACTAAGAGCAATCAAAGGTGACATAAATGGTTTAAAATCATAAATGAAGTCTAAGATGGATGATTTGAAGGATCAAATGAATGCTAGTATGGACGATAAAGTAGTAGAAGATCACGTCGAGCATCAACACCAAGTTCTCCAACTCTCAAAGGATAACCTAAACTTGGTGCAGAATCAAATGAAACAACATGAAGATCATCATCGCAAAGAAAGAAGTTCTGAAGCAGTCTTAGAAAAAAGAACTCGATAGATACGAAATCTATGAATTTCAGAGTATCTCAGCAAGTGGAAGAAATTACCCGTTGAATATTCCACATGGGTGGATGAGAATTTTATACATAAAAATCAATAAATAATCAAGCATTGAGGACAACACTTGTTTGAAGGAGAGGAGCATGTTAGGTCCCTATATTACTAGTGTAGTCCCTTATTGTTGTTAGTGTAGCCTCCTTATTGTTATTGTTGTACCCCTGTAACCCCGATATTGTTATTATTGTGCCATTAAATTCTTATTGTTAGGTCGGATAGGATTATATTGTGACCGCATGGACTCCTATATATATAAATGAGGTTGTGTCATTTTTATCATCTAAGAATTATTAATTTATGTAATTTAAAAGAGGTTTCCCCCTCGAAGTGGCTTATTCCTAAGGCGTTGATCTCCGATTTCTTCTATTTTTAGAGTTGGTTTCATAACAACCTCCTAACATTTTTTATACTCATATACCTTTCCAATGGCGAAAGAAATACTTCAAATGGTGTTAATATGCAAAGTTATGCCACCCAAAAGTTGAACTTCTTGTTTTTTCCACTATAATTCGAGAGGATACCACAATATCCCCATTACTGATAGGAAGGGGATCGCTATATGACCATGATGATGAATAATCTAGAAGATTCAAATTGTAACTCATATTGGAGAAATAATGATTTATATTTAACCCCTAGTTGGCTCTTTGGCCATGTTATTTATAACTAGAGCACTAGGAAGAAAAGGGGCTTCATTCTATTTGAGTAAAGTTTGTTCCATAGACAAGAAGAGTGGTTATGAGTGGATAGGCTGAGAGAAATTAGAGTGCCTTTGTTTTTTTCAGTAGCCCACCGAACTGAAGTCTCACTCCTTTATACTTGCAGTCATTTTAATTTAGAGAAAGACATAGTGGATAAACCTCACCGACCCTTTATGTGCTATAATGTCTTTTTTATATAAGCATTAGGGGAATTTTGAGGTCTAAAATGGGCCTCCTAAAGAAAATGTACAATCAAAATTCACTTTATGAGAACCAACCACATTTTAGGGGATGACATCATCTCTAATGGTTGAGGTGGCATTGATTGAGTTAAAGGTGCTTACTTGTAACATACACAATGGTGGATAAAAACTCATGGTTAACCTGGTAGTGCTTTAAGTACTTTTAAAGTCAAATTAAAGTACTCATAATAAATGTCATTTCACACTTTTTGAATAAAAATATATTATTGTCATTTTATATTTCTTGAAAGAAACAATGCATATTCCTATACTTTTATTATATTATATTATATTATTTTTATATAGTATATTGATTACATGTTATTATACAATTTAAATAATATAAATTTTAATTAATAACATATAATATAATTTAGGATTTATATATTTATATTTATATTTTATTTTAAGCTATTTAAGTACAAAGGACAAATGCATTAGTTATTCAATGATAATGACTTTTTCTTGAAAATCTCATTTTTATTTATAGTCACATCAATACAATTTTTTTATTAATTTTAATTTGGTACAACTTTTGAATTGAATTTAACTATGGTTACATGGATTGTGGTGTAAAAAGTGAATTGAAAATTCATAAATATTATTTTATTTTTATAGCTATTATTTTATTATTTTCTTAGGAGGCCCATTTTAGACCTCAAAATTCCCCTAATGTGTTAATATTTTCCATACAAGAAAACCCAAATATTAAATGAGTTGCATACTTGTAAATTTGCAATTATATTGTCATCAACACTATATAAAAGGAAACCTTTTAATTATATTGTTATCATCCATCCATTTTATTTTTATTTTGTTAAATAAAACACTAATGAATAAATACACTTTCCCTTTCCGTTTCTAATATGTCTCTATTTCTTTGTGATTTTTTTCTTAATTATTTCCCATCAATGCCATCCTCTTCTTGTCTATGGAGAAATCCTCCCATTACAATGAAGCATGGGCTTATCTCATGGGTGAACAGGTTCTTCTCATGGGTGTTGTTCAATAGTTATTTTCATATTAATATATTCTTCAATAGTTATTTTCATATTAATAGATTAATTATTTTTTTTGAGGTAATATCACTTATTTTTAATAATAATATATTAAGAAAAATGTTATTAGAAATCATCTCACTTTCATTTAACACATTAACTATCTGTATACATGATTTTTTTTTCGTAATATCACTAGCTTCTCATCTCCTCAAAATATATAAAAAAAATGTGATTAGAAAATAATCAGTTTTTGGTTTAACATATTAACGATGTATATGCATAATGTTTTTGACGTAATATCACTCACTTCTCATATTCTAAAAATACATTAAATAAATGTCAGTGAAAATCATATGCTTTTAGTTTAAAATATTAAACATGTATATACATGATGTTTTGGGGTAATATATCTCACTTTTCATCTCCTCGAAATATAGAAAGAAAATATCAATGGAAATCATATGATTTTTGGGAAAGTTTTTTTTTCATATATGCATAAGAGTTCTTTCATATTCACTATTTACATGGATAGTGTTTTTTATGCAGTTATTTTTATTTACTTATTTATTTTTAAAAAATTATAATATATGAAATGAATTGAATAAATAATTTGATAGTATGTATTTTTTTAAAATAATTTATGTAAGAATATAAAATATTGTGTAATAATAAATTTAACAATTTTAAGATTAATTTATATTTTTATTAATTAGAATACTATCACGATGGACTTTTCATATAGAAAGATAATTAAGTTAATATAAAGCAACTTTCTCTCAAGTGTTAATCAATTTCCTATTAGTGTTGACTTACTATTGATGAAGTAGAATTGGATATCATTCCACTTGAGGTATGTGGAGTTTTGTTAGGGAGTCCCTATATGCACATGCATTATGTGATGTACATATAGAGATCCAACAAGTGCCATATCATAAAGGATGTAAAATCATTCATCATCAATGAACACAAGGGAAATCCAAATATCTTGCTCGTAAGTGTCAACCAATCCAAGAAATTGATCAATTCTATCAAGGAGTATGTTCAAATACTTTTAAGGGAAAACCAATATGTAGGAGAGTTAATGACGTCCAAGTTATCATTGGAGGTTGTACGAAGGATTATTAACAGCAAATGGAAGAGCTTCTATATACGTACATGGGTATGTTCCGATACCCTAAATATGGGATACCACCCAAGAGGGAAGTTGAGAACGAGATCTAGGTTTTTCTAGAATCTTTGTTTCAAAACATGAGGTTGTATAGGTTCCTTCTTTCACCAATTTTTTATACTTTATTTCTCCATTTTGTTCCCTAAGATCACAACTTACTATATTGTATGCCTCATATTCACTAATTTTTCCATAATACCGACCATTTATACAATAACTCTAGAGTAGAAAATAACGTTATAACAATAGTAATTTTTTTTAATGTGTTTGAAAAACAAAATAATTAACCTCACAAGTTGTTGAAACATCACATTTTCCATTGTATGTATGTATCGTCCCTAGCATTGTTTTCTTATAATGGATATTTTTTTTTTCTCTTCAACCATTTGCATTTTCTGCATAAACAATAACACTTGTACAAACTTGTTGTCATGCTCAAAACATGAAAATTGGGTTCCATGACCCTTTCATAATTTCCTTGGGAATTTAAAATTTACAATAATTATTATCACCTATATTGCATATTATGGTCTATCTCAATGACAAGAAGTTAACTAGATATAACAAAATTAACACTTATTGTCATTATAAGAAAGTAGTATGACTCAAAATTTAGATTTTTTAAACCAAAAAATGTATTTTTTATATACCTTCCAACAATTATGAGTTATTTATTTATTTTTATTTTTTTTAATTTTAACTAATATTTTCAGTAGTAATGTTGTTATTTCAACATTATCTTAGTGATTCAGAGATCAAAAAGAGGCTAAAAAATGAAAGTAATTGCAATCTCTTGAAACTTTCTTTAGATTGTAGTGTTCTTCATCCTCAATTTGATGTCTTATGAAGAAGTTATGATGTTCTAAATTTTTGGCCCAATAGCTAAAACATCAACAACATACTAGACTAGGGTGATGATTTCGAAGTCCTTATAGCTTACGTGATTAGTTGATTGTGCAAGGCACAATGTCAATACGAACCAAACCAAGCTCAACAAGTGGAAGGTCTGTATTGAGTCACGTGGCGATATTTTATTGGTCGTTTTTTATTGGTTGGACCAATCATGAGGTGCCACGTGATCCACTAAGAGGGCACCACATGGCCCTTTGTGGCTGGAAATTGTTTTATAAGGGTCGACCAACCTCGGTGGGGTTCAACCTCTAGAACTCCCATAACACATAACAATGTCTTACTGCCAAGCCATCACAATGGTTCTTGTTAACCATAGGTCTGGATTTATATTTGAAATAGTGCTATTTTGGTTCTTAAGGGGGTTATTGGTGGAATTAAAGAGGCAACAAATAACACCTTTTGTGGAGAGAATATTTTCGGCTCCAGGATAATTTTTCACTCAACGGAGTGTGTAAATGGCGAACTAAACACATAGTTAGCATGTTTTTGCAATTTTCAAGGCATATAGGAGAGCTTGGTTCCAAGAGACATATATTGCTCAGTTTCTAACATTTTTTTAGCTCAATAAGATCCTAGATAGGGGTTTTTTAGGGTCTTGAAATCAATGGAAGCCTTAGATTTCTAATTTAAGCACTACATGATGGATTTTTTATAGAGTCAATTCCTTTGGGTCTAGAGGCAAAGACAATTTTGAAGCAAGATGGAGGCATATTTGAGCATGGAAAGAGACTAGTTAAGACGTTTTCCACACTTCTAGTTTCATCTGCAACAATTATTACTTTAGTAGAGAAACTATTTTCATTCTTTTCTCATTTTCCTTATGAGAGAAGAACTTTTCAGCTCTTCATTGTGAAGTAGTTACGTGTTTATGCTTTTTTATTTCAGGTGGGGTATAAGGACCTATTGCGAGAGAGTCCTTTTTATGTTGATAATCATGACTTGCTATAGGGAGTCATATTTTTTTAGTGACAATTCTTTGTAGGAGATTGTTTATCTGTAGGAGAAACAAGCCACTCTAGAGTCAACAATTTGTAACATACTCATTTTCTGCTAAAATCATTATAGAGGTCTAGCCATTAGAGAAAGGCCTAGAGATGTAGCCCACTATGTATGGACTCCATTATCACTTTTTTTTGTCTCTTCATGATTGTCATATTTAGTTTCATATAAATTTGTTTCACTTTTAGTTTCATGCTAAAACTTAATTCATCATCCTTGAAGAGGTTGTGAAACTAATTTTACATTTTAAAGACCCAAATTTATGAGGCTTGCAAAGTGTGAGAGGACAATTGAGTTTTGTATCCCATTTTCATATCACATGGTATTAGACTGGGTTTTGACCACATTGAAAGTATGGGAAAGAAAATGAAGCATTAAATACTCCAAGATTCAGAGGAGATGAACCTATCTCTTTGAATGGAGAATTTCAAGCTAAGGAGATTTCTTTTTTTGAGTCGTAATTTTTATTTATTTATTAATTTAAAAAATTATAATATATGAAATGAATTGAATAAATAATTTGATGGTATACAATTTTTATAATAATTTATGTAAGAATTTAAAAATATGTTTAATTATAAATTATAAATTTTAAAATTAATTTATATTTATATTAATTATAATTCTACGAGTATGGACTCTTCACATAGAAAGATGATTAATCTAATATAGGGCAACCTTATCCTAAGTTTCAATCATTTATTTATGATGTTTCACGAAGCTACCACTAATGGGATAATTAAAGGCTGAGTGTATCATCTAAATACCAATTTATCTCTAGGTTATTCATGTCACCTACCCTTTATGTGCTATAATGACACTCACCAAGTTTGGAAATTATGGTGTTTTTGTGTTATAATCACAGGAACCAAGTTTGGAAATTATAGTGATTGGCATGGCTATTTTTCTATACTATCTATGTCGATTGTGATACTTTGGTTTTTTGGATCATGTGCTATACATGCCATAAATGGTGGCCTCATCCTTTGGAATCTATTATGGGTAACATACCAACCATGTTTTATCTTTCTCTCTAGTTAATGTTTATTTTAAAGTCATTTAGATTGGTTTTTTCCCTTGCCATCCTAATACTATCTCCTATTTCACTACTCTCTTTGCTCTATAGCCTTCAAGCTTCGATCCCCAGCCACCCCTCTTCTCGATCTGCAGATTTACTTCTCAAATCCATCTAAATCCTATTTGTCTATTTTTTCACACATTTTTCTCTCATATGGAACTAACTTTAAGCTATCTCCTTTATCACTCCCTTATCACCCAATCTTCTTTCCTCATTCATTCATTGTGGCCCCTATGTTGTGACATGACATTTTAATGAGGGAAGAATCAACAAATAAATTCCTCTCCACACCAAGGCTCAGAATAATGAAATGCTTCTACCAGTGATTACTAGGAATTGAATTTATCAGTCAACCTAAACTAAAATTAAATAGAATGACGAGGAGGCTATATTTCAATGCATGTTTATATATGACATGGTAGGGATGGAATACATAGGTCAATGTGTTCTCAATATTAGACCTAATTTGGTTTGGATCATTATATTATTTTTCAATCTTGATGCTTTCATAGTGCACAAATTGGATGAATTGGCTAAGAGGACCATTTTTATTGGTCGATCTTAGTTTGGTGAATTGGGGTTTTAAACCTTCCAAAGGTAGTTGGAGGAATTTCCTGAAGCTTTTTGGGGTCCAAAACCTCTCACTTTCTCTTGAAACTCCTAACATGTTTTTTTCTCATATACTTTTCCAATGGCGAAAGAAATACTTCAAGTGGAGTTCGTATGTAAAGTTATGCCACCCAAAAGTTTAACTTCTTGTTTTGTCCACTATAATTTGAGAGGATGCCACAATATCCCCATTACTAGTAGGAAAGGGGATAGTTATATGACCATGATGACGAATACTCTATAATATTCAAATTGTAACTCATAATTGTGGAAGAATTGGTTATATTTAACCCCTAGTTGGCTCTTTGGCCATGTTATTTATAACTAGAGAACTAGGAAGAAAATGGGTTTCATTATATTTGAGTACATTATGTTCCATAGATGAGAAGAGTGGTTTTTAGTGGATAGAGAGAGAAACTCGATCGCCTTTGTGTTTTGCAGTAGCCCACTGACCATAAGTCTCACTCATTTATACTTGTAATCATTTAAATTTAGAGAAAGAGAGAGTGGATAAACCTCACATGTCCTTTATGTGCTATAATGTCCTTTTATATAAGTTTTAATCTTTTTCATCCAAGAAAACCCATGTATTACATAAGTTAAATACTTACTCGTAAATTTTAAATTAACACTAAGAAAACCTTTGAATTATATTATTATCATCCATCCATTTTATTTTTATTTTTTTAAATAAATTAATAATAAATAAATCTATTTTCCCTTTCCCTTTCCCTTTATAATCTGTGTTTATTTATTTTTATTTTTTCTCACTTATTTCCCACAAATGCCATCTTCTTATTGTCTATGGAGAAATCCTCCCATTACATTGAAGCACAGGTTCTTCTCACGAGTGTTGTTCAATTTTTATTTTCATATTAATATATTGTTCAATAGTTCTTTTGATTTTAATATATTAATTATTTTTTGAGATAATACCACCTCTTTTTCATCATAATATATTTAATTTTTTTTTAATTAGAAATCATCTCATTTTCATTGACATATTAACAATGTTATATGTATATGCATGATGTTTTTTCCATAATTTCACTCGCTTCTCATCTCCTCAAAATATAGAATATAGATGTCATTCAAAAATCATAAGTTTTTGGTTTAACATATTAAAAATGCATATGCATGATGTTTTTGACGTAATATAACTCACTTATCATCTTCTACAAAGACAAAAAAGAAATTTCATTGAAAATCATATGATTTCCGTTTAGCATATTAACGATGTATATACATGATGTTTTGAGGTAATATCTCTCACTTTTCATCTCCTCGAAATATATAAAGGAAATATCAATGGAATTCATATGATTTTTGCGAAAATTGTTTTATATGCATTAGAGTTCTTTTCATATTCACTATTTACATGCATAGTGTTTTTTATGTCGTTATTTTTTTATTTTTTTTTTAAATTATAATATATGAAATGAATTGAATAAATAACTTGATGATATACATTTTTTATAATAATCTAGGTAAGAATTTAAATTTTGTTTTATAATAAATCTGATAATTTTAAAATTAATTTATATTTTTATTAATTATAATATTATGAGGATGTACTCTTACATAGAAAGATAATTAAGTTAATATAGGGTAAGATTTGCCCAAGTGTTAATCATTTTTTGATAATTTTGCAAGAAGTTTGGATTAATGGGATAATTAAAGACCAAGTATATCACCTAACTACCAATTGATCTCTAGGTTAGTCATATCACCTGCCCTTTATGTGCTATAGTGAAACTCACCAAGTTTGGAAATTATAGTGACTGATGTGGAATTTATTCTACACTATCTATGTATATTCTGATACTTGTTTTTTTTTTGTATCATGAGTTATACATGCCATAGATGGTGGCCTACTCCAGTGGCATCTATTATGGGTAAGTTATCAACAACGTTTTATATTTCTCTCTAGTTTTTGTTTCTTTTTCAATCATTTAGACTGGTTTTTTCCCTCGCCATCCTAATCCTACATCCTATTTAATTACTCTATTTGCTCAATAGTATTAAAGCTTCAATCCTCAGCCACCCCTCTTCTCCATCTCCACATTTACTTCACAAATCAACCTAAAGTAAAATTGAACCCACAAATGAGGCTATAATTAAGTGCATGTTTACATATGAAATGTAAGTGATGGAAAATGTGGGTCAATTGGTTCTCAATATAAGACATAATTTGGATTGGATAATTGTATTATTTGTCAATTTTGATGCTTTCATAGTGCACAAATTGGAGGAATCAACTAAGAGGACCATATTTATTGGTTGGTATTAGTTTGGTGAATTAGGGTTTTAAACCTTCCAATGGTAGTTTGAGGAATTTTCTGAAGCATTTTCAGGTCCAAAAAATCTCACTCTCACTTGATGATGGGTAGGCGCCAGCCCACACCCCAATTCACTGTTATAAACTAACAACATACTTGACCAAATGTCAACGTGTGCATGCGTGCCACTGTTATAACATAATAAGGTTTGTTTTTACAAATGGCTATGTGTCATTATGTGGCATTTCAATAAACCATAGGTCGATGCATCGTGCACTATGGATAAATAGCAATGAATGTTCAAACCTCGATCTTTGGTCTCCGTATGTTTTGGTTATACCGCCGGTAGCTCAGCATTCACTCCTCAGTTAATGCTCCAGCTCGGTGTTTATGCCTTCGTTTTTCTCGCCTAAGGGTTCGTTGCCAGTTCATTTGGCGGTCATTCTGTTTGGCTTATGCCTCCGCTGGAGGTCTGGTTCTTCTGGTAACTTCATGCCGAAGTCTTGATTTGTCTGTGCAATAGTTGGCGATGGTGGCCGGTTTCCTGTTGCAAACTTTGCTCGGCTATTCCATTGTTTCGAAAGGGCCTGAACTTGCCCACTGTAACATTTTTGTTTCCCTGTTTCTGAAAACCCTGTTTCAGTTTTTGGTTTTTTTTTTCTCTGCGTTTTATATGTCACATGGATAATCTCGTGCTTGTTTTTTACACAGGTGTTTCTCCTCTGAATGCTCCATCTACAGGTTCTCCTCGACTCCGCCGATGCGCAACTGGTAAGTTCTCTTTCTTTGATTCACTCACTGTCTCATTTGTTTCATACCCTAATCTGCTCGGCTCCTTGTGAGCAGGTCTAACCAGTTTTGGGCATAATGGCGCTCGTTCAGTCGTGGTCTTATGGTCTCTGTCTCCGTTACAAGGTTTTCTTCCAAACCCTCTCTCCACTCTTGTTCTGGTAAATTCACGTTTTGGCGTGTATTCGGGTTGAATTCGTTCTTGGTTGCTCTGTGCAGGCGTGCTGTGGTTCTTGGCGGCCCAATGTCCCAGATGGCCCTCTCGACGCACTCTTCACGGGTAGAATCAATCCATATTTTATTACTGTCTTCTGTTATGTCTGGTCGAGGTTACGCCGGCTTCTGCTTTCCTCTGTTGAGTCTCGGGGTTTGTCCTTCCGTGAGCAACCCGTGGTTGCTATGTTCTTCTCCGTTTTGTTTGCTTTCAGGGCTTGGGAACGTTTTTCATTGTAATTTGAATGAACTGTGAGGGAGTCAACCCTCTGTCTTCGGAAGGGTTTCAATGTTTAAAACCCTAGCTGTAGGTTTTGTATAACCCGAGCGGTTTTGATATTTTGTAAATAAATTCAAACAATCTTAAAAATATTTTGGACTGTAAATATGTGTCTCTTGTCTATTCAGTAGAATTTCACTTATTTTTCTTTTGAATTGCACAGAGAAAGAAAGAAATGTCGTTACAAAGAAAATGGTTTACTTGTGGTTTTAGTTTGCATTCTTATCCTGCATGTCATGCTCGCTCTTTGTTCAACGTTTCCTCCTCATGAAACGCTTGACTTCTTCGCGAAATGATTTTTGGAACGCCTGTTTGATAAGGAGATAATACGGTACTTTGATAGCCTGCTTGTTATGTTACAACTATTCACTTAATAACTTGGTTTCCTGTTATTGCATGAGTGAATCAACAGTTTATCAACAAATTGTATGTTATACATAAACAAAATTCTATAACTCAGAAGAATTTTAATAACACAGGTGGTCTGCTTTAAAATTGATACTGTTTGTTTATTCCTCCTCTTCGTAGACAGTTTGCAGAACCCCTGTCTTGTGACTTCTCTGTGCTTTTGTACTCCAGTGACAGGCAAGTTCTATACCAGTTGGTAACTGCCCACTGTTGGTTACACAGTTACATTATTCACCTTTTTACTATTTTTACTTTATGACTAACGAAATTGAAAAACAACCTAGTGATCTATTACAGTTTCTGATTGATAATTAAAAATAAAAGTCAGTTAACTGAAACAACTCCTACTAATAGCTAATCACCTAATAAAAAAAACAAATTAAACCTGGACAGGTGCAAAGACCTGTAAGATAACACACCACTGAAAAAAACATGAAAACCTGCTGTCTGTTTGCCTCCCTAGTCAGATGCTCCTGCATCAGGCTCCCGAGGTAGCAAAAAGTCATGGCTCCGCTCCATGAGGTCATCCACTGAATAGCCAATTTTCTGAATCTGTGCTGCGTCAAGCCAGGAACTGTCCTCTATAGGACGGTTCTTCCACTTGACCAGGTACTGTAAATAGTCCTTCCTGTGTGTTCGTTTGGCTACCTGCGTATTGAGGATACTCTCGATCTCAAGGGCTGCGCTGCAGGCATCTACTTTAACCAAACATCCTCTTCATCTGGGGTATTCCGTTCTGGCCTTGTTGCCTCTTCGTCTCCGAGACTGGAAATGTAAGGAAACAAGTCTGCCACGTTAAAGATGGGTGAAATGCCTATTCCGGGTGGTAGCTTTATTTCGTAGGCATTTGCAGAAAATTTGCGAAGAATTCGGCAGGGACCAATCTTCTTAAACTTTAATTTGTTATATTGTCCTTTTGGGAACCGCTCCTTGCGCAAGTGGGCAAGGACTTCATCCCCAACATTGAACTGAACCTCGGGCCTTTTCAAATCTGCCTGTTGTTTGTATCTTTGACTACTGTCTGTTAACTTTAATTTCACCTGCTCATGCAGATCACTCATTGCTTGAGCGAAATCTTCTCCATCTGCGCTTCTTTTCTCGAGCTTTCCCAAATCCCGCAGTTCATGCACTCCGCGAGGATGCATGCCGTACAGAACCTGAAAAGGACTGTAACCTGTACTGCGATTCAGGGAATCGTTATATGCAAATTCCACTTGGGCAAGTACGCGATCCCACATCCGCAAATTTTCTCCAATTAAGCTTCTTAGCAGGTTCCCCAAACTCCTATTTACCACCTCTGTTTGCCCATCGGTCTGTGGGTGATAAGCGGAGCTGAAATTTAGTTGGGTGTCCAGCTTTTTCCACAGGGTATTCCAGAAGTGTCCTGTGAACCACACATCCCGGTCTGAGATAATAGACCTTGGCAAGCCATGCAGTCGAATAATTTCTGTAAAAAACAAGTGGGCTATGTGAGTAGCATCACTGGTTTTTCGACAGGGTATAAAATGCGCCATCTTTGAGAACCTATCCACCACCACCATCACTGAATCAAATCCTCGCTGTGTTCTAGGCAAATCCAGGACAAAGTCCAAACTGACCGAGTCCCAAGGCCTACTTGGTATGGGTAATGGCGTATAGAGTCCGACATTCTGGCTGTGACCTTTTGCCAACTGACACATTTTGCACCTGCTGACATACCTCTGCACATCTCGCCGCAACTTTGGCCAATAATAGAAATGCTCTATCTGGGATAATGTCTTGTCTATACCGAAATGTCTGGCTAGACCTCCACTATGTTTCTCCGGAATAATGTTTTCCCGCATTGAACAATCGGGAATACACAACTGTCCTCCCTTAAATAATAATCCCTCTTGCAAATTGTAGTCCAACCATGGACTGTGATTCCGCAGTAAAGGGTTCTGACATGCTTCATGTGCTTCCTTAAAGTCGGTGTCTGTTTGATATAGGTCCCTCAATTGCTCAAAACCCAGTACCTGCACTGTACTTTCCTGCAAAAGCAGAGCTCTTCTGCTTAATGCGTCTGCCACCTTGTTGGATTGCCCGCTGATATGCTTCAATACAAAAGTAAAGCTTTGCAGATATTCCACCCACTCTGCATGCTTGTGATTCAACTTGTGCTGCTGCATAACATACTGTAAAGTAGAATTGTCAGAAAATAATACAAACTCATTACCTAACAAATAGTGCCTCTAGTGCTTCAAGGCTTGAACGACCGCATAAAATTCTTTGTCGTAAGACGAATACTTCTGCCTGATTTCGTTCAATTTCTCACTGAAATAAGCAACCGGTCTGTCCTCCTGGCTAAGTACTGCCCCAATGGCTGTACCGCTGGCATTAGAACGAACTTGAAAAAGTTTGTTGAAATCTGGTAGTCTTAAGATTGGCCTTTCAGTGATCTTTTTCTTCAGAGTCTGAAAACTGTTTTCTGCTGCTTCAGTCCAACAAAAAGGCTAATTTGCCTTCTTAATTGTGTCCAACATGGGTGCACAGATCCCTCTAAAGTTTTTGATAAACTTCCTGTAAAAGCTTGCTAAACCATGAAAGCTTCGAACTTCAAATAAGTTCTTCGGAGATGGCCAGCTTATGATTGCTGCAATCTTTTCCGGATCCATCTTCAATTCATTCTCTGCAATCACAAAACCCAAATAAACTAGTTCCTTTTGGAAAAAGGTACACTTTTTCAGATTTATCAGCAGCTTGTTCTGCTGCAAACTTCTCAATACACTTTGAACATGTCGGAAGTGTTCCTCCTTCGTTCTACTGAAAATTAGTATATCATCTAAATATACTATCACAAATTTCCCAATAAACTCCTTCAGTACTTCATTCATCAGGCGCATGAAAGTACTGGGAGCATTACTCAATCCAAATGGCATTACTAGCCACTCATACAGGCCTTCGTTTGTTTTGAAAGTTGTCTTCCACTCATCCCCTTTTCTGATTCGAATCTGGTGGTAGCCACTCTTCAAATCAATCTTCGAAAAATATGCTGCCCCACTCAAACAGTCCATCATGTCATCCATTCTTGGTAGTGGAAACCTGTACCGAATCGTAATCTTGTTAATAGCTCTCGAATCTGTACACATTCGCCATTCGCCACCTTTATTGGGAGCTAATACTGTCGGAACTGCACAGGAACTCATACTTTCTCTGATTAGTCCTTTATCAAGCAATTCCTGCACCTGTTTCCGAATTTCTTCATGATCTTTCGGGCTCATACGATAAGTTGCCTTGTTTGGCAAGCTAGCTCCTGGTATAAAATCAATGCAGTGGCTGATACCTCTCTCACGGGGTAGCTCGTCTGGAAGATCATCCACTATGATATCTCCAAAATCTTGCAACATGTCTTGAATCTCCTCAGGTAAGTCTGAAATCTTGGTATGTAGTACCACTGTTCTTGGCCTTCTCACAACAGCGAAATTCACATCACTGTCTTCAATCTGTTTCAAAAATTCTTTTCCACCCAACAGCAGCGCTTTTAATCCACTAGCTTCTGATGTACCTTGCTCTTTGATGGGTACAAGTGTGTGCTTGACCCCTTCTTTAACAAACTTGTAACAGTTTGTTCTTCCGTCATGAACCACTTTTCTGTCAAACTGCCAGGGCCTTCCTAACAGTATATGGAAGACATCCATTGGCATAACATCGCAGACAATCTTGTCTTTATATCTGCCTATCTGGAACTCTACCTCGCACTGTTCATCAACTAACAATTGATTTCCTTTCTGCAACCACGACACTTTGTATGGAGTGGGATGTTTCAGTTTTTTCAATCCCAACTTCTCCACCATTTCCGTGGCCACTAAATTATCAGTGCTTCCACTATCAATGATCAGCTTGCAGCACTTTCCTTGTGATTTGAAAACTGTCCGGAACAAAGCCTTCCTTTGATCTGGGTCCATAATCTCCTTTGCTAGTTTTAACAACACCTTGTTCAACACCAAGGCTTCCCCTGTCTCTGGTGCATTTTCCACTTCCTGAGGCGGTGCTTCCGCTTCCTCAGGCTGGGCAACATAAGTTCCTCTTCCACCTGCTGGTTCGCCTTCAGGACATTCATACGATTTGTGCCCCCACTTTTGGCACCTGTAGCACTGGACAGTCCCTCTGCCCTGACCATTCCCTCTCCCTCGCTGGGCTGGTCGTCCTCCTCTAGTGCTGTTGTCCTTTTCTACTGTCCCTGCAGATTTGGAACTGCTGCTTTCCTCATTGGAACCTGTTCCTCTGCCTTTACCAAAGGCCTTCCCCTTTCCTCTGCCAGATCCCCCTCCTCTTCTGGCATTTTGCTTCTTGTTTATTTTCTCCTCTGCCTTCAGAGCAAATTGGTATGCTTCATCCAAAGTTCTGGGTGAGAGGATACCGATTTCATCCAGTATCTCCCCTCTCAGCCCATTTACGAACCTTGCTGTCTTTTATGAGGTATCTTCCACATAACCTACCCTCAAATTCAGCTTATAAAATTCTTCGGTATATTCCTTGACTGTCATTCCCCTTTGTCTCAAGTTCTGCACTTGTCTATACAACATAATTTGATAATTTTTAGGAAAAAACTTCTCCTTCAGTTTTTCCTCCATTCTGGTCCACTTCCTTATAGGTTGTTTACGTAGCCTTTTCCTTTCTGCCTGAACGCTGTCCCACCACAAGGACGCATGTCCTTTCAACTTGGTGGCAACAAAATTCACCTGTTTGTCCTCGCTGGTTTCTTCAAACTCAAAATATTTGTTTACTTCACTCAGCCAATCTAACAACACCTCTGCCGACAAACTGCCGTCATAAGTGGAAAGCTCATGCTTCGGCTTATGACTGGACAATAGAACTGATTTCAACAATCTAAGTTCAGGTGTCACCCCTTCGAACTCATCTTCTGGTTCTGCAATATCCTCGTCGCTGTCATCTGGTGGGTCTCTCCTTCCCCCAGCTTCTATTGCTGCCAATCTTTGATTCAAAACTCGAATCTCTTCTCGTAGTCCCTCTTCTGCCACTCTTCGGACTGCTCTTCCTCTTCCTCTTCCTCTTCGACCAACTTCCATCTTCTTGTGACTTCAAACTTTGCTCCGATACCACTTGATGGGTAGGCGCCAGCCCACACCCCAATTCACTGTTATAAACTAACAACAGACTTGACCAAATGTCAACGTGTGCATGCGTGTCACTGTTATAACATAAGAAGGTTTGTTTTTACAAATGGCTATGTGTCATTACGTGGCATTTCAATAAACCATAGGTCGATGCATCGTGCACTATGGATAAATAGCAATGAATGTTCAAACCTCGATCTTTGGTCTTCGTATGTTTTGGTTATACCGCCGGTAGCTCAGCATTCACTCCTCAGTTAATGCTCCAGCTCGATGTTTATGCCTTCGTTTTTCTCGCCTAAGGGTTCGTTTCCAGTTCATTTGACGGTCATTCTGTTTGGCTTATGCCTCCGCTGGAGGTCTGGTTCTTCTGGTAACTTCGTGCTGAAGTCTCGATTTGTCTATGCAATAGTTGGCGATGGTGGCCGGTTTCCTGTTGCAAACTTTGCTCGGCTATTCCATTGTTTTGACAGGGCCTGAACTTGCCCACTATAACATTTTTGTTTCCCTGTTTCTGAAAACCCTGTTTCAGTTTTTGGTTTTTTTTTTCTCCGCGTTTTATATGTCACATGGATAATATCGTGCTTGTTTGTTACATAGGTGTTTCTCCTCTGAATGCTCCGTCTACAGGTTCTCCTCGACTTTGCCGATGCGCAACTGGTAAGTTCTCTTTCTTTGATTCGCTCACTGTCTCATTTCTTTCATACCCTAATCTGCTCGGCTCCTTGTGAGCAGGTCTAACCAGTTTTGGGCACAATGGTGCTCGTTCAGTCGTGGTCTTATGGTCTCTGTCTTCGTTACAAGGTTTGCTTCCAAACCCTCTCTCCACTCTTGTTCTGGTAAATTCACGTTTTGGCGTGTATTCGGGCTGAATTCGTTCTTGGTTGCTCTGTGCAGGTGTGTTGTGGTTCGGCGGCCCAACGTCCCGGATGGCCCTCTCGACGCACTCTTCATGGGTAGAATCAATCCATATTTTATTACTGTCTTCTGTTATGTCTGGTCGAGGTTACGTCGGCTTCTGCTTTCCTCTATTGAGTCTCGGGGTTTGTCCTTCCGTGAGCAACCCGTGGTTGCTATGTTCTTCTTCGTTCTGTTTGCTTTCAGGGCTTGGGAACGTTTTTCATTGTAATTTGAATGAACTGTGAGGGAGTCAACCCTCTGTCTTCGGAAGGGTTTCAATGTTTAAAACCCTAACTGTAGGTTTTGTATAACCCGAGCGGTTTTGATATTTTGGAAATAAATTCAAACAATCTTAAAAATATTTTGGACTGTAAATATGTGTCTCTTGTCTATTCAGTAGAATTTCACTTATTTTTCTTTCGACTTGCACAGAGAAAGAAAGAAATGCCGTTACAAAGAAAATGGTTTACTCGTGGTTTTAGTTTGCATTCTTATCCTGCATGTCTTGCTCGCTCTTTGTTCAACATTTCCTCCTCATGAAACGCTTGACTTCTTCGCGGAATGATTTTTGGAACGCCTATTTGATAATGAGATAATACAGTACTTTGATAGCCTGCTTGTTATGTTACAGCTATTCACTTAATAACTTGGTTTCTTGTTATTGCATGACTGAATCAACAGATTATCAACAAATTGTATGTTATACATAAACAAAATTCTATAACTCAGAAGAATTTTAATAACACAGGTGGTCTGCTTTAAAATTGATACTGTTTGTCTATTCCTCCTCTTCGTAGACAGTTTGCAGAACCCCTGTCTTGTGACTTCTCTGTGCTTTTGTACTCCAGTGACAGGCAAGTTCGTTACCAGTTGGTAACTGCCCACTGTTGGTTACATAGTTACATTATTCACCTTTTTACTATTTTTACTTTATGATTAACGAAATTGAAAAGCAACCTAGTGATCTATTACAGTTTCTGATTGATAATTAAAAATAAAAATCAGTTAACTGAAACAGCTCCTACTGACAGCTAATCACCTAATAAAAAAAAACAAATTAAACCTGAACAGGTGCAAAGACCTGTAAGATAACACACCACTGAAAAAAACATGAAAACCTGCTGTCTGTTTGCCTCCCTAGTCGGATGCTCCTGCATCACTTGAACCTCCCAAAATTGTTTGTACTCATATATATTTCCTAGGGCGAAAGAAATACTTCAAATGGAGTTTGTATGCAAATTTATGCCACCCAAAAGTTGAACTTCTTGTTTTTTCCACCATAATTCGAGAGGATTCCAAAATAGCCCTATTACTAATAGGAAAGGGGGTAGCTATATGACCATGACGACGAATACTCTAGAATATTCAAATTGTAAGTCATATTGGGGAAATAGTTAGTTATATTTAACACTTAGTTGGCTCTTTGGACATTTTATTTATAAGTAGAGCACTACAGAGAAAAGGGGTTTCATTATATTTGAGTACATTTTGTTCCATATATGAGAAAAGTGGTTGTGAGTGGATAGAGAGAAAGAGAAACTAGAGAATCTTTGTGTTTTGCATTAGTCCACAAACCCCAAGTCTCACTCCTTTATACTTGCAACCATTTGAAATTAGAGAAAGAGAGATTGGATAAACCTCACCTTCTCATTAGGCTTTATCTAGTAAGGGTCTCTTAGAGCATATCTTGTGTCATTATGGTTTGTGAGTGGTTTTTTCATTCTTCTCTATTTTTCAAATTCCATATATTACATGCATTAGTAGACATAATAGTTTAATAAATCTAGGAATCCAAGAAAATTTACCCTCGTAGTATATATTTCAAATTTTCAATATATTTTATCATATATACGTTGGAAAATCTTCCAATTGAATTTCAAAAAAAAATTGTGAATCATCTTAATATTAGAGAAGTTTTATTTGGATATATTATGGGGAAGTGGAGCACGAGATCTAGGTTTTTCTAGACTCTTTGTTTCCAAACATGAGGTTGTATAGGTTCCTTCTTTCATTGATTTTTTATACATTATTTCTCACTTTTTTTCCGTAAGATCATACCTTACTATATTTTATGCCTCATCTTCACTCATTTTTCCCTAATACCAATCATTTACACAATAATTTTTTGAGGAAAAATTTTAGGTCATTTTTTATTGAAAGCATGCCTTTAAGTATGTTATTGTTATGCCTTCATTTTATTTTGTTAATTCAAGCTCTTGTTCATAAATATTCTTTCCCTCCACATTTACATTCTACCTATACTTCTTTTTGATCTCTCCTTGACATACTTCCCGTCAATACCAGTAAATGACCCTGAATCTTTATTATAGTGATTGAAAATAATCGTTAACTTATGCATTGATTAAGAATTGCATACATTACGATATATGTCAAAATTCTATTTAAAACAAAACAATATTTAAATCTCACCACAAAAAAAAGGATAGGGAGAGGTTTTATCTTTGGGACTTTGTCACAGGGTTTATTTTCGAAATGAATACATGGCTTAACATGATCACTAACATCCTAATCCATGGGTCAAAATTACCATGAATTAATATATTTATGTCATCTTTTACAAGTATACAATTATCATTTTATTCCATTATATTTTGGTTATCACTAAGCAATCGGTAGCATATTTCAAACTTCATTCTCATCACTCCTACAATTTATTTTGCTTTAAAGTACCAAGTTAGATGATTTTCCCTTTGATTAAAAAATTTTTACACATAGACACACACACATGAATGTGTCTTAGCATGTTGGATGGGTAGGCTTTTCAAGTTAAATCTAGAGTGGAAAATAATGTTATAACAATAGTCGCTTTTTTTATTGTGTTTGAAAAACAAAATAAATCATCTTACAAGTTTTTGAAACATCATATTTTACATTTTACATGTGTATCGGCCTTATCATTATTGTCTTATAAAGGATATTTAAATATTTTTCTCTTCAATAATTTGCATTTTTTTTGGAAATAATAACACTTGTACAAAATTGTTGTAATGTTCAAAACATGAAAATTGGGTTCTGTGACTCTTTTGTAATTTCCTTGGGAATTTTGGGAAATTAGTGTCACCTATATTGCATATTATGGACTATCTCAATGAAAACAAGTTAACTAGATATAACAAAATTAACACTTATTGTCATTATAGGAAATTAGTATGGCTCAAAATTTATATTTTTTAAACCAAAAAATATATTTGTTATATACCTTCCCACAATTATGAGTCTATTTTTTTTTTAAATTTTAACTAATATTTTCAATAGTAATGTTCTTATTTCAACATTATCTTGGAGATTCAGAGATAAAAAATGAAAGTACTTGGAATCTCCTAAAATTGGCATTAAATTGTATTGTTATTCATCCCGATTCCAACAATCCTTGAATCACATCAATCTGACGTCTTACGAAGAATTTATGATGTTCTGAAGTTTTGGCCCAATAGCTAAAAAGTCAACAACATAATAGACTAGGTTGATGATTGGGAATTATGTATAGGTAATGCCATCAGTTGATTGTGCAAGGTAAAGTGTCAATACAAACCAACCCGAGCTCAATAAGTGTCAATTCTGCACTAAGGTAAGTGGTGGGATTTTATTGGTCATTGTTGATTGGGTGGACCAATCATGAGCTACCACGTGGCCTAATGATAGGGTTCGACGTGGCCCTTTGTGGTTGGAAAAAATTTTATAAGGGCCGAAAAACCTCTGTGGAGCTCAACCCTTAGATCTCCAATAACACATAATAACGTCTTATTTCCAAGCCATCATAGTGGTTCTTGTTAACCATAGGTGACAATTTATATTTGAAATAGTGTTATTTTGATGCTTAAGGGTGTTATTGGAGGAATTAAAGAGGCAATAATTAGCCGCTCTTTTGTGGGAATAATCTCATCAACTCTGGGATAAATTGTTGCTCGACGGGCTATGTAAATGGTGAATTCATCACACAGTTAGCAGGTTTTTCCAATTTACAGGAAAGATAGAAGAGCTTCGTTCGAAGAGGCATATCTTGCTCAATTTTTAAACTTTTTTGAACTCAATAAGATCCTATATAGGGTTTTTTATGGTCCTAAATTGAATGGAAGGCTTAAATTTATAATTTGAGCACAACATGATGTATTTTTTGTAGATTCAAGTCCTTTTGGTGCTAGAGGAAAAGAAAATTTGAAGCAAGATGGAGGCATATTTGAGCATGGAAAGAGCCTAGCTAGAGGTTTTCCAATCTTCGAGTTTCATCTGCCACAACTATTACCTCAGTAGAGCATCTCTTTTCATTATTTTCTCATTTTTCTTATGAGAGAAGCACTTTTCAGCTCTTCATTGTGAAGTCGTTTCATGTTTATGTTTTTTTATTTCAGGTGGAGTACAAGGACCTACCATGATAGAGTCATTTTTTTTATTGATAATCATGACTCAATTTAGGTATAATATTTTTTAGTGATAATTATTTGTATGATATTGTTTCTTTGTAGGAGAAACAAGCCACTCTAGAGTCAACAATTTGTAATGTGCTCATTTTCTGCTGAAATCAATATATATGTCTATCCAAAAAGAGAGGCCTGAAGACATAGCCTAGGATGTGTCAACTCCATTATCACTTGCTGTTTTTTTTCTTCGTGATTTTCATCTTGAGTTTCATGTTAACGTGTTTCACTTTTAAGTTAATGCAAAAACTTAATTTTTCATCTTTGAAGAGATTGTGAAATTAATTTTACATTTTAAATACAAATATTTACCAGGCTTGCAAAGTGTTAGAGGAAGATCAATTGTTTTCTCCCATTTTCAGATCACATGGTATTAGAATGGGCTCTGACCAGATTGAAAGTATATGAAAGAAATTGAAGCATGCAATAATCCAAGAGTTGGAGGAGATAGACCTATCTCTTTGAATGGAGAATGTCAAGCTAAGGAGATGGATTGAAGTTGCAAAGGAGGAGAAAAGGAAAGTATGTATATAATTACAACATATTTTTAGGTAATAGACTAGTGAGTTTTCTGTGCCGATAGAAACAATGAATCCATCAAATATGAAACCAATTTGTAGGCATGGTTCGTACATAGGATATGGACAATATGTTGAGAATGATGCTTGTGAGTTTTTCTACATCTGAATGATTCTCCCTATGTACCTGTTGGTAAAAGTGGTTGGCTAGAGTCATCATCCACTTCTTCATCAACATCTGAATAAAAAAATAGACGTGGTTTGCTAAAGGATATAGTTAGTGTTTCTAGCTCTATTCAATCATCTAATGTTGATACACATATTTTGCAGCTTTTGAAAAGCATACCAAAGGGATTGGTATGAATCTTTTAACTTAGATGGTTTATGAAGGAAGATGCATTGGATTCAATGGAAAAGGCATCACTAATCCTATCGAAGTGAAGGAACAACCACTATATGAAGGATTGGGTTATGGCCGTGAAGAAATTGGAGGGTGCTCCAAAATTGTTGAGGCAAAGAAATCATCAAGTGATGGTAAAACACACCATGATGGTAGTGATAGTGAAAAATTGTCTCCACATGGAGATGAATTTTCTAAAGGAAATGCCAAGTCTTTAAAATAAAAACTCAGAAGACATTTATAAGAGTCACGGTGATTCCAGAAACGTTGGTGATTTTGATCATTTATGGGAAATGTTTCCTTGAAAATTTTGTGATGCATATGACCATTGTGCGGCTAAGTGTGAGAAACGTATAGCGATTGTAAAAAAATGGATCAAATACTTGGAATAAGACATGAGGAACCTCTCCCAAGTATGAATTCTTCCTTGTCGATGTGAAAGCATAAGCATTTTTATACCCATTGTAGCATGAATGGGCACCATATTGCAAAGTGTTGGAAACTCCATCCCGAAATTCACCCCAAGAAGAAAAAAGAGGTCATGTGATCCACTGTGAAGAAAGTGATAGGTGGCCAAAAGGAAACTGATTCTTTCACCAATATGAGTTACAATTTGAATCTTCTAGAGCATTTGTCATAATTGTAATATAGCTATCCCATTTCCTATTAGTAATGGGGCTATTGTGGGATCCTCTCAAATTATTGTGGACAAAACAAGAATTTCAACTTTCGGGTGGCATAACTTTTCATATCAAGTCCATTTGAAGTGTTTATTTCGCCATTGCAAAGGTATATGTGTAAAAAAAAAATTAAGAGGTTTTAGTGAAAGTGAGTTTTTGGACCCCAAAAAGCTTAAGGAAATTCCTCAAACTACCTTTGGAAGCTTTAAAACCCCAATTCACTAAATTAATCCCTGCCAATAAATATGGTCCTCTTAGCCGATTCATCTAATTTTTGCACTATGAAAGCATCATGATTGAAAATAATATAATGATCCAATCCAAATTAGGTCTTCTACTAAGAACACATTTACCCACATTTTCCATCACTTCCATGTCATATATAAAAATTCACTTAACTGTAGCATCCTCATTAGTCAATTTAATTTTAGTTTATGTTGACTTGCAATTCAATTCCTAGTAATCATTGGTAGATGCCTTTCATTAGTTCGAGGCTTCGTGTGGAGAGGAAAATCCTTGTTTCTACTTCCCTAATTAAAATTTAAATGAACATGTCACAACATAGAGGCCAAAAGGAATTAATGAGGAAAGAATTTTGGGTGATAGGGGAGTGAGAAAAGAGATAACTTAAACCCACCACATGATAGAAAAATGAGTGAAAAAATAGATTAATATGATTTGGATTGATTTGAGAAGTAAATGTGGATATGGAGAAGAAGGGTGGTTGAGCATCTAAGCTTGAAGGCTATTGAGTGAAGAGATTAATGAAATAGGAGGTAAGATTAAGATGGCGAGGGAAAAAAATAAATCTAAATGACTTAAAAAGAAACAAAAAATAGAGATAAAGATAAAATGTGGTTAGTAACTTAACCATAATAGATGCCTGGGGAGGAGGCCACCATTTATGGCGTGTATAGCACATGATCCAAACAACCAAAGTATCAGTATCTACATATATAGTGTAGAACAATAACCACATCAATCACCATAATTTCCAAACTTGGTGAATGTCATTATAGCACATAAAATCACCATCATTTCCAAACTTGGTGAGTTTCATTATAGCACATAAAGGGCGGGTGATATGACTAACCTAGAGATCAATTGGTAGCTAGATGATACAATTAGCCTTTAATTATCTCATTAATCCTAGCTTGGTGAACAATCACCAAAAAATGATTGACACTTGGGAGAAGGTTGGTCCTAGCTTGGTGCACAATCATAAAAAAAAATGATTGACACTTGGGAGAAGGTTGCCTTGTATTAGCTTAATCATATTTCTATGTGAAAATTCCATACTCCTAGTATTATAATTAATGGAAATATAAATTAATCTTAAAATATCAAATTTTTTATTAAATATATTTTTAAATTATTACATAAATTATTATAAAAAAATGTATACCATCAAATTATTTATTCAATTTATTTGATATATTATATATTTTTTAAATAAATAAATAAAAATTAGGACTCAAAAAATACTAAATAAATTGATGTATATATGAAAAAAAAACTTCTGCAAAAATCATATGATTTCCATTGACATTTCTTTTCTATATTTTAACGAGATAAAAGGTGAGTGATATTACCTTGAGGTGCTCTACAACATAGTATGTAAACACATACATGTAAACTTGAATGTAAATGTAAACATAAACATAATGTTTAACATTTAACACTTTTAATCTCACATGGATCTAAATATTAATTTGTATAAACAAAGTATAAATTTAGAATATAGAGAGGGTTACCAGCACTAAAAAAAGAGAGGTATGATAAATAAATAAGAATTTAAATATACCTGATGTATGGTAAATAAATTAAACCTCTTTTTATATGAACATGTATGGTAAATAAATAAAACCTATTTTAATGTAAACATTTAACATGTATGGGGGTATATCTCACGTAAAATGTAAATATAAACATAAACATGTAATTTTTATTGTGGTAGATCTGACTTAAAAATGTAAACGTAAACATAAACATGCAATGCTTAACATTTAACATATTTAAACGTAAATTATGTAAATGTAAACTTAACATGTAATTTTTATTGAGATGGTTCTCACATAAAAATGTAAATGTGAACATAAAAATATTTAACATTTAGTGAAAATTTAACGTATATGCAAACATGTAATGTTTAACATTTAACCTAACATTTACTAAAAATTTAATCTAAGATTAACCAAAAAAAATAGCGTGAAATTATATTTGTGAGAAGCATTTCCCCACAGTTCTGAAGCTATGAGATGTGGAAAATAATATTTATAATATTTCTGAGGAATGATTTCTACAGCTATGCCAAGTGGGAAATAATATTTATAATATTTATGAGGAAGGATTTTGGTTGTGTTACAATTGTTACTAATTTCTAGGTTTGATTAGGATTGTTTTTACTCATAGCATGCATTTTATGTTTTTTCTAAGTTTTTGTTTTCAAATTATGTTGTGTTTCCATTTAATTAAGTTTTGTTAAAAAGTAATATTTAATTCTAAAAAACATCTAGTAATTGTTTAGTTAAAAGGAAATATTTAATCAAAGAGAACATCGATGTCAACATTCACAATTTTTCATGTATACTATTTTTGGGCATCCTGACAGAAGATTACAAAGATATAGTTTGGTTAAAAGGAATTAAAACCACAATTAATTCCTTTTCGATGCCAAAAGTTGTGTGAGAGTGTGTGGATAAAAAATAATTGGTATTAAGTTTCAATTTTAATAATAAAGACAAATTTAATCTAAAAATATAAATTATTAAATAAGAATTGATATCTAATTTATTGCTAAAAAGGATACAAAATATTAGAAAACAATAAAAAAATACATAGATTTAAATTAATTTAAAGCATTTTTTTACTTACACTGTGTTTTAGTAAAAATGAAATATTTAATCAGAGAAAACATCGAGTGATTAAGTTTAGTCATGGTCATATAGCTAATTCTTCCACAATATGAGTTAAAGTTTGAATATTATAGAGTATTCATAGTCATAGTCATATAGCTTGTCATGGCCATATAGCTATCCTATTTCCTATTATTAATGGGAATATTGTGGCATCCTCTCAAATTATCGTGGACAAAACAAGAAGTTCAACTTTTGGGTGGCATAACTTTGCATACGAGCTCCACTTGAAGTATTTCTTTCGCCATTGGAAAGGTATATGAGCAGAAAACATGTTAGGAGTTTCAAGAGAAAGGGAGAGTTTTTGGACCCCAAAAAGCTTTAGGAAATTCCTCAAACTACCTTTGGAAGGTTTAAAACTCCAATTCACCAAACTAAGACCGACTAATAAAAATGGTCCTCTTAGCCGATTCATCCAATTTGTGCACTATGAAAGCATCAATATTGGCAAATAATATAATGATCCAATATAAATTAGATTTAATATTGAGAACACATTGACCTACATATTCCATCCCTTCCATGTCATATATAAACATGCATGAACTATAGCCTCCTCGTCACTCTATTTAATTTTAGTTTAAGTTGACTCATAAATTCAATTCCTAGTAATCACTGGAAGAGGCATTTCATTAGTCTGAGCCTTGGTCTGGAGAGCAATTTCTTTGTTGCTACTTCCCTGATTAAAATTTAAGTGAACATGTCACAACATAGGGGACACAAAGAATGAATGAGGAAAGAAGATTGGGTGATAGGGGAGTGATAAAGGAGATAGATTAAACTTAGTGCCATATGAGAGAAAAATGAGTGAAAAAATAGATAAAGAGGATTTATATGGATTTGAGAAGTAAATGTGCAGATGGAGAAGAGGGGTGGTTGGGGATCGAAGCTTGCAGGCTATGGAGCGAAGAGAGTAATGAAATATAAGGTAGTATGTTGTAAAACCAGCTCCAAAAATGGAAGAAAAGAGATATCAACGCCTTAGAAATAAGCCACTTCGAGGGGGCAACCTCCAATACATTACATGAATGAAAAATTATTGGATGATACAAATTACAAAACCTCCTTTTTATATACAGGAGTCCATGGGGCCACAACGTAATCCTAGTGGGCCACAATGTAATCCTAGTGGGCCACAATATGGGGGTTACAGGGGTACAATAATAACAATAAGGGGGTTACACTAACAACAATAAGGGACTATACTAGTAATATAGGGACCTAACATGCCCCTCTCCTTCAAAAAAGTGTTGTCCTCAATGCTTGATTAGCTCTGGGTGCTTCTGTATAAAATTCTCATCCCCCCATGTAGAATATTCAGTGGGTAAGTTCTTCCATTTTATGAGATACTCTAAAATTGATCGATTTCGTAGCTGTTGATTTCTTGTTTCCGTGATCGTTTCAGGTTCTAATATGATTTTTCCTTCCTCATCAAGTTCAGGTAATATTGTTTGAACTAGAATATTTTCACCTATAACCTTGTTTAAGCATGAAACATGGAAAATTGGATGCAGTCGTGAAGAAGCAGGAAGCTCCAATTTGTATGCCATAGTACTAATATTTTGCAACACCTTGTAAGGACCATAGTACTTTGGTGATAATTTATTATCCTTCTTAGCTTGCTTTAGGAAAATTTGTTAGTATGGTTGTAGCCATAAAAATACCCCGTCTCCTACATCAAAACTTTTCTCGCTGCGATGTTGATTTGCATGTTGTTTCATTCGATTTTGTGTCAAATTCAGATTATCCTTTAAGATTTGGAGAACTTCTTGTTGATGATCGATGTGATCTTCCACTGCTTGAACCTTTGAATTTTCTCTTAAAGATGATGTGATGGACGGTGGACGATATCCATAAAGTGTCATAAATGGGGTCATTTTTGCTACTGTATGGAAGGAAGTGTTATACCACCATTCAATGAGAGGTAACCACTTGACCCATTGTGTTTGTTTATCAGATACAAAACAACGAAGATATACTTCCAAACATTTATTTACTATCTCATTCTGACCATTGGATTGAGGATGATAAGATGAACTATGTGCTAATTTAGTACCCAAACAAGAAAATAACTCCGTCCAAAAATTTCCAGTAAAAATGGGATCTCTGTCGCTTACAATAACCTTTGGGTGTCCATGTAGCTTTTTAATTGTTTCCATAAATGTAGTAGCAACTGTACTAGCTTTAAATGGATGAGATAAAGCACAAAAGTGTGCATACTTGGTAAGTCTATCAACTACCACCATGATGACACTCTTTCCTTCGGACTTAGGTAAGCCTGTGATTAAATCCATTGAAATCTCCTTCCAACGTTGGCTTGGAATGGATAAATGTTGTAGAAGACCCAGGGTCTTAATTTTCTCAACTTTATTCTGCTGGCAAACCAAACATTCCACCACAAACTTTAGAATATTATATTTAAGGCCATCCCAAAAAAATTCTTTCTTCACCCTGTGGTAAATTTTTAAAAATCTTGAGTGTCCTCCTAAAGGAGAAGTGTGCAATTCCAAAAGAATCTTTTGTTTTAGTTGTGAATTCTTACAAAGATATAAGCGATCTTTGTACCATAAGGAATAATTTTTCCAACTAAATGTATCAGATGTACTAGGATCTTGCTGCAACTTTTGAATGAGCGTCCACACTTCTTCATCCTTCTTCCATTCATCCCTTGCTTCGGTTGTCCAATCTGGTTGGATAATAGAAATGGCACAAAGCAATGCTTCCACCTCTTCATTCTTTCTTGAGAGTGCATCTGAAACAACATTTAGCTTCCCTTTTTTGTAGATTATTTCAAAGTCATAACCCAACATCTTTGTGACCCATTTTTGCTGCTCTTCTGAAGATAGTCTTTGTTCCAAAAGTGTTTAAGACTATCATGATCAGTTTTTACCTTGAAGTGTCTTCCCATTAGGTAAGTTCTCCATTTCTTTAGTGCATGCAGTATTGCTAACATTTCCTTCTCATAAATAGGTTTATGTAAATACTTTCCTTTGATTGGACGACTTTCAAAAGCAATGGGTCTTCCTTCCTGCATTAAAACCACACCAATTCCATTTTTTGAGGCATCACATTCCACAATAAATGTTTTTGTGAAGTCTGGCGTAGCTAAGACCGGTGCTAGGCACATTGCCTCTTTAAGATGTTCAAAGGCCTTAGTTGCTTCAGGAGTCCATGAAAATGCATCTTTCTTCAATAATGTTGTTAGAGGTGTTGCTATTCTCCCATAATTCTTAACAAAATTGCGATAATACCCTATTAACTTGAGAAATCCTCACAACTTCTTAATGGTTGTGGGGAATTTCCATTCCTTAATGGATTTAATTTTCTTAGGGTCTACCTTAACACCCTCATGAGATACAATATGACCCAGATATTCCACCTCTTGTACTCCAAAGAAACATTTGGATGTTTTTGCATATAATTGTTTTTCCTGCAATAGTTTGAGCACCCTGTCAACATGTTCAACATGATCCTTCCAAGACCTGCTGTAGATTAGTATATCATCAAAAAATACTAGCACAAATTTTCTAAGGAAGGGTTTGAAAATGGAATTCATCAACCCTTGAAATGTAGAAGGTGCATTGGTAAGGCCAAAGGCATGACCAAAAATTCATAATGACCCTCATGAGTTCGAAATGTTGTTTTTGGAATATCTTCAGTCTTCATTCTAATTTGATGATATCCTGAACGAAGATCCAACTTGGTAAAATAAATTGCTCCATGTAAATCATCCAATAATTCATCAATCACAGGAATGGGAAATTTATCTTTAATGGTGAGCTTATTGAGCTCCCTATAATCCGGACACATTCGCCATGATCCATCCTTCTTGTGTACCAATACTACAAGAGTAGAGAAAGAACTTTGACTAGGTTGAATTATACCCGCCTCTAACATTTATGCAATCATACGTTCAATTTCGCTCTTTTGGACATAAGGATATCTATAAGGCCTGATGTTTGGAGGAACACTTCCTGGAATCAAATGAATAGCATGATCATGACCACGAATAGGTGGGAGTCCTTTGGGAGTTTCAAACACCTTGGAATGATTGTCCAAGACTTGTTGGAGATCTGCAGAAATAGATGATTGTGATGTTGGAACTTCTAGTGAGCATAATTGTGCAATTACGCCTCGCTGTTCTTTCTTTAGAAGCTTTGTCATGACATTAGAGCTTATTATCCTTCCTGGCTTCCCTGCAATACCCCGTAATTCAACTTCCTTTCCTTCTGAAAAAAATTTCAAGAAAAGTTCTGGAAAATTAAAAGCTACCGTCCCCAAAGATTGTAACCATTGTACTCCTAGTACAACATCAGCACCTCCCATAGGAATGGAAATCATTGGACTATTCAATACATATTCCCCCATGGTTAGCTTGATATTATGGAATTTTCCAAAGAAATTTATAGTTCCTCCATTTTCAACCATCACTTGACATTCTGGTGCTGGGTATAGGAAACAATTCAATTCCTTGGCTACCTTACAATGAATAAAATTATGGGTACTACCTGAATCAATCAACACTATTACCTTTTTCTTCTTGATATGTCCTTTTATCTTAAGAGTTTGAGGAGTGGTAATTCCTGCCAATGCATTACATGATATGGTCGGACTCATTTCTTCCTCTTCTAGGGTTGGTTCCTAGTGTATACCCTCTTCTTTTGAAAATTCTTGTTCATTTTCTTCTTCCTCTTCACAATCTATGTAAAATAATTTCTTCTCAGCACACTTATGACCTTTAGTGTATTTTCTATCACAACTGTAGCAAAGCCCTTTTGCTCTTTTTTCTTCCAATTTTTGTGGTGTCATCCTTGTAGGTTGTGGAAATCTAGGAGTAGCAACACTTCCCTCTTTATAGAAGTGAGTGGTAGGCTTCCTTGTCGCCATAATTTTACATTCTATTTTTCTTACCAACCTGAATGCCTTCCCCAATGAATCAGGTTCCAAAACAAGAACTTCATGTTGGATGTTATCATTTAAAGTACCTATGAAGAGATCAATCCTGTGTTCCTCTGGAATATTAGTTACCCTTATATTCAATTTTTGGAAGTCCTCAATGTGCTGCCCCACTAAACCCTTTTGTTTGAGATTTATCAATTGGCTAAAGAAGGCGTTGCTCTTTGTATCCTCATAATGTGCTATCATTTCCTCCATAAAAATTGACCAAGTGACAATTTTTTTACGGGAGCAAAGCCATCGATACCATACAAATGTATTTTGTTCTAAATGTAAAGTTGCGATGCGTACCTTTTGTGTGTTTTGCACATTATTGAGATCAAAATATTGCTCCATCTGTAGTATCCATGTTACAGGATCCTTTCCATCAAATTTCCTCATATCCATTTTTGGAATATGGTGGTTCTTCCTTCCAACATTAGAGTTTATGAAATCGTGATTAAAAATTATTTTGTTATCATCATGAGTTTCATCTACTATCTTTTCACCATTAGGAAACATTTCTTGTATCAACTTTGTCAAACCTTCCATGTCTACTTTTAGATCTTTCTTCATGTTTTCCATTTTTCATCGATATTAGCTTCCATGTCATCAATCTTAGATTCCATGCCATCTTCCATGCCATCCATCTTAGCTTCCATGCCATCCATGCCATTCTTCAAACCATCCATCTTAGATTCCACGCCTTTCTTCAAACCATCCATCTTATTTTCCACGTCTTTCTTCAAAACTTCCATGTCATTTTTTGTTGCTCTTTGTGAGAGCGAAATTTGTTGCACTTTCTCTTGTAATTTTGATATGTCATGTTTCCATTCTTCATCTTCATGAGTCATAGTAGAGCCTTATAAAGGCTTAATGGGTGTTGAATTATTTTTAGGGGCCATTTTAGCATCCAATACTGATATATATTCTACAATATGCCCTTGGAATTAATTCAACTTGATTCTTAAAACAAGACTTATGCAATTCAGAAAAAAAAATACACACCTTTTACTTTCTTTTGAGGAGATTGATATTGAAATTGAATTATCTCTATAATTACAGATCCTCAATATCTGAAATTCACCCCTGTAGTAGCCCTCTCAAGCTTCTTTCAAATGCCACAGGTCTGATTTGATTTGGATTATTCAAGACAAATTTATGTCCAATCTCCCACAATGAAAAAATTATGGACTTGTTTAGTAGAGCGAACTTGAACGACTTGCCACGTGTCACTGTTTCCTCCTTTGGCTCTAAAATTGATAGATAAAAAATGATAGTCCATGTACTTGGGGTCACTTTTTACATCATTCCAATCCGATGCTCAAAGAGAGAGTTATGAATATTTTACCATGATCACCTCTTTGAGATAAAATTCTGAAGCCTGAAAAAGCCCTAAATTCCACAGATCATATCTACACCAATATTGCGAACCAAGATCTGAATTTTTGCGATGATGTTCCTCAAGATTTCAGGTTCGCACTCTAAAAATTTCAGCTTCTGAGCCTTCGTAGAAACAAATTTATATAAAAAATTCCTCGTTGACCTGTTTAGATTAAATTCAGGAGCCTGCAAAATTACCTACCTTCCACAGATCATATCTCCGAAAATATTGTGAACAAAGCTTTGAAATTCTGTGACAATGTGCCTCATGATTTTGGCTTCGCACTCTAAATATTTCAGCTTTTAAACCTTCGTAGAAAAACATTTATAGCGAAAACTACATGATGACCTATTTAGAGCAGCGAAACCTTAGAATCCCAAGGCTCTGATACCAAATGTTGTAAACCTAGCTCCAAAATTAGAAGAAAAGAGATATCAACGCCTTAGAAATAAGCCACTTCGTGGGGGAAACCTCCAATACATTACATGAATGAACAATTCTTGGATGATACAAATTACAAAACCTCCTTTATATATATAGGAGTCCATGGGGCCACAATGTAATCCTAGTGGGCCACAATGTAATCCTAGCTGACCTAACAATAATAATTTAAGGGCACAATAATAGCAATATGGGGGTTATAGGGGTACAATAATAACAGTAAGGGGGTTACACTAACAACAATAAGGGACTATACTAGTAATATAGGGACCTAACATAGTATTAGGATGGAAAGGGAAAAACCCAATATAAATGACTTAAAAGGAAACAAAAAGTAGAGAGAAAGATAAAATGCGGTTGGTAAGGTACCCATAATAGATTACAGGGAAGGAGGCCACCATTTATGGCATGCATATCACATGATCCAAAAAACCAAAGTATCACAATCAACATAGATAGTATAGAAAAATAGCCACACCAATCACCATAATTTCCAAACTTGGTTCCTATGATTATAACACAAAAACACCATAATTTCCAAACTTGGTGAGTGTCATTACAGCACATAAATGGCGGGTGATATGACTAACCTTGAGATAAATTGGTAGTTAGATGACACACTTTTCCTTTAATTATCCCAATAGTGGCAGCTTCATGAAACATCATAAATAAATTATTGAAACTTAGGAGAAGGTTCCTTATATTAGATTAATCATCTTTCTATGTGAAGAGTCCATACTCGTAGAATTATAATTAATAGAAATATAAATTAATTTTAAAATTTATTATTAAAAATATTTTTAATTATTACATAAATTATTATAAAAAATGTATACCATCAAATTATTTATTCGATTCATTTCATATATTATAATTTTTTAAATTAATAAATAAATAAAAATTACGAGTCGAAAAATACTATGCAACTTCAAGCAATCTCCTTAGCTCGAAATTCTCCATTCAAAGACATAGATTCATCTCCTCCGACTCTTGGAGTATTTCATGCTTCAGTTTCTTTCCCATCCTTGCAATGTGGCCAAAACCCATTCTAATACCATGTGATATGAAAATGGGATAAAAAAATTCAATCGTCCTCTCACACTTTGCAAGCCTCATAAACTTGGGTCTTTCAAATGTAAAATTAGTTTCACAACCTCTTGAAGGATAATTAATTTAATTTTTCACATGAAATTAAAAGTGAAACATATTTATATGAAACTCAAGATGAAAATCATGAAGAGACAAAAAAAAGTGATAATGGAGTCCATACATCGTGGGCTATGTCTCCGGGCCTTTCTCTAATGGCTAGACCTCTATACTGATTTCAACAACAAATGAGCATGTTACAAATTGTTGACTCTAGAGTGGCTTGTTTCTCCTACAAATAAACATTCTCCTACAAAGAATTATAATTCAAAAATATGACTCCCTATACAAAGTCATGATTTTCAACATAAAAAAGACTCTCTCGCAATAGGTCCTTATACTCCTTCCGAAATAAAAAAGCATAAACATGTAACTACTTCACAATGAAGAGCTGAAAAGTGCTTCTCTCATAAGAAAAATGAGAAAAGAATGAAAATAGTTTCTCTACTGAAGTAATAGTTATTGTAGATGAAACTAGAAGATTTGAAAATGTCTTAACTAGTCTCTTTCCATGCTCAAATATGCGTCCATCTTGCTTCAAAATTGTCTTTGCCTCTAGACCCAAAGGACTTGGCTCTACAAAAACTCCATCATGCAGTGCTGAAATTAGAAATCCAAGGCTTCCAATGAGTTCAAGACCCTAAGAAACTCCTATCTAGGATCTTATTGAGCTAAAAAATGTAGAAACTGAGCAAGATATATCTCTTGCAACTAAGCTCTCCTATCTGCCATGCAAATTTCCAAAACCTACTAATGATGTGATCAATTCACCATTTACACACTCTATTGAGAGACAAATTATCCTAGAGCCAATGATATTATTTCCACAAAAGGTGTTATTTTTTGCCTCTTTAATTCCGCCAATAACCCCCTTAAGAACCAAAATAACACTATTTCAAATATAAATCACGACCTGTGGTTAACAAGAACCATTGTGTTGGCTTGGAAGTAAGACATTGTTATGTGTTATGGTAGGTCTAGGGGTTGAACCCCATCTAGGTTGTTCGACCCTTATAAAATTTTGTCCAACCACAGAGGGCCATGTGGTGCCCTCTTAGTGGGCCATGTGGCACCTCATGATTGGTTTAATCAATCAATAACGACCAATAAAATATCACCACATTCCTCAATACGTACCATCCAATTGTTGAGCTTGGGTTGGTTCATATTGACATTGTACGCTGCACAATCAAATAATCACGTAAGCTATACGGTCTCCGAAATCATCACCCTAGTCTATTATGTTGTTGATGTTTTAGCTATTGGGCCAAAAATTCATAACATCATAACTTTTCCATAAGACGTCGAATTGAGGATGAATAACAATACAATTTAACGCCAGTTTTAGGAGATTCCAAGTACTTTCATTTTTGAGCCTCTTTTTGATGTCTAAATCACCAAGATAATATTTAAATAACAACATTAATACTGAAAATATTAGTTAAAATTCAAAAAAAATAAATTAAAATCATAATTGTTGGAAGGTGTATAACAAATACATTTTTTGGTTTAAAAAATATAAAGTTTGAGTCATACTAATTTCTTATAATGACAATAAGTGTTAATTTGGTTATATATAGTTAACTTGTTGTCATTGAGATAGACCATAATTGCAATATAGATGACAAGAATGATTGTAAATTTGAAATTCCCAAGGAAATTATGAAAGGGTCATGGAACCCAAGTTTCATGTTTTGAGCATGACAACAATTTTGTACAAGTGTTATTGTTTACGCAAAATATGAAAATGCCTGAAGAGAAAAAAAATATCCATTATAGGAAAACAATGCTAGGGACGATACATACGTACAATGGAAAATGTGATGTTTCAGCAACTTGTGAGTTTATTTATTTTGTTTTTCAAACACATTAAAAAAAATGACTATTGTTATAACATTATTTTCCACTCTAGAGCTATTGTGTAAATGATCGGTATCATGGAAATATTAGTGAAGATGAAGCATAAAATATAGTAAGGTATGATCTTAGGGAACAAAATTGAGAAATAAAGTATAAATAATTGGCGAAAGAAGGAACCTATACAACTTCATGTTTTGAAACAAACATTCTAGAAAAACCTATATCTCGTTCTTGACTTCCCTCTTGGGTGGTATCCCATCTTTAGGGTATCAGAACATGCACATGTATGCATATAGAAGCTCTTCCATTTGTTGTTTCTAAACCTTAGTATAACCTCCAATGATAAATTGGCCCTCATTAACTCTCCTATATATTGGTTTTCTCTTAAAAATATTAGAACATACTCCTTGATAGAATTGATCAATTTCTTAGATTGGTTGGCACTTACAAGCAAGATATTTGAATTTCCCTTATGTTCATTGATGATGAATGATTTTAAATCCTTTATGATATGGAACTTGTTGGATCTCTATATGTATATCACATAATGCATGTGCATATAGGGACTCCCAAATAAAACTCCACATACATTAGGTGGAACAATATCCAATTCTAATTCATCAATAATAAGTCACCACTAATAGGAAATTTGGTTATACACTATTTTTTTACCTTTATTTCAACCTCATTTTTTACCCATCTCAATGGATCGAGGATAGGATGGTCATGAACGTCCAATCAAAATTTTTTGACTAACTCTTTTACAATGATATTTTCCTATGATACTAAGTCGAACAAAGCGTTAATTTTCAACTTCTTGACCTGTAACTTTATATGGAAGATTTTAGTCATCTCCTTCTTTTCTTATTATTGAAATATACCTAGATTCATCTAGTTCTGCATTGATGTGCATGTAATCTTTTCATTCATGTTCAAGTTATTTCCACGTGATTACTCAAATATGTGGCAATGATATTTTCTTCTTCCATCCTTCTTATGATTCTTCGAGTTGAGTTATTGGTGTAGTTTCAAGTGCTTTTCTTCTCTATGACCATCGATATTATAGTGTTTTTAGTGATTTTTGGGATATTTTCACTAGTATGTTGTCGTTGTTGTAATTTTTTCCTTCCATAATTTCCATTTCTTCTTCCCTTATTTGAAATCTTCTTAGTGTTTTTCTGCTTCAACCCACTTTATTTTCATGTTTTTCCCTACGCTTCCTAGGTATTTCACTTGTACACAAGCCTCATCCACCATTTTAAGTTTGATCAATATCACTTTCTTCAATATATGGTTATGTGTACCCCTTAAATACTTGAGAATTACTTCTATGTTATTGGGAGAGATACGAAACATTATTTCCATATTCTTTAATTTTATAATGTACTCATGCGTACTTTACACATTTCTTCTACCTAAAGTAAGGCTAGCACATCCAATGGTCCTCTACATTGCTAATACGGTAGAAACAAGACTTTATGATATATTTTTTTAATCCTCCCACATATTCACCAAATGATCCCCATCTAGCCTCATGCTTTCCATATGTCTTTCCTAACATGTTAAGGCTGTAATGTCCCATAATAATTATAAAATAATAAATAATTATAAAATAATAAATAATTTAATATAATTTAATAAATAAATAAATAGTCAAGAGAATAATAAATAAATAATAAATAAAACATTAAACAATAACTGGATTTCTAAATAAAATAGTAAATAATAAATTGGAGTCCTAAAACAATAAACAATAAGTAAATTTAAAGAAAGAATTAATTAACAAAAATAAATAAATTAACAAAGAGTTAAACTAAGAAACTAATAGAAAGAAAGTTAAAGAAAGAATTAATTAACAAAAGTAAATAAATTAACAAAGAGTTAAACTAAGAAACTAATAGAAATAAATATAAACTAAGAGAACACTAAATTAAGTAAAGCTAACAAAAAGTAAGAGAACACTAAATTAAGTAAAACTTAAGTTGCATGTTGACACAGTGAATGTGTGCATGTGGTTCCCATTCCATGGTTTGGTCTATTTAATAGACATTGAGGAAGGTTCAAGGCATTCATTCCTTCATCCATTCTATGGAGAGAAAGGTATGGTGAGGCAAAGGATACCCTGACAGTAGTACGTTGATTGAGGGCTCGGGGGTGGCGAGCTGTGGAAATATTACATACAACTGATCCTACGGTTGGGTGGAGAGTTGTAACAAAAACCTTGTTGTAGTCAGCAGGATTCAGCTAGCATTCAACCTTGGAGTCTCAAGTAAGGAAAAGCGCCATTACAAGTAAGTCGTCTTTCTCATGTTTCCGAAAATTTCATGATGATTAGTTAAACAGTTTTTGGGTTTATTATTCATTGTTTATGTGATATAATTATTTGCATGTTTAAATTGGGTTTGTTACATATGGTATTTGAAGACAAGTAATGTGTAGTCAACAAATTTAACTAATAATGGAAATTTAAGCTTGACTTTTAAAGAATCTTTCAATTTGATTGTATCCTTAAGTATTCATTCAAGAAGCTAAAATTATAAAGGTTTTTGGTAAAGAATTTTCCTAGAATTTTTTCCCAGTCATATTGGCAGTGTTTTCTACATAACCAAAATCTCAAAAAACAATAAGTGGTCTCACAATAGAGGGCAACCCTTAACGTTATAGAAATTAAAATAAAAATAAAAAAAATTACACAAGATAAGAAAAACCTTTATTTAAGGTCAAGTACCTATGTATATTGAATAATGAAACTGAAAATTCATAAGAATAATTTTGTTAACTTGTGTAGTTAAGAAATTTAAGAAATTTGTTCTACGCTAATTGCTAACAATGATGTACTCTAATTTATATTGTTATAAATTAGATATATAGATATTAGTTTATTATAACAACTAATAGTATCTTCTCGCATATAATTAAGTTTTAGAAGTATAACCAATACTTTGTTACATTAGTTAGGATTTTTCATCATGAACACGTGTAGTTCATGTTTTGTGACACTTCATCAATATAACTCTCTAGGTGATTTAGTACCATGAAATGTGTTTTACATTTTAACGTAATATTTTCTTACATTGCATATTAATTTTCATTAACTGAAAACATGCTCATTAGACATTGCAAACATTGGATGTTAAGATTAGTTTAAGAATCATTGTTATGAATATATTGATTATATAATAAAGTATTAAGAAAAGTGTGATGGGACCAATATAGCCTAAGGTTAGCTACTTGGGAAGATGTAGATGTTATTTTTCATGAATTTCCTTAACTATTTGATTAAATTGTGTCACGAACTAGATAGGATTGCATAACTTAGCTTAGATAGCTTGTTTCGATATATCTAATTTTCAATTATGGTTTTAGTTAATTGTTATGTCAACATAGGACTATTGAAGTATAATGTTGAGATGAGTTTTCATGATATGATGGTGCGTGGTAACTGGGCATAGTTTTGATGAGGGGATAATGATGCACATGTGGTTCTTATTATTTATTTGTTTTGTTATGATAACGATGTGGTATGTTTATGATGGATATGATATGCATAGGGATTGTGACATTATGATATGAGGTTATATTGACATGTGTTAGTTTATTATGAAATGTCACAGTATGTATTTGATGTGGATATGTTGATGTTATAATTACTTATGAGGGTATTTTATGTGGAAATTGCTACAGATTGGATGACATGCATGAGCAAGAATTTCGTTATTATTCAAGTTGTTGTGATTAATAATGATGTTATGTTATCAGGATGACATGAAAAAGTCGGCATGTGGATTATTTTCTATGAGGTTATGATTATAACTAATGCATTGGATGTATGTTGAGATGTGGTGATTGGCAGAAAATCCATAGATGGGTCGAGAGGGCTGGTTTATTTGATGATATTGTGGGAGCCCATACCTATGAGGGAGAATATGTAACACCATATGGGCTAGGGACAAACTCAATCAACACCACATATGCCAATGGTTCCTCTTTCTTGTATATCTCTTGATGGATAGCTCTTGAAGGGTTGTGGGACCATCTTGAGGAGGCCAAGGGCCTGATATTGTAGGCCAAGTGCCTGGTATTGGATGGTAACATTGAATTCTAGAAGTGGGTGTAATACTTCGATGCCTAGGGCTGTGCACCTTAAGGAGCTGTGGAGGGAGTGGGCCAGCCTTGTGAGATGCCCAGAGTCATTTAGTACTGGGACTGGATGCTTGCCTTGAGGTAGATGAGGTCTGAGTTAGGCACGAGCCTTGGGGCCAGCCTTGACTAGGGACAGACTGGGGAGGCTTATGCCTTGTTCCGAAAGTGGGAAAAAGGACATAGATTCCTTGAGATTCCTGGGCGCTGTGATGAACTTTCGATGCCTGCTGATTATACTAGTTCAGAAGAGGGTTTTGGTCACACATGAAGTAATAAATAATAAATAATATAATATAATTAAATACTCAACTTCGGGACGAATTTCCTTGAAAAGGGGGAGTATGTAATGTCCCATAATAACTATAAAATAATAAATAATATACAAATAATATAATATAATTTAATAAATAAGTAAATAAATAAATAGTCAAGAGAATAATAAATACAACATTAAACAATAACTAGAGTTCTAAATAAAATAGTAAATAATAAACTGGAGTCCTAAAACAATAAACAATAATTAAAGTTAAAGAAAGAATTAATTAACAAAAGTAAATAAATTAACAAAGAGTTAAACTAAGAAACTAATAGAAAGAAATATAAACTAAGAGAACACTAAATTAAGTAAAGCTAACAAAAAGTAAGAGAAAACTAAATTAAGTAAAACTTAAGTTGCATGTTGACACAGTGAATGTGTGCATGTGTTTCCCATTCCATGGTTTGGTTTATTTAATAGACATTGAGTAAGGTTCAAGGCGTTCATTCCTTCATCCATTCTCTGGAGAGAAAGGTATGGTGAGGCAAAGGATACCCTGTCAGTAGTACGTTGATTGAGGGCTCGGGGGTGGCCATCTATGGAAATATTACATACAGCTGAGCCTACAGTTGGGTGGAGAGTTGTCCCCAAAACCTTGTTGCAGTCAGCAGGATTCAGCTAACATTCAACCTTGGAGTCTCAAGTAAGGAAAAGAACCATTACGGGTAAGTCATCTTGCTCATGTTTTTGAAAATTTCATGATGATTAGTTAAACAGTTTTTGGGTTGATTATTCATTGTTTATGTGATATAATTAATTGCATGTTTAAATTGGGGTTGTTACAAAGGCATGGTCCTCTAGTTTGAAATAAGAAGAATATTTTTTTGTTCTTCCCCTATGTATTGAATGAAAAAAAAAATCTAATTACTGCAACCGATATGGCTTGATATGGCTTGATTTTAACTTTGCTTTCATTTTTAATAGGGATTGTGAATGATTCCTAGAATTCCAACTAGGTTATTCTTTTTCAAGTTATCACTTAGCCTATTTCTTTAGCTCTTTTCGATCCCACAATTTTCTCTCTAATTTGACCTCCAAGTTGGAACCTAAACCTTCTTCGATTTTGAAATTATTTTCAAAATATTCCATGATAATTTTCTTATTATAGTTAATACATGTGACCTACTGTTCGAGTCTCGTGAATCTCTCCTTTATTAGATCTTGAGGGTTACCAATATATTTTTTATCCATGGCAGGGGTTTTATGAATTTCGATCTAACTGATTTGGATCTTTTGAAACTCCCCACAATAAATCCAAATAAACCTTCTCTAATATAAAAAAATATTCATAAAATATTGTGGAAACTCAATTGAATATTTTCCACAGTGGATATGATAAAAATATAGTGAGATTTTAAAATACTAAGAGGGTAATTTTCCTTAGATTCCTAGATTTATTAAATTACTATTTCTACTAATCCATGTAATATATGGTTTGGGAAAAATATATAAATTATAATGCAAAAAGCACTGACAACCATAAATACACAAGATATTCTCTACAACACCCTTACTAGATAAACCCTAACTCGAAGGTGAGTTTTATCCACTTTCTCTTTCTCTAAATTCAAATGGTTGAAATTATAAAGGAGTGAGACTTGTGGTCAGTGAGCTACTGTAAAACAAAAAGGCTCTCTAGTTTCTCTCTCTCTATCCACTCACGACCACTCTTCTCATCTATGGAACAAAATTTACTCAAATATAATGAAACCCCTTTTCTTCCTAGTGCTCTAGTTATAAATAACATGGCCAAAGAGCCAACTAAGGGTTAAATATAACTCATTATTTCCCCAATATGAGTTACAATTTGAATCTTATAGAGTATTCATCTTCATAGTCATATAAATATCCCCTTTCCTATTATTAATGGGTCTATTCTGGAATCCTCTTGAATTATGGTGGACAAAACAAGAAGTTCAGCTTTTGGGTGGCATAACTTTGCATCCGAACTCCATTTGAAGTATTTCTTTCGCCATTGGAAATGTATATGAGTACATCCAATGTTAGGAGTTTCAAGTGAAAGTGAGAGTTTTTGGAACCCAAAAAGCTTCAGGAAATTCTTCAAACTACCTATGGAAGGTTTAAAACCCCAATTCACCAAATTAATACTCGCCAATAAAAATGGTCCTCTTAGCTGATTCCTCCAATTTTTGCATTATGAAAGCATTAATATTGACAAATAATATAATGATCCAATCCATATTAGGTATTCTATCGAGAACCCATTGACCCACATTTTCCATCACTTCCATGTCATATATAAACATCCAATTAACTATAGCCTCCTCATTATTCGATTCAATAATAGTTTAGGTTGACTCTGAATTCAATTCCTAGTAAACATTGGAAGAGACTTTTCATTTGTTCGAGCCTTGGTGCAGAGAGGAATTTCTTTGTTGCTACTTCCCTCATTAAAATGTAAGTGAACATGTCACAAATAGAGAGCACAGAGAATGAATGAGGAAATAATATTGGGTGATAAGGGAGTGATAAAGGAGATAGATTAAACCCACCACATGATAGAAAAAGAGTGAAAAAATAGATAAAGAGGATTTGGATTAATTTAAAAATTAAATGTGGATATGGAGAAGAGGGGTGGCCAAGGATCGAAGCTTGAAGGTTATTGAGCGAAGAGAGTAATGAAATAGGAGGTATAACTACGATGGCAAGCGAAAAAGCCAATCTATATGATTGAAAAAGAAACAAAAAATAGAGAGAAATATAAAACGTGGTTGGAAAATTACCCATAATAGATGGCAAGCGAGGAGGCCACCATTTATGGCATGTATAGTACATGATAAAAAAAAACAAATTATAACAATCTACATATCTAGTGTATAACATTATCCACATCAGTCACCATAATTTTCAAACTTGGCGAGTTTCATTATAGCACATAAAGGGCGGGTGATATGACTAACCTAGAGATCAATTGATAGTTAGGTGATACACTTGGACTTTAATTATCCATTAGTCATAACCTATTTCACAATCATCAAAAATTGATTAACACTTGGGAGAAGGTTGCCTTATATTAACTTAATTGTCTTTCTATATGAACAGTTCATCGTGATAGTATTCTAATTAATAAAAATATAAATTAATCTTAAAATTATAGAATTTATTATTACACAATATTTTATATTCTTGTGTATAATTTATTATAAAAAAAAGTATACCATCAAATTATTTATTCAATTTATTTCATTTATTATAATTTTTTTTAAATAAATAAAAATAACTACGTAAAAAACACTATGCATGTAAATAGTGAATATGAAAGAACTCTTATGCATATATGAAAAAAAACTTTCCCAAAAATCATATGATTTCCATTGATATTTTATTTCTATATTTCGAGGAGATGAAAAGTGAGAGATATTACCTCAAAATATCATGTATATACATCTTTAACATGTTAAACTCAAAGCATATGATTTTGAATGACATTTATTTTCTATATTGTGAGGAGATCAGAAGCTAGTGAAATTACGGAAAAAACATCATGCATACATATAGCTAATGTGTTAAATTAAAATGAGATGATTTCCAATAACATTTTTTTTCTAATATAGTATGATGAAAAATAGGTGATATTACCTCAAAAAAATAATTAATCTATTAATATGAAAAGAACTATTGAACAATATATTAATATGAAGATAACCATTGAACAATACCCATAAGAAGAACCTGTTCACCCATGAGAAGAACATGTGCTTCATTGTAATGGGAGTATTTCTCCATAGACAAGAAGATGATGGAATTTATGGGAAAAATTTGAGAAAAAAATAAAAAATAAATAGAGACAGATTAGAAAGGGAAAGGGAAAGTGTATTTATTCATTAGTGTTTTATTTAACAAAATGAAAATAAAATGGATGGATGATAATAATACAATTCAAAGGTTTTCTTTCATGGAGTGTTGATGACAATATAATTGCAAATTTACAAGTATTGAACTTATTTAATACTTGGGTTTTCTTGTATGGAAAATATTAACACTTATATAAAAAAGACATTATAGAACATAAAGGGGTGGTGAGGTTTATCCACTATGTATTTCTCTAAATTCAAATGACTGCAAGTATGAAGGACTGAGACTTGTGTTCGGTGGGCTACTGCAAAAAACAAAGGCACTCTAATTTCTCTCTTTCTATCCACTCACAACCACTCTTCTTGTCTATGGAACAAAATTTACTCAAATAGAATGAAACACCTTTTCTTCCTAGTGCTCTAGTTATAAGTAACATGGCCAAAGAGCCAACTAGGGGTTAAATATAAATCATTATTTCACCAATATGAGTTACTATTTGAATCTTCTAGAGTATTCGTCATCATGGTCATATAGCTATCCCTTTTCCTATTAGTAATGGGGCTATTATGGGATCCTCTCGAATTATGGTGGAAAAAACAAGAAGTTCAAATTTTAGGTGGCATAACTTTGCATATGAACTCCATTTGAAGTATCTCTTTCGCCATTGGAAAGGTATATGAGTACAAAAAATGTTAGGAGGTTGTTATGAAACTAGGTCCAAAAATAGAAGAAAAGAGAGATCAACGCCTTAGGAATAAGCCACTTTGAGGGGGACACCTCCTTTACATTACATAAATGAACCGTTCTTGGATGATACAAATGAAAAAATCTCCTTTCTATATATAGGAGTCCATGGGGTCACAATTTAATCATAGCCAACCTAACAATAATAATGTAAGGGCACAATAATAAAAATATGGGGGTTACAGGGGTACAACAATAATAATAAGGGGGCTACACTAACAACAATAAGGGACTATACTAGTAATATATGAACCTAACATGCCTCTCTCCTTAAAACAAGTGTTGTCCTCAATGCTTGATTATTTCTTGATTCTTATGTATAAAATTATCATCCTCCCATGTGGAATATTCAACGGGTACTTCTTCCACTTGCTAATATACTCTGAAATTGATCGATTTCATAGTTGTCAAGTTGTTGTTTCTATGACTGCTTCAGAACTTCTTTCGTTGTGATGTTGATCTACGTGTTGTTTCATTCGATTTTGCACCAAGGTTAGGTTATCTTTTGAGTGTTGGAGAACTTGTTGTTGATGCTCGATGTGATTTTCCTCTACTTTATCATCCATATTAGCCTTCATTTGATCCTTCAAATCATCCAACTTAGCCTTCATTTCTAATTTTAAACCATCTATGTCATGTTTGATTGCTCTTTGTAAGATCGAAATTTGATGCACTTGGTACTGTAATTTTGATATATCATACTGAAATTCTTCATCTTCATGCATCATAGTATAGCCTTATGAGGGCTTAATGGGTGTGGAAATATTTTTGGGAGGCGTTATATAACTCAATAGTGATATCTAAGCTTCAATATTGCCTTGGAATCACTTCAAACTGATTTTTCAAACAACATTTATACAAACTTGTTTAAAAAATGCACCTTCTTCTTTCTTTTTAGGAGGTGTATATTGAAACTGAATTATCTCTGTGATTGTGTATCTTCAATATCTACATTCGGTCTTGTATTATCCCTCTCAATCATCTTTCTAATGCTACGGGTTTGACCTGATTTGGATTCTCCAACGCATCCCACAATGACCTAATTATGGACTGGTTCAGTAGAGCGAACTTGTATGGTGTGGCACGTATCACTGTTTCCTCCTTCAGCTCTAAAATTGATACACAGGAAAGTACAGTTCATGTACTTTTTGTCACTTCTTACATAGCTCCAATCTGATGCTCAAAGAGAGAGTTATGATGATTTTCCCACAGTCACCTCTTTGAGATGAAATTTAGGAGCCTGAAAAGACCCTAACTTCCACAGATCATATCTCCGAAAATATTATGAACCAAGATTTGAAATTTTTACACAGAAGTCCTCAGGATGTCTTCCTCTCATGGTAAAATTTTCAGCTTCTGACCCTTTGTAGAAAAAAATTTATAGCGAAAATTCCACGATGGCCTATTTGGAGTAGCAAAACCCTAGAATCCAAAGACCTGATACTAGATGTTATGAAACCAGCTCCAAAAATAGAAGAAAATAGATATCAATGCCTTAGGAATAAGCCACTTTGAGGGGGAAACCTATTTTTCATTACATAAATTAATAATTCTTGGATGATACAAATGAAAAAACCTCCAGTCTATATATAGGAGTCAATGGGGTCACAACATAATCCTAGTTGACCTAAAAATAATAATGTAAGGGCACAATAATAACAATATAGGGGTTACATGGGTACACCAATAATAATAAGGGGGTTATACTAACAACAATAAGGGACTACACTAGTAATATGGGGACCTAACAGAGGTTCTAATGAAAGTGAAAGTTTTTGGACCCGAAAAAGCTTCAGGAAATTCCTCAAACTACCTTTGGAAGCTTTAAAACCCCAATTCAATAAACTAAGCCCTGCCAATAAAAATATTCCTCCTATCTTATTCATATAATGTGTGCACTATGAAATAATCAAGGTTGAGAAATAATATAATGATCCAATCCAAATAAGGTATTCTACTAAGAACACGTTTACCCACATTTTCCATCACTTCCATGTCATATATATAAATGCACTTAACTATAGCCTCCTCGTTAGTTGATTCAATTTTAGCTTATGTTGAATTCCAATTCAATTCCCAGTAATCATTGGCAAAGGCTTTTCATTAGTCTAAGGCTTAGTGTGGAGAGGTTGTTTTTTGGCTACTTTCCTATTTAAAATGTAAGTGAACATGTCACAACATATAGCCCAAACGGAATTAATGAGGAAAGAAGTTTGGGTGATAGGGGAGTGAGAAAGGAGATATATTAAACCCACCGCATGATAGAAAAATGAGTGAACATATAGATTAATAGGATTTGGATTGGTTTGAGAAGTAAATGTGGTAATGGAGAAGAAGGGTGGTTGAGCATCTAAGCTTGAAGGCTATTGAGTGAATAGAGTAATGAAATAGGAGGTAAGATTAGGATGGAGAGGGAAAAAATCAATCTAAATGAATTCAAAAGAAACAACAACTAGAGAGAAAGATAAAATGTGGTTGGTAACTAAACCATAATAGATGGCAGGGGAGGAAGTCACCATTTATGGCATCTATAGCACATGATCCAAAAAACCAAAGTATCAATATCTACATAGATAGTGTAGAACAATAGCCACATCAATCACCATAATTTCCAAACTTGGTGCTTGTCATTATAGCACATAAAATCACCATAGTTTCCAAACTTCATGAGTTTCATTATAGCACATAAAGGGCTGGTGATATCACTAACCTAGAGATCAATTGGTAGTTAGATGATATAATTGACCTTTAATTATCCCATTAGTTCTAGCTTCGTGCACAGTCACCAAAAATTGATTGACACTTGGGAGAAGGTTGATCTATATTAGTTTAATCATCTTTCTATGTGAAGAGTCCATACTCCTAGTATTATAATTAATGGAAATATAAATTAATTTAAAATTATCAAATTTTTTACTAAACATATTTTTAAATTATTATAAAAAAAATGTATACCATTAAATTATTTATTCATTTAATTTCATTTATTATAAATATTATAAATAAATAAATAAATAAAAATTAGGACTCAAAAAATACTAAAGAATTTGATGCATATATGAAAAAAAACTTCAACAAAAATCATATGATTTCCATTGACATTTTCTTTCTATATTTTAACGAGATGAAAAGTGAGTGATATTACCTTGAGGGGCTCTACAACCTAGCCTAGTATTTGGGCAGATCTCAGGTAAAAAGAAAACATGTAAAAGCGTACATGTATATTTAACATGTTTGTGGTATATCTCACGTAAAATGCAAACATGTAATTTTTAAACATTTAACATATATGGGGATATATCTCACGTAAACGTAAAAACATAATTTTTATCATGGTAGATCTAACTTAAAATTGTAAACGTGAAGATAAACATGCAATGTTTAACCTTTAACATATTTAAAGGTAAATGTAAATTTAAACATGTAATTTTTATCATTTAACATATTTAAATATAAATGTAAACTTGAACATGTAATTTTTATTGGGGTGGATCTCATATAAAAATGTACATGCAATGTTTAACATTTAACATATTTAAACATAAATGTAAACCTAAACATGTAATTTTTATTGGAGTGGATCTCACTTAAAAATGTAAATGTGAACATAAACATATTTAACATTTACTAAAATTTAACGTAAACGCAAACATGTAATGTTTAACATTTAACCTAACATCTACTAAAAAATTAATCTAAGATAAATCATCAAGAAAGTGTGAAATTCTATTTGTGAGGAAGCATTTCAACACAGTGCTAAGTGCGAAATAACATTTTTAGGTAAAGTTTATGAGGCAATGCTATGTGGGAAATAATATTTATAATATTTTGGAGGAAGGATTTCTGTAGCTATGCTAAGTGGAAATAATATTTATAATATTTATGAGGAAGGATTTTGGTGGTGATGTGGGAAATAATATTTATAATATTTTGGAGGAAGGATTTCTATAGCTATGCTAAGTGGGAAATAATATTTATAATATCTATGAGGAAGGATTTTGGTGGTGTTCGTACAATTGTTTTTGATTTGTATGTTTGATTAGGATTGTTGTTACTCCTAGCATGCATTTTATTTTATTTTCTAAGTTTTTGTTTTCAAATTATGTTGTGCTTCCATTCATTTGATTCAATTCATTTAAAAAGTAATATTTAATTCTAGAAAACATCTATAATTTTTTTTCTATGTCACCATTCACATTTTTTTCATGTAGTTTAATCATTTTGGGCATCCTTTCAAAAGAGTACATTGGTATAGTTTGGTTAAAAGGAATTAAACCAAAATTAATTCTTTTTGGATGGGAAAGGTGTGTGAGAGTGTGTGGATAAAGAATAATTGGTATTAAGTTCCCAATTTTAATAATAAACACTAAATCTCAAAATATCAACTATTAGATAAAAATTATATCTCAAAATAAACGTTTATGTCACCATTCACAATTTTTCATGTATAATCTTTTTGGGCGTCCTTTCAGATATACTTTGGTTAAAAGGAAATATTTAATCAAAGAAAATATCCATGTCACCATTCACAATTTTTTAGGTATAGTCATTTGGGGCATCCTTTCAAAAGAGTACACTAGTATAGTTTGGTTAAAAGGAATTAAAACAAAGATTAATTCTTTTGGATGGAAACATTTCTATGACAGTGTGTGTAACATACGGGATTACAAAAAAAAAATACTCTTTACATTAACTATTAACTTTTGTAAATGATTTATTCAATTGCAAACTTGTTAACCTTAGATATAAGGTTATTGGCTTACATGTTAAAATAACACTTATTAAACTTGATAAGTTCGTTTACCACCAAACCCCAACTATCAACTAAACTATGGTTGAGCTCATTTAAATTTTATTAAATGCCTCATTTTCTGTTTGTACCATACTGAAGCTGTCATGTACTGGCATATTAATGTGGCCCCAGTTGTTACATTTATTTGGGATTGGGTCCGAGTTTTTATGGGCCACCTACCCTTCCACATGTCGTCTGATCTCTTGTGATCAATGGAAGAATTCTCAGCGGGAAACATGACTTGGTAAAACCTACTTACTTATCTGCATTTCCTCATTTGCACTACTCTGACACTTGTTTAGAATGAAACTAGTTAAGGGTTTATAGGCCACCATCCTGATGCCTCTGGTGTTTACAAAAGAACGGAGGAATGCCTGAACCAGTTTTGCCCTTGGATTCAATCCGAAGATGGATAGATCTCTATGGTCCAACCCAAATTGGAACCAACTCTGCCATTTTAATTTCACAGGGGTTTTGGATGGTTCACGCCACACAGGTAAGGAATTTCTGAATTTGATTTCTCGTCATTTATGTATTCGTTCCATCGATTGTTTCTTCGCAAGTAGACTATGAAGTCTCTTTACCTCTCTCACTCCTGTTGCTGGACTTCCATCCTTACAGCTCAGCGCTTAGCTTAACTTGGGGAGGCTTTTTAGTTTCAGGTAACCATGAATGTAGAGTTTTCATCTTCAGTTTATGCTTGTGTTTATTTCCAATTTATTTTCAGTGTGCCTCCTTTTAAATATTTGTTTCTTGGGTGTTGCAGGTACCCTCTCAACTGGAAGCAGGGTCCATCTACATAACATAAGCGTTGGACTTTCCTTTCTAACAATGTCATATATTTCTTCGAGGTATTCATATGTCAAACCTCTTGTCCACCTGGACCACTTCTCGGTGTGCTTAGATTGTCTTACCACTTGGCATGGTTTTCAAGTTTGCAGAGCCTTTTTAAAGCTCGGGTTCACTTCTAGCTTAGGAAGGCCATGGAAAACTTGCATTTTGCTGGGAAATTTCACTGTAATTATTGTTTCCTTCAGAACCGATGGTATTATTTTGTGTGTTTTATTCCGAGCCAATCTTGTTGGTCTCATTTGATGCTCCCAATCTACAATTATGTGTTTTGCAGATTTAGAAATATGAAGTTGTAAAGCTCTTGTTTTCATTCAATTCATGTTTTTCTTTACCATTTTCTCATTTGGACTAATGCAATATAACTCCATCAGGATGTTTATAATTATTATATATTTGTGATCTCTTTATGGTTTTAATATTCTCACTACTTATATACAGTAAAATATATTTCCTATTAACAGTTTCGCTAGGAGACTACTGAGCCTTTGGCTAGTTTGTTTATTTTTCTTCTCTATTGCATATATTTAATGAATTTTTCTTGTTTATATCTATGATTATAGTGTCGAGGTCTATATGCATACTATTAAATTTTGAACATGTTAAACCTTTATCTTTGCATTTTAATTTACCACTATAGGGATTTTTCTCTACTCTTTCTTGTTTGGTGACCGAACCACCGCATTTCTTGTCTGAGTATATTTTTTGATAGGAGGAACGACATGTTCAGGGTTAAGGTTCCACCTCGTGCCCCGAACATATAGTTCGCTCCTAAACAATTTTCATGGGCAAGGTTCTACAATTTTAAATTGTGCTTTAAGCTTAACTTTAGACAACATATATGCAATAGAATTTTGTCCCTTTTCTTGCTATTCTTGTTTTCTTGTTTTTAAACATAAATATATCCTTAGAATATAGTTTTCTAAGTAGTATACCACTTCTGCAAAAAATTAATTAGTTTTCCCTATATTCCCTTAAAAAATTTCTTTCTTGCAAACCTTATTACCAACATCACATTCTTATTGTTAATTTTTCATACTTAATTTATAGAACTATATTTAAATTTCTAAAACCATAAATAATTCACAGAACCCTTTTCACTCATAAATAATCAGAGAACCTTTTAACTCATAAACAATCTCTTAACCCTTTTCTTTTCGACATTTGTTCAGCACAGTATAGCCTTCAATGAGGCTAGAAAAACACATACCGGTATACATATATTGTGATATTAATCCTTGTGTAATTTACCAAAAATTATGAAAAGATACTTATCTGATTATGCAAACTACTGATGATGTCCACCCAACCGTCAAGAGAGCCGTCTACGTCCTTCTATTTCCCCCGTGCTCCACACCTGAGAGGTACATGTTGACAGTGTTTTCTGCTATGACCTCAAGACTCCAAGTCTAGTCACTACCAGAAAGTTTCAGGAATACTGAGTGGTTTCCACTAGTCTCTACCAGCTCAGGAAAATCCTCACTCTCCCATTAGTTTATGAACATAACCTACTGGGATATGCCTTTTATCCTCAGAGGAGTAGGTAACTATTCGAATTGTCCAACCACCTCGCAGTTCTTGGAATACTTTTTACCATTATTATTTTTACCTTTTTATGGAACTAATTTTCCATAACCAATTTTATTTTCATAACAATAAAACAAATAAACTTTTCCAAAAAATAATAATTGTTTTGGTCTTATTTTAAAATAATAATTAAAATGTCATATTACTAGTTAACAACTAGTTAATACCAAATTCAGCTATCATAAATTCCCCCCGTGGAAGTAACACCTTCCTCGGTGTTTCACTCCAACTGAAGAAATAGCTCTGGGTAATCCTCATGTACAAATCCCTCATCTTCCCAAGTAGCCTCCTCCGGGATGAAGTGCTTCCACTACACTTTAACCTGGGTGATGACTCGTTTCTAGAGCATGATTTATCTCCAATCGAGTATACGTTGGGGCTCAACCAGGAGCTATTTGTCCATTTCTACCTGCAAAAAAGAAGGTTTTCCGTCAATTTCACATAGAAATCTACATTTCAAGTTAGGATTTTTCTAAATCTATCCTACCTGAATGTTCTGCCAATGAATTACAAGTTTTAGCTCATGTACATATCCTTTTAGCAGGGACACATGGTAGACATTGTGCACCCGAATGTGGCTAGGTAAGGCCAACCGATATGCCACAGGCCCCACCCTTTCCAATATATAGAAAGGTTCACAGAACTTGGGAGCCAACTTGGCATAAGAGGCCCATATCAAAGTAATCTTCTTTGGTTTGATCCGCACATGATCACCCACCTCGAACTCTCGATAAGTCCTTTTCTTATCTGCGTATATCTTTTATCGATCTTGAGTGGCTCTTGGTTTTTGCTTGATCTTTCTTACCTCTAATTCCATCTCAGCCAAAATTTATAGTCCAAGCATTAACTTAGTTTTGGGGCTGCTCTAATTAATGGGGGTGAGACATTGTCACCCATATAGAGCTTCGAAAGGACTCATCTTAAGCGATTCTTGGTAACCATCATTGTATGTAAACTCCACTAGGTGTAAATATTCTTCCCATTTTTTCAGTTGTTTCATCACGTACATGCGCAACATTTCTTCCAAAACTTGAGTTACCTACTCTCTTTGACCATCCATCTGGGGATGATAAGAAGTGCTAAAATATTTTTGGGTCCCTAGACGCGTAATTTTTTTTTTCCAAAATGATAAAGTAAATTTCATATCTTTGTCTAAAATAACAGTCTTTGGAATACCATGCAATCTGAAAATTTCTCTCATAAAAATATATGCTATATGTACAATGTTGTAAGTATATTGTATAGGTATAAAATGTGCAGACTTACTCAATCGGTCAATCAACACCATAATAAAGTCATTGTGCCTCTTTGATCGTGGCAATCTCGTAATGAAGTCTAGGGATATGACCTCCCATTTCCATTCAGGTATTGGTATGGACTGCAACAATCAAGTCGGATATCGATGCTCCACCTTGGATTGTTGACACTCCAAACATTTGTTTAAGTATTCAGCAATGTTTCTTCGCATACCAGGCTAGAAATATATTTTTCTAATTGCAGATAACATTTTATGGTATCCTGGGTGTCCTGCATAATTACTTCGATGATATTCATTCATGATTAGCTCATTCAGATCCACATGTTTGGTATATATTTTTTCCTCTAAATTTTAGCATTTTCTCTTTACTAACTCCCTATTGAGAAGTGTTTCCTTGCTTTCTGGCCTCTTCCATTTGCTGCCATAGGAATTGATATTCATGATCCTTCTGTGCTTCTTCTTTTACTTGATCTAAAAATTTTCATTCATCTGGTTATAGAAAATCTCATAAACACAATGTAGTTTCCTACTCAAGGCATCCACCACATGGTTTTCCTTAGCTTTCACATGCTGAATATCCATATCAAACTCACTTAGGAAGGCATTCCATCTTACCTGTCGGGAGTTTAAATTAGCTTGCTTGAAGTAATTGGTCAAGCTACTATCATCAATATTTAACACAAACTTCTTTCCTAGTACATGTACCATTGTTTTTAACTCCAGATCATAAGTTGAATATCTTTGCTCATGCTCTTTTAACATTCTTGAATCATAGGCCACTATCTTTCCTTCCTAAGATAAAACTACCCCAACTCCCTCCTTACAAGCATATGTACAAACCTCAAAGTCTTTAGCGGGGTCCGCTACCCTCAACACTGGTGCAAAGGTTAATAGCTGCGTCAACCTATCGAAACTATTCTGGCACTCATTAGTCCACTTAAATACTTTTCCCTTTATGTGCAAGGAGGTGATTGGAAAAGAAATTCTGGAGAATCCTTCAATGAATCTTCAATAGTACCCAACCAATCCCATAAAGGATCGGATATCCACCACATTTTTGGGAACTCGCCATTCCATGATTGTCTTAATTTTCTCTAGACCAACAATGGTCCCTTCTGCTGAAATAAAATGGCTCAAGTACTGGATTTATATTTTGAAGAAATCATATTTACTGAACTTAGCATACAGCTGGTGTTTTATTAATATTTCCAACATTATTCTTAGATGTTCTCTATGTTCTTCTTGTTTCTTAGAATATATGAAAATATCATCAATAAATATGAGTAAAAATTTATCCAGGAAGGGGTGAAATATATCATGCATTAACCTCATATATGTCACTAGCGCATTTGTTAGCCCAAAGGGTAGTACCACAAGCTCACAATGCCCATACTTGGTACGGAAAGTAGTATTATGAATGCCTTCATCCTTGATTTGGATCTGGTGGTATCCAGACCTTAAATCTATTTTTGGGTTTACTTAACTTAAAACTTTCACCTAGGTTAACCAAAATAGAAACAAACTGAGATAGTAACTTACCTTCCAATTCTATCATTTTTGGCTGACAATTTTCCTGTCAATCTTCCAATGTTGAGTTCATTCGAGGTATGTTTCGAGCCACATCACCCATTGTAGAAGCTTCCTGCAAGTTAGCAACTATTTCACTTCTCCCTTGCTGTGGGCAATTTTGATAATAATGTGCCTAACCACACCCCCAACACTGCAGGGGCAGTTTGGATATTTTTCCTTGCTCAGGTTTTCTAGAAGCTTCTGTAGGCCTCTCTTCAGCAAGGCATCTGCTTCTTTGATGATTTCTGCCAAACTGCTTCCTTACTGAACTTCGCGCAAAATTTTTAAAATTGTTACTTCTAGCACCCTTGAAGTTTGAACTATTTTTCTGTCCTTTTCTTGGTTGCCAACTTTTTCCCACTTCCCCTCTTTCCATAGATTGCTAGTAGCACATTTGTGCCTTACAAGTTGCTTCGTCCATGGTCCTAGGATGTACGAATTCAATTCGTTCCTTCATGTGGGTTGGAAGAATACTGAGGAACCTTTGATCCTTAGCCTTTTCATCTCTGAGATAAGGAACATACCTTAATAAGGAGGTGAACTTGGTAATATACTCATCCATATTCATCTGAACCAGCTTCAAGTCATGAAATTCTCTGTATTTTTCGTCATAAAAACATTCTGTCAAATACTTATCTTTAAATTATTGCTGGAATGAATCCCATGTAAGATCTTGATCTTCAATGCTGCAAACATTCTTTACCTCCTCCCACCATAGGGTGGATTTTTCTCGCAGTTGGTAAATGGATAATATGTCTTTAAGGTTGTTGTTGTACTCATACACTTGAAAGTAATTATTCATGTTTATCAACCAAGCCTCTACCATGCCTTCAGCTTCTCCATCAAATGTAGGTGGTTTTATTTTCCGAAACTCACCTTGAAGGTCCAATTTTTTCTTCTTAATTTCCTACTGATCGAACACATTTCTAGACTTTTCTTCATTATAGTTCATGTTCTTGTTGCTTCACTATGAAGGGATCCTTCCCATTATGTCTATGGTTTGGTCCTTGGTTTGTGATTTGTTTTCTTCTTGCATACGCCTATCAGGACTGGGTTGTAACACCCCTTGATTTTGCTTGTCGGAAAGGCTCTTAAGTATCCTTTCCTGCTCCTGCATCAGACATTCATTGTCACTTCTTACACTGACCATGTCCTCCTGCAATTTCTACACAGTACTTAACAATATGTTGGTCTGGTGTTGTTTTTCCTTTAGCAGTCTACTGGCTTGCTGGTGTTGATCTACACTCGAATGAATCCACATTTCGAGATTCATCTTTGGTTGTGTTTGAGGTGTAAGTTCCCTCGTAATCCAAGGTGTTTGTTGTGTCGATCCCCTTCTCATATCATCCTTTGCAGTACTACTTCTTTTCTATGCATCATTATATGCACATTTTAAACTATTAGGTGACCCCTAGGGTCCCAGCGTGTGAATGCTTCTCTAATACCACTTGTAACATACGGGATTAAACAAAAATTACTCTTTACCTTAACTATTAACTTTCCTAAATGATTTCTTCAATTGAAAAATTGTTAACCATAGATATAAGGTTATCGTCTTACATGTTAAATAAACACTTATTAAACTTGATAAGTTCGTTTACCACCAAACCCCAACTATCAACTAAACTATGGTTGCACTCATTTAAATTTTATTAAATGCCTCGTTTTCTGTTTGTACCATACTGAAGCTTTCATGTACTAGCATATTAATGTGGTGCGAGTTGTGATATTTATTTGGGACTGTGTCAGAGTTTTTATGGGCCACCTTCCCCTCCACACGTCATCTGATCTATTATGATCAACGGTGGAATGCTCAGTGGTAAACAATATTCGGTAAAACCTACTTAACTATCCACATTTCCTCATTTGCACTGCTCCAGCGCTTGTTTAGACTGCAACTAGTTAAGGGTTTATAGGCCACCGTCCTGATGCCTCGAGTGTTTAAAAAGGAACGAAGGAATTCCTGAACCGATTTCGCCCTTGGATTTGATTCGGAGATGGATATATCTCTATGGTCCAACCCAAATTGGAACCAACTCCGCCATTTTCATTTCACAGGGGTTTTGGATGGTTTATGCCACACAGGTAATGAATTTTTGAGTTTTATTTCTCTTCATTTATGTATTCATTCCATCAATTTTTCCTTCACAACTAGACTATGAAGTCTCTTTCCCTCTCTCTTTCCTATTGTCAGACTTCCATCCTTACAGCTCGACGCCTGGCTTAACTTGGGGAGGCTTTTCGGTTTCAGGTAACCATGAATGCAGAGTTTTCATCTTTGATTTATGCTTGCCTTGATTTCCTATTTATATTCATTGTGCCTCCTCTTAAATATTTGTTTTTTGGGTGTTGCAGGTGCCCTCTCAACTGGAAGTAGGGTCCATCAACATAACATAAGCGTTGGACTTTATTTGCTAATGATGTCATATATTTCTTCCAAGTATTCATACATCGAACCTCTTCTCCACCCGGACCACTTCTCGGCATCCTTAGATTGTTTTACCACTTGGCATGGTTTTCATGTTTACAGAGCCTGTTTAAAGCTCAAGTTCACTTCTATCTTAGCAAGGCCACGGATGCCTTACTTGAATTTTACTGGGAAATTTCACTGTAATTATTGTTTTCTTCAGAACCGATGGTATTATTTTGTGGGTTTTCTTCTGACCCAATCTTGTTGGTCTTGGTCAATGCTCCTAGTCTATGATTATGTATTTTGCAGATTTAGAAATATGAAGCTGTAAAGCTCTTGTTTTCATTTAGTTCGTGATTTTATTTACCCTTTTCTCATGTGTATTAATGCAATATAACTCCGCCTGGATGTTTATACTTCTTATATATTTGTGGTCTCTTTATGGTTTTAATATGCTCACTACTTATATACAGTAAAATATATTTCTTGTTAACAGTTTCGTTGGGAAACTACTGAGCCTTTGGCTAGTTTGTTTATTTTTCTTCTCTATTGCATATCTTTAATGACTCTTGTATTTTTTATATTTATCCTTATAATGTTGAGGTCTATTTTCATACTATTAAATTATGAACATGTTAAACCTTTATCTTTTCATTTTAATTTACCATCACAAGGATTTTTCTCTATTCTTTATTTTTTGGTGACTGGACCACCGCATTTCTTGTCCGAATATAGTTTTTTATAGGAGGAACGACATGTTCCGGGTTGAGGTTCCACCTCATGTCACGAATAGACAGTTCACTCCTAAACAATTTTCATAGGCATGGTTCTACAATTTTAATTTTTTCTTTAAGCTTAACTTTAGACAACATGTATGCAACAGAATTTTGTCCCTTTTCCTGCTATTCTTGTTTTCTTGTTTTTAAACAAAAATATATCCTTACATTCTATTTTCTAAACAGTATACTACTTCTGCAACAACTTAATTTAGTTTTACCTATATTCCCTTAAAACATTTCTTTCTTGCAAACCTTATTACCAACATTAGATCCATATTGTTAATTTTTCATACTTAATTTATAGAACTATATTTAAATTTCTAAAACCATAAATCATTCACAGAACACTTTTTACTCATAAATAATCACATAACCTTTTAACTCATAAAAAATCTCAGAACCCTTTTCTTTTCAACATTTGTTCACCACAATATAGCCTTCAATGAGGCTGGAAAAACACATACCGATATAAATATATCATGATATTAATCCCTGTGTAATTTACAAAAAAGTATTTGATTATGAAAAATTTTGATGATGTCCACCCAATCGTCAAGAGAGGCGATTATGTCCTTCTCTTTCCCCCGTGCTCCACACCTGAGAGGTACAGGTTGACAATGTTTTCTACTATGACCTTAGGACCCCAAGTCTAGTCAGTACCAGAAATTTTCAGGAATACTGAGTGGTTTCCACTTATCTCTACCAACTCAAGAAAATCCTCACTCTCCCCTTAGTTTATGAACAAAACCCCTTTTCCTCACTAGGATATGTCTTTTAACCTCAGAGGAGCAGGTAACTATTCAAACTGTCCAACTAGCTCTCAGTTCTTGGAATACTTTTTACCATCACTCTTTTTACCTTTTTTTGGAACTACTTTTCTGTAACCAATTTTATTTTCATAACAATAAAACAAATAAAAATTTCCAAAAAATAATAATTGTTTCGGTCTTCTTTTAAAATAATAATTAAAATTTCATATTACTAGTTAACAACTAGTTAATACCAAATTCAGCTCTCACAATGTGGATAAATAATAATTGGTATTAAGTTTCAAATTTTAATAATAAACACAAAATGTCAAAATATGAATTATTAAATAAGAATTAATATCTCAAAATAAACATCTATGTCACTATTCACAATTTTCATGTATAATTATTTTTTGGATCGATGTCACTATTCACAATTTTTTAGGTATAATCATTTGGGGCATCCTTTCAAAAGAGTACACTAGTATAGTTTGGTTTAAAGGAATTAAAATCACAGTTGATGCTTTTTGGATGGGAAAAATTGTGTGACACTGTGTGGATAAAGAATAATTGGTATTAAGTTTCAAATTTTAATAATAAACACAAAATCTAAAAATATCAAGTATTATTTTTAAATTAATATCTCAAAATATCAAGTATTAGCTTGAAATTAATATCTAATTTATACTTAGTTTTAAATTAATTTAAAGAATGTTTTTACTTATGATGTGTTTTCCCACTCTTAAATCCACACTAAAATCTAAGTCAAATTATGTTTTTTTCCGTTAAAAGGTAATATTTAATTAGTGAATGCATAGAGTGATTAGGTTTGGTTATATATACATATATATGAGCTGAAGATTTTAAAAGAGTTAATTTAATTGTGTATCATATTAATACTAAAAAAAAGATATTTTCTTGCATACATAATAAAAATAAGTTTTCTTACATACATAAGAAAATCTTAACAATATTAGACTATCCTAGGATATCTTGATAACTAGACCATATTAATATAATTATATTAGCAATATTTTAATATAAATGTATTAATAATTTTATGAATATACTATTAAAATAAAATTTGAAACTAATTGAACTACTTTAATTTTAAAAAATTAAGTTATTTTTTTATAAATTAAATTAAACTAGCCTAGATCCATTTAACTCTGGATCTATCAAGGGTAGGGAAGGATCAAATCTCTCAATGTGTAAACCTCTTTTTTTACTACACAACCTGAGGAATGTGAAAACCTCTTTTTTGAGTGCAAAACGTGAGGAAATGTTAGTACCTCCATATATTTGATCTCTCTAGAATAGATCCAGAGTTAAGATAGATCTAGGCTAGTGTATATACATTGATTTTTGAATGAAATTTCTTTTCTATATTTTGAGGAGGTGAGAAGCTAGTGAAATTAGGTCAAAAATATCATATATATACATGGTTAATATGTTAAATGAAAATGAAATGATTTCCAATAACATTTTTTTTAATATATTATGATGAAAAGTGGGTGATATTACTTCAAAAAAATAATTAATATATGAGTATGAAAAGAACTATTGAACGAAACCTATAAGAAGAACTTGGGCTTCAATGCAATGGGAGGATTTTTCCATGGACAAGAAGATGGTTGTATTGATGGGAAATAATTGAGAAAAAAAATCACAAAGAAGTAGAGACAAATTACAAAGCAGAGGGAAAACCGATTTATTCACTAGTGTTGTATTTAACAAAATCAAAATAAAATGGAGGAATAATAATAATATAATTCAAAGGTTTGCTTTCATAGAGTGTTATGAAAATATAATTTAAATTTTCAAGTAATTATTTAACTTATTGTTAATTGAATACCTTTTTGTTTTATGGAAAAGATTGACACTTATATAAAAAAGACTGAAATTTTTAATAAAATTTACAAAATTGAAAAAATAAAATCAAACTTAAAAACAAAAAAAATCCAATCAAAAGTTAATTATGTCCATATTTCAAAAATATCAAAACTAAACTTAAAAAAAAAATAAAAAAATAAAATCCATTCCTATAAACAAGAAAGTCAAATAAAAATTTATTTTTCTCTTGAAAACATCCAAATAATCTACAAAAAAATTGGGTGAACATCCAAATAATCTACCAAAAATTGGGTGAATATTCTAATAATAAACTTTGAGTAAGGAAAAATTGTGAAACCCAAAAAGAGATCATTTATTGGGATGGATGGAAACCAGTTACAAAAGAAAAGGGAAAGAAGATTTATACAAAACCATTCTACCTAACCAAATATAATTTAAAACCACCATACTTTCTTTCACACAGTAAGAAAAAATAGTTTTAAAATTTAGAATAAAATGTTCATTTAAAATATAAATTTATTGCATATATTTTATTGTCTTTCATAAAAAATTATTAACACTTGCATTTAAAAACCAATACCCTTTTAATAGAATTCGAAGTTCCAACACTGTATTTATAAAAATGAAAATGATGAAATCAAACACTTCCAGGTGTAAGAAAAGACCAAAAACAACGAAATCAAATAAAACACGATGAAATATTATCAGAAAATATGTTTTCGTTCATCATTTAAACACATCACAACAAAAATTGACCAAATCAAATGCATAAAACTTGTACCAAAAGTAGGGTAACCATGAAAATGGAAATACCTAAACTGTGAGGCTCAAAACTTCTACTAAAAATCAGGTAACCTGCTAAGAAAATATTCTGAGTGATTACTCTTCAACTTAGGTTCAAGTGTTGAAGTTGCCTTTGTTCCTTAGCGGTTGGTCAAGCACTAGTCTTGGGGTGCACAATGATGGCTCCCATATAAAGAAATCCTTGCATCTATTTTGGGGTTTAGGTTTCAGAGTTGGAATCAACAAATATATCCACTTTAACAGTGTTACATAATTCCATGAGAGATGAGAATAACAATGTTATATAATTCTATGAGAGCTAAGAATAATAGTGTTACATTGGATGTTGCTGAAGAAGTCGATATGATTATAGTGGAGGCGATTGTTTGGAAAGAGTTAAGTGCAGAAGAATTGTTAGGAGGTCAATATGGAAGGACTTACGGGGAGTACCGTTGGTATAAGGTGGTCAAGCGCATGCGCAGTTTTCATTTTGATCAAGTTGTGACTCTGAAATGTAAATATTGTGAAGATAACTGGTTATCCAAGCCCACCCATTGTTGTATACAATGTTTCATCCAATACTGGAACAATGAGTTGCACGGGCATCACACAGTTGAAGAAGTAGTTGAGTACAACGGACTTGTTGAAAATCTGAATATGGTGTCAAGCTAGGAATGGTATACACCCACCTAGGAGGATATAGGCAATGTATTATTGCTGGAATATGCGGGGAAGAAAATATTTCATACTCGCCCTATTAAGAGTCTCCCCTTGTGTCCTCGACAGATGATTAAATTCAACAACAACTGTGGTTGGTGCAGTCAATCATTCACAGTCGTCATCTACAATGTGTTGGCTGATGTGTATGCTACTCCCGAAAATCACCGCCTCTGTCCTCAATCGGTGCTTCAGTGGGAGCATCGCAAAAAAAAAAATCTTGCAGAAATAGTAAAATATGACGCTGAAATAATTTTTCTGTAGAAGGTGATGTGCGATCATTATTCAAAGTTTTTCTATCTAGAATTAAGGAAATGAGGTTATGAAAGAGAGTATGAGGAAAAACAGAGAGGACAATATTACAAGCCAACTATTGATGGATGTGCTACCTTTTACAGAGTGGCTCAATTTGAGCAACTAAAAAAGGAATATTGCATCAATTTGAGCATTTATGCTCTGAATTTCCCCTGTCGATTTCATAAAGACAACATTGCACTAAATGTTGTCCTCTCTTTCAAGAATACCGGTCACAGTGTCTGCATAGCCAACACCCACATCCACGCAAATCCGGATAACGTAGATGTCAAACTTTGGTAGGTTTACTACTTGTTGAACAATTTGGAATCTTTTGTTCAAGAAAATTGTTAAGGTCCACTTGTAATATGTGGAGACTTCAAATCCATCCCTTGAAGGCCTTTCACTCGCTTCTCTCTCAAGTTTTGGAAATAACCCCAACTGCAATATGAACCAATATGACAAAAAAATTAGCTTTTATTTGAAGTTAAAGGATGATAACAACATCAATTTCTGTTTTAAACCACTTGCAAATAGCTGAACCATCGCAGCCTTCCTGATATGAAAAATCATGGTCTGACCCACACAAACCCCCGCCATAAACCATCGCACCAACAACATTGATTTACCGCACCATACCATTTGAATTTAAAAATCTCCCACATCAACCTTTGTGGACCCCGCCAGTCCACATCATCCGTCCATTGACCAATCGGCGCTTATCACATCGTTTCTTGCCCACGTCACTTTCCCCTCGCAATAGCGTGACCCCACCATGCCAAATCACCACTCTCGACAACCAATAGTGCTTCGTCGCACCGTTTAATTACCCAATCAGTCGACGCGTCATTTGATGCGATAGCCCTTCACAATTCTCTTCCCATTAATTTTTCACACCATTTGGTGCTGACGTCAAATGGCACATTTTTCCATGTGATAAACCCATCGCATTTCATTTTTTAATGTTCACGTGTTATGATTTGTAAAGCTGTCGCAATTTAATTTTTATTTTTCATATAATTTTTAGACTTAGGTTAATTTACTTTTTTTTGTGGCTATGCCTGTATTGTAAACACAGACACACACACACACATACACACAGACAAATATATATATATATATATATATATATATACATAATACAAAGATAACCACGTGCAGTGTGTGAGAGTAGTGCAATAGTCTTGTAGAGTGGAGCAGAGTGAAAGAGAAACCAAAACAATGGTTCTAAAGATTGTAATAGTTGAGACATTTGAATGAAAGCATAGTTTCACTCCACACTGTATCTTTATAGTTTTAATTCTCCATCTGCAGTTTTATTAACCAAATCTCTGTGTTGAAAGAGGAAAGAAATTCCTTTGTATTGTGTTAAGGATTTTTCAGAAAATCCGACATGGTATCAAAGCTAGTCCAAGCTCTCAGCAGTTGTTGAAGAAGCTGAGGAAAGAAGAAGACTGTTGAAGCATTTCTCCAGCACAGTGAAGGTTTTATCAAGTCAGGTATTTACATGGTAGTGTCACTATTATTTAAAAATATACAGAGATCTGAAAGGAAGTATTAAGAGTCAGACTTTACCTCTCTAGTAGTGAGAAATTTTTATTTAAGTTACACAGTCAAGCTTTATAGTTCTACACAGTAAAGAATGGAAGGAACTATCACAAGCACGATTACAAGAAATAATCAGCTCCCACAGTTCAATGGGAAGAGCTATGATTATTGGGAAATCACAATGAGAGCCCTGTTCACATCTCAAGACTTATGGGAACTCGTTGAAGATGGATATGAAGAACCAACTGATGCAAATAAGTATAATTCCTTAACACATGGAGAAAAGGATTTTTTGAAGAGCAATAAAAAGAAGGACTCAAAATCCCTCTTCTATCTCTATCAAGCAGTGCATGAAAGTATATTTCGAAGAATTGCAGCAGCAAATAAATCTAAGGAGGCATGGGATACCCTCCAGATAGCCTATCAAGGTATGGAGAAATTAAATACATAAAAGCTTCAAGTAATGAGAAGAGAGTTTGAAGTTATTTGCATGAAAGAGTCTGATAGCTTAGACTCATTCTTCACACAGTTGATTGGGTTGGTTACCCAAATGAGATCTCATGGACAGATGGTAGAAGAGAGAAAAATAATGGAGAAAATATTGAGAAGTTTACCCTTAAGATTCAATGTGATAGTCACTACTATTGAAGAGACAAAGGATCTCTCAAGATTTACAGTTGATGAGCTCCATGCATCTTTGATGACACGTGAAGAAAGGCTAAAAAAACAACACGCTCATCTTTAGAGCATGCGTTCAAGACCCAAATTTCCTTTGGAAGAGAAAGAGGTCAAGGCAGATCAAACTACCAAGGAAGAAGTAGAGGGAGAAGCTAGAACAGAGAAGGAAGAAGTAGCCCTGCAAGTACCAGTGGAAGGGGCAGCAACTAAAGTTAGATTCAAGGAAGTAGCCAAAAAGGAGCACAAAATGAAGCACCTGGAAAAAGGTATGATAAATCCCAAGTCCAATGTAATTAATGTAAGAAGTATGGACACTATTCCAATGAATGTAGAAAGAAACAGAGTGACATGGGTAATAGACCCAGTGCTAACTTTACTAAAGAAACTCAGAGTTAAGAAAATTTGTTTCTAGCATGTAATATGGCTAAAGAGAAGAATGAAGATATATGGTTTCTAGATTCAAGACGTAGCAACCATATGACTGGAACCATCTCTATGTTTTCCATGTTGGATGAAAATGTGATGTCTCAAGTAACATTGGGAATAGACAACAAAGTCTTTGTCATGGGGAAAGGCAAAGTAAGTGTTTTGACAAGAAAAGGAGAAAGGAAATCCATATCTGATGTATATTATGTACCAGGTATGAAGTGTAACATTTTGAGCATTGGACAGCTCATTCAAAAGGGGTACAATGTATTCTTCGAATATTATGTATGTACCATCATGGACATACCACCAAGAAATCAAAGGATTGCACAAGTGAAGATGACAAGAAACATAATCTTTCCTCTCAAGGTGAGAGCAGATTTAAAGAAATGAGTTTCAATGGCGGCTGTAACTCAGGAGACATTCAAAAAGGAAGAAAATGGTGAAAACTCACTAAGGAATTTGAGATTTGGACATCTCATGTCTGTACACCTAAATTTGTTGCACAGAAAAGGTATGGTAAAGGTATTACCATTGATTGAAAAACCATACAACCTTTGTGAAGGTTGCGTCTTGGGCAACCAACACAGAGAAAGATTTCCATCAAGAAAGAGCATAAGGGAAAAATCACCCTTAGACATAGTCCATTCATATTTATGTGGACCAATGCAAACACCTTCTTTAGGAGGAAGCCACTATATTTTAACTTTTATTTATGATTACACAAGAAAAACATGGGTGTGTTTCTTGAAGATGAATAATGAAGTGTTTGAGAAGTTCTACCACTTTAAAGCTCTTGTTTAGGATCAAAGTGGGCAGCATATAAAATTTTTGAGAACTGATAGAGGAGGATAATATATCTCCAAATATTTTCTGCGTTTTTGCAGAGAAAATGGATTTCACAAGAAATTTACAGCAAGGTATACACCACAACAAAATGGATTTACTGACAGGAAAAATAGAACCATCATGGATATGGTAAGAAGCATGTTGAAGGAAAAAAACTTGCCAAATTAATATTGGGCTGAAGTTGTACATTGCGCAGCATATGTTTTGAATAGATTCCCAACAAAGAGTGTCATGAACAGAATTCCAGAAGAAGCATGGAGAGGCATAAAACAATTTGTCACCCACATGAGAGTATTAGGATGTGTGGCTTATACACAGATTCCAGATCAGCTAAGGAATAAGTTTGACAGTAAGGGGGAGAAGTGCATATTTTTTGGATGCAGTGAAGAATCAAAGGCATATAGATTGTATAACCCATCTACCAATAAGTTTATTGTAAGAAGAGATGTACAGTTCATTGAAAAAGAAGCTTTGGATGGAAGCATTGAGAAAACAATGAATGTAAAAACTTGTTTGTCTGAAGAAGATGATGAGTAAGAAATCCCTCATTAGCAGTACCACCTCCACCAACACAAGCACAACAAACACCTCAAGCAGGTATGAGAACACCCTTGAGAAGTGATGAAAGTGCTTCTCCAAGCACAACACAAGGAGCATATTTGAGTGCTTCTACAAGCACAAGTTCTAGAAGTGAAGGAAGGACAAGATTTAGAAGCTTGAATGAAATCTATGAGCAAGAGGAAACCAATGAAGGTATGAACTCTTTATTTTCATTGTATTGTCATATAGAACATCCTATTCATTTTGAATAAGTAGTAAAAGATAATAAATGGATAGATGCTACGAATGAACAAATGAATGCAATAAAGAAGAGCAATACATGGGAATTAGTTGATCTCAAAAAAGGTAAGGAAGTGATTGGAGTAAAATGGGTCTATAAGACCAAAATCAATGTTGAAGGAAATATTTAAAGGCACAAGGTCGGACTTGTTGTAAAAGGCTACAAGCAGCAACAAGGAATATAATATGAAGAAACTTTTGCACCAGTTGCAATAATGGAAACAATGAGAGAAGTGTTGTCCATAGAAGCACAACACAAATGGAAAGTTTACCAACTGGATGTGAAATCAACATTCCTAAATGGAGTATTTATGGAAGAGGTTTATGTTGAACAACCTCTGGGCTATGAGAAATAAGGCCAAGAGCACAAGGTATGCAAATTGAGGAAAGCTCTATATGGGCTGAAACAAGCACCAAGAACATGGTACAGTAGAATACATTCTTATCTACTAGAAAATGGGTTTGAGAAATGTGAAGGAGAACCCACATTATACATCAAAGAAAAATATGGTAAGATGCTCATTGTTTTTTTATATGTTGATGATGTGATATTCAAAGGTAATTATGCTTACCTCATTTAAAATTTTAAGACAGACATGAAAGAAGAATTTGAGATGATTGATATGGGATTGCTAAGTTACTTCTTAGGAATAGAAGTAGAGAAAAATGAAAATACAATTTTTATTTCTCAATAAAAATACGTGAAAGAAATTTTGGAAAGATTTAACATGTAGGATTTCAAAGCAGCAATAACTCCTATAGTGATGGGATTGAGACTAAGCAAAGAAGACATAAGCAAGGATGTAGATCCAAGTTTATATAAGAGCATAGTTGGCAGCCTTATGTATTTGACTGCAACTAGGCCTCATATTATGCATGTTATAAGTTTAATTTCTAGATTCATGGAAAGGCTAAAAGAAACACATTATCAAGCAGCAAAGATAATTCTAAGATATGTCAAAGAAATGAAGGGGTGTGGTATCTTATACACCTCTTCTGAAAATTTTGAGTTAATTGATTATACTGACAATGATTGGGTTGGAAGTATAGATGACAGGACAAGTACCTCTGGATATGTTTTTCATTTAGGATCAAGAGTCATCTCATGGGCTTCTAAGAAATATTCAATTGCGGCTTTATCAACAGCAAAGGCAAAGTATGTGGCAACTACAACAGCAGCATGTCAAGCAGTATGGATGAGAAGAATGTTGAGAGATTTGTGCCATGAAAAGATAAAGGGCACAACAATTTATTGTGATAATAGCTCAGCAATAGCATTATCAAAGAACTCATTGTTTCATAAGAGAACAAAACAATTTGATGCAAAGTATCATTATATCAGAGAATTGGTGAAAAATGGAGAAGTTGTGTTACAAAATTATAGAACAAAGGAAAATTTTGCAGATATTTTGACAAAGCCATTGGGGTAGAAAAGTTTTAATTATCTCAAAAATTGTCTAGGAATGCATGATAGTAGCAGTTGTGATTAAGGGGGAGTGTTGGAAATAACCCCGACTGCAATATGAACCAATAGGACAAAAACATCCATTTTGATTTGAATTTAAAGGACAGTAGCAACATCAATTTTTTGTTTTTGGACTCAACCTGTGCATTCAATTTCTATTTTATACCACCTGAAAATAGTCGGACCATCGCAACCTTCTTGATATGAAAAATCGTGGTTTGACCAACGCAAACCCCCGCCATAAACCCTCATAGCAACCACATTGATTTACCATGCCATACCATTTGAATTTAAAAATATCCCACGTCAACCTTTGCGGACCTCACCAGTCCACGTCATCCATACATTGACCAATCGGGGCTTATCGCACCATTTCTTGCCCAGGTCACTTGCCCTTCACAATCGTACGATAGCGTGACCCCACTGTGCCAACTCACCACTCCTAGTAGCCAATAGTGCTTCATTGCATTGTTTAATTGCCTAGTCAGTTGGCGCGTCGTTTGATGTGATAGCCCTTCACATTTCCCTTCTCATTCATTTTTCGCACCATTCAATGTTGACATCAGGTGGCACGTTTTTCCATGTGATAAACCCATCGCATTTCATTTTGTAATGTTCATGTGTTATGGTTTGTAAAGCCGCCGTGATATAATTTTGATTTTTCATATAAGTTTTAGAGTTAGGTTAATTTACTTTTTTTTTGTGGCTACTACCTATATATATATATGTTTACAATACAAAGATAACCACATGTAGTGTGTGAGAGTAGTGCAATAGTCATGCAGAGTGGAGCAGATTGAAAGAGAAACTAGAACAACAGTTCTGAAGATTATAATAGTTGAGAGATTTGAATGAAAACTGAGTTTCACTCCACCACTACAAGAAAAAAGGACATTGGTGAGGATCATGCTTGTGACGAACCTTTAAGGTCCGTCATCAATGTCACATATGGTGACGGTCCTTTAAAAAACATCGTTGTAAGTGTATATAGTGATGGTCCTTTAAGGTTCATCACCAAAGCCATTTTCAATGACACTTTTGGTGAGGGTCGTTAAAGGCATATCACTAATTCTCTCTTTGGTGACACTTATAGTGACAAAATTTTAATGACCCTCACCAATGCTGTTTTTTTACTTTTGGTGACGGTCAAAAAATGTTTGTCATCATTGATAATTCCAATGAGCTTTTGATGATGCTAAGTGCCTGTTAATATATTTTTTGTCAAAAGATAATGATTTAAGAGCATTATTGTGGAGTCTTTTTATTTCCAATGCAATCGTGGTTAGAGTCAGTCAATTTGTTAAGAAGTAATTAGTGTGTATCATTTCCCTCAAGTAATGACTAGTCTAATAGAGTTTTCCTGTGAGTCAACACATGATTCATATCTATTAAGTTTATTATCTAGCAAAATCCCTTTAGATAAAGTTCCACTAGTGAATGTCGGAAATATATTATTTAATTCTTAATCAAACTCTATCAATTCTAGTAATGAGAAATACCTAACACTCCTCAACAATCTGGGCACACCTTAAATTAATGCTTTGGCACACAATAACATTTCTTAGCACCTTGCATGTCTTGGAACATCTTTGTAACTAAAACGTATTATCAAGACACTAACGCCCAAGTACATGGTGGCATGCACTAACACAACATAGAAATCTCCTAGCATGTGTTGGCATGCATGTATTCCCTAACATGCCCTGGAACACCTTGGTTGCATGCATTGACATACATTAGCACTTGGCACACAATGCCACTTGCCATGTATTTGGACCTATTATTAGTGTGCCTAGTATGCCCCTTTTGAAAAAGATAAAGTCTCGACTTATTAACCCTATTATGTGTTCATTTCCTTGCATTTTATCTTGGTTCTTCCTTTTATTGCCTTGACACTTCTTGACACATATTGAAATACGCTAGCATCGTACACATCCTTAGCACCTGACATGTATTGGCATATGTTGGCACTATTTGGCACATATAATTAGCACATCCTGGAATTGCCTAGCACACTTTGTCACTTATTGACATGCCTTGATATTCCCTAGCATGCCTTACCAATGCTTAGCATACCTTGTGACTCCCTCCTTGGCATGACAACTAGACCTCATTAACACTAGTCGCTGGTACATGTTCCTCATATGAATAACTTCCATGAATTTTGACCTAGTGCTCGCTTAATGTTTTGTCCTAGTACTCCTTAACACTCCTCAACATGCATTAGCACTCTCTAGCACACCTTAGCACTCTTCAACATGCCCTTCCACTTCATAGCATGCAGAACACTTCCTGACACATATTGGCGCTTGGCACGTGTTGGTGCTTGGAAACTCTTAGCATGTGTGGAATACGTTGAGATGCCTTGGTATGATTTGGCATGGTTTAATATTAAATTTATTTTAGATCAATTGTTGGAAAGTAGATGAGAAGAAACAAAGGAATACTTGGCACTTAGAATGCACTAAGACTTTGCACTTGGCACCTATTGGTTCCTAGTGTTGGTGTGCCTAGCATGCCCCTCTTGGAAAGGGTAAATTGATGACTTATTAACCCTCTTGTGTGTTCATTTCCTTGTATTTTAACTCGTTTCTCCCTTTTTAACACTGTTACCGATGAAATAGGTAACCTGACCTCAAAACGGGAACTCTAGCCCAAAAGGACTAAAAAAACATGAAAAAACACCCAAAAAATAAAAAAAGAGTATTCCAGAACGCACTTGGTTTTTTTTTAAGGTCAAATTTCAACATTTTATAAAATTATGCTAAAAACAAAATTGTTTCTTGTAAAAAGGAATGAAAAAACATGCTCAAAACAAAACCAGTTGATGCTGGAATAACAAAAAAAAATTTGTGTTATATTTTTGACATTTTTAAAAATAGAAATAACATTTTTTAATTTTTAAAATTCAAACATTAAAAAAAACCTAAAATTTAAGAAAAAAATAAATTTAAACAATAAAAACATTTTAAAGCTTAAAATTTAAAAATATATAGGAATAAAAAATATAAAAATAAAAACTTTAATTCAAACATTAAAAAAAACCTAAAATTTAAGAAAAAAAAAATTTAAACAAAAAAAAAATTAAGATTAAAATTTCAAAATATATAGAAATAAGAAAATAAAAATAAAAACAAAATAAAAATATTAAATTAAAAAAAAAAAAAGTTAAAAAAAGAAAGAAATTATAAAAATAAAATATAGAAATTAAATTTAAAAAAGAAAAAGAAAATGTTTATTAAAAAAAAAAATGTTTATTAAATTAAATTAAAAAAACAAATAATTAAATAATTGAATTTAAGGAAATATATTAAATTTTAATAAATTTAAGACTTAAAAAAAAAAATTAAAAAAAAAATTATTTAAATTAAAAGTAAAAAATGAAAAATTAATTAAAAATAAAAAAATGAAAAATAAAATACAATAAAAATATTAAATTTAAAAAAAATATATATTAAAAAAACAAATAATTTTTAAAATTTAAATTAAATTTAAATTATAAAAAATAAAATATAAAATATATGTATATCAACTTAAATTAAAAATATATATATTAGATTCTATTAAATTTAAAAAAAAAAGGGTAATATTAAAATAACAAATTAAATTTAAAAAAAAAAATATATTAAATTTTAATAAATAAACGAATAAACAAATAAATTTTGAAATAAAAAATAAATTTTAAATATAAAGAAAGAAAAAAACATTGTTGAAATAAAAAGTTAAAAAATTTTAAAAATCAATTAAAATTGAAAAATTGAAAAAAATAAATTAAATAAATGTATTAAATAAAAAATAAAGTAAAAAACAAATTAATTTGAAAATATTAAGTTTAGTTTAAAAAAAAAAAATCTACTTTTAAATACACAATTTTAATCGAAATAAAAAATTATAAATATTTTATATAATTAAAAAATAATATATATATATATATATATATATATATATATATATATATATATATATATATATATATATATATATATATATATATATATATTAAATTCAAATAAATTAAAAAAAAAATACAAAATTTATTAAATTTTAAAAAATTAAATGAAAAAGCTAAACATTAAATTTAATAATAATAAAAAATAGATGAAAAAATTAAAAAATAAAAATCAATTAAATAAAAAAAATACAAAATTTAATATAAATTATTAGCAAAATTTAGAAAAAAAAAATTAAAAACAAAAAAAAACTGAATAAAATTAAAAAAAAAAAATTAAAAAAAAAACAAAAAAATTCGAAACAAATTAAATTTCAAATACAAAAAATACATTTAAAAAAAAAATATTTAAATTTTTTGAAAAAAAAAAAAAATTGATCGTGGTGTTGCCGCCAAATGACCTCCTGCCCAGGTGACGGTGGAGGACGATTCCGGGAATCGCCCTCCCGCGGCAGGAGGCCGATTGGCGGCGCCACCAGGATCAAAATTTTTTTTTTTTAAATTTTTAATATATATATATATATATATATATATATATATATATATATATATATATTTTTTTTTTTTTTTTTTTTTTTAATTTTTAATATTTTTTAATTCGTAACATTTTTTTTATTTTTTAATATTTTCTTTTAATTTTTATTTTTATTTTTTTAATTCAATTTTTTTATTTTAAATTTAATTTGTGTTAATTTTTTTTGTTTTTTTTTTTTAATTTTGTTTTTAAATTTAATATTTTAGATTAATTATTTTTTTAAATTTAAAATTTATTTATTAAATTTTAATTTAATTTGAATTTTTTTTTAGTCTTTTAGTTTGTGGCTAAAATCTTTCGGTGAAAATCACATCAAAATAGGTTAGGTAGATGCGTTTCGAACCAGCGAGTGTGGTTCATCATCTTGTCTTGATGATGAACCACACTGGCTGGTTCGAAACGCGTCGACCTAATCTATTTTGATGTGACTTTCACCGAAAGATTTTAGTAACAATCTATGGATCACAGAAGCAAAATTCCTAATCTTTTAGTTTATTTAGTTTTTCATTTTTAAAATTTATAAATTGTTTCATTTAAAAAAAAAAAAAAAAAAAGTAAATTTATGGATATTTATTTTTTAATTATTTGCACGTGGTTATTTTTCATTTTTTTTGTTTTTTAATGATAGTTTTTTTTTATTTTAATCCTTTTATTTTAATTTTCTTTTTCAATTTTAAATTTTTTTTTTTTTTTTTTTAATTTGTTTTTTTGTTTTTTTTTTTAATTTGTTTTTTTTTAATTTTAAATTTGTATTTTTTTTCTTCTTATTATTTTTTTAATTTAAATTTTTAAATTTAATTTTTTCTTTTTTGTATTTTATTTTCTCTATCTAAATTTTAATTTTGTAATTTTAATTATTTTTTAATTTTCTATTTAAATTTTTTTTTTAATTATATGTTTTTTTTTAATAACTTAGAAAAAAATGTTTTTATGTTATTTTTATTATTGTTTTTTTGGTTAATTTTTGTTTTTTTCTTTAAATTATGTGTTTTTTTTCAAATTTTGTCATTTCTTTTGATATAATTTTCGAATATTTTTGCTTTTTTTTAAAATTTATTTTTGTTTAAATTTTCTATTTTTACGAGTCAATTTTGTTTTTTTAGCATTTTTATTCGTTTTTTAATTGTTTATATATATATATATATATATATATATATATATATATATATATATATATATATATATATATATATTATCTAAGTTTTGTGTTTTATTACCAACATGAAAATCACCACTCTAAAAAAAAAAGGTTGATGCTGCATCAATACGTTTCAAAATTAGCATGAAAATCACCGCTTTAAAAAAAAAAAAGTTGATGCTGCATCGATATGTTTCAAAATTAGCATGAAAATCACTAACATTTAAAAAAAAATATTCATACTTCATAAATAAAAATATTAGAGTGTCAAAAATATGCACCAAAAAAAAAGGGGTGATTCTGCATCACCACTTTTCAAAATCAGGTGCTTTTTATGCTACAAAAAAAAAGTAGGTAACAGTGCAGTTACCTATTTCATCGGTAACAGTGTTTTTTTGCCTTGACAATCCCTAGCACACATTGACACACCCTTGCACATCTTGGCATGCCTTCTCACTTGGCAAATCTTAGCATGTTTTACATGCCTTCGCACTATGTGGAACATCTTAGCATTCCCTAGCATGCCTTGGCACTCATGTCCTCACAGTTATCCTTTACATTTTTTCACAACTTGGGAACCCAATCAAGTCCAAGTGGCTATTACAGTTCATGTGAAAATATTGGCCTACTTCAACCGCAACAACTTGACTAATTTCACCTACTACAAGTATATTTTTCCTTGTTCACCTAAGAACTTCCTATAACTCATCTTATGCCACTCATGTCCAATCTCAACTTGTCCCACTTAACTAGTTACCAGGAAAAGGTTCACATGATCTATCCATGGCCATAAAACAACTAAGAAACATATCTTACACAGTCAATATTTCACGTGTATGTTCAGTTCATATAAACAGTAGAACATTAACTGAGAGTTTGCAAGAACCACAAGACGCACAAGGCACACAAGATAGAAGCTGACTTAAGTCAAGTGCCCCAAAAATTATACACAACCATGTACAATATGCAATTATCAAGAATAGTTTAAAACATGGGCATGTAGCCAAAGTGTGCCACATCTCATTTAAAAAAATAGTTAAAGGAAAAACAATGTTGTTCCTAGCACAAAGTGATCTCCCTTTGTCTAAAACTGTTATGTTGAGCCCCGTATAACAACCATAGGCTTTCCTCTTGTAAATCCTATTCTGAACTTCTCCTAACACACTTCTTCCTTAGCACACTTGAATTCACTCACACTCCCTGGCACACACTCTTATTCGTTCCTTTCCATGCATTTTGACCTGGTTATCCCTTGATATGCCCCTACACTCCTTAGCACTCTAGCTCAAAATGCATTGATATTGTATGACATGTGTTAGCATGCCTTTTCATTCCTTTTCATGCCTTGACCCTCCCTAGCTATCATGCGCTCACAACTACCCTTACTTAATTTTCCACTTGGGAACCCAACCAAGCCCTTTTTTGACTACAAGAGCTTGACCAAGTTACGATTACTACAACTAGACTATGTTATTAAATTATGTAGCTTGGGAGGTACTCCATAACCCTAGTGAGTTGGGTTTATGTGAGTTTGGTCACAAAAGGATTAGTGTGCAAAGAAGCCAAGAAAAAATATTTTGGACCCAATATGAGGTTTAAAATATAAAAGAAAATTAAAAAGGGAAATTAATATTTCCTAAAATCTAAGTGGATAAAACTCGTAAGGTCTAGAGGGTTCCTAATAGGTCTAGGAAAAACTATTTAAGGAGACCTTAGGATGAATGAAAGAACATCAAGTGAGAAGTAGCTCATTTGATCAAGGGGGCGAAGAGAGATGTAGTCCTAAAGAGGCCATGATCATTAACATATCTAGCATTCATTGGGATTCCTTGGTATGCTTTGGCACTTAGAATACATTAACACTTGGAACTTGACACTTATTTCCACCTAGTGTTGGTGTGCATAGCATGCCCCTCCTGGAAAATGTAAATTGATGACTTATTAACCCTATGATGTGTTCATTTCCTTGTAGTTTAACTTTTTTCTCCTTTTTTTTTCCTTGATAGTCCCTAGCACGTATTGTCACACCCTTGCACATCTTAGCATATTTGACGTGCCTTCGAACAATCTGGCACATGTTAGCATTCCCTCGCATGCCTTGGCACTCATGCCCTCACAACTAGCCTTACATTTTTTCACGACATGGGAACTCAATCAAATCCTTAGCTACTGCAGTTCATGTGGCATTAATTTTCTTCAGCCGTAACAACTTGATCAATTGCACCTACTACAAGTAGATTGTGCCTTTCTCACCTAAGAACTTCCTATACCTCATCTTAGGCCACTCATGTCCAAGGTTAACTTTACCCACTTAAGAACTTACCAATACAAGGATCACATCTAGCCATGGTCATAAAACAACTAATTAACATAGCTTACATAGGAAATATTGTGGCATGTATGTCCAGTTCATATAAATAGTAGAGCATTAACTGAGATTTTGCAAGAACCAAAAGATACACAAGACACACAAGGTATAATTCGGCACAAGATGAGTGCCCCAAAATGTATACACAACAATGTACAATATGAAATTGTCTAAAATAATTTAAAACATGAGCATTCAGCCAAAGTGCGCCACATTTCATATAAAAATAATAGATAAAGGAAAAACAGTATTGTGCCCAACACAAAGTCTCCCTTTGTCTAAAAATTCTTTGTTGAGACCCTTATTGCAATCGTAAGCCTGCCTCTTGCAAATCCTATTATGAACTTCCTCTAACACAATTCATCCTTGGCACACTTGAATTCACTAACAGTTCTTGGCACACACTCTTATTTGTTCATTTCCATGCATTATGACCTATTTATCCCTTGTGATGCCTCCACACTCCTTAACACTCCTCAACATGCATTGACATTTTCCAACATGTGTTAGCATGCCTTTTCATTCCTTGGCATGCCCTAACCCTCCCTAGTTATCATGCGCTCACAACTACCCTTACTTGATTTTCAACTTGGGAACCCAACCAAGTCCTTGCTTAACTATAGGAGCTCGACTAACGATTAATACAACTAGACTATGTTGTTTAATTGTGTAGCTTTGGAGGTACTACACAAGCCTAGTGACATGGGTTTGTGTGAGTTTGGCCACAAAAGGGTTTGTGGGAAAATAACCCAAACAAAGGGGCTCTGTAGTTGAGATGGGGTTTAAAATTTAAAATAAAATTAAGAAGAAAAAATAATATTTCCTAAGGTCTAAGTGGATAAAGTTCATAAGGTATAAAGCATTATTAAGAGGCATAGCTAGGAAAATATATTTAAGGAGGCCTTAGTATGAAGGCAAGAACATCAAGTTAGAAGGAGCTCATTTGATCAAGGAGGCCATGAGAGATGTAGTCCTAAATTTGGTCGAGTTAGAGGGTTGAGTAACAGTTGCGAAAGGGAGGCCATGATCATCCACCAAGAGTAATATAATCATGTGAGGGTTCACAATAATGTCACATACTTTAATGGGTTCGAGATAGGAAGTAGGATGGAATATTGTTGGTTCTCTTATGGAATATGAAGCTCATGAGAGGTGACTCATGAGAATTTGGTCATGTGATTTCAGTGGTGTTTTTGTGTGAAGGTCACATCAAATTTTTGAATAGTAGAGAGGGTTGAGACCCTACCTTGTGGTGGTTAGTAGGTTGCAAGGTTTTTGATAAATACCAACACAAATGGAGGAGGGTCGTCAATTGAATTTAGGTCCAGAACAAAAGTAGTCGCAGGTGTAATATTAACTGAAGTAACCATGTTTTGTGGGTCATAGAGATCTAAAGTTCAGGTCAACATTCAATCGAAGAAATTCCCAGAACCTATGGATCCATATGAGCTAGGCCGAGTCTCTTATCGAGGAAAGAGTTTTTTTTTTCTATGGGTGGATATGGTTTATTCTAAATAAATTAGAATAGAAGTATAATTCCCCATTTAGGGAAGTTTCCTAGCATGTTCAATCCATAATGAATGCCATTAATACTGTGACAAATATGCATAGAAGAAGAGGGGTTGTGACCCTTAGAGAGAGGTTTGTCTCTACAATATATAGCACAAATTTTGAAGATGCTTTGTAGAAGTATTTTTGGAGATATAAAATCCAAAGGAGGGTGGAACCTAAGTAGAAGATGGAGTAGAAGAAATGTTCCATATGTGGAATGGATTGACATGAAGAGGAGTTGATTTTGGTGGAGGGTCCATATATTTTTGGACAAATATTTGAAGCAGCCTATAAAAATTTAGTAAATGAACTGTTAATGGATGATTTGTGACCCTAGTTTAGTCATCGAAAAATTGTTAGAAGGATGATAAGATGAGTAGTTCATATTTGTTCATAGATTGGAAAACAAATAAATTGGTACACGAGAATAGTGATTTTAAGAGGACTCAAATCACTATTAGGTGGCATATTTGATGAGCCCTATATGAGGGAAATGTTGTGGGCACTAGATCAGTAAAAGAATTGACGATGGTTGGGAAAATTGATGGCAGACCAAGTACAATTAGAGGTTTTTTAGGTGACTGTCCAAGAAGAGCTCTAAGTCTTGTACTTATGAAGGAAAATAATACTGGTAGAAGGGTAGGTGTATTGGGCCTAAGGATGTAGAGATTTTGAAGGAATAAATTAGCAGTCAAGTGGGTTAGACAAATATCCCTAGTTCATTGTATTGTAGAGGATTGTTCTTTGAGAAGAAGGGAAACCTCCATATCCATAGACTTGTCATATTGGAGCAGTAGTATGGAAAAGGTGGGCAGACCAAAGATTTGTTCACAACGGAGTTGTGAAAAATTGATCTAAAACCCTAAGTGTTGGAGATTGTAAAGGAAAAAAGAGGTAGATAGAGGGCAAAGTTTTTTGAGCTGAGCTCAGTAACCTAAAGGAGTTGAGTTCTTTGATAGAGGCAGATTGAGGAGTTGCATAATGGGAGGCAAGAGGACCTACCAGATGTGTTAAAGACATGTGGATTGAAAGGGCTATGTGTGGCCACCATCAAAAAGTGGGTCAAGTGTTGTCTTGTTCAAGGTAGATTGGTTGTCAAAGGACCAACACCAAGCCCTAGTTGTATTCCTTGTATCAATGTGATTGTAAAGGGCCATGATCCCTGGTACGAGAGATCTAGCCTATTCTATTATAGTTTGTAATTTAACAAAGAACGATTTGAAAAATTTAAAAATTTTCATCTGCACTAGTTGATTCCCTGATGTGTGTAGATTTTGTTGTGCAAAGTAGATGTGTTGTGGAACTTGAGTGTTTTTGCATCAAATATTCTAATACCAAACCCAGATTCTCATGTGTCATGGAAATTTAACATATTCCTTGTTCACCTAATAACTACATGTAACTCATCTTAGACTACTCATGTCTAATCTCAATTAATCCCACTTAACAAGTTACCAAGACAAGGCTCATCACATCCAAATGTTGTCGTAAAACAACTAAGCAACACAATTTACATCTTGACATGCCATAACACCTTACATGTCTTAAATGACTTGGCATTATGTGGTATGTGTTAGCATCCCCTACATTCCTTGACATGCTTTTACTCTCCCTAACACACCCTAGCACTTCCTGACAAGCCTTGGTAGTTTAACATACCTTGGCATTGCCTAGCATGTAACCTTGTAACTCCCTCCTCAACACACCTAGAACTCATTGACACTCCCTATTACACACTCTTGTTCATTCATTTCCATGCATTTTTATCTAGTGCTTCCTTGTCTTTACCTAACACTCCCTAACACGCATTGGCACACCCTAACACCTGCCACATATTGGCATGTCTCCATAGCACTCTAGCATTCCTTGGCACTACCTAGCATACCTTGTCACTCTATCCTTAGCACACCTAGATCTCACTGAAAATCTAAGTCGCAAACTCTTATTCATTCATTTCCGTGCATTTTTACGTAGTGCTCCCTTGTGTTTCCATAACATTCCTTAACACTCCTTGGCACGTGTTGGTACACCCTAGCACCTAGGACATCTTGGCATGTCTCCCTGGCGTCTAGCATACCTTAACACTACCTATCATACCTTGTCACTCCCTCCTTAGCACACCTGGAACTCACTAACACTTCCAATCACAAAATATTATTTGTTCATTTCCATGCATTTTGACATAGTGCTCCCTTATGTTTCCCTAACACTCCTAGTTAACATTTCCTTGTAGGCATTGGCACATCTTGGCCGCATGTCATCCTAGCACTCTAGAATTCCTTAGCACTACCAAGCATGCCTTGTAACTCCTCCTTATCACACCTGGAACTCACTGAAGCTCCTTGTCACACACTCTTATTCATTCATTTCCATGCATTATTACATAGTGCTCCCTTGTGTTTCTCTAGCACTCCCTAACACTCCTGGGCATACATTGGCACACCCTGGAACTTGGCACATATTGGCATGATTTCCTAGCACTCTACCATGCCTTGGAATTTCCTACCATACCTTGTCACTCCCTCCTTAGCACACCTAGAACTTTCTAGCACTCCCTATCACACACTCTTATTCATTCATTTCCATGTAATTGAAACTAGTCCTCCATTTTGTTTCCCTAGCACTCCCTCGCATGCGCTGGCACCAAACCTGGCACCTAACACATATTGGAATGCCTAACATGCCTTGGAACTTTCTAGAATGTGTTAAAACTTCCTGGGATTCCCTGCACACCGTCGCACTCCCTAGTTGTCATTCCCTCATAGATAACCTTATTTTTTTTGCAACTTGGGAACCCAACCAAGTCATTCAAAAAATAGTGTTGTGTCTAGCACAAAGTCTTCCTTTGTCTAAAACTGCTCTATCCATCCCCTTATCGCAATTTGAGGCTTTCCTCCTGCAATTCTTATTATGAAATTATCCTAACACACTTCATCCATGGGAAACTGGAATTCACTGACACTCCCTAACAAACACTCTTATTCATTTGTTTCCATGAACTTTGAACTAGTTCTCCCTTGTGATGCCCTAACACTCCAAAACACTCCTCGTCATGCATTAACACTAACTGGCATGTGTTAGTGCACTTTTAATTCATTGGTACACCTTGGTACTCCTTAACTGTCATCTCCTCATAACTACCCTTATCTTTTTTAAGACTTGGGAACCCAACCAAGTCCTACCTCGACTACAAAAACTTGACCAAGTTTCATTTATTACAACTAGGCTATGCCTTGTTCATATAACTAATATTAGGCTAATCATGGCTAATATTAATTCATCCCACTTAAAAAGTTACCAAGTCAAGGCTCACGTCCAATCATGGCCATAAAACAACTGAGAAACATAGTTTACAACTTAACATGCCATAACACTTGGAATGCCTAACAATCCCTTAGCACTATGTGGCACATGTTAGCATCCCCCACATTCCTTGACATGCTTTGGAACTCCCTAACACACCATGCCTTGGAATTTCCTAGCATATAACCTTGTCATTACCTCCTTAGAACAATTGGAACTCACTGACACTCCCTATCACAAACTCTATATTCGTTCATTTCCATGCATTTTGAAATAGTTATCCCTTATGTTTTTGTGGCACTCCCTAACACTCCCTGACACACATTGGCACACCCTGGCACTTGGCACATATTGGCTCGTCGCCTTGACACTCTAGAATTCATTAGCACTACCTAACATACATTTTCACTCCCTCCTTAACACACCTATAATTTGCTAACAATCCATGTCACACACTCTTATTCATTCATTTCCATGCATTTGAAACTATTGCTCCCTTGTTTTTCCCTAGAGCTCCATAACACTTCCTGACGTGCATTGACACATTCTAACACTTAGCACATCTTGGCATGTTTCCCTAACCTCTAGCATACCTAAGCACTACCTAGCATACCTTTTTGCTCCCTCCTTAGCACACCTGGAACTCACTGACACTTCCTGTCACAATCTCTTAATTGTTCATTTGCATGCTTTATTTTCACCTAGTGCTCCCTTGTGTTTCCCTATGACTCCCTAACACTTCCTAGCATGTGTTAGCACACCCTGGTGTCTGGCACATCTTGGCCACATGCCATTCTCTCACACTAACGTGACTTAGCACTGCCTAACATACCATGTCACTCCCTCCTTAGCACACCTAGCACTCGTTTGCACGCCATGTCACACACTCTTATTCATTAATTTCCATGCATTTTTACATAGTGCTCCCTTTGGTTTCCCTGGAAATCGCTAACACTCAACACACATTAGCACTTGGCACATCTTGGTATGCTTCCCTATCACTCTAGCATGCCTTGGAAATATCTAGCATATCTTGTCACTCCCTCCTTAGCAAACCTAGAACTCCATAACAAGCTGTATAACTCATTGGCACATATTGGCTCTTGGCACTTAGTGCCACTTGAAAATTATTGGCATGTGTTTGGATGCCCTGGAATTCCTTGGCATGGTTTAAGATAAAATTTATTTGAGATCAATTATTAAAAATTAAGAGAGAATTAATAGAGTATTATTTGGCACTTAAGATACGCTAAAATGTGGCAATTGGCATGTATTGGCCCTAGTGTTGGTATGCCTAGCATGCCCCTCTTGAAAAGGTAATTTCTTGAATTATTAACCCTCATACGTGTTCATTTATTTGCATTTTAATTGGGTGTTCCATTTTGTCACTTGACACTCCTTGACACTGTTCGCATACCCTAACACCTGGCACATCTCATCATTCCTTAACACATGGCATGTCTTCACATGCCTGGCATGCATTAGCACTATCTAGCACATGTTATCACACCCTGGAAATTCTTCAAATGCCATAGCATTCCCTAGCATGCCTTTTCACTCCCCCCTTGACATGCCTGACACTCGCTGACACTTCCCAACACACCCTCTTATTCATTCATTTCCATTCATTTTCCCTTGATGATTTATGTTTGATGGGGTGCATGTCTAAAAAGAGTTCCTTTAAGAGAATAAAAAAATAATCGCACCATTACTGACATAATTAATTACGAGATTCTACTTGAATGACATTGGGAAATTGCATAAGAGATTTTAAGAATGACATTTTTAGGGTTTTTTTATGGTGTGGGAATGGTAAGAAGTGAGTGGTCAATATGGTGTATGAATTATTAGAATACCTTCTCACTCCCCACTTGGCATGACAACTAGCACACATTGCCACTCCCTAGCACACCCTCATATTCATTCACTTACATGCATTTTGGCCTAGTTCTCCCTTGTGTTTTCCTAATACTCCCTAAAACTCCTCAACATGCATTGACCCTCTCTACTTAGCACTTTTCGACATGCCCTGCCACTTCATAGCATGCATAGCACTCCCCGACACACATTGGCACTTGACACATGTTAACACTTGAAAAGTCTTAGCATGTTTGATAATATGCATTGAGATGACTTGGTATGCTTTGACATGGTTTAATATTAAAGTTATTTGAGATCAATTATTCGAAAGTAGATGAGAAGAAATAGAGGAGGATTTGGCATGTAGAATGCACTAACACTTGGCACTTGGCACCTATTTGCACCTACTATTGGTGTGCCTAGCATGCCCCTCACCGAAAAGGTAAATTGATGACTTATTAACCCTCTTATGTGTTCATCTCCTTGTAGTTTAACTTGTTTCTCCATTTTGTTTCCTTGACTGTCCGTGACACACATTGTCACACCCTTGCACATCTTGGCATGCCTTAAAACTTGGAAAATATTAGCATGTTTGACATGCCTTCACACTATATTTCACATATTAGCATTCCCAAGCATGCCTTGGCACTCGTTCCCTCACTACTAGCCTTAATTTGGAACCTTACATTCCATGGAACACCTTGGCACTCCCTAGCTTTCATACCCTCATAGAAAGCCTTACTTTTCTTGCAACTCGGGAACCCAACCAAGTCATTCGAAAAACAATGTTGTGCCCAACCCAAAGTCTCCCTTTCTCTGAAATTACTTTTTCCACACATTATCAAAACCATAGGCTTCCCTCTTTCAAGTCTTATTCTAAGTTTATCCTAAAACACTTCATCCTTGGGACACATGGAATTCTTTGATAGTCCTTGGCACACACTCTTATTCTGAACTTATCCTAAAACACTTCATCCTTAGGACACCTGGAATTCACTGACACTCCTTGGCACACACTATTATTTTTTTATTTTTGCCTTAGGGAATGTGAAAGATACCCTTAATGGAAAAAATGCATAAAATTTTTTAGCCAATTGCCCCAAATGTGAGATGTTTCCACTTGTGTAATTGTGCTTCCAAATATGTGAACTCTTACATAATTGATTTAACTCACGATTTTTCTGGAGTACTCATAATTGTATATGAAAACTAATTATGGCTACTCCAGAAAAATAACGCGTTACATAAATTATTGAAATTATTGAGTGCCACTTTTATCTCCCCACCCTTATTGAAATTCAAATTGAATTTCTTGTCTACTACTCCCTCAGAGATGTTGATATGATTTAACCACAAGAGTTTGCTTCAGCCTTGCCAGAAAATTCAACTATATTGTTTCTATCTGACCATTCTCCATTTTTTATAACATTCACTTACTCACTATTGAGATCACTATTTAACTTTACAAGAGTAACCTGAAGTTGGAGTGGTGTCTAAATGTGGACTTGGACATAAGGCAGTGACTCATTTTTCAATGATCAAACTGAATTTCTACGAAGATATGTCTAGGACAGGGAAATTCACCATAATTCTCGACCCTAATTTTTAGCGTGCTTTTATTTTCCATGAAATTATTTATCATAATAGTTGTAGGTTTTATAAATGGGAGAACCACTCAGACACACCACACATGATTTGAGACTTTTTTTCTTGAGAAAATCTTCTAGATCTCATTCTACATCAGCGCTGTCGCAGTATCTTCCCTCTGGATCTGTAGTACCCTCTCCAAATGTACTGTTTGGTCTCAATCTAGTCTCCTAAATTGAGCTCATTTAATTGTCAACCAGGGTTGGTAAACTGCTGAAGTGAAGTGTACTGTATGTACCTAGGTGTTTGTTTCTTAATGCGTTGTGTGTAGTATTTTATGATGTTTTTGGTCTTTTGTGATGATTTATGATGTTTTTGGTCTTTTGGTGGTTTTATATTCACAAGGAAAATGACTAGAAAGCTAATGGAAAGGAGCTGGTGATTAGAAACAGAGTGAAGCCTAATTGGTTGATGACAAATGACAAATGAAATTGCAAACACTGAAGCAGAATCAAATCTAAACTATGACTAAGCAAAAGCAAAGCTTGATAATGACTTCTAAGGAAATGATTCAAAACATAAACTCAACTTGAGAAATGATCAACTAAACATGCAAATCCTCCTAACTAAACAGTTTAAACAACTAACTTATAATGATGCAACATTTTGTCCTTGATTAGAGATTTGTTGAAGTATGTTTGGAGTAAAACATTGATACCATCATAAGATCTTCTACTCTAAATCTAATTCCTAACTCTATTCTGCAACTCATTTTTATGGCACTACACTTCACTCAAAGTTTATGGATTTTTGAAATAGTCTTTTGAGGAAATGTTGGTTTGTAAGATGACAAGGAAATTGCAGAAATACTTCAGGCCTTAAAGTGATATGGTCTTCTGTTCATATGTTTATGAATCAATTATGGATTTTAGAACAAGAAGAGATTTGTGAATAATGAAGGTTGTTTTGTTAAATTTAACAACTGAAGTAATCTAGTATGCAGTGAATGACAACTGAATATGGAGTGCAAATGCAATGAGTTGAACTACAACCAAACCTAAAATGTCACTAGCCTAAAACAGTGTTAAACTACAAGTCATTATCAAACTTAAAGCAAAACAATTGAACATGAGTTAAGTGCAATTAAACTCCGGAGTATCCTATCTAAGTTATGATGCATTATTCTATGGAATTATATAGTCTATTTGTCCATCATGATTGGTATTTTGGAAGAGTTCCTTCTTTTGGAAGAGTTTTTAGAACAATCCTGACTGTGTAATTGAGTGCAAATGCAAACATAAAGACTGAAAGCAATGAACAACTAAGATATCATAGCCATCTCCTACCCATCATCATGATATTTTTGACAAGCGTTTAAGAGAAAGAACAACTATGGTACTTAGTGAAAACACACAACTAAAACGTTCAAGATCACAATCATGGTTAAGACAGTATAAATATTTCTTGGAAGAGTTTCTTCTTGTGGAAGAGTGCTTATCATAAGTATAACTGTGATGGCGAATAAAAGAGACTACAATTAAACCCTACAATACTATAGCCATTTCCCATTCATCATTATAATATTTTGGAAGAGATTCTTCTTTTGGAAGAATTTTTAGAATGAGTATAACCACAGTAGCTAATGAAAACAACTACTAATTCAAATTCAAAAACGTAAAGGCAGCTAGAATACTTATCTAAATTACGCAAATAAATCTGTGCAAGAGGCAGGGGCCCTCTACCACCTGATGGAATCTAACTCCAAATCAAATCAGCGCTTTCAAAACAACACTGTCTGCTTCATTAAAAGTGAAATAACTTGAACAGAGCACTCTGCGTCTTCAGAAATGTAGCACAGAATCTAAGCAAAATCTAGAACAAAATCTAGCCTAGCTCTCAGTTTCCCAAGTGTTTATATAACAAATGTAAATAACAAGACTTGCAACAATTTCAGGAACACTGTCTTTCCTTATCGGAATCACATTAGGACTCTTGAAGTGGCTGCGTAAAAGGGAAAAAGACATCTGGACTGAGACAGTCCTAATAGAAGTCTGCCTTCCTAAATGTGTTCCCACGTTCCAAAACCATACCCATAATTCGTTTCTTCCTTCATGGTGAGCAACGAACCATGTAGACATGACGTGGAATATGCCCATATGCGGTTTTTCTTGAGAGGCCACCTGGAACATACTCAAACGTGAAGACAGCTGCAGAATCGCCGGTTAGCTACGGAATGTCTGCATTCTGCAGCTAGTTCCGGTCAAAATGCATTACAATGGCAAAAATCACAAAACTTAGCAAGTCAGTCATGTAAATCATTCTAAAAGTAATTTTAACTAAATTCATTGATCAATTGGGTCTAGGATAGCAATGGACAAAGGAAAATGAGGTAAAGTGGAATGAAAGAAAGCACAATTTTGAGGCTCAACATACCCCCACTGCTGTCTCTTTTCATGTCCTCATGCAAATTATCCTATGAACTCAGAGGCTTCTGCAAGAACATCTAATCCTCTCCTTCTCCTTTGTCTGGAAGCTAAAGATCTTCTGGGTTTTCTGATAACAAGTTTGAACCTTAGGTTGGTAAGTGCCCTGATTAGCTTTTTGTTCCTCTTCTTCAATTTGTCATTGGTCTTTTCCACTTTGTCTATATGTAGGGATAAGGTTGAGTTCATATCAGTTTTGATCTTGACTTGATCCTTGAGAATTTCATTCTCATTTTTTATGTGTCTATTAAGTATTTCCAACTCATATCTATCCCTTCTTAATACATCTATTTCAGACAGTGGAGGACTAGGGGTTCTCTCCTTACTTTCTGAAGCTCTCTTTTCCAAAGTTTCCACATAGTCATAAATTTCTTGTTGAGCAGGGTCAATTTCAGGGGTTCCTTCATTAAAATCCTCTTCAACATCCTCTTCAATGGATGTTTCCTCATCTTCTATATTAATCACCCCTGTTTGTTTGATTAGTGTTTTCTTCAGTTTCCCTTTTAGTCTGTGGCTTCTTCTAGGCTGAGAAGATCCCTCTCCTTTCTCCATGGCAGATTTCCTGATTACCTTTTCTTCCTTAAGCTGTCTCTTGATTTGAGTCAACTTCTCTGAAATGATTTCCTCACTACTTTCTTGGACTGTTTTATCAGTTTCAACTTTTGAAGCCCTCCATTTCCTGCTTCTCTTTGTAGGCTGTGGTTCAGGTGAGGGCTCTTTTGGCTCTTCAAAATGATTTCTTGTCAAGAAATTGTCCCATGTATCATTTGTTTTGGTTAAATGATGTTCAATAAAAATTTTAACCAAACCATGATGATATAAAGTTGTCTCTAAAAATTGAACCCTTCTTTGAACACAGGAAGCCATCTTTTTCAAGCTTTGAAGCAAGAAATAGGGTAGGTTTAAGTATTCCCCCAAAAAATGCATTATCAGTCTAATGTGGTAGACATAAAATGTGCCATATCTACCCTCACATGTAATAAAATTTTGCAAAAGAAGTAGTATGTTTCTCCATTTATTTTTCAATGCAGAACTTGAAATTCCTTTCTTAAATACAGTGACATCCATACCTGGTGATTTTAGAATTTGATTCCAGGATTCATTGTGGAATTTTCTATTTTTGAACCATCTCTCTCCATTTCTAAGCAACCATGTAGCTTCTGCAATGAAAACTTCAGTGACAGTGAACTTGACATCTCCCACTTCAACTTCAGTTCCTTGAAATGATCTTGTAAATGTTTTAGTGACTTCTTTGTGGAAGCCATTAAATTTCTCCAAAAATTGAAGCCATCCTATCTGTTGCAACATTTCTTTGCATTGAGGGTAGCCTTCTAAGTATTTTGAACCCACTGGTTCAGTTCTTACTATAAAACCCATAATTGTTTCTTCAATGTTCATATTAACACTCTTCTACCCACAGAAACAATAACTTTCACCTTCGAATTAAAATGGCTTCAAGTTCTTAATGAAAATGGCTTCAAACTTCGGAATGATATACCTCTGATTGATAATGGAAAATAGCTTCAAATTCCCATACTGCTATATCTCTGTCTCTTGGTAACAAATGACTTCAAATTCTTCACTGCTATACCTCTGCGTTTATAGTGATAATGCTCAATCTCTGCCCACGGTGATACTTTGTCTGCCCACGGTAACAAATGGCTTCAAATTCTCACACTGCTATACCTCTGCGTTTCCAGTGATAATGCTCAATCTCTGCCCATGGTGATTCAAACTGATATACCCTTTTTGCTCTGCTCACAATGATAAGAATATCTCTGTTTGTGGAATGAAATGCCAGCTATAGAATGGAGTGATGGAAGTAGTCACAGAATGGGGTAATGGAGTGAGGTGGAGGAGACGAATTAATGATTGAAAAGACGACGGATATTTTTACAACGGCAAAGAGAATCATCATTGAATGATTTCGTTAAGAGACGTGAAGAATTCAAACACCTCGGCCATTTTAACCGCTTAAATGATGTCAGGCATTGAATTTGAAATGAGAGATTTTAATCCAAAGTTTGTGGAGGGTTTATTGGTCATGATCAATAAAAGTAATTAAAACAACCTTTTCGAACAATTCATAACTAAAACTATGCTAAAATTTATGAAATACCATTATAATCTAAACTTGTTACCTCTGCTTTTCATTTGATTTTTGTAGTCTTTGTCTTCTTTGTTCACCTTTGGAAGAGTCTTCATAATCCTTCTTGATGCTTTTTATTCATGGATACACTGGATCATTTTGTTGCAATTCTAATGTCTGCTGACTAATGCCTTTAGGATTTGTAGCTGTGGAATGTCTTGTTAGCTGCGGAAAGGCTGAACAGCTGCAGAATGTCTGTTAAGATGCAGAATGTACCTGTAGAGCAGTTTAATCATGGAATGGAGTGGTTTGGAAATATAGGTGAAATGTTATATGGTATGAATGGATATGGATGATGAGACATGATATGTATGAAGTGGATGATGAAATGGAATGGATTCATTTTATGAAATGGAGTGAAAGAACATAAGAACTGCCACACAATCCATGACATGGTTTATTCATTTACAGCAAGACATCAAACTTTAAATCTTGACATGAAAATGAGATGGATGGAATATGGAATGAGATGAATGAAATATGGAATGAAGTAGAGTATGAATGAATGAATAAAATGGAATATGGATGGATAAGTGAATGAAGTGAAATGAAATGAGATGGATCATAAGCACTATGGATCTGAACTTATGATTTTGTAACAGCTGCTTGTAAAAACAAAATGGGAAAAGTTAGAGTGTCAGAGAGACTCTGATTTTCACCCTATCTTTTCTATATAAACATGCCTTGTAAAAACAAAATGGGAAAAGTTAGAGTGTCAGAGAGACTCTGATTTTCACCCTATCTTTTCTGTATAAACATGCCAATCAATGATTGGTTTTCATGTTTATACCTTTATTTATTTATTTATTTATTTTTCAAAGAAATACTTCATAAAATTTAATCAAGTTGATGAAGAAGAAGAAATCTTCTTCATTAACTTCACATCACTGCATTCTTGGAACTTCTTGACAAATTCTTCTCTTGAGAGTGGTTTGTGATACAGCTTCAATCTATGACCATTCACAAGAAAAGTGACCTCTTCTTCATCTATAGTTCTGATTTTTACTGCCCCATTATCAAAAATTTCAACAATTTCATATGGCCCAAGCCAATGTGTCTGAAATTTACCTTGAAAATCCTTGAATTTTTAATCAAACAAGAGAGCCCAGTCACCTTCTTTGAATTTCTTCTCTTTGATGTACTTGTCATGCCATCTAGTCCTTTGCTGTTGGACTAGACTTGTTTTCTGAACTGCATCTTATCTGATCTCATCCAATTCATTAATTTGCTCCAATCTATGCTTCTGTGCCTCCGTCAAATCAAGTCCTAGCTGAACTGCCATTTTGAAAGTTTGAATCTGGAACTCTATGGGAAACAAAACTTGCTTTCCATAAACAAGTTCATAAGGAGTATGGCCTGCTGTGTTTCTCCATGTAGTTCTATAGGCCCACAAGGCTTCAAGAAGCCTATCTACCCAATCTCTTCTATGTAAATGAACAGTCTTTGTTAGGATTCCTTCAATGACCTTATTAGTAGATTCCACTTGACCATTTGCTTGTGGATGATAAGGAGTAGATTTTCTATGTCTGATTTTGTACTTCTCCATCATTTGCTCCACTAGCCTTAATGTAAATTGAGCTCCTTGATCTGTAACAATTTCCCTTGGGACACCAAAACGAGTAAAAATATCCTCAAAAAGAAAAGTAACTACAGATGTTTCATTAGCAAAAAGTAATGGCTTGGCCTCTACCCATTTGGTAACATAATCAGTGCAAACTAATATATATCTCTTTTGTCTTGATGGAGGACTAATAGGTCCTACAAAATCCAAAGCCCATTTTTCAAAAGGTTCAATATGTACCTGAGGTTGTAATGGCATCTCACCTGAAGGAGAAGGTTTCCCTACCCTTTGGCAACCGTCACACCTTTTGACATACTCTTTAGCATCTTTAAACAAGGATGGCCAATAATATCCTAAATTAAGGATCTTATAAGCTGTCCTCTTATCTGCAAAGTGTCCGCCACAAGGTTCATCATGACATGCCTTGAGAATCTCAGGCATCTCATCTTCACGAACACACCTTCTAATGATAAAATCTGGACCTGTCTTGTACAACTCATTAGCAACCCATGAATATTTTTCACTATCACAAACGATTTTTCTTTTATCCCTTGCATTCATAATTGAAGGAAATTTTCCTGAAACTAAATAATTAGCAATATCATCAAACCATGGAGTTTGAGTAGAGATTGTAAAAAGATATTCATCAGGAAATTGATCTTCAACCGGAGTGTCATCTTTGATATTTTGGAGTCTAGATAGGAAATCAGCTACTGTGTTTTGTTTTCCAGGCCTATCTAGAATAGTAATGTTGAATTCTTGTAAGAGTAACAACCATCTTATAACTCTGCCATTAGTAATTGATTTGTTCATTAGGTATCTAATTTCAGAATGATCAGTGTGAATAAAAGTTTCATAGCCTGTTATATAGTGTCTAAATTTGTTTATGGAATGAACAACAGCTAAAAACTCTTTTTCAGTTACAGTATAGTTTAACTCTGCAGGAGTCAAATTTTTACTGATATAATAGATGGCATAGGGAATTAAATCTTTTTGTCCCAATACTACTCCTAGAGCTGTATCGGAAGCATCTATCGAGATATGAAAAGGTAACTTCCAGTTAGATCCCTTTAATATAGGTGCTTCAGAGATTTTGGTTTTTAGGGTTTCAAAAGCTAACTAGCAATCAGAAGTCCACTCGAATTCACAATCTTTGGTGAGTAATTTAAAGAATAGAGATGCTATCTTGGTAAAGTTTTCTATGAATCTCCGATAATACCCTGTAAATCCTAGAAAACTTCTAACATCTCTTTGACAACTTGGAATGGATAGGTTAGAAATGACTTCAACTTTTGCCTCATCAACTCTAATCCCATCCCTTGAAATGTGGTGCCCTAAAGCAATACCTTCAGTAAACATCATAAAACATTTTTCATGACTAAGTGAAAGGTTTGCTTCTTGACATATTTTTAAGACTTTTTCCAGGTTTTCTAAAGCCTCTTCAAATGTATTCCCATAAACTATGAAATCATCCATGTACACCTCTACACAGTCATGTATTAGATTCGAAAAAATTCCTAATACTGCCATTTGGAATGTTGCAGGTGCATTGCATAATCCAAATGGTAATACTCGGTAAGCATAGGTACCCCAGGGACAGGTGAATGTGGTTTTGTCTTGGTCTTCAAGTGCTACTTGGATTTGATTGTAACCACTAAACCCATCTAGGAATGAAAAGTACTTTTTGCCAGCTAATGTATCTAATACTTGATCTATGAAAGGTAAGGGAAAATGGTCTTAAGAGTAGCTTTATTCAGTTCTCGGTAGTCAACACACACCCTCCATTTTCCATTTTTCTTTGGCACAATTACCAAAGGAGAAACCCACTGACTATCTAAAATAGGATAGATGAAATTAACATTTAACAATTTTTGCAATTCCTCTTTAACAATTTCCCTAAGATTTGGATTCATCCGTCTTTGAGGTTGTCTGATTGGTTTGCAATTTGCCTCTATATAGATGTGATGAGTACAAGTCTGGGGGCTTATCCCTTTCATGTCAGTGTATTCCCATGCATATGCAGAAGAATGTCTCTGTAATACTTTGACTAACTCTTCTTGTTGAGATTTTTCTAGGTTTTTATTTATGTTCAAAGTTTTGCCTGGAAAAATTTCACTTGTAGAGCTGCCAAATTTGTCCATAGAATGAAGAGACACCTGCCTAGATGACAAAAATTCAATATTGGATCCCTCCTGAAATGATTCATGTTTGTGTTCTGGAGAGGATTCAAAGTTTTCTAGAGTATTCAGAATTTGATTATCTTCACTAATTTCTGAAATTGTGAAGAGTGGTTGTAAATATTCTTCATCCTCTATCCATTGAGTGTCATCTAGATCCGTAATTGTCCTAGCTGGAGGATAATAAAGTGAATTTCTTAGTTGAACTACCATCAGAAATATACATATCACCGGACCTACAACTAATAAAAGCATCAGCCGTAGCCAACCAAGGTCTTCCTAATATAACAGGATGGCCTCCTAGATTATTCTTAGGAGTTAGGATCATGAAATCCACAGGGTACTCCCAAGAATCTAGGGACACTGGAATGTCTTCTATTACCCCATCTGGTTTGATCACAGATCTATCCGCTAATTGTAATAGTGTGGGTGTAAAGAGAAGATTAGGAAGTTTCAGTTTGTCCATGATTTGTCTACTCATGATATTTATTGCTGCTCCTAAGTCAATAAGTGTGTTTTGAATTTCAATTCCATTGATGTGAATTTTGACAACTGGATTTCCTGGGTCAAGATACTTTGGAATAGCAATCTTGCCCATCATAATGTCTGCTATTTGTCCTACCAGTTGAATTTTCTTGGTTTCTCTTATTCTTTTTCTTGTTGTCTTCATACTCAACTCCTTTATTGTTTTGGCCAAAATTGGGATTTCTTTGATGGCTTGCAATAATGGAATTTTAATGCAAACATTTCTCAATTCATCTAAGAAATCATAATTAGGCACCATGATTTGTTTTTCTACACCTCTATCAATTTGTAATCTTTCCGGAAAGGGAGGTATAGAAGTAGATGTGGATGGTTGCTCTAATACATGAGTTGGATTTATTGGATCTTTTTTTTTTAGTTTTTCAGTGTTTGAGTCTTGAAAGGATGTGTCTTCCTCAAGACTTTTATTCACCCGTAGGGAATCTTCCTCAGAATTATCTTGTTCTTGTATGATCACAGAAGGTTTCCTCTTTTCAAGTATTCTTCCAGACCTCAGTTGAACATCACTAAGGTCTAAAGGAGTGATTAAATAAGTTGGAAATTGTTGGCCTTCTATCATGTATGTATTCCGAGGGTTCTTATTATTGGGGTTTGGTATGGGTTGAGCAGGAAATTGATTTGATTTTTGAGGGAATGGTAATGAAAGTGGTTGATTTTGATGTGGTTGATTTTGATGATGTTGTTGAGAATTTTGTTGAAAATTTTGTTGAAGATTTTGAGGAAAATTTTGTTGAGGATTTTGAGGATAAAAATGTGGATATGGTGGATAGGATGGTGGATACCGATAGTATGGAGAGTATCTTCCATAGGGACTTTGTGTACCTTGTGCCCAAGATTGAGATTGATTTTGAAATTGGGGCCAAGGTTGCTGCCAAGAATTCCAAGGTGGAGGTTGATTATACATTTGATCATGGAATCCTTGTGTTTGAGGTCTCTGCCAAGGCCTTCTAGATACAAAATTGAGAGACTCTGTGGAATCTGTAGGAGTTTCCTCCTGAAAGATAGCCTTGAGACCAGGAAGAGAAGGACAATTCTTGGTCTCATGTTTCTCAGAACAAATAACACAGGTTTCTACAACTTTTACATCCAAAGGACACTCTCTCAAGGCATGTTTCTTCCTACATTTGGGACAAAAGACTGCCAAGGCATCAGATTCAGCCTTTTGCTTGTTTTGTATCTTGAGGGTGTCTATTTGTTCACTAAGACTCCCTAAGATGTCAGATTTAAAATCATCAAGCATGTGTCCGATTTCTGATCTACTTACTGTCCCAGAAGCAGATTTACTTGCTCTTGCAAGAGCAGGATCTCTTGGACCTTTGACAGTTTTGGATTTCCCTCTGGAAAGGTTGATACATAACTCAGATATTTCAGGTAATGTGAGTTGTGATATATCCCTTTTTCCCATCATGTTAAGGATATCCAACCATTCATCCCTAATTGTTTTCAACAAAAGAGCTTTTAAGGTGTCTTGATCTAGGTTTTCCATTTTTTCCCTTTTTATGTTGTAATTGAATCTCTCCAACAAATCTTCCAAATTTTCATCTTATTTTTGTAACATATTGAACACTTCTTCCTTATGATTAACCGGCATACAATAATCCAAATATCTCTCTAGAAATGCTTGTTTCATGTCTTCCCATGTTCTAATAGAACTGCTGATCAGACTCATAAACCACTTCAATGCTACTCCCTTCAAAGTTGAAGGAAATAATTTCAGTTTTTGAGCATCTTGTAAGTAGTCATAAGTTCTACACAGCACTTCAAATTCAAATAAGAAGGTTTCAGGATCTTCAGTTTTAAGTCCATAGAAGTTTGGAAGGACAGAGGGTGAAATATTTTTCATGGTTGTATTGGTTTCTTCATCAATTATAAGGAACCCAAAAGAGCTTCCTATTCTACCTCTTCCTCCATCTGCACCTCTACCTCCTTCTCCTCTACCTCTACCTCTACCTCCAAATAGTGTGTGTTCTCCATTAAAAACTCCTCCTCCTCCTTCTTCTGCCATGGTTGAATCTCTTGTGGAAGTGGAAAGGTTTGTGTCACTAAAAAGAGTTTTTAGATCTTCTTCTATGGCAGGTTCAGTGGATGAAGTGGAAGGTTTTTCTAATGGGATATCTGATTTTAGATCTTCTAGAAGTCTAGGATCAAGAGAGGATGGAATATGGGTATGAGTTGAAGGTGTACTAGCTCTGGATCTAGATGAAACAAGTGGTGTTCTAGAAATCAAACTTCTGCCTCTGCTGGTTATAAATATTCCCCTTGAATCTCTCTCCCTACGCATATAATTGTTTTTGGATGCTAAGAATCAAAGGTTACCTAGTTTTCACTTCCCCGGCAACGGCGCCAAAATGTTTGGTCTCAATCTAGTCTCCTAAATTGAGCTCATTTAATTGTCAACCAGGGTTGGTAAATTGTTGAAGTGAAGTGTACTGTATGTACCTAGGTGTTTGTTTCTTAATGCATTGTGTGTAGTATTTTATGATGTTTTTGGTCTTTTGTGATGATTTCTGATGTTTCTGATCTTTTGGTGGTTTTATGTTCACAAGGAAAATGACTAGAAAGCTAATGGAATGAAGCTAATGATTAGAAACAGAGTGAAACCTAATTGGTTGATGACAAATGACAAATGCAATTACAAACACTGAAGCAGAATCAAATCTAAACTATGACTAAGCAAAAACAGAGCTTGATAATGACTTCTAAGGAAATGATTAAAAACATAAACTCAACTTGAGAAATGATCAACTAAACATGCAAATCCTCCTAACTAAACAGTTTAAACAACTAACTTATAATGATGCAACATTTTGTCCTTAATTAGAGATTTGTTGAAGTATGTTTGGAGTAAAACATTGATACCATTATAAGATCTTCTACTCTAAATCTAATTCCTAACTCTATTCTGCAACTCAGTTTTATAGCACTACACTTCACTCAAAGGTTATAGATTTTTGAAATAGTCTATTGAGGAAAATGGTTGTTTGTAAGATGATAAGGAAGTTGCAAAAGTACGTCAGGCCTTAAAATGATATGGTCTTCTTTTCATATGGTTATTAATCAATTATGGATTTTAGAACAAGAAGAGATTTGTGAATAATGAAGGCTGTTTTGTTAAATTTAACAATTGAAGTAATCTAGTATGCAGTGAATGACAACTGAATATGGAGTGCAAATGCAATGAGTTGAACTACAACCAAACCTAAAATGTCACTAGCCTAAAACAGTGTTAAACTACAAGTCATTATCAAACTTAAAGCAAAACAACTGAACATGAGTTAAGTGCAATTAAACTCCAGAGTATCCTATCTAAGCTATCATGCATTATTCTATGAAATTATACAGTCTGTTTGTCCATCATGATTGGTATTTTGGAAGAGTTCCTTATTTTGGAAGAGTTTTTAGAACAATCCTGACTGTGTAATTGAGTGCAAATGCAAACATAAAGACTGAAAGCAATGAGAAACTAAGATATCATAGCCATCTCCTACCCATCATTATGATATTTTTGACAAGCGTTTAAGAGCAAGAACACCTATGGTACTTAGTGAAAACACACAACTAAAACGTTCAAGATCAAAATCATGCTTAAGACAGTATAAAGATTTCTTGGAAGAGTTTCTTCTTGTGGAAGAGTGCTTATCATAAGTATAACTGTGATGGTGAATAAAAGAGACTACAATTAAACCCTACAATACTATAGCCATTTCCCATTCATCATTATAATATTTTGGAAGAGCTTCTTCTTTTGGAAGAGTTAGAATGAGTATAACCACAGTAGCTAATGAAAACAACTACTAATTCAAATTCAAAAACGTAAAGGCAACTAGAATACTTATCTAAATTACGCAAATAAATCCGTGCAAGAGGCAGGGGCCCTCTACCACCTGACGGAATCTAACTCCAAATCAAATCAACGCTTTCAAAACAACACTGTTTGCTTCATTAAAAGTGAAATAACTTGAACAGAGCACTCTGCGTCTTCAGAAATGTAGCACAGAATCTAAGCAAAAATCTAGAACAAAATCTAGCCTAGCTCTCGGTTTCCCAAGTGTTTATATAACAAATGTAAATAACAAGAGTTGCAACAATTTCAGGAACACTGTCTTTCCTTATTGGAATCACATTAGGACTCTTGAAGTGGCTGCGTAAAAGGGAAAAAGACATCTGGACTGAGACAGTCCTAATAGAAGTCTGCCTTCCTAAATGTGTTCCCACGTTCCAAAACCATACCCAGAATTCGTTTCTTCCTTCATGGTGAGCAACGAACCATGTAGGCATGACGTGGAATATGCCCATATGCGGTTTTTCTTGAGAGGCCACCTGGAACATACTCAAACGTGAAGACAACTGCAGAATCACCGGTTAGCTATGGAATGTCTGCATTCTGCAGCTAGTTCGGGTCAAAATGCATTACAATAGAAAAAATCACAAAACTTAGCAAGTCAGTCATGTAAATCATTCTAAAAGTAATTTTAACTAAATTCATTGATCAATTGGATCTAGGATAGCAATGTACAAAGGAAAATGAGGTAAAGTAAGATGAAAGAAAGCACAATTTTGAGGCTCAACATACCCCCACTGCTGTCTCTTTTCATGTCCTCATGCAAATTATCCTAAGAAATCAGAGGCTTCTGCAAGAACATCTAATCCTCTCCTTCTCCTTTGTCTGGAAGCTAAAGATCTTCTGGGTTTTCTGATAACAAGTTTGAACCTTAGGTTGGTAAGTGCCCTGATTAGCTTTTTGTTCCTCTTCTTCAATTTGTCATTGGTCTTTTCCACTTTGTCTATATGTAGGGATAAGGTTGAGTTCATATCAGTTTTGAGCTTGACTTGATCCTTGAGAATTTCATTCTCATTTTTTATGTGTCTATTAAGTATTTCCAACTCATATCTATCCCTTCTTAATACATCTATTTCAGACAGTGGAGGACTAGGGGTTCTCTCCTTATTTTCTGAAGCTCTCTTTTCCAAAGTTTCCACATAGTCATAAATTTCTTATTGAGCAGGGTCAATTTCAGGGGTTCCTTCATTAAAATCCTCTTCAACATCCTCTTCAATGGATGTTTCCTCATCTTCTATATTAATCACCCCTATTTGTTTGATTAGTGTTTTCTTCAGTTTCCCCTTTAGTCTGTGGCTTCTTCTAGGCTGAGAAGATCCCTCTCCTTTCTCCATGGCAGATTTCCTGATTACCTTTTCTTCCTTAAGCTGTCTCTTGATTTGATTCAACTTCTCGGAAATGATTTCCTCACTACTTTCTTGGACTGTTTTATCAGTTTCAACTTTTGAAGCCCTCCATTTCCTGCTTCTCTTTGTAGGCTGTGGTTCAGGTGAGGGCTCTTTTGGCTCTTCAAAATGATTTCTTGTCAAGAAATTGTCCGATGTATAATTTTTTTGGTTAAATGATGTTCAATCAAAATTTTAACCAAACCATGATGATATAAAGATGTCTCTAAAAATTGAACCCTTCTTTGAACATAGGAAGCCATCTTTTTCAAGCTTTGAAGCAAGAAATAGGGTAGGTTTAAGTCTTCCCCTAGAAAATGCATTATCAGACTAATGTGGTAGACATAAAATGTGCCATATCTACCCTCACATGTAATAAATTTTTGCAGAAGAAGTAGTATGTTTCTCCATTTATTTTTCAATGCAGAACTTGGAATTCCTTTCTTAAATACAGTGACATCCATACCTGGTGATTTTAGAATTTGCTTCCAGGATTCATTGTGGAATTCTCTGTTTTTGAACCATCTCTCTCCATTTCTAAGCAACCCTGTAGCTTCTGCAATGAAAACTTCAGTGACAGTGAACTTGACATCTCCCACTTCAACCTCAGTTCCTTGAAATGATCTTGCAAATGTTTTAGTGACTTCTTTGTGGAAGCCATTAAATTTCTCCAAAAATTTAAGCCATCCTATATGTTGCAACATTTCTTTGCATTGAGGGTAGCCTTCTAAGTATTTTGAACCCACTGGTTCAGTTCTTACTATAAAACCCATAATTGTTTCTTCAATGTTCAGATTAACACTCTTCTACCCACAGAAACAATAACTTTCACCTTCGAATTAAAATGGCTTCAAGCTCTTAATGAAAATGGCTTCAAACTTCAAAATGATATACCTCTGATTGATAATGGAACTTTGGACTGATATGCCTCTGTTTGACAGTGACAAATGGCTTCAGATTTCCCACACTATTATACCTCTGTCTCTCGGTGGCAAATAGCTTCAAATTCCCATACTGCTATATCTCTGTCTCTTGGTAACAAATGACTTCAAATTCTTCACTGCTATACCTCTGCGTTTACAGTGATAATGCTCAATCTCTACCCACGGTGATACTTTGTCTGCCCACGGTAACAAATGGCTTCAAATTCTCACGCTGCTATACCTCTGCGTTTCCAGTGATAATGCTCAATCTCTGCCCACGGTGATTCAAACTGATATACCCTTTTTTCTCTGCTCACAATGATAACAATATCTCTGTTTGCAGAATGAAATGCCAGCTACAGAATGGAGTGATGGAAGTAGTCACGGAATGGGGTAATGGAGTGAGGTGGAGGAGACGAATTAATGATTGAAAAGACGGCGGAGATTTTTACAACGACAAAGATAATCATCATTGAATGATTTGGTTAAGAGACGTGAAGAATTCAAACACCTCGGCCATTTTAGCCACTTAAATGATGTCGGGCATGGAATTTGAAATGAGAGATTTTAATCCAAAGTTTGTGGAGGGTTTATTGGTCATGATCAATAAAATTAATTAAAACAACCTTTTCGAACAATTCATAACTAAAACTATGCTAAACTTTATGAAATGCCATTATAATCTAAACTTGTTACCTCTACTTTTCATTTGATTTTTCTAGTCTTTGTCTTCTTTGTTCACCTTTGGAAGAGTCTTCATAATCCTTCTTGATGCTTTTTATTCATGGATACACTGGATCATTTTGTTGCAATTATAATTTCTGCTGACTAATGCCTTCAGGATTTGTAGCTGCGGAATGTCTGGCTAGCTGCGGAAAGGCTGAATAGCTGCAGAATGTCTGTTAAGCTGCAGAATGTACCTGTAGAGCATTTTAATCATGGAATGGAGTGGTTTGGGAATATAGGTGAAATGTTATATGGTATGAATGGAGATGGATGATGAGACATGATATGTATGAAGTGGATGATGAAATGGAATGGATTCAGTTTATGAAATGGAGTGAAAGAACATAAGAACTTCCCTGCAATCCATGACATGTTTTATTCATTTACAGCAAGACATCAAACTTTAAATCTTGACATGAAAATGAGATGGATGGAATATGGAATGAGATGAATGAAATATGGAATGAAGTAGAGTATGAATGAATGAATAAAATGGAATATGGATGGATAAGTGAATGAAGTGAAATGAAATGAGATGGATCATAAGCACTATGGCTCTGAACTTATGATTTTGTAACAGCTGCTTGCAAAAACAAAATGGGAAAAGTTAGAGTGTCAGAGAGACTCTGATTTTCACCCTATCTTTTCTGTATAAACATGCCAATCTATGATTGGTTTTCATGTTTATACCTTTTTTATTTTTATTATTTTTATTTTTTTATTTTTTATTTTTTATTTTTTATTTTTTTTTCAAAGAGAAATACTTCAGAAAATTTAATCAAGTTGATGAAGAAGAATAATTCTTCTTCATTAACTTCACATCACTGCTTTCTTGGAACTTCTTGACAAATTCTTCTCTTGAGAGTGGTTTGTGATACAACTTCAATCTATGACCATTCACAAGAAAAGTGACCTCTTCTTCATCTATAGTTCTGATTTTTACTGCCCCATTATCAAAAATTTCAATAATTTCATATGGCCCAAGCCAATGTGTCTGAAATTTACCTTGAAAATCCTTGAATTTTGAATCAAACAAGAGAGCCCAGTCACCTTCTTTGAATTTCTTCTCTTTGATGTATTTGTCATGCCATCTAGCCCTTTGCTGTTGGACTAGACTTGTTTTCTGAACTGCATCTTGTCTGATCTCATCCAATTCATTAATTTGCTCCAGTCTATGCTTTTGTGCCTCCGTTAAATCAAGTCCTAGCTGAACTGCCATTTTAAAAGTTTGAATCTGGAACTCTATGGGAAACTAAACTTGCTTTCCATAAACAAGCTCATAAGGAGTATGGCCTGTTGTGTTTCTCCATGTAGTTCTATAGGCCCACAAGGCTTCAGGAAGCCTATCTACCCAATCTCTTCTATGTAAATGAACAGTCTTTGTTAGGATTCCTTCAATGATCTTATTAGTAGATTCCACTCGACCATTTGCTTGTGGATGATAAGGAGTAGATTTTCTATGTCTGATTTTGTACTTCTCCATCATTTGCTCCACTAGCCTTGATGTAAATTGAGCTCCTTGATCTGTAACAATTTCCCTTGGGACACCAAAACGAGTAAAAATATCCTCAAAAAGAAAAGTAACTACAGATGCTTCATTAGAAACAAGTAATGGCTTAGCTTCTACCCACTTAGTAACATAATCAGTGCAAACTAATATATATTTCTTTTGTCTTGATGGAGGACTAATAGGTCCTACAAAATCCAAAGCCCATTTTTCAAAAGGTTCAATATGTACCTGAGGTTGTAATGGCATCTCACCTGAAGGAGAAGGTTTCCCTACCCTTTGGCAACCGTCACACCTTTTGACATACTCTTTAGCATCTTTAAACAAGGATGGCCAATAATATCCTAAATTAAGGATCTTATAGGTTGTCCTCTTATCTGCAAAGTGTCCGCCACAAGGTTCATCATGACATGCCTTGAGAATCTCAGGCATCTCATCTTCACGAACACACCTTCTAATGATCAAATCTGGACCTGTCTTGTACACTCATTAGCAACCCATGAATATTTTGCACTATCACAAATGATTTTTCTTTTATCCCTTGCATTCATAATTGAAGGAAATTTTCCTAAAACTAAATAATTAGCAATATCAGAAAACCATGGAGTTTGAGTAGAGATTGCAAAAAGATATTTATCAGGAAATCGATCTTCAACGGGAGTGTCATCTTTTATATTTTGGAGTCTAGATAGGAAATCAGCTACTGTGTTTTGTTTTCCAGGCCTATTTAGAATAGTAATGTTGAATTATTGTAAGAGTAACAACCATCTTATAACTCTGCCATTAGTAATTGATTTGTTCATTAGGTATCTAATTGCAGAATGATCAGTGTGAATAAAAGTTTCATAGCATGTTATATAGTGTCTAAATTTGTTTATGCCATGAACAACAGCTAAAAACTCTTTTTCAGTTACAGTATAGTTTAACTCTGCGGGAGTCAAATTTTTACTGATATAATAGATGGCATAGGGAATTAAATCTTTTTGTCCCGATACTGCTCCTAGAGTTGTATCATAAGCATCTGTCGAGATATGAAAAGGTAACTTCCAGTTAGGTCCCCTTAATATAGGTGCTTCAGAGATTTTGGTTTTCAGGGTTTCAAAAGCTAACTGGCAATCACAAGTCCACTTGAATTCACAATCTTTTGTGAGTAATTTGAAGAGTGGAGATGCTATCTTGGTAAAGTTTTCTATGAATCTCCGATAATACCCTGTAAATCCTAGAAAACTTCTAACATCTCTTTGACAACTTGGAATGGATAGGTTAGAAATGACTTCAACTTTTGCCTCATCAACTCTAATCCCATCCCCTGAAATGTGGTGCCCTAAAGCAATACCTTCAGTAAACATCATAAAACATTTTTCATGACTAAGTGAAAGATTTGCTTCTTGACATCTTTTTAAGACTTTTTCCAGGTTTTCTAAAGCCTCTTCAAATGTATTCCCATAAACTGTGAAATCATCCATGTACACCTCTACACAGTCATGTATTAGATTCGAAAAAATTCCTAATACTGCCCTTTGGAATGTTGCAGGTGCATTGCATAATCCAAATGGTAATACTCGGTAGGCATAGGTACCCCAAGGACAGGTGAATGTGGTTTTGTCTTGGTCTTCAAGTGCTACTTGGATTTGATTGTAACCACTAAACCCATCTAGGAATGAAAAGTACTTTTTGCCAACTAATGTATCTAATACTTGATCTATGAAAGGTAAGGGAAAATGGTCTTTAAGAGTAGCTTTATTCAGTTCTCGGTAGTCAACACACACCCTCCATTTTCCATTTTTCTTTGGCACAATTACCAAAGGAGAAACCCACTGACTATCTGAAATCGGATAGATGAAATTAACATTTAACAATTTTTGCAATTCCTCTTTAACAATTTCCCTAAGATTTCGATTCATCCGTCTTTGAGGTTGTCTGATTGGTTTGAAATTTTCCTCTATATAGATGTGATGAGTACAAGTCTTGGGGCTTATCCCTTTCATGTCAGTGTATTCCCATGCATATGCAGAAGAATGTCTCTGTAATACTCGGACTAACTCTTCTTGTTGAGATTTTTCTAGGTTTTTATTTATGTTCAAAGTTTTGCCTGGAAAAATTTCACTTGCAGAGCTGCCAAATTTGTCCATAGAATGAAGAGACATCTGCCTAGATGAAAAAAATTCAATATTGGATCCCTCCTGAAATGATTCATGTTTGTGTTCTGGAGAGGATTCAAAGTTTTCTAGAGTATTCAGAATTTGATTATCTTCACTAATTTCTGAAATTGTGAAGAGTGGTTGTAAATATTCTTCATCCTCTATCCATTGAGTGTCATCTAGATCTGTGATTGTCCTAGCTGGAGGATATAAAGTGAATTTCTTTGTTGAACTACCATCAGAAATATACATATCACCGGACCTACAACTAATAAAAGCATCAGCTGTAGCCAACCAAGGTCTTCCTAGTATAACAGGATGGCCTCCTAGATTATTCTTAGGAGTTAGGATCATGAAATCCACAGGGTATTCCCAAGAATCTAGGGACACTGGAATGTCTTCTATTACCCCATCTGGTTTGATCACAGATCTATCTACTAATTGTAATAGTGTGGGTGTAAAGAGAAGATTAGGAAGTTTCAGTTTGTCCATGATTTGTCTACTCTTGATATTTATTGCTGCTCCTAAGTCAATGAGTGTGTTTTGAATTTCAATTCCATTGATGTGAATTTTGACAACTGGATTTCCTGGGTCAAGATACTTTGGAATAGAAATCTTGCCCATCATAATGTCTGCTATTTGTCCTACCAGTTGAATTTTCTTGGTTTCTCTTATTCTTTTTCTTGTTGTCTTCATACTCAACTCCTTTATTCTTTTGGCTAAAATTGGGATTTCTTTGATGGCTTGCAATAATGGAATTTTAATGCAAACATTTCTTAGCTCATCTAAGAAATCATAATTAGGCACCATGATTTGTTTTTCTACACCTCTATCAATTTGTAATCTTTCCGGAAAGGGAGGTATAGAAGTAGATGTGGATGGTTGCTCTAATACGGGAGTTGGATTTATTGGATCTTTTTGTTTTAGTTTTTCAATGTGTGGGTCTTGAAAGGATGTGTCTTCCTCAAGACTTTTATTCACCCGTAGGGAGTCTTCCTCAAAATTATCTTGTTCTTGTATGATCACAGAAGGTTTCCTCTTTTCAAGTATTCTTCCAGACCTTAGTTGAACATCACTAAGGTCTAAAGGAGTGATTAAATAAGTTGGAAATTGTTGGCCTTCTATCATGTATGTATTCTGAGGGTTCTTATTATTGGGGTTTTGTATGGGTTGAGCAGGCAATTGATTTTATTTTTGAGGGAATGGTAATGAAAGTGGTTGATTTTGATGTGGTTGATTTTGATGATGTTGTTGAGAATTTTGTTGAAGATTTTGAGGAAAATTTTGTTGAGGATTTTGAGGATAAAAATGTGGGTATGGTGGATAGGATGGTGGATACTGATAGTATGGAGAGTATCTTCCATAGGTACTTTGTGTTCCTTGTGCCCAGGACTGAGATTGATTTTGAAATTGGGGCCAAGGTTGCTGCCAAGAATTCCAAGGTGGAGGTTGATTATACATTTGATCATGGAATCCTTGTGTTTGAGGTCCCTGCCAAGGTCTTCTAGATACAAAATTGAGAGACTCTGTGGAATCTGTAGGAGTTTCCTCCTGAAAGATAGCTTTGAGACCTGGAAGAGAAGGACAATTCTTGGTCTCATGTTTTTCAGAACAAATGACACAGGTTTCTACAACTTTTACATCCAAAGGACACTCTCTCGAGGCATGTTTCTTTCTACATTTGGGACAAAAGATTTCCAAGGCATCAGATTCAGCCTTTTGCTTGTTTTGTATCTTAAGGGTGTCTATTTGTTCACTAAGACTCCCTAAGATGTCAGATTTAAAATCATCAAGCATATGTCCTATTTCTGATCTACTTACTGTCCCAGAAGCAGACTTACTTGCCCTTGCAAGAGCAAGATCTCTTGGACCTTCTACAGTTTTAGATTTCCCTCTTGAAAGGTTGATACATAACTCAGATATTTTAGGTAATGTGAGCTGTGATATATCCCCTTTTCCCATCATGTTAAGGATATCCAACCATTCATCCCTAATTGTTTTCAACAAAAGAGCTTTTAAGGTGTCTTGATCTAGGTTTTCCATTTTTGCCCTTTTTATGTTGTAATTGAATCTCTCCAACAAATCTTCCAAATTTTCATCTTCTTTTTGTAACATCTTGAACACTTCTTCCTTATGATTAATCGGCATACAATAATCCAAATATCTCTCTACAAATGCTTGTTTCATGTCTTCCCATGTTCTAATAGAACTGTTGATCAGACTCATAAACCACTTCAATGTTGCTCCCTTCAAAGTTGAAGGAAATAATTTCAATTTTTGAGCATCTTGTAAGTAGTCATAAGTTCTACAAAGCACTTCAAATTCAAATAAGAAGGTTTCAGGATCTTCAGTTTTAAGTCCATAGAAGTTTGGAAGGACAGAGGGTGAAATATTTTTCATGGTTGTATTGGTTTCTTCATCAATTATAGGGAACCCAAAAGAGCTTCCTATTTTACCTCTTCCTCCATCTGCACCTCTACCTCCTTCTCCTCTACCTCTACCTCTACCTCCAAATAGTGTGTGTTCTCCATTAAAAACTCCTCCTCCTCCTTCTTCTGCCATGGTTGACTCTCTTGTGGAAGTGGAAAGGTTTGTGTCCCTAACAAGAGTTTTTAGATCTTCTTCTATGGCAGGTTCAGTGGATGAAGTGGAAGGTTTCTCTAATGGAATATCTGATTTCAGGTCTTCTAGAAGTCCAGGATCAGTAAAGGATGGAAGATGGGTTTGAGTTGAAGGTATACTAGCTCTGGATCTAGATGAAACAAGTGGTGTTCTAGAAATCAAACTTCTTCTTCTGTTGCTTATAAATCTTCCCCTTGAATCTCTCTCCATACACATAGTCTCCTAAATTGAGCTCATTTAATTGTCGACCAGAGTTGGTAAACTGCTGAAGTGAAGTGTACTGTATGTACCTAGGTGCTTGTTTCTTAATGCGTTGTGTGTAGTGTTTTGTGATGTTTTTGGTCTTTTGTGATGATTTAGGATGTTTTTGATCTTTTGGTGGTTTTATGTTCACAAGGAAAATGACTAGAAAGCTAATGGAAGGAAGCTAATGATTAAAAACAGAGTGAAACCTAATTGGTTGATGACAAATGACAGATGCAATTGCAAACACTGAAGCAGAATCAAATCTAAACTATGACTAAGCAAAAATAGAGCTTGATAATGACTTCTAAGAAAATGATTAAAAACATAAACTCAACTTGAGAAATGATCAACTAAACATGCAAATCCTCCTAACTGAACAGTTTAAACAACTAACTTATAATGATGCAACATTTTATCCTTGATTAGAGATTTGTTGAAGTACGTTTGGAGTAAAACATTGATACCATCATAAGATCTTCTACTCTAAATCTAATGCCTAACTCTATTCTGCAACTCAGTTTTATAGCACTACACTTCACTCAAAGGTTATAGATTTTTGAAATAGTCTATTGAGGAAAATGTTTGTTTGTAAGATGATAAAGAAGTTGCAGAAGTACTTCAGGCCTTAAAATGATATGGTCTTCTGTTCATATGGTTATGAATCAATTATGGATTTTAGAACAAGAAGAGATTTGTGAATAATGAAGGCTGTTTTGTTAAATTTAACAACTGAAGTAATCTAGTATGCATTGAATGACAACTGAATATGGAGTGCAAATGCAATGAGTTGAACTACAACCAAACCTAAAATGTCACTAGCCTAAAACAGTGTTAAACTACAAGTCATTATCAAACTTAAATCAAAACAACTGAACATGAGTTAAGTGCAATTAAACTCCGGAGTATCCTATCTAAGCTATCATGCATTATTCTATGGAATTATACAGTCTGTTTGTCCATCATGATTGGTATTTTGGAAGAGTTCCTTCTTTTGGAAGAGTTTTTAGAACAATCCTGACTATGTAATTGAGTGCAAATGCAAACATAAAGACTGAAAGCAATGAAAAACTAAGATATCATAGCCATCTCCTACTCGTCATTATGATATTTTGGACAAGCGTTTAAGAGCAAGAACAACTATGGTACTTAGTGAAAACACACAACTAAAACGTTCAAGATCACAATCATGCTTAAGACAGTATAAATATTTCTTGGAAGAGTTTCTTCTTGTGGAAGAGTGCTTAGCATAAGTATAACTGTGATGTTGAACAAAAGAGATTACAATTAAATCCTACAATACTATAGCCATTTCCCATTCATTTTCATAATCTGTTGGAAGAGCTTCTTCTTGTGGAAGAGTATTTAGAACGAGTTATAACTATAGTAACTAATGAAAACAACTACGAATTCAACTTCAAAAAAATGTAAAGGCAGCTAGGATACTTATCTAAATTACACAAATAAATCCGTGCAAGAGGCAGGGGCCCTCTACCACCTGACGGAATCTAACTCCAAATCAAATCAACGCTTTCAAAACAACACTGTCTGCTTCATTAAAAGTGAAAATAACTTGAACAGAGCACTTTGCGTCTTCAGAAATGTAGCACAGAATCTAAGCAAAATATAGAACAAAATCTAGCCTAGCTCTCGGTTTCCCAAGTGTTTATATAACAAATGTAAATAACAAGACTTGCAACAATTTCAGGAACATTGTCTTTCCTTATTGGAATCACATTAGGACTCTTGAAGTGGCTGCGTAACAAGGAAATGGACATCTGGACTGAGACAGTCCTAATAGAAGTCTGCCTTCTTAAATGTGTTCCCACGTTCCAAAACCATACCCAGAATTCGTTTCTTCCTTCATGGTGAGCAACGAACCATGTAGACATGACATGGAATATGCCCATATGCGGTTTTTCTTGAGAGGCCACCTGGAACATACTCAAACGTGAAGACAGCTGCAGAATCGCCGGTTAGCTATGGAATGTCTGCATTCTGCAGCTAGTTCCGGTCAAAATGCATTACAATGGCAAAAATCACAAAACTTAGCAAGTCAGTCATGTAAATCATTCTAAAAGTAATTTTAACGAAATTCATTGATCAATTGGGTCTAGGATAGCAATGGACAAAGGAAAATGAGGTAAAGTAAGATGAAAGAAAGAAAAATTTTGAGGCTCAACATGTACTACAGATATAATGTTGTTTATTTCGAATTATATGATGTCTTATCCATCTAAGATAGAAGCAACTTCTTCAAATTATGGCCTCAAAGCTTCCTCTGTGAGCTTGTAAAAAAAATTGATTTTTTTCTTTCTTTCAACAAATGTACCATGCAGTGTTGACCCCTCTCCCCACTTACCCTTTTCTAGCCCTTTCAACCACCATGCTTTAAAAAATATGCTAAACCATGAAGTTAACTTTAAAACTACATCTAAATCTTTGCCACAATGTTCTCTCTTCTTATGCCACTCAATTCATCAACTTTATATTTTGGAAGCAATTTTCATTTTTTTTTTTTGACCTTGTGACATTTTACATAATTTATGTAACTCGTGATTTTTCTGGAGTACCCATAATTGTGCATGAAAACAAATTATGGGTTCTCCAGAAAGATCATGAGTTACATAAATTATTGAAATTATTTAGTGTCATTTCTAGCTCCCCACACTAGTAGAAAATGAGAAATCGGTGACTAGGTGGCTAAAAAAGTTAGTCACCACAACTTTTGCAAGTGAAATAAGACCAAAATTGAGAAATAATATGTGACACATATAAAAATTACTAACATAAACAACTATGTTAGTCTTGGTCTAAACTATACGACTAGTTAATAAGGCGTTGGGAAAAGAGCCATGTAAATAGAACTTCATTCACTCCTAGACCAAGTTTGATATTGAGTAAACCCAAGGATAATTTGATATTGAGTAAACTCAAAGCCTTGGGAAAAGAACCACGTGAATATAAATTCATTCACTCCAAGACTAAATTGATATTGAACTTAGTAAATGGATCTCAATGCAACCAAGTTATAATTTATTTTAGTTTGCAATATTTAAAATGGAAAAAGACAAATACCCCACAAGTGCTAGTCAAACACTTTCCACTCCAATGGAAAAATACAAATAAAAAAAAGGTTGACACATTAAAATTTTTTAGATTTTTATTTACTGAGCATTCAAATGAAAATAAAGTAAAAAAAATATGAGGAAGGGAGAATTCAAATGGAAATAAAGTAAACAAAATGTGAGGGAGGGAGAATACAAATGAAAATAAAGTTAAAGAATTCGAGTGAGGGAGGGATAAATGTGACTAATAACTTATTTTAGTTTGTATTATATTTAGTTTCAAATGCTTTACACTTTGATAACAAAACATTAATAAAAAATGGGTTGACGCATCCTAGGGGTTTAAGGTCATGTTTATATTTACTCATTTTTCAAATAAAAATAAAGTAAAAAAATGTGAGCGAGGGAGGGTTTTGCTAAATGTCCCTGGCACCTACTATTGCTATTGAAAGTGGTGGCAGGTGGTCTTCAATGGATCCGTACAAGACCAAAACCCAAGTCCATCCTGACAACAGTGGAGATGTGAACCCCAATTCCACAAGTATGCTCTTTCTCATTTTTATCTCTTCTCACTATGTGAAGGTTGTTTGGCTGGCTATTTTCTCTCTTCTGGAGCTGGATCTTCGGTCTTCATCTTGTTGGGTATGTGTTATATTCTTTCCACGACTAGCCCCACGCGCTGTATGTTGCGCCGGGTGCAGCAGGGGGGTCACAAGGGGGGTGGCAGCCCCCCCTGTCGGGGTTCGGGGCAGCGCCCTGTTGTAATTTTTTTGGTGTGTGGTCCCACTCATAGGTGGACCCACCTATGTTTTGTGGATGATTTTTCACATGGTTTTTTGGAGTACGATGGTTTTCGACCCCTGGTATTTTGTAGATTCGGTCAAGGGAACTATGGTTATGTTCTAATCCAAGGTTAATGGATTGGGGTTTATGTATACTTCGGCATGTGTATATATGTGTTGTAACATTAAAAGGAATATAATGAAAAATCAAGCTGGTAGTCTCGATTTTGGATCCAAGGGAAAATCTCTGTGTTTATCTGTTTTATGTTTTATGCTCTCGCTATTGTTTATTTTCTGTTATAAGATTCGTGTATAGATAATTTCTGTTCAGGGTTAAAACCTACATTTGGTATCAGAGTTGTTTCGGCTTCAAGGGGATGCCTTTGCTGCTGAGGGTTTTTTGCTCGGGCCTGAGGTAGACCCTGTTCAGTGGGAGATCTGTGGGATCGATTCTTGCTGTGAAAGAAGATGGCGAGTAGTGGAAAGATAGAGATTGAGAAATTTAATGGTCAGAGTTTTGAGTTGTGGAAGCTCAAGATGGAGGATCTGTTGGTGGATAAAGATCAATGGATCACGGTAGATCCAGGTACTAAACCAACGGCAATGTTAGATGAAGACTGGAAGAAAATGGATCGGAAGGCTAAGAGCACAATACGGTTGTGTGTCTTAGATTCAGTATTGTTGAATGTATATGGGGAAGCTACTACGAAGAATTTGTGGGAAAAACTTGGGACTTTGTACCAATCTGAGTCTCTGGTGAATAAGTTGTTCCTGCGGAAAAAGATGTATAACCTGAGGATGAAGGATGGATACTCGGTGACAGAGCATCTGAACGCCTTCAATACTGTGGTAATTCAGTTGTCATCTATTGATATTAAAATCTCAGATGAATATAAGTGCATCAGTTTATTTTTTTCTCTACCAGACTCGTGGGACAGTCTGGTTATTGCAATAGGTAGCAATACAACTACCTTGAATTTTGATGACATTGTCTTAGCCTTGCTGTCAGAGGAAATGAGACGGAGAAATATGGAGGGTCAAAATAGAGATGCCTTATCTGTACGAGGAAGGTCCCAAAATAGAAACAAGAATAAGGTTTCAAGAGGGAGATCTAAATCTCCCGGAAAGTTTGTAAAGGTGTCCTGGAAATGCGGAAAGGAAGGACACTACAAAAAGGAATGCTGATCTAAAGCTCCTGAGAAAGGAAAGGGATCTGATGAAGCTCCTTATGCAGAGGCAAAAACCACCTTAGATGAAGGTGGGGATGTGTATTTGGCTTCTTCTTCAAGTACACATGTAGATCATGATTCATGGTTGATTGACTCAGGTGCATCATTTCACTTCACTCCCCATAGGGAGTGGTTCTGCGAGTATGAGAAATATGATGGTGGTGATGTCTTCCTAGGGGATGATAGGAAGGCCAGAATCGTCGGATGTGGAAAATTCAAGCTGAAGCTGCAAGGTGGAAGGATTAGAACACTTCCTGGTGTTCTGCATATTCCTGCATTGGCCAGAAATTTGATTTCTGTAAGCAAGATGGATGATGCAGGTGTAAAAACAGTGTTCGAGAAAGATGCCTGCAAGATGGTTCGGGGAGCACTAGTATTAATGTGGGGAGTTCGGACTGGAACTCTGTACAAGCTACAAGGTAGCACTGTTATTGATGGGTGTAACAGTTCTGTGGTTCCTGAAAGTGGGACGAAAAGTCTAGTTGTCTCTGGAGAAAAGACCATGCTATGGCATCAAAGGCTTGGACATATTGGAGAGAAGGGCCTTCGGATACTCCATAGAGATGGTATGGTAGAAGGTATGTCTAATTTCTCTCTGGATTTCGATTTCTGTGAACATTGTGTATATGGGAAGCAGAATCGGGTGAGTTTTCCTTCTGGTGCTAAGAGGGCGAATAAGATATTAGAACTTGTGCACAGTGATGTGTTTGGACCTGTGTCAGTTCCATCACTGGGAAAGTCTGTGTACTATGTTTCATTCATAGACGACTTCTCAAGGAATACATGGATATATTTCTTGAGGAATAAATTTGAAGTCTTTGACAGATTTAAAGAATTTAAGGCTCTGGTGGAAAACCAGACAGAGAAGAAGATAAAGGCACTGAGGACAGATAATGGTGGGGAGTTCTGCAAGAAGGAATTTGAAGAGTTCTGTAAGAAGTGTGGTATAGCATGATAGAAGACTACTCCATACACACCTCAGCAAAATGGAGTTGCAGAAAGAATGAACAGAACACTGATGGAAAAGGCAAGAAGCATGCTCAGTGGTACCGGGTTAGGACAAGAATTCTGGGCAGAGGCAGTGGAGACTGCATGTTACTTAGTTAATAGATCACCTTCATCGGCGTTGGAGGATAAGACTCCACATGAGGTATGGACTGGTAAGAAACCCTCTCTTTCACATCTAAGGGTATTTGGATGTGATGCATATGTACATGTTCCAAAGGAGAAAAGGACCAAGTTGGATAATAAATCTGAAAGGTGCATCTTTATTGGGTATAAGGATGGTTTAAAGGGTTACAAGCTTTGGAACTCAGAAACAAGGAAGGTTGTGTACAGCCGAGATGTGGTGTTTAGAGAAGTGAAAGATGTTGTTAAACATGAAGTCCTACCAAAGGAACCTGAGAAGATAGAGTTTGAGCTAAAGGAGGATGAATCAGACTCTACAATAGAAGAAGACTCAGAAGATGAAGAGCCACAAACTCCAGCTTTGAGAAGATCGGTTCGGGAAAGAAGGCAACCAGAAAGGTATAGTCCATCTGCTTTCTGTTCAGGTTTTGCCTTAACTATAACTGATGATGAACCCAGAACTGTTAGGGAGGCAGTAGATTCAGAGGATGGAAAACTCTGGAAGGAGGCCATGGTTGATGAAATGGCATCCTTGCACAAAAACGATGCATGGGATCTGGTGGAGTTGCCGGCTGGAAGGAAGCCCATTGGGAGCAAATGGGTGTTTAAGAAGAAGATGAAGGTAGAAGGCAAGGTGGAGAAATACAAAGCTCGGTTGGTAGCGAAAGGTTATTCCCAGGTGCCGGGAATTGATTTTGGTGATATTTTTTCTCCTTTTGCCAAAGTTACTTCTATTAGATTACTTTTATCTGTTGCTGCTGCATTTGATTTTGAGATAGAACAGATGGATGTGAAGACAACATTTCTTCACGGGGATCTAGAAGAAGAGATCTACATGAAGCAACCTAAAGGCTTTATGGTGAAGGGTAAGAAAGAACTGGTATGTAGGTTGAAGAAGTCTCTGTATGGGTTAAAACAGTCACCAAGGATGTGGTATCAGAAATTTGATACCTATATACGGGGACTTGGCTTCACCAGAAGCAAGGAGGATCAGTGTGTTTATTTTAAATTAATTGGTGACCGTGTTATTTATTTGGTCTTGTATGTGGATGATATGTTGTTGATTGGAAATGACAAAGAAATTATCCAAGATTTGAAGACCCAACTATTCTCCAAATTTGACATGAAGGATCTTGGTGCTGCAAACTATATTTTGGGCATGGAAATTAAGAGAGATCGGGCAAAGAGGAAGCTTTGGTTAAACTAGAGGAAGTATGTCGAGACTATATTGCAGAGTTTCAATATGCAGGATAGTAAACCGGTGAGTGTTCCTATTCCTGTAGGTGCAAAGTTGTCTGATGAACAGTGTCCCAAGACACAAGAAGAAGAGGAGGATATGTCTCGTGTTCCATATGTAAGTGCAGTGGGTAGCCTGATGTATGCAATGGTCTATACTAGACCAGACATCGTACATGCAGTGGGAGTATTGAGCAGGTTTATGTCAAACCCAGGGAAGGAGCATTAGACAACAATGAAGCGAGTTTTCAGATATTTACGTGGCACTAGTGATTATGGCTTGTGCTACCAAGGAAGACCAGGATTAGAAATAATGTTGGACATTTGTGGTTTTGTTGATGCAGACTGGGCTAGAGATCTGGACCAAAGAAGATCTACAAGTGGGTATGTGTTTAGCCTATTTGGAGGTGCAATCAGTTGGATGAGTAAAAGACAGTCTGTAGTGGTGCTTTCAACTACAGAGGCAAAATACATAGTAGCCACCCATGCAAGCAAGGAAGCAGTTTGGTTGTAGAGATTGTGTTCAAGTATGGGGTTGGTACAACAAGCTATAAGGATAGACTGTGATAGCCAAAGTGCAATTTTCTTGGCTAAGAACCCTGCTTATCATTCAAAGACAAAGCACATTGATGTTCAATATCACTTTTTTAGAGATATGGTTGAGGCTAAAAGGGTGTTGCTGGTAAAGGTGGACACTTTGAAGAATGTTGCAGATGCATTGACGAAGTCTGTGAGCACTCAGAAGTTCTCTTGGTGTAGAGAAACAATGGGTGTTGAAGAATTGGCCAAATGACTAAGCTCTCCTATGGCCCCCTCTGGAAACAAAACAACAAGTGGGAGAATTTTGGGTATGTGTTATATTCTTTCCACGACTAGCCCCATGGGTAGTAGGGGGGTTGCAGCCCCCCTTGTTGGGGTCTGGGGCAGCGCCCCGATGAATTTTTTTTTGGTGTGCGGACCCACCCATGTTTTGTGCATGATTTTGCACATGGTTTTTTGGGGTACGATGGTTTTCGACCCCTGGTATTTTGTAGATCCGGTCAAGGGAACTACGGTTATGTTCTAATCCAGGGTTAATGGATTGGGGTTTATGTATGCTTCGGCATGTATATATATGTGTTGTAACACTAAAAGGAATATAAGGAAAAATCAAGCTAGTAGTCCCGATTTTGGATCCAGGGGAAAATCTCTATGTTTATCTGTTTTATGTTTTATGCTCTCGCTATTGTTTATTTTCTGTTATAAGATTCATGTGTAGATAATTTTTGTTCAGGGTTAAAACCTACACATCCATATTATAATCTCTACCTCTACCTCTATTGGGTATGATGTCCGAAGTTGTAAGCCCTACAAGCCAGGGCAGTCACAAATTTGAGGATGGTGACAGGGAGAAGTGTGTTGTGAGAGAGAAATATAGGTTCATGCCCATTGCTAATGTCATTATGATAATGAGGAAATTTTTTTCCACCTATGCAAATATTTCTGATGATGCAAAGGAGAACATTCAATAATGTGTATCTGAGTACATAAGCTTCATCACTAGTGAAGTGAATGATTGTTGCCAGAAAGCACAGAGAAAAACTATCACTCCTGAAGATGTTCTTTGGGCTATGAGCAATATGGGATTTGGTGATTATGTGGAGCCCTTGACTATTTACCTCCAAGAATAAAGAGATGTCGAAGGTGATCACAGAGGCTCAATCAGGGGTGAACCACTTCCAAAGAAGGAAATGAGTGGTCTAGCTAATTTGTCTATTGGTTTTTATATGAACCATCCTCCTCTTTATAACACCTCAGGAATGGGCTATTACAAGGATTCAATCATAGGTTCTAATATCAGTTATGATCCCTATGCTCAGTATAAGTGAGTTAGGTTGAATTGGTTTTCCAATGTTGATCCCGGTCCTATGATATTATGGAGGTTTTTCTCCAATTCACCAGGTCCTCTATGTAAGGTGGTAATGATTTTTGTTCGTTTCCACCCACAGATTTTTTGCGTTATTCTCCTTTAATTCCTTTGACAATGAGTTACTCTATTTATTCTCTATCCAATGATAAACTTTTATTCTCATTTAATTCCCGTGACAGTGAGTTACTCTCTTTACTCTCTACTCAATGATAAACTGTTGAGAATGTACTGATGGATGCTATTCTATGTTTATAGTGTTTTATTAATTTTAGAGACTAGTCTTCTCCCTTTGCATTTCAACCAAACTTTCCATCAAATCTGAATTTTCTACAGCCTTAAGATTAACCATTGGCCCCTTGAAAGGGATTGTCTCCAAAAATCATTCTCCATCATCAAGGCATCATAAGTTTCCTCTTCAAAACAACTATAGGGCTCACATATGGAAGTAGCCAATGCAATGTGGTTAGCATATCTCCTACAGGTTATACTTATTGAAGATATGTTGAGAATTCAGTAGGGCAATGTTTAATTCAAATTCTCTTCTTAATAACTGTTTGTGTTATGCTTTATCCTCTTTATTTTTTATTATTGTTATTATGATAAGCAATACATCAAACATCTATCAAATCATTAAGAACAATGGCACAATATGTAGGTTGTAAGCTACGGCCAAAACCCCTCCTATTGAAGGGAAAACCCACAAATATCTTCTTATAGATACTTCAATTAACGAAGACCAACACCCTGAACAAAGACACTTAACTCAAGGTTTCCTCCCAGACACTTATCACTATTTTTTGATCTCCTCAGCCTTCTCCTTTTGGTCCTCCTCTTATTCACTGTTAAGAAATTTCACTTTAGAGAAACTCGGCCTCTGTTTGGCCTCCAAAAAACTTCTTATTTCGCTCTCATAAAGATTCCTTTATACCACTTCTTTCTGCACCCTTAACACGAAATAACATTGAATAGTAATACTCCTGAAACAATCTTCTGATTGTTGTGATTACATGGATATAATCACATAAAAAACTCTAGAAATTACAGTGATACTCTTCACACTTCCTTCAGTTAGTATCTTCGCTATATATATCTGTCTCTTCGAATCTGTACTCCGCACTATGTAATCCGCACTGTATAATCTGCACTATGTAATCTGCATTGTGATACTTAAGACTTGTACAAACTTGATTTCACTTCAATAGAGCACGTGCCTTTATATATATAGTGGTTGCACTTTTTATTCAATCCGACATGAGACAGTAGATCAACCATCTTCAAGGAGGTGTATTATCTGATTTCGGGCCGACATCAAAAAGTAGTGACAATATCTTTGGAGTATGAATTCATATACATGACTTCTCAATTATTTTTATAACCTAATGACACACCCTAAGACATCAAGAAGAATTATTTTTACCTATGAAAACTTCTTGCTCATGAAAACCATGAAGCGAGAAAATATATATTTATTCTTTGTCCTTTACATAAAATCATAATTACAAGTCATTATGAATACCTATCCTAGTTACACTTTTCAAAATTTTAACACTCCCTCTAAACTAGGGAGGTATTCATAATGGTACTTGGTCATTCTCAATTTGAAGAGATCTCATAGGAAGAGTCAGATTTGTAACCCATCTGTTATAGCACTCCATTTTGTACTAGCTCTCGTACATAGTGATAATTAGTGCTAATGTGATTTGTCTTTCCATGAAATACAGGATCTTCAGACAAATGTATAAAATTGTTGTTATCACACAGTATCACAGTAGGGTCCATCGGTCCTTCAAATAAGTCAAATAATAACTTCCTCAACCAAATCGCTTCTTTGTTGTTAATTTTAAATAACCATGGTGTGTTCTATGATTAATGCAGTTTACTTCAATCTTTCTTATAGGCCCAATTCAAATTAGTAAATCACATAAACATGAAAGTAAATGCTGATAGAACATAATAATAGATCGACAGAAAACAAGACTATATACTAAATCAAAAATTTTAATTCTTCTTGTCCAACAAACATAGAGATAAATGTTTGTTACAACAGTCAACAAGATTCCCTATCCAACGAAGACTTTTTCTGGTCAAACCAACTCTTCCAACCTCCAAGAGGTTCAGTCAAACTCGATCAAAATTAGCCTTTCTTCAGTGTCACATACAACCCACAAAACAACCCTCAAAACAGTCAATGCAAGTCAATTTCCTATGGTCAAAGACTGTCAACGTTGCAGTCAAAGTGCTATGGTCAAAGTCAGTAGATTTCCTTGATTTTTTTGCCCTCTAATGAGGCCTGCATAAATAGGATTTTCTAGGCAGAAACGGAAGTCAAAATACAAGGCTTGACCCATGATCAACACTCCAAAAAAATTCCCTAAACACAATCTGAAATTCGGCTTCCTAGTTTCACACGTGGGAGAGAGAGATAAGCCTCCAAAGGCTATACGAACCAATCATATGATGAGGAGTGTGTGTGATAAAATGATTGAATTATGAAATTAGCATCATGTCTCTCCAATTTCTATCCATGACTGTGGGTGTGTGACACATTTTTTGGGGCTTGTGAGCCTACATTACACTTCTGGCCGACCTTGACAATTTGCACGTTTGTGGAAAGTAAATTCAAAATATAAGTTTTTCTCATCCAAACAAGATGATATTTAGATCAATATTTCAAATTTCTGAAACAGAAATCCAAAAAAATATCATCATCATCATATGAGCAATGCAACATGGATTTTGAACCTAGTTTCCCAAAATTAACATTTGTTGACTTCACAGGCTGCAACATATTCAACCTCAGCACTACTCAAAGAAACAATTTCTTTCTTTCTGATTATCCATGAGATCATAGAGGTAACCAAACTAAAGCATCCATCAGTAGTTCTTCTTCGATCTTGTTCACTACCTTCCCAGTCAGAATCAATATATCCACTCAATTGGACATCATTCCTTCTCTCATATTTTAGGCAAAAGTTGATGGTCCCTTGAAGATATCTCAAAATGTGTTTTGTTGTTATCCAATGATCTTGCCTTGGCTCCACTTGGAATTGTCTTAGAAAATGTATTGCAAAGCATATGTCTGGTTGTGTATTCACCAAGTACTTGAGTGAGCCAATTAATTGTCTATATCTGGAAGGATCCACCAGACTTGATTCAGAACTCCTAACTCTTTTTAGGTTTGTGATCATTGAGGTGGACATAGGTTTGCAGTCCATCATATCAAACCTTTTCAAAAAATTTATCACATAATTCCCTGGAACCAAATAGATTTCATTAGGTCCTTGCCAAAATTCTAGTCCGAAATAGTAATGCATCATTCTAAGATCATTCATATCAATTTAATTCAACTGCTAGATGTTTCTTGTTTTCTTCAATACGTCCTTCTACACCAGTAAGGAGAAGATCATCTACATATAGAAGGATGACCACTAGTTCACCCTTTTCTTCCTTGATATATAGATTTGAATCAACATAACTTTTCTTGAAGCCTAGTCTTTGAAGATATGCATCCATTCTAGCATACAATGCAACAGGAGCTTGTTTAAGACCATATAGTGCTTTCTTTAATCTGCATACATATGTCTCCCTATCCTTGACTTCAAAACCCAAGGTTTTTTCTATGTAGATTTCGTCATCTATGGTGCCATTCAGAAACACAGTCTTGACATCCATTTGATGTATGTTCCATTCCTTTGATGCGGCCAGAGAAACCAGTGATCGAATTATTGTGTATCTTGTTGTAGGAGAAAAAGTATCTTCATAATCAATGCCTTCAATATGAGAGAAACTTCTAGCTACAAATCTTGATTTATAGTTATCTATACTTCCATAAATATCATGTTTGATCTTATAGATACGCTTGGAAGTAACCATAGAATTGTCCTCGGGCCTAGGTATGATCTCCCATACTCCTCTTTGAATGTAGTTGGTTTTGCTTCTATTAGTTTGGTCATGTATGCAGCGTAACCAAAATATCTTTTGGGTCTCTTACTTTCTCTAAATGTCCCTTTGGTTGATTCATGACCTTCTGCATCAAGTAATGTGGATTTCAACCAATTAGGTCTTTTTCTTGTTTCAAGAATTATCATTGGTTGAACAAGATTGCTAGGACCTTCTTCTTCATGGTTGGATTTTTCTTGGTTTACATCTTCCTTAAATCTAAGAAGTTCTTCATCATCAAATTCTATGGGGAGATCTCTTGATTTTTTAAGAGTTACACATTCATCAAATAAGACATCATGACTAACTTCTATGCAATTACGATTCTTCATGTAGATCCTATATGCTTTTGACGAGTTTCTATATCCAAAAAAATTCCTTTCATTCCGGAGGGATCCAACTTATTTATTTTGTCCTTTGGTATATGAATATATACAGGACACAAATATTCGGAGATGGTCTACAGATGGCTTCTTTCCAGTAAATACTTCTTCTAGAGTTTTATTATCAAGTGATCTATGAGGACATCTAGTTTGAATATATACTGTAGTTTTAGTTGCTTCTGGCCATAGGAAATTTGGTAGATCCTGATCATGAAGCATTGATTTTAAACTTTCTTCAATGGATCTATTCTTTCTTTCCACAACACCATTTTGTTTAGGATAGTATGGAACTATTGGCTCCCTTTTAATCCCTCACTCTTATAGAATGCAATCCCTACTGAATTCTTAACATGGTATCAGAGCTAAGGTCAGTCAAGGGCATCATGAAGTTCATCAAGAAGATTTCAAGTCAACTAAAATAAAGTTTCAAGAAGATTTGGAATATCCTATTCTCTTCCAAGGAGATATCCAACATAGAAAAAGGTGAAGGTATTTTTCTCAGCTCTATCCGAAACTTTTCAAGATGAAGATGCTTGGGTAATTGATAGTGGCGCTTCAAGGCAAATGACTGGAAATTCAAAAAAATTGAAGACCTTGACAAAAGGAAAATCCACCTACTCTGTAGAACTTGGAGATAACAACAGCTACCCCATAGAGGCATTGGATCTACATCAATAAATCTTGAAGATGGAAGCAACATGCAATGTTCATTTCCAATTATCTTCTTAATAGCTGCTTGTGTTATAATTTAGACTCTTTATCTTTGATTATTGTTATTTTGATAAGAAATACATCAAAAAACTATCAAATCAGTAAGAACAGTGACACAATATGTAGGTTGTAAGCTAGGGCCAAAACCCCTCCTCTTGAGGGCAAAACCCGCAAATATCTTCTTATAGATACTTCAATTAATGAAGACCAAGACCCCTAACTTAGGTTTTCCTCCAAGACACTTGTCACTATTTGTTGTTCTCCTCAGCCTTCTCATTCCGGTCCTCCTCTTATTCATTGTTCAACACTTGTCACTTTAGGGAAACTTGGTCTTTGTTTGGCCTCCAACATACTTCTTATTTTTCTCTCCTATAGATTCCTCTATACCACTTCTTTCTACACCCTTAACATAGAATAACATCGAATAGTAATACTCCTGAAATGGTCTTCAGACTGTTATGACTGCGTGCATATAATCACAAAATAAACTCTGGAAATTATAGTGATACTTTTCGCACTTCCTTCAGTTAGTATCTTCACTATATATATTCTCTGTCTCTTCAAATCTGTACTCTGCACTGTGTAATCCGCATTGTGATACTTCAGACTTGTCCAAACTTGATTTCACTTCAACAGAGCACGTGCCTTTATATATAAAATGACTACACTTTTTATTCAAGCCGACATGAGACAATAGAGCAGCCAACTTCAAGGAGGTGTATTATCCGATTTTAGGCCAACATCAAGTAGTGACAATATCTTTGGAGTATGACTTCATATGTATGACTTCTCAATTATTTTTATGACCTAATGACACACCCTAAATAAATCAAGAAGAAGTCTTTTGACCTATGAAAACTTCTTTCTCATGAAACCCATGAAGCAAGAAAATATATACTTATTATTTTTCGTTTACATAAAATCTTAATTATAAGTCACTATGAAGACCTAACCTAGTTAAAATTTTCAACATGGAGGCTATTGCACGCTTCTGTGCATCTTACATTGTTCAAGTAATATGTTTTGGCTTCTTGTGGGTTGGAGTACTGGGTGAGGATATATCCTTCTTCAAGATTTTTTTTCCAACACTTGACCTCATTATTTTGTAACCTTTGAATTAGATTTTGGAACAACCACCTCTTCACAAGATACCTATGATCTAAAGGAACACACAACCCCATCAAACTTCACATATAAGTGAACCATAGAGTCCCACTATGCTTGAGTTTTTCTTGAGGCAATATCTAACGGTGCTTGTTTTATGAATGCATGCCTTTTAGTGTACAACCATTAGCATCATACTCTTCCTAATGTATTTTTTTCTATGTAAAGCAAGTTTTCATCCCAAGTCATGGATGTTAGGTTGAATATTGTTAAACATTGTGCGAATTTCATATTGATCACCTTTGTTTGGCAGTTTAGTTGTTCACAAAATTTTGTAACTTTCAAGAGTTTAGTCTCACTAAAACTCCCCATTTCCATCCAAAAGCAACTTATGGACTTGAATCCATGCTTGGAACTATATAACTTTGTAATCCATAGTAGATTCATTCTCATTCAAAAGCCATGTTTTAATGATCATTGTCTTGTAATGGTTCTAAATACATCATGGTGTATTTGGCAATGCTCCATCAAGCTTATGGGACATGTGGAAGTGGGAACTAGCGAGTGGGTTTATCCAAATTTTCAAAAACCCCCACATTTTTGGTGGCTTCCACTCCACAATCAAGTTCATCTCAAATATTTTTGGAGAAAATTGATTGTAAGGGATTCCAATCATTTACATCGTTCAAGGAGGGAATGTGCTCTTGTGGGGATTGTTGGTGTCATATTTCCATTTGATTTTAGTGATAAACCCCAAAGATTTTGTTGGGAATGATTTAATAATCCTTTGTTTTGGTTCACCCCAAATTTACCATAATCTTTCTGATTTTTTCCAAATCTTGGATGCTTCTGAGAGGTTGGTGTCCAACTCATGTATACTCCCAAAAGTCTGTTTTTTTTCCATGTTGGATATATTGGGAAATCCAACTATCTGTTAATTTTTTTTTATCATAATATTCCTTATGCTTGATCCTTTAGGGACATCATCATGCCATGACTCGCACATGGTGGATAGGTTCCCTATTCCCCATGTATCTTTTTTCCTTCAAATTTTGACACAGAGACTTTTTTTGTCAGAGATAAAGCACCAATATACTCTTAAACATGGAGATCTGTTTACCGGTCTTCTTACCCCTAATTCTCATTCCAATTTAGGCATAATTATTTGTTTCCAACCTATGAGGTGCCACTTTTTCTCCTCTAATGCCTCTTTTCATGAGAAATTTTTATTAACTTTATCCCTCTCCAATAGCTCTGATCTCAGGGTCAGTAGATTGGACTTGTAGAAGATGGACATAGCTAGTAACTATTAGATAAGGTTAATCTATTTTCCAGAGAGAAACACACAGAGCTTTGTTTACCAGTCTGCCTATCCCTGCTTCTCATTCCAATTTAGACATAACTATTTTTTTCCAACCTATCATATGCCACTTTTTCTCCTTGACAAGACCTAGAATTGAATTTTTTTTATTGCAAATATCTAGTTCCTCTCCATTCATTAGAACTCAATTTCATTATAGAATTTGGGTGGAAGTGGGGCTGACCCAGTAAAAATTTCATGTAATGATGCATTGAATTTAGATGGTGCATTGAATTTAGAATAACTACATTGGCAGAGGCCTATCCAGACCTAGGTTTGATATGCATCTTGATGTTGACAATCTCTTGTGCATTTCACAAGTTTAGCCAAATGGTCAACGTATTAAATATTGGAGGTCAGACATATACAAACTCAAGCATCATGTTATCTATGTTTAATACTAATATCCCTTGCTAACAAGATGTATAACTCATTCTTTTGATTGGGTATATATAATTTTTCTCTGTGTTAATTATCTATTCTTTAATGTTTCCTCTTTATTAGACCTATGGCCTATATGCATTGTCGAAACGTGTTGGAGGTGAGGCTGATCCATTAAATTTCTATGTGTAATGGTGCTACTAGGCACACTGAATAGGGACACTGGACAAACCTCTCTAAAACCGGGTCTGATGTGCACCTTATGGTTGCCAATGTCTGGTGTGTTTCTTTAGTATGCAAATATTCAACTTATTAAATGTTGGAACTTGGAACTTAGATATATGAAAACTCGAGCTTTATCACATCTGGATCAAATTTGTTCAGAACTAGACTTGAGTTTGTGGTAGCTCAATATTCCATGTTGAGAATATTCAACCTAGAACCAGATTTTGTTTTTGATTGGGAATACATTGTTCTTCTCTATGTATTTGTTGTTAATTATCAAATTTTAGATACCTTTTGTTGACTAGACCTAGAATCCACCTGCATGCTCGAATTGGGGTGGAGGTGAGGTTGATTTTGTTAAAATTTGTGTGTGTGTGCATTAAATCTAGATTTTGAATTGGGAATATTGAATAGGGACACTGGCACAGACCCTTCTAAACCTAGGTTTGATATGCACCTTGAAGTTTCCAACCTAGTTTTGATATGCATTTGGAGGTTGCCAACCTTTGGTCCAAAGGTAATTGAAAACTAGATATCCATCTGGCCCAAAGGAAATTCCGACCATTTTATCCCCAAGGCTCACTACCAATAATCTAACAAAAAAGATAATTTCAACCATAAACTCAGGATAATGGAAGTATGTAAAAATACTTATTACAGGTGGAAACAATTTCACTGTGTTAAAGGATCGGCAGGGGCTTAAGGCTAGAGCCCTAGGTACTCATTTAAGATCTAGATATGGAGACAGAGCCACCCAGATCTGTGAAAAAAAGCCACGTATCCAAATTCCATGCCACCAAAATAGATCATGTACCATCTATATGTCACATGTTGAATCACAAGCAAATACAAATATCATTTCAAGTTTTATTTTAAAAAAATTTCAAGGATCTTTATCAACTGTCTGAAACCATAAAAAACATATATTCTATTTAGACTTGTAGTTAGAATAGTTATAATTTATTATTAATATGTAAGTTTTATCTTTGAGGATATCTTTGGCATCTAACAATACAATGTCAAAGTTGGACTTAGCATGCAGGGCATTCCTCCTTATCAGTCTTCCAAGTCAAATAGGACAAATCAAATTTCAAATATGCTAGAAGGTGGGGTGACAAAATCTGATGTTTATGCTACTTTCACTAAATTTTTCTCCTTTTCTTTTTCCTTTTTTGATAGATGGTTGAGCCAACAAGATTCACTGCTAGCTGCTTGAAGTAATTTGAAACAGGTCTTACACATTACTGCAAGCAAGATCTAGAAAAATGTCCTCTCATTTCTAGATATTGAAGTTTCAACACATCTGGGAAGTACACCTTTAAACCACTGGAGCTAGGCTATCAGCTCTACTATGTATCTTATCTCACTATCTGTGCCAGAGGCAACCACCTTAGCAACCAATTTGGTATCAAAAAGTATTTCTGAAGTTTCCCCTTGCTTCAAGTGAAAGATCCCAGTAACAAGGTGAAATAACTATTTAACTCACTATTACATAAACTTATCTGAAAATTCTAGTTTTGAAAACTGCCATTAGCTCTTATTGAGACTTTGATGTCATACTCTTGTTAATGAAAATAAAAACAACCTATATTTATGTTTCCTTCAAAAGTGGCTGAGTACTCTTTCAGCATGTGCAATGGTTGTATCCTTTTGAAACCTCTAGGAACCATTGGGAAAATGAAACAAGCTCAGATTACTCTCTTAACTCCCCTTACTCTTGATATATTGAAGGCCCATGGACCCTTTTCTGTTAAACATGTCTCACAGTCATCTTCACCTTCTATATTCCATGCTTTCAACATCATCTCAAATCTAGGTACCGACCTCATGTTCAGCAGTAGATCAAATTCATTTTTGTTTGTTAGTTTCCCATGACCGTTGACTAACTGAATGCCAAAAATTGCTCAAATATGTGCAGTAGTAGTACTCTTCTTATCACTATTGGTGGAAAAATCTGAATGATTCTATTTGAGGCACCGCCACTAGAAACAAGAATGCACAAGAATGATCTTGGCAAGGTAGGTTTTCTATCACATGCCATTTCAACCTTAGATTCAACATTAAGCTCAAGCTCCTTTTAATATATTAGTGGGATACAAATTCCATGGTTGTTCAGATTGATGGAGGAAAACATAAACTATCATTATCACAAATGGTGTCTAGATAATATCCTTGCAATCATGTACAACCCCATCTCTACTAGACTCGACCTCCATTGTTACCACATCACCAACCGTACATTGTTCAAGTAATATACAGAGATCACTTCCAATGCATAATTCCCATTTACAGCTGTAATTATGTCTCCCAAGACAGGCCGGCCATAAGCATCTCATTTTTTTGTTTTCATTCCAACTTTTCCAGTTGGTCCATTGGCAGGACCATCAAGCACCAGAACTCCAGTGAAACTAAGTTTCTCAACATACTCATCTAGTGAAAATTTAATACCCAAAATGGATCAAGTAATTTTCCCAAAATTTACTAACCAATCAACAATGACACTTATGGATCTACTAGAATTCAAAATCCCACACCAGATGATGCTCCTGATGGAGAGTACATAGAAGTGTTTATGCCAATAAAATTTCCTGCACTATCAAGAAGAGGACCTCCAATGATCCTTTACCATCTGTCTGAATCACATGATGTATTGGATGGAAAATTGCAACTGAATTTATCTACCTGCAAAGCCCATTTATGATAATAGTCATGAAGGTGTGATCCAAACCAAATGGATTCCAAATTTCATACAATTTTTTCCTACAAAAATAATTGCAGAAATTTCAACTGCCATGGGTATCATTTTATTCTTTTGGAACATTCATCCATAGCACTAGAACATCGTTATCTTAATCACCTCCAACTACCTCTGTGTCATTTTTTGACTGAACACCAACAATTACTTGCAAATTTAACAAGAAATGCCTATTCTGAATCTCTTATATGCTTCAGAAATATCTAAACTATCTATAATAGTGCTCACTTACCACTTTTAGATTTCATGAATTTGTTTGGAAAGGGTGCAATTAGTAAGAACCAAGATAATCAGGTGGGAGAGCTTTAATTATGGTTGTAAGTTTACCTGAAAATAACACATGAAAACACACCAAAATTCATGTCTCGACTCTTTATAAGTTACATGGTCCTATTTTGTCAACAATTTGGGCCCTTCATCTCAATATGTTTTCTCTTCATGGAAAAAGAACATAAAAAATTTCTAGATATTTCAAAATGGAGCACTCTTCACGTATGTTCCTCTCCTTTACGCCACATGATATGAATGCCAATTGTCATCTTCTTGATTTGGGCGTTCTTATTTTGTAAATGTGACCCTTGACTATGCCATGAAAACCCTCCAAAACGTTCTTAAATGACGAGACCTCTTCTTCATGTGTGAAGCTAGTGAAATGTGACAAGTCATCCAAGATACCTCCAAATATTTTGTTTTTGTCTTATGGAATGTGAAATACACTCTTAATGGAAAACATGCATAAAAATTTGTAGCCAAGTGCCCTAAATGTTAGATGTTTCCACTTGTGCAATTGTGCTTCCAAATATGTGAAATCTTACATAATTTATGTAACTCACGATTTTTCAGGAGTACTCATAATTGTGTATGAAAACAAATTATGGGAACTCGAGAAAAATCATGAGTTACATAAATTATTGAAATTATTGTTAATTTTTCATAAAGATATATTGTTCTTTGCTTTAGATATAATTGTAGGCATTATTCCTTTAAACTTTGACCCCATAGCTTCATTAAAACATTACCAATTATTAAGAAAGAACAATAGCAGTAGAACATAAAATAACATAAGAAGAAAAGCATGCACAAATAGGACACCAATAATGGTCAGCGACTAGGGAAAAACCCCACAAGGGTGAAAACCCTTTCAAATATTCTTCTTCTATTAGATCATCATCGAAATTCTTAGAATCAAGTACATACATTGTCAAACTTCTTCAAGCTTCTACTACTAGTTTACAACTTCATTTGTAAACAAATGATATCGAAATACATATCCAGACCAAAAACAAAGGTTTTCCATACATGACTGATAACCATGATTAAACTGTCTTCACAATGTTTGAGCCAAACTAGCTTCTCCATCATACCAGCATACTCTACCACTGAGAGTAGGCTTACCTATGTGTATATTTGTCACTACGTGATCTACCTATGTGTGCACTAGCCGATGTATTTACTGAAATTCCTCTTGAGCTACTAAACAAGACATGTCACTGTGTATTTATTGTTATTGTGTGTATTGTGTAGAGGCCATGAGATTTTGTGTATAACGAGGATGCCTGGCCCACTATGTAGTTCACTAAATACACTGGCCAATGAGCCATATGAATATTGTCCACTATGTATACTTTCCAGTGAGCCATACAGTCCATGGTAGTTTTCCCAAGTGCCATGAATATTGTCCATTGTGTAGACATAGGTTGCCAACTGTACAATATTTCCACCATGTCCATATTGTTCGAGGTCCCTGACTATACTGTCTGGTCCACAGTGCAAGGGTATGTCTTTCCATGGAGTGAGGTATCCTTCCACAGAGATATGCAATATAGGTATAGTGAGACCCTTCCACATAGATATGCGAGATAGGTATAGCGAGACCCTTCCACAGAGATATGAAAGATAGTTATAGCAAGGCCCTTCCACCAAGATATGCGAGATAGGTATAGCGAGACTATTCCACAATGATATGCGAGACAGGTATAGCAAGACCCTTCCATAGGGATATGCGATATAGGTATAGCAATACCCTTCCACAGAGATATGTGAGACAGGTATATCGGGACTCTTCCACAAAGATATGCGAGAACCTTCCACAGGGATAATGAGACCTTACCACTAAAATAGTGATATCTGGAAATCATAGACTTCACCAAAAACCTCAGACAAAATGATTCCAAAAAGATGAGCATTGCTAGGGTATTTATAGTTGTTTGTCATAGGGAAGATTCACTCCCTTTTGGTGAGCCAACATGACCATTTCATGTCGGCTTACTTAAATTAATCAAGTCGACCTTCACACCAACTTCCTAAATTCATATGTCCACTTTCCCTTGACCAAATTGGACATACCTTATATCGATTTTGATCCTCGCGAGATGCAGAATCCAATGTTGCAATCATCTCCATCAGGTGAGTTTTCCAAAGGTGGAATTTTACCATATTTTCCACCCTTTAACACTCCCTCTCAACTAGGAAGAATTTCACGTGACAAACCATCATGCCATTCCTACCTATCTCATGTAACTTTCTTGAATCTAAAGAAGAGGAAGATACTGCAAGGGAGTCCTCTGCACTTATGGCTCCCATTAATCATTCCATCATACACATACATTGAGTTACCATATACATTTTTCTCCCACATAATAATTATCCAGACTATGTCAATAAGTGAGCTACTGACATGCCTTAACCGCATGTCAACTTGATGCCATTCAAATGTACGTCAACGTGCCATTGGCCATGCCAACACATGCCATCGGGGATAATTTGCTGCTATATCATCGAGGATACCACAAATACCACTCAGAGTTCATGTCACTAGGCTACAACCTAGGTTCAGGCTACAACTTGACATCTATAGCATCAAGCTACAATTTGGAATTTGCGTCTTCAGGGAACCATCTGCTACCACCCAAAATTTTCGACTATAGGAAGCCCTCTGCTACCACCTGACAGTCAAACCTTTGGGGAGCCCTCTACTACCACCCAAAATATCACCTTATTCGCGGAGTCATCTTCTACTACCTAAGATACTTATGGAGTCATATGCTACAACCCAGCAAATTCAGGACAATGGGTGGGACCAACTACACCAAGTATAGTGGTCACCCTCTACCCCAGAGTCCCTACAAAATAGGTGGGATCTATGGATCACACTCTACCATATTGTCCCTGATCATCCATCATAATTCTACCATAGCTAGATGTAATAACACACACATTCACCATCTTGGGGAAGGACAACCTACAACAAGGGGTAGGTGTCACACTCAATCCTAAGTCACTCAATTCATTGGCGAGATGAGAGAGGTTATCCCATAGAGTAGGCATAATGCTTAACTAGGGTATACTCAAATAGGGTGGACTCATCCCTATATGTCAGAGGTCCCTCAACCTCAAGAGCCATCAAGCTTAATTCCCTACCTTGGGAGCTAAAACAAGGAGGGAAGATCTGACTTAGTGTTCTGGATCAGTCCACACCTAACATGGGGTTATATCAACCAGTCCAAGATGTTCTTTGAAAACCAAGAACTTCCATTTTGACAAAGGCTTGGTGAGAGTGTTGGCTTATCTTTCCATCTGATGAAATGAAGAAGTCTCACAGCTCCTTACTGCACCATAAAATGATGTGACACCACATCTCAATGTGCCAAAGTTCATAGAATGTTCAAACAACTCTTCCAAGGAGCTTTTCAATTCAGAAGTATAAGGAGCAACAAATTTCAACTTTCTGCATATCCCAGATATTACGACAGAACAACATCCAAGAGCTGAATTCTTTTCTAGAGAGAGGACCTATACTAGACATATATAAACCATCATCATATCAAAACAAAAATGAAAAACATACCTTGGATTGATGTATCTTCTCGATCAACATTGCTCCAACATGCCAAGGAGTCTTGCTTTTGATCATTGAGAGCTTCACACATGCATGTGACATCCAGACCCGTACCTCAGTCCCTTGAGGTTGCTAAACATATACTCTTCATCGTAACGGCCTATGCAACAAGACATTCTCCACATCTATTGGTCCATCCTTGACTTGCAACTGGAGTGATGGTGTACTGCATCATGGGGCTAGGTATATCATCATAGTCATCTCCCTCTCTCTAGGAGAAACTATAGGCTGCACTCCTTGCCTTATCAATACATGGGGATGTTGAAGCCTTACTGTTCCAATGTCGTAGGAAATCATATGGTTTAATCCTCAAGATTATCTTTGAGCTAGAGCTCCATTGCTCCTTTTGGGAAGAATCAAATATGATAAGACCTGAGCCTTTCAGGTGAGTCAAATGATATAATTTGAGCAAAGGATCTAAACATACTATAGTATAGATAGTGCTTAATTGTGGAGACTTACCAAGCTTAATTATATTTGTGTCTGAGTTATAGAGGTGCTATGTTAAAATAAAGCAGTGCAGTCATTGTGATCTCCAAAGTCAGAGAGCAAGTAGCTCTGAGTTGTATGAGATCACGATATCAAAGAGACGCTTGATGTGCTTATGCCAGTTTTCTCCAAAGCCACTGAGCAACCCAAATGTTCTTGTGTAGATCGATTATAGAACAACTATTCTATCATTTCATACAGTGGTTGTGCACAATATAAACTTGTGACCATGAACTAGCTGCAACATTATGCTACTAATGAAAGGTGGGCATGAGACAATATGAAGAAACCTCTCCTCCAAACTTCTGCACCATCACAGAATGTTTGGGTGCATGTATACCTGTGTCACAACCACCTTCATACCAACACATGCCTTAATAATAATACTTCCCACTTAATGTGCGTGCGTGTATGTTTTCACCAAACCTGCATCGTCCTACCTCAAGGTAAATCATTCTTGCATAAATTTTCTTATCCTTGGTCAAACATGGTAGATATGCTGCACTCAAGTGTGCTCCATATCTATATCAATATCAAAATTCTCATCAAACATCCTGTAAAGTGATCATGGACCATACCCTAGTCTTTATCAAATTTTCATAGCTGCAAAGCATGGCTACATCATGAGATTCGGGATCATACTGAAGGACACAACATCAATTATATTGTACATCCAAGCTCATCACCACTCAATCAATAGTATGAAAATATTTTCTTCTTAAATTTACATTATTTCAATTCTTTCTCAAATGACTCTAAGAGTTTCATAAGCTAATTTGACATCATTCCAGTATTCCAGCTCTACCTTGTCTTCATTCTTAAAATTGTGGTCAACAAGAATTTGTTCCCTTTCTCATGATTAAGATCATCATCTAATGAGGTAGTCCTCATCTTCCAACCTGCTAGGTACATAGTCATCACAGGGATCAAATGACAAAGTTGTTATCACGCTCTCGTAGAGGATATGGAGGCTAATTTCATAATGGACCAAGCCAGGGACGTTAATATTTCTAATCATCATTGAAGTGACCATTTCTGAAACAACATGGAAGAGGCACACTGCATTACATCTCATCAAGAGAGTCCTTGATGTTTCAACTTATCCCTTTGACCAGGTTGCATAAGCTCCCTCTTAAAGCATTTCCTTTCTAGACCAACTTCTTTCTTGAAGAATACTCTACCATAAATCTTGATCTTTGTCTCAAGCTCAATGAAGGGACTAGTGACCCAATCAAACATTCTACAAATAATACCCAATAATAATAATAAAAAAATTCAAGAGCATCAATGCAATGATTTGAAGATACTTATCTTTTCGAGCCAGACATTGGAAAGTGACTGCTTCCTTTGTATCCATGGATTTTTCTAGAAGACAATTGCTCCTATGGAGAGTTCCCAATCCCGTGCCCTGATTTAGATGACACCTTCTCCTAGGGTTTCTTTTAGGTCTCTACTATCCGCTTCATCATTCTTCATCCTTCAGGGTGATCCATAGAATTTTCTTCTAGCCCGGCTCTAATACCATGTTAATTTTTCATAGAGCTATATTTTTCATTGCTTTAGAGATAATTTTAGACATTATTCCCTTAAAAACTCACCCCATAGCTTCATTAATACATTAGTAATTATTAATAAATAACAATAACAACGAAACATAAAATAAAATAGGAAGAAAATCATGCACAAATTATTGCCTAGGGACCAAGGAAAAATCCCACAAGGGGGAAAACCCTTTCAAATCATCTTCTTCTATTAGATCATCATCAAAATGTTCAGAATAAAAGTACATACATTTTCAAACTTCTTCAAGCTTCTAGTACAAGTTTACAACTTAATTTGTAAACAAATGATATCTAAATACATATCCAAACCAAACACAAAGGTTGTCCATACATGATTGCTGACCATGATTGAATTGTCTTCACAGTGTTTGAGCCAAATTGGCTTCTCCATCATACCATCATACTCTACCACTGAGTGTAGGCTTACCTTTGTGTATATTTTCCATTGTGTGAGCTACCTATGTGTGCACTAGCCACTGTGTTTACAAAAATTCCTCTGAGCTACTAAAAAGACCTATCAATGTGTATTTATTTCTACTGTGTCTACTGTGTAGAGGCCATGAGCTTTTGTGTACATAGAGGATGCCTGGCCCACTGTGTAGTACATTGAGTACACTGTCCAATGAGCCATACAGTCCACTGAAGTCTGTCAAGGTGCCATTAATATTTTCCATTGTGTAGACATAGGTTGTGAAATGTACAATATTGCCACCATGTCCATACAGTACAAGGTCCATGTCTATACTGTCTGGTCCACAGTGCAAGGATTCATATTTCCACAGAGCGAGGTACCCTTCCACATAGATATGAAAGATAGGTATATCAAAACCATTCACATAGATATGCGAGATAGGTATAGCGAGATCCTTCCACATATATATGTGAGATAGTTATAGCCAAACCATTCCATAGAGATATGTGAGATAGGTATAGAGAGACTCTTCCACAGAGATATGTGAGACATGTATAGCGAGACCCTTCCACAAATATATGCGAGATAGGTATAGAGATAACCTTCCACAAATATATGCGAGGCAGGTATAACGAGACTCTTCCATAGAGATATGTGAGACCCTTCCACAGAGATAGTGAGACCTTACCACTGAAATAACGAGAACCAAAAATCAAAGACTTCACCGAAAACCTCATACATAATGATGCCAAAATTATGAGCATTGCTAGGGTATTTATAGTTGTTTGTCATAGCGAAGATTCACGTCCTTTTGGTAAGTTGACATAACCATTTCATGCCAGCTTACTTAATTTAATCAATCCTAACTTCACACAACCTTCATAAATTCATAAGTCCACTTTCCCTTGACCAAATTGGATGTATCTTATATCGATTTTGATCCTCGCAAGATGAGGAATCCAATGTTGCAATCATCTCCATCAGGTGATTTGTCCAAAGGTGGAATTAGACCGTAGTTGCCACATTTTAACAATTATTGAGTGTCATTTTTATCTCCCCACTCTTATTGAAACTCAAAATGGATTTCTTGTCTACTCCTCCCTCAGAGATGATTTAAGAAAAAGAGTTTGCTTCAGTCCTGGAAAAAAATTCAACTATATTGTTTCTATTTGACCATTCTCCCTTTTTTCTAAAATTCATTTTTTCTTTACTGAGTTCACTATTTAGCTTTACAATAGTAACCTAAAGCTAGAGTGGTGTTTGAATTTAGACCTGGACAGAAGGAAGTGACTCATTTTTTAATGATCAAACTGAATTTCTACCAAAATATGTCTAGGAAAGCACCATTCACCATAATTCTCAACCCTCATTTTTAGCCTGCTTTATTTTTCCATGAAATTATTTATCATAATAGTTGTAGGTGTTATACATGGGAGAACCACTGAAACACACCACGTATGATTTGAGATAGTTTTTCTTGAGAAAATCATCTAGATCTCATTCTACATCAGGGTTGTCATGGTATCTTCCATCTAGATCTGCAGTACCCTCTCCAAATGTACCAAAAATGATATCTCTTTCCAATTATATGTTACCTTCTCCATCTAAGATAACAACAACTTATTATGGCCTCAAAGCTTCCTATGTGAGCTTGTAAAAAAAATGATTTTTTTTTCTTTCATTAAATATACCATGCAATGTTGACTCCTCTCTTCACTTACCCTTTGCCAATGCTTTCAATCACCATGCTTTACGAAATATGCTAAAACATGAAGTAAAATTTAAAGCTACACTGAAAATAGTTGTCATAATGTTCTCTCTTCTTATGCCACTGGATTCATCTGCTTTATATTTTGGAAGCAGTTTTCATATTTTTTGTTCTATTTTGACCTTGTGATATCCTACATAATTTATGTAACTCATGTTTTTTCTGGAGTACACATAATTGTGTATGACAGTTAATGGCTATTATATACTAATATATTGGACCTACGTTCTTCCCAAATTCAATGTGAGGGGTTTGGAAATACGATTGCATGTTTCTGATATTCCTCCATAAATGTTTTGTCTCTGCATTTTCCACCCTCAAAATTATTGTTCCATGATCCACATCAACAAGATTGGTTCATAATAGAAGTTGCAGAGGTACTGTATGATACAAATTATACATATGGGTAGATGCTTGCTAATTGATTTATATGCCTCTCATACCTATGGCATACGACCCCCTAAATCCAAATTAATGTTCATTTTGATGCAAATGTATAGGTTGCAGATAAAGTGGAAATGTTGTTTAGAGAGGTTTTTAATTTTCTCTATCAGATAAGACAAAAAATTGCCACATCTGGATATTTTTATTCTGGTATTAATGTTAATGAATCAAGGAGGAAAATTGTAGAGCTTGAAGGAATGCTTCATAAAGAGATAGTTGAATTTGATGTGATATTATAGATGTATAAATGATGTTTATTATACTTTAGGTTGTCTAACATGATATTATACTAGAATAATCTTTCTACTTAATGAAAATTTCCATATTTGTTTATAGAAATTGCTTAGTTGGAAACAAAATCTTCGTAGATTAATTATTTTAAAGCAATCTATCAAATTTAAACATGGTTTTTTGTAAGAGGCCATCATTAGTGACGGGCAAGTTGGAAGACCTGTTGCTGATATTTCAAAGCTAAACAGTATAAGACATCTTTATGAATCATATGAATGGGATCATCATCTTTTCCATTATTCATAACCGTGTCAAATATACACATTGATTTCCACTTTTTGGCAGGAAAATCAAGCTTTTAAAGGTAGAATTTTATGTTGTCACTACAGATTTACATGATTCACAAGGTGAGAAATCAATCTTTAGTGTAATTGTAGATTTTAGGTTTTATAATTATAGGTTATTTATAGGCTATAATTGTCTTCAAAGTTTCACTTTCAATTGAGTATTCAACCAAACATATTGAGTATCTTATACCTAACTATCTGTGATTTAGTATCAACTCTTTTGCCTCATTAGAATTAAGTCCATTTTGTATTGAAAGTTAACTAAACACTGCTTTTTTCCAATGTTTTGCAATCTTAAAGTGAACTAATTACTGTGTTATTATTTGGTGTCCACTATTGAAAATAGATACTCCTACTGTGATAAGTTTCATTTTTTTTATTTGTTGGTTGCTGACATGTTTTGAGTGCGGACTTGTGAAATTCCAAATCGCATGTCGCTTTATGTGAAGGATATATATATATATATATATATATATTAAATTTTTCCCTGTGGTTCCTTGGAGATCTGTGTTACATTTGCACACAAGTCTATATATCATTCAGATATCTAAAATTTCTAATTTTAATTTGAATATTTATGTGATAAAGGAAAGACAAAGGTACCAATTATAAAAAGTCACCCAAAAACAACAACATTGATATTTTTCTTTCATTCAACCTGTAACATATTGCATACATCTTCATCGATGCTCTTCTTCCATATGCTATCCACTTATGACAATTCCTTTGCAATATTTGGTGCATTTGCAAATTATAGGTCATTTTTAGGCCATAAATGTCTTCATAGTTTCAATTCTAATTGAGTATTCAATTGAACATATTAAGTCTCTTAAACGTAACTATTTTTTCCTCCACCCACTTTTCATAACTTCCATAATCATTACGTAGAGACCTGCAACTTCGATGATGTTTTGCTTGTTTAATAAAATATTACCGAGACTTTAATTTATTGAAAGTTCTAGAATTTACAATCTATAAAGTTTCAAGATATTATTTTTAAAAGTCTAATTCTTTAAAGGGTGCTAGCTTAATGGAAGAGCACCTGCTTTAGAAGCAGGAGGTTGCTAGTTCGATTCCATCGTGCTGTGATATTCATATGGAATGGTCACGATTATTTTTTGGTGATGGAGGCTCTTTTTACCATCACCAATGAGCTTATCGTGACATTTTTCGACCCTCACCAAAATATGAAATGGTGACGGTCAACGAACACCACCATATATACGCATCAATAGTGAGGACCATGAAAGGTCTCTCACCATAAATCATTGTTGTTGACATGAAATGGTGAGGGTCATTGTTTTTCATTATAGTCATTATTCGTGACGGACCTTGAAGTCACCAATGAGCTTATCATGACATTTTTTACCATCACCAAATTTGAAATAGTGACGGTCAACGAATGTCACCATATATATATGCACCAATAGTGACAGCCATGAAAGGTCCATCACAATAAATCGTTGTTGTTCATGTGAAATGTTAACGGTCACTATCTGTCATTATAATCAAAATTCGTGACGACCTTGAATGTCACCACAATACATACTTTCAGTGTCGCTACCTTTGGTGACGTTCAATTTTTTGGTGACCGAGGCTATTGTCTATCATCATTGCTCATATGAAATGGTGACGGTCACTATCCGTCATTATAAATCATTATTGGTGATGAACCTTGAATGTCTCCATAACACCTATACTTTCGGTGACAACACCTTTGGTTATGTTCATTTTTTGGTGACGAAGACTCTTTTGACCGTCACCAATGAGCTTATGGTTACATTTTTCGCCCCTCACCAATGTCCTTTTTTCTTGTAGTGCACACTGTTTCTGTATAGTTTTAATGCTCCATCTGTAGTTTTATTAACAAAATCTCTATGTTGAAGGAGGAAATAAATTTCTTTTTATTGTGTTAAGGATTTATCAGAAAATCCGACACCAAGGTTATGTTGATTCGGCTCACAGGGATTTGGATTATGATCCGTATTTTGTATTGTGACCTACTGAGAAGTTTCGGCATACATTTTCTCTAATGAGTGCTTATTCAAGTTATTTTACACGCAATGTAGACTAGGAATAAATTTTTAAGAAAATGGATGTTGGCACACGAGAGCCTCGCTTCACCAACTTCTCCTGCGAGTTTCGAGGAACCCTAGATTAAATATTTTATAGTGGGCCGAATTTGAAGGTGTTATCGCTGCTAGAGATGATTGATGAGTGTGAAGTAGTGGATGCACTTCCTTCGCCTCACCATCCCTAAGGTCACATTGCACTTGCCGCCAAGTTTCGATATTACATCCCTCCTTCACAATAACAACAATTGGTTCAACTGAAAAAGTTTTGTAATTTGCATGGTTATATGTTAATGCATGACTATTGATGGGCATTTCAAGATTCACTGGCTTCCTTTTGTAAAAATGGTCAATGTGATTTAAATTTTGGAATGACAAATTTACAATAACAACAATGGCTTCAAGTGAAAATGTTGTGTAGTTTGTTGGGTTATATGCTAATGCATGACCATTGATGCGCATTTTAGGATTCTATTGTGTAAAATTATATATTGAATCATGTTTTTAGATGAGCCTTATTCTACACATTATCTTCCTTCTGTAAAAATGGTAGATGTGATGTAAAATTTGGAATAAAAACATTTCAATTGATTTTTGTTTTTCCCTGGTGATTTAAAAATTTGGAATGAGAAATTTTATTTTCTCTCTTTTCCACATGGTTGATGTGATTAAAAGATTAAAAGGATTTGGATTGATATGTTTCCAAGTCAAATTTGATTCGCATGGTTAGACATGGCGCATATTTTGTATTTATTTAATAAATATTTTTTTAAATAATTAATATTATCTTGAGTCATTGTTAGCCAAAAATAGATTAATATATATTATTAATTTAACAATAAAAATATATATAGAAAAATGAAAAAATAAAAAAATAAAAAAATCTTATACATATGTATTCAAACTCTACTTAAATTTATTTAGGATTATTTATTTTCCCTTTACTTAAAAAAAACATTTTAATATTGTGTTTTCAATGAATTTGTAATTGAAAATGTAGTTAAGAGTTATTTTTTTTTTTTTTAATTGTTTAAATAAAAAATTGATATTTTGTGGTTTAATATTTTTTTTAAAGTATAATTTGAAGGAAAAAATATTTCATAAAATGGATACTGTTATAATGATCTCTATATATGCTGAGATACTCTAATTTATATTGTTTATGTGACATGAGAGTATCTTAGCGAATGATTTTGCATAATTCTAATGTTCTATTTCTTAGGCATACTATTTGAAACACACTTAAGCTCTACAAGTAGTCATGAACCTTTAGTCCTTGACATCATATTATATATGTATTTGGGTTGCCACATCTAGGTGAGTAGCCTTTTATCAAATATATTCAAAAAATCATATATAAAGTCATATGGTATATCAATCTTTTGAACATGTCTTTTCACTCTCCTAGCTTCTTAGACTTAAAATGATTTAGTTTTTGGTAAAAAAAGGTAACAATTTGAAAGGATTCTTACAAGTCAAGCACTAAGATAATAATAACACCTTGACTAACTATATCCAAAACTACTAACACAACTGCAAGTACAAAACTTACTAGCTCCCCTTATGCTCCTTTATTCATTGAACATGTCAATTGTCCTAGGGATTGGACTCTTCCTCTAAGGTTTCAATGGAAAGCCTCTATTGACACTAAAGAAATTATGAGAGTAATAAATATGAACATCATGTAGGGGTGGGTAGCACATCGGTTAGGAAAAATAGCCTTGTGACTCGAATCTCCTAATGGAAATTAAGTGGTAAGATATGGGGAGATGGGAATTTTAGGGAATGTTTGCAATGAGTGTTTTATCATACAACATGATCCATGTCATAAAATTCAAAAGAAGACCATCATTTATAGAATTTTTTCATTAGTTTTAGAATTAAACATTTTGTAGTAGAAACAACAAAAGGGTCGAATAGGGGAGACCAACTACTTTGTCATCAACTAGAAAAAGATCCATTCTTTATATTTTACCCTCCTTAGTATGAACAAGTGCTTGTGGGAGGTCAATGCATATACTTATAGATTTTCAAATGAGTGATTGATCATAGGTTAAGCATATATGTGAGGTATCATATATCATGTAACCAAGTTGGATTTTTTCACACCATTTTATATGCAATCATCTCGGTAACCTAAAATTAACCTAGTGAAAGGTGTAAAGGCTGTTCGGTGAGCATTGGTGGTTTCACGCACTTAGTATTTTTGGCACAAGGATTTTACCAATCAAGAAAATAGATTTTTGTTTTCAAAAACATGAAACCCTTGTGGCTATTCCATGTAAACCTCCTCATCCAAGTCTCCATTAAAGAAATAAATTTTACATCCATGTGATATACCTTCCAACCAAAATGCACAACCATAAACATAATTAAATAGAAGGTTACCACATTAATATTTGGACAAAATTTTTCATCATAATATAATATTTTAGTTTATGCATATCCTTAATAATCTTTGTGTATATTTAAAGAACCATATGTTTATATTTGAATTTATAAATCGATTTACAACTAATGGATCTCTTATCTGGAGGTAATGTTGATAGCACCCAGGTCTTGTTTTTCATTAATGCATCATATTCAAACTTCATGGTATATTCCCACTAATTTAGTTCCTTTGCATTCTTTAAATGTGTTAGGTTTAAAATCCTACAAAACAATGGAAGTTGGAGCAAAAATTACATACTCACTAACTTGCACAATCTATTTCCCTAATCTCACATATTGACCATCCATTTCCTAATATTTTTGTGAATAATCCTTCTTTTATTCGTTATATTCCATGTGGAGTTTGACTCCTATGATATTTTCAATTCTAATCCCTATCTAATTTCAACTCCAAAAAACATTCCTGACTCAACAAAAACTACCCATATATTTATCATTATCACAAAATAATTGTATTTTCTCATATACAAAAACTCTATCAATTGCAATTTTATGTATGGATACATTTAGACTTTATACATCTCTCTATAGCCAAAGAAAATATATACCTTAATTTTGTCACCGAAGTTATGTCTCTTTCCCCTAGGAATATATGCAAAAACAATACAACAAGAAACATGGAAATAACTTATAGATTTTTTCTACATGATGATGTTTCCTTAGAAATTATATTCTTTAAAGCTATGCAAGGACTTCGATAAGGATTTAGGCCATGATATTCACTACTTCCAGTACCCAAAATAGATATTACACATCTCGACTATGCACCACACATCCTGACATCTCCATAAATATAATATTCATTCATTCTATGACTCCATTATGTTGTGGAGTGTATTCAGTAGAATATTTCCCTCTGTATACTTCACTTGTGTGGAATTCCTTGAATTAAGTTGAAACCAACTCACCTCATTTATCATATCTCAACGCATTGATCTTTACCTATTTATTTTTGTACCAAATATTTCCATGCTACAAACTTTGAAAAAAAATATAACTTATTATTCAGAAGATAAACCAACATTTTCCATGATAAGTCATCAACTAGTAAAATAAATACTAAGCTCTAGAAATTCTATATGTCTTCAACATGTACTACATCAAAAACTCTTTTTCCTTGGCATACTTTATCAGTATCAAATGAAATCATAGGTTATTTTCCCATCTAGAAGAATGTAGGTACATTTTGACATCCCTAAATGGAAGGAATACCATCCACCATATTAGTGTTACTAAGTTTAGATTTAAATATTTATAGTTTAGGTGTCTATACCTTTTATTCCAAACTACACCAATATGATATATTATTTTCCATTGCTAGTGCATATTTCTTCATTTTATCTAAACCAACAGGTTTCTACAACATTTATTCACCAATACTAATAGAGATCCCATTGTTATCATGAAGAGGAAAAGACATAAATTAGTTTCATTTAAATTTCTTAACTTTTATCCCCTTATAGAAAAATTTATCATTCCAACTCAAAGCATTCTAGTCATTTAATTTCTCAACAAAAATTAATGAAGGTATTTAACTATTATATTTACATGGTTCTCCTTTAAATTCCATGAAATTATTTGATGTATCCTAGATTCTACTAATCGTATGACAACATCCTTCCATTGATGGATTTTTATAGATTTTGCATCCATCATTATGAATTGAAGATTCTAAAGTGGAATTTTTTTCATCCATAATTAATACTCATCCCTACTTGAACCTAAACAAGATTATAATAAAGGGCTTCACAGAAAAATTCTCTTAACAAGTCTTTTTCAGAAGACCACATACCAATTGAGATAACCCCTGGGTAATTATAAGTGTGTGTGTGCATGCTTGCTTGTGTTTGTTATGGTGAGTTTTTTTTTATTGATTGAGGTAGTTTGTTGTGGTAAAATCCACCATAAAATACACAAGCAAGCATGCACACACACGTGCGCACACACATACATAAATACCCAAAGGTTATCTCAATTGATATGTGGTCTTGTACAAAACTTCAATGAGGTATTAAGGTTAAACTTGTTTAATTCCTTGGTTTACTTGTGAAAATGCATATGGTTTGGTAAAAAAAAATTGCTAACATATACATTTATCAAGGGTCTAGTGTGATGTATATATGGACTCATACATGTCTTGAGTAACCATGGGATTTATCCCTACTTTCCTAAAAGGTGAATATAGAATAAAAAACTACTATGTCCTCTAGGTATATCATCATGTAGGGAATCTATACCTCTTCTCTAAGGATTAAAATATCTCTATCAAATATAGATTCATATTTATCTCAATGAATGGCCAAAATGTTTCCTAGTATTTGACTATGTCTATGCTAATAGGTGCTAGGTATTAATCACTCTAGGTGATGCACAATATTTTAAATGGTAATGATTTTACTTGGTATGCATCAACAATTGTGAGGAATTGAATTACATGGAATGTACCTGCATGTGTTTTTTGTTTGTATTTTTAAGATATTAAAGTGACCCAAACATTGGAAATATAATTATTGTATTATTTATTGTTTCTAACCTATAAATGGTTTTGTTACATTATGTTAGAATTATTAATGTGCCACTTGGTGGAAACATATAGACAACAATGATCAGCTTAATAAGGTACATAACCAACTATGGACTATAAAGGCATGGTATTAATACAAATTATGTAGAAATGACTAGTATTCCAATAAGAAGGTATGGCACAAATATTATGGGCAATGCTAGTATCAGAGTGAGTGAGAAATCATGTCACTGAAATCAATACATCTAGTGCAAGCAATTAAACAGGATTAGAAATTACCATATACCATGAATTCATTGCATTTAGTGCTAGAAATTTGCTTCCCTCTCTCCCACCTCCATCTATATTTATATCTCCTCTCCATCTCACCCGAAAACATGCACACACTCTCTCCATCTCTTCCTTTTCACTCCCCCTCTCTCTCTCTTACTACACTTTTCCCTTTGTACTTTTTTCTTCTTCCCTCCCTTTCTGCCCTTACAAATCCATATCTTTTTACTCCCTCTCCCCTCCCCTCTCTCCCCCCTCGCTCCTCTCCTACTCTCTCTCTCAAGTTGTCTCTCTCTCTTTCTCTCCCATTTCCCTCTCAATCCCCCCATCTCTCTCTCTCTCTCTCTCTCTCTCTCTCTCTCTCTCTCTCGATCTCGCTCGCTCTCTCTCTCTCTCTCTCTCTCTCTTCCATCCAACCCCATCCCTATCTCCCTCCCTCTCTCCTTCTCTCTCTCACCATATTTCTCCCCCCTCCATATTTTTGTCTCCTTTCTCTCCCCTTTGCATCTCTCTGTCTCCCTCTTGCCCTCTTACCCTTCTCTCCCTCTCTCACTCCTCTCCTTACATCTCTCTTCATTCCTCATATCCCATATCTTTTAGTTTATATCCTTCAATGCAAGCAATAAAATATGATTAGAAATCACCATCTACAATGAAATCAATGCATCTAGTGCAAGAATTATTCTTCCCTTTCTCCCTCCTCCATCTATATCTATATCTCCCTTCACCTCTCCTTATTTTTCTTTCTATCTCATCCCCCCAAAAACACACATGATTTATCCCTCCATATCTATCTTTCTCTCACTCTCTCTATTTATCTCGTCTTCCCTCTCTTCACCTTCCATCTATATATATATATATATATATATATATTTCTATCTTTTGTCTCTCTATATCACCCTAAAAACATACATTGTCTTTCTCTATATTTCTCTATCTCTACCTCCCTCTTTCTCTCCCTTTCTCTCTCTCTTCCCCTTATCTTCCTCTCTCCCCCCTTTTATCTCTCTTTCCTCATGATCCCCTCTCTCCCTCTCGATCCATCTCCCTTATCACTCCATCTCTTTCTCTCCAACTTTCTCTCCCTTCCTCTCCCTTCCTCTATCTCTCCACCTCTAGCACACTTTCTTTGTTCTTCCCTCCCATATATACCTAGAGTTAATATATATCATGATACATTAATATATGCTATAACATATTGAATTTAATATGGTATTAATCCTAAGTTATTAAATTTATAATATTACTATTGATATTAGATTTAATGATATTTTTTACATGGTATGATAGCAAAATTTTCAAATATTACAACTTTGATGTGCAAATATTTGTCTTTGGAGATTTTAATATATCCGTAGGATATGGTTTTCCTTTTAATGATTCATGTTACGAATATTAAATTAAAATAAATATTAAAAGATTTTGGAGCAAGAATATTATTTGTGTTGAATTAACCTTTTTACTTTATTTCACGAAATGATATTGACTTTAGTAAAGAGTAAAGATCTTTAAAATTTTACTTGATTTGGAATTTTAATGTGGTAAATTGTTCTGTTGAAGGTAAATTTATGATCCACTAAAGTTCAAAGTATATGATAAACTATCCTTTAAAGACATCAAATAATTGTATTATATTTTTTTCATTGATTTTTCATATAAAAAAAGCTGCCATACAATTATTATATGTGTTTAATAGTTATTTTATAGTATAAGTTGAAATATATACAATTATTTTATGTGTTTTATTTTATAAATATATAAAAAATTTAAATTAATTTTGTTTATTTTTACTTCTTTTTTTTAATTTTATTTTGGCCGACACTAGTAAAATTTCAACTTTGATAACGAAAACCTTACATATCAACTGTGATAAGGAACAACCTTACACATCATACTAGGTTGTAGAAGGAACCTCTAGGTGGAATTATTAAATATATATTTATTTTTAACTTAATATATTGTTCATATTAAATATGGCTAATGTTTTTTAATTTTTCCCCATAACTTAAAATATTGCTTATTGTGACATGAACATCCCACATGGATAGGAAATATTCAATTCTTTTTGTTCTTATGTCTAATAAAAATTACATACTAGTGAAATGTGTAATGATGACATATGTTTGAATTGAAATATAAGGTTGTAGATTTTATTGATTGATGTTGAGAAGCCAAAAATGAAAAATGACCGAGTTCTTCTTTTTCACCATCTCTTTCAATAATCTTTACATGTGTCCAAATTTATCTCAATAATAACATCTAAACATACATTTCTTAAATACATTGTTACCATTTTTATGTTTTTTTTACCTTTTTTTTCCATTCTGTATTTTGGATGAAATCAATGCATCTTTCTAATTTAATCCCCTTTCCTTCTATAAAGAAGAGATATTCATAGCTTTGAAAACATATTTTTTTTTAGTCTAATCAAATAATAATGGTGGTAAATTTAGTATAAAAAAGTAGTCATATCTTCATCATCTATTGGCTACCTAGTATGAGAGAGATTTATCTACCTTACCTCGTCATAATTTCTTGGAAATAATAAAAATTTCAAATGCAATGCTAGTCTAACTGATAATGCTACCTGATGGTTGGGCATGAGTCTAATGCTATTTTACATTTCTTACCCTTGAAATTAAATCATTTCTAATTAACAATTTAGAAGCATTAAATCTTCACTTTGTATTTTATTATAGACTTATTTTTTCGGTGTCTTTTCTCTTCTTATCTCGATTTTATCAAAATATCAAAGCTCACTAATTATTATTAGTATCTTATGACTTTATAAATGGTAAGTATTTCAAGTCAAATTTTCATATTCTAGCAATACTACATTATATAAGTGGCAATTACTAACACGTTAAGCAACTTTGAACAATAGCTTTCAATAATATTTCAAATATTTCAAATCACCTACGGCCTTCAACCTTATCAGTTGTACAACTTCAGCATGGGATTTTAATGTTCTATTCAATTCACAAGATGCAATTGTGCCTCGAGATATTCAATCTAGTAATAACCATATTCAACCTAGTAATAATGGCGTTACAAAGATTTGGATTTCGTACTTTACCAGAAGACAAATTGTAAGAGAATTTGATGTAAAAAACCTAATCAATCCAACAAGACATTAACAGAGTTTCGCATAAATGAGCATTCGTCTTCAATATGACTTGTACTAGATTATGCAGGATGTTGATTATGGATGAATGTAACAAAGAAAATTTCTTCATTACAGAGTTTTTATAAATAAGCATTCGTCTTCAATATGACCTGCACTAGAGTATGCATGATGTTGATTATGGATGAATGGAGCAAAGAAAATTCCTTCATTACAGAGTTTTTCATAAATGACCATTCGTCTTCAATATCACCTGCACCATGATGTTGATTATGGATGAATAGAGCAAAGAAAATTCCTTCGAGATAATGAAGGCATATAGGAAAATGAGGTCAAATATAGGGAATATGGTGTTAGGAATAGATCAAGGAAATGATACTTGATTATATAATAATGGAGTTGTTTAACAAGACGAAGGAATTGTTTGGACAGTTAAAATTGGCTGGAACTCGGGCTAAATTTTTTTAAGAAATCTTACAATACCAGTGTTTGAATCATGATTTTGATGGTGGAAATGGATTCAGCACCATAAAAAACCTCTAGGGCACCCAAAATATTAAAGTTTGATACCGGAATTTCCATGATTTTCAGAGTGAAAAAATAGTCTAAGTAGACTATGGCCATAATAATGGTGCAATCCTCTAGTGAGAATGAGAGAACACAAGAAGAATGAAAGTCGCAAGAGAGAGTTGGTAAATCTACTTCCTATTATGAGAAAGTGGAAAATTTGGATCTACTACAAAATTCTATTAACTCAAGGAGAATGGAAAGAGTATCTAAATAGATAAATCAAACTAATGGATTTGATAGAGATGGGATAAATCCAGTTATTTACTAGTAAAAGTCAATCAATCTTTGGCATACTCTACTCTCTCATGGCTAAACTATTTACCAAGTTGGGTAGCTAATCTCTTTGGTGACATCATAGCTTGATAACATTTAAGGGTGGTTCCCCCACAACTACTACTTCATTCAACAATGATTTGTATAGATATCATATTACCCACAAATGATTGTCAATACTTACTTCATCTATACAAATCATTGACAATTATAAGCTATTCAACTATAAGCTAATCTCTAGGGCACCCAAAATATTAAAGTTTGATACTGGAATTTCCATGATTTTCAGAGTGAAAAAGCAGTCTAAGTAGACTATGGCCATAATAATGGTGCAATCCTCTAGTGAGAATGAGAGAACACAAGAAGAATGAAAGTCACAAGAGAGAGTTGGTAAATCTACTTCCTATTATGAGAAAGTGGAAAATTTGGATCTACTACAAAATTCTATTAACTCAAGGAGAATGGAAAGAGTATCTAAATAGATAAATCAAACTAATGGATTTGATAGAGATGGGATACATCCAGTTATTTACTAGTAAAAGTCAATCAATCTTTGGCATACTCTACTCTCTCATGGCTAAACTATTTACCAAGTTGGGTATCTAATCTCTTTGGTGACATCATAGCTTGATAACATTTAAGGGTGGTTCCCCCACAACTACTACTTCATTCAACAATGATTTGTATAGATATCATATTACCCACAAATGATTGTCAATACTTACTTCATCTATACAAATCATTGACAATTATGTAATCTTTACTAAAAAGTAGTGCAAATGAAATTGTATGATCAACAAATTACAATAATTTTCTTCAAGGGATCCATCTTATAGCAATTTGATATGATACCATAAAAAAAAAAAGACAATACAAATCAATATAACAAATAAATCATAAGCTTTGTCTTTGGAATAAGACTTAGATAATTTTAATTTAATTATCAATAATTATTAGGTGGATGGTAAGGATATATCCTCCATGTAATATTATGGAATATTCATGATAATATGCAAACAAAAAAAGGTTGAGATTTATCTCCAAATTAGTTATGCCATTTTTTCACTTTAAATTAAAGAGATTAATTAAAAAAAATGTCTTATGAACAAGTGTGATTTAAAGTGAGTTATGGTTTCTTGGCATATCGTATTGATAAGCCATGGTATTGGCACATGGCATTGTAACGAAGTCTATTTACAATCTACTAAGAACAAAGATTGTGAGGTTGCTTATCATGGCTTTGGTGAGGTTGTTGACATTATATGTTATCATGTGAGTAGAGATTTTTCTCAACCAAGATTGTGAGTTTGCTCATCATGGCTAGGGTGAGGTTGTTGGCATTATATGTCATGTCACTAGAGATTTTGCTCAACCACCTGAAATAATGGCAATCGACATAGCCAAAGATATTATTCCAATTTTGATATTATATTAACTATATACATTTTTTTTATTTTTCTTAATTTTATTTCAATTTATTATATATATATATGAATAACAAGTCTGACTAATAAACAAAATGATTTTTTTGGCTTGAATTTGGGAATATAGTTTTGTTTTTTTTTGGGTTTAAAATGCACTTTTGAATGCATGAATGAATTCAACACCCTTACAACCTTATAAGCACTTAAACTTTGCAAATTAAATAGTTTAATTTATGATATTTTAAAAACAGTACAAAATTTTCGGCAAAATTAACAATAAATAAATAAAACCCAAAAAAGTCATTTTATCTCTTAATTTATATATATAAAGTTTAAGTAATAGACAAAATTATATTTTTGGCAATACAATTTTGAATATGATTGTGGTTTATAGGGGGGTTAAAATGCACTTTTGAATGCATAGATGGATTCAACACCCTAAAACCTTATAAGCACTTAAAATTTGCAAATTAAATAGTGGAAATTTATGATTAAAAAGTTTATCTTATGATCTAATTTGTAGAATGTGGGAGGGATTGATTGAAAAAACAAGTTTGAAGGGTTGAACTATGCACAATAAATATGCCATAGAGAGTTTTAAGGGTGTTAAATCCATATATGCAGTAAAAAAAATTATATTAAACAAAACTAATCAAGATAATTCCTCCCATAAATTTCCAAAAAACTCCAAAAAATATCGCTTAAAGTGAACTCAGTGAATATATATGATTTACATTATTATAAATATTTTAAACATTTAATTAATTTTAAAATATAAATATATGTTAGATTTTTAATTTCTTAAATTTATTATAATAATAAAATCTTAATTGGGAAAATTTAAAATTTATATTTTTAATAATGGCTTTGAAATATAAATATAAATATAAATATAAATATATATATATATATATATATATATATATATATATTTAAAATTACATAATTTGGAAATTCATTAATTTTTGTGGCCATTGCTATTCTACGGTCATAATGCCAGGATCTGTAAATCGGGGAAGACCCGTAAATTATTATCGAGGATCGCAGTTACCGAGGTAAGAAAATCCGGAGGCTCGGCCCCTAGACTCACTTTCAGTCGTCGCAAACCCATCACAACAATTACCATGTTACCACGCAAAGTTCAAACCCATCACAACTATTAATATGAAGCCTTGGAAATTAAAACCACCGCGAAGAGTGAATAAAGTGCGGATACAGGCATAGCGTTAGGTGCGAAAATATAATCTGTTTCCAGCTTTGTTTTTTATTGAATGGTTTTTATAATAAAAAGATATGATGAGTATTTAAAATCTAACATCCAGTAGACCATAGTGCCATAAAATTTGCATAAACGCTTGATATGATATATAGCTTTAAGTCTTTTTTCATTGTTCCATTTTAAGCACTACCTTAAATAAAATCCATTGGCATTTTAATCGGTAAAAACAAAATTTTATTTTTGGCGAATGTCATTTAATGGAATTTTACTGTGTGGATTCAGCGGCTCAACATTCCCAGTGAATTTACTAATCGTTATTAGGGAAATAAGTAAATTTAGTTGACTGAAAAAAAGTGTTATTAGATTTATGGAAGCTGGGACGAGTGCCCATAACAGGAATATGAGTTTTCATATTAACATTTAGTTAAATTAAAACATGAATATAATTAATGGAAATTTTGATTTAAGAAATTAAATAATAAAATGGGTAAGAGCTTGGGTATCTAAGTAGTTAAAGTTATCTCTGGTCACATTAGCTTTTAGTAGACTGGATTTTTAAGAATGTTTTTTCTCCCTAGCACACTTCACAACCACCTTCGTGAGAGTAGCATTGTTTGTTGAGAAAGTCCACCCTCAACTATTGTGCTAATAAAAGTTAACTTTATTAATGAATAAGTTAATAAATGTTTAGTAAAATAATAAAAAATCTATAACTAAACATATTCCTAAAAAGTTTGCATCAATAGAATATTAATATGAAATGAGATCTCTAAATGACGTTGGATGTTTAGTAAACTGAACTAAATTAAATTAAATGATTTGAGGCTTGACCAAATAATATGGAAATATGTAATAAATATTTAATATATAATAAATATTTAATAAAATAATGATGATAATTAAACATTAAAGATAAATTGATTTAAGGGAATGATAATAATAATGTGATATGTGGCAAAGCATAAATTTAAAATAAAGGATCACACAGAAAAATAATAAAATAAAATAAAGTATTAGATTTTGACTCAATGTTTAAAAAATAATTATTGAAAGGAGCAGTATATTCAAAAGAGATTTAGTAATGGAGATTGAAGAATTGAAATAAATTATTAATATTTTACAATGGAGGTTTTTGTGATTTATTATTAATGTAAATTTTTCTATATAAATCGCATTAAAATTTAAGAACTATCTAGGCTTTTGTGTTTTACTTGAACATGTTCATAAGATGAAACACCAGATATGTTGCTTTATTTGAACATGTTGATAAGATAAAATACCAGATATGTTTAGAGAATTCTAAATAAGCACTATGGATCAAATGTTAGTGGATCTCATCTTTGTACTCCTAGGTTTCTTCCTTTTTGGTTTTTTCTCCCCATCATTATTTTCCTTTCCTTATTCTATTTTTATCTTCCTCTAGATTCCTTTAATTTCCTAATATTAAGTAGTTGTTATTCCCCTTTTTCATCTATATTTGTGTGGTATTTTATATTTTCCATGCTATTCTTTTATTTTTTTATAATATTTATTCATTTTGGTTTATTTACTCACTGTCTTTATTATTTCTTTATTTTCATTTTTTAATCTATATTCGTGTTGTATTTTCTATGATATTTTTATTGTTTTATAATATTTATTCAATTGCTCCCCCAATCGGGGTGTGGAGAGGGCACAAATACCATTGAGGAATGATGACAATAGTTAAGGTAAGAGAGTAGGGTGGGAAGACAAGCCTGGCAGAGAGCAAGTGGCAGGGTATCGATGGCGAGGTAAGCTACGTGGGACAGGGGGTGGGGGGTTTCTCCTTCCGAGGATGACTCCACGCGAGGAAGAAGGACAACACTCACAGGATGAGCCGTAAGGGTTTTATTAGATATGTTTGGTTCCTTGCATGCATCGCGTAGAAGGTGGTTAATTTGTATGTGACATAGGCTATAGAGGGTGAAGTACAAGGCATCTGCATCTCACGACATTGTTTCGAGGATCAAAGGTATGTTAACTTCTACACTCCTCCAACTCCCCTGTATATGGATCAAGTTAAGGTCTGCATGTTGAATGTAGGTAATAGGGTAATTGATATGTGTAGCGTAGTATGGATGCATGGTTGGGTGTCTGGGGATACTGGAGGGAGCAATCAATGAAGACGTCTATTGATTTCAATTTTGTTCGGGATTATGTTGTGCAATATGGGCAATGGGGACATGGGTAGGAGGTTAGAGGGTCGAGAGGTCCAGAACAAGCCCATGATGGACATTCGAAACCTCGAGAGGATATTTGAAATCACGAATTCAACTAGTCATGTAGATTCCAGGAGTGGTGATTTTGATAGCTGGTTGTATGGAAAATGTAAGGGAAGAGTGTATTCTTATGTAGGAAAACCAGGTTTGGGAAACATTCGTGAGGGTATAGTGGGAGTCAGGTCTGTAGTGACCTCTCTGAGAGACTTCTGCAGGGTATGGGGGGTAAGGGAGATGGGTTTCACTCAGGAACATACACAACTAGTTGGGTCTGTCAAATGCATAAGCACTGCACTAAATTATTAACTTTGTGTTCTATGAAACCGTGTTATGTTTTTTTAACAGCCTGTTGACGGGAAAATGTGTCCGGCCAATAGTAGGGGATCTCCCCGGTAGAAAGTCCCAATTAGATCTTGAACCGTTTGGAATAGGGATCCCGTCCGGGGTGTGGGTCCGGCTACCGCTTAAGTCACCTTCCCCTTCGGTCTCAAAAGAACCTGATTGAACCTGTGGACACACACTTATTCACATGATACATAATACATGATTGATGCATTAAACACATATATAGCACTATGCGTAGCGAGACAATAATAAAGCATATACGCCGAAGGGGGTGCCGTTAGCAACACATCTTTGGGATTATGCTTGTGAGGTATTCTGACCACAAAAGAAATAGTTCTTTCTGGAAAGATGCCCCTTTACTTCTTGAAAGATAAAACGAAATGCTAATAAACAAGGTCATTAACATCCATTAAGAGAGAAATGAAAAACTGAACATCATTAACACAAGCACATATAGCCATGATGCATAAATGATGCCATTAAGAGTGCAGCTTCATTAATCAAAAGATGTTTGAAACTGTATAAGAAATACTCATAGTGTTCGCACAGCAAAACACATCATATCCAAAGGGAGTTTTAACAGGTATCTATATTCATATGCACAAGAGTGTTATCTTTCAATACAATGTTGTATATCTCTTGAGTCACCAAAAGAAAAATTCCTTTACATTTTCCCCGGAGGGAGTTTTATAGAACAAAACTTGCCCTTTGGGCTTCCCGGCTTTTCGCCTGCCTGCCTGTTGTGTTGCCTTGCGACCTGGGAGGAGACTGCGACCTGCGACCTGCGACTTGGCTAGGCAGTGCGACCTGCGACTTGCCTAGGCTGTGTGACCTGCGACCTACCTCTAACTGCTGCTAGCGACTTACTGCCACCGGGCTATGAAGATGACCGCGCAATTGTGAGGTCAGGGGCGTCAATCTGTTGTTCTTTGAGGAAATATTGCCAGGTCTGATACTCTGCTGCTATGGGGGAAACAAGAGGGACCTTTTCTTTCAACCGATGCATGCATTCCAAAGCATTTGGGACTAGAGTTTCCCTTTTTTGAGAGATTTGGTTGGAAAGAGAGGCGAGCTTGGTATAAATCCCTACTGGCATGACAAGAAACTGACCTAGATTTTCTTGTGATGCTGCGAGCTTGGGGGCGGTAGCAGCTTGCTTGATGGGCTGTAGAAATGACTGGATTTCTTGATCTACTTGTTCCCAGGTCTTCCCTTCGTCCAATGCCCCTAGCGAAGGAATGTGGTGAAGGGTGTGCATCGAGTCGATGTCGCTGATCAGGTGGTCGTATGAAGACATTACTTTGTCTAAATCCTTGGATAGCTTGTCCTTGGACTGCATTTTCATACGGATTTGGACTTTGGCATCTTGTGTATGAATCCAATCCTTCTTAGGAAAATGCTCAGGAGCTTGAGGGTATCGCACTGTCCAGTCCATCATTCTATCTAAGGCAGCTGAGGCCTCTTTGAGCTACTCGTGCTTCTGCTTAGTTTTTGCTCGTGCTCTTACCAATGGGGCGATTGCTTGTTTTATGGTGAACATTTCCCCATACACCTGCCTCATGGTGGCCTCTAATACATCGCACTCCTTTAGAATGGAAATCGAAACTTCATTGACCGGGGGAGTCTTGTTTCGGAGTTGTTGAACCTCTTATTTCAACGTCGACCTCTCCTGTTCTACCTTCTTCTCCCACTGCTCTGCTGCTTGTAGTCTATTTTGTAGAGAAACGATTTCTCTACTCATTCTGGTTACATTTTCTTCTGTGGCCACAGCGAAAGTCGTGCCTGTCGATGCTATCATCATGAGATTAGTCCTAGTATCAAGGACTATGTCTTTTCCAGTTGCAACTGTGGATGCGGTGGAAGGACTTTGTGCCAGGGACCTTCTCTTCTCCTGCCGGATTTTGAAGGAGAATTGATCGAATGTGAGCCTGGTGAGGTCGAATACCTCCTCCTCCTGCCCCTGGGGGGAATTAACATCGGAGAGCATGGTTCCTGTACCACATAGAGGTACTTCGAGGGGAGACACCTCGATGTCTTCTATCATTTCATCCTCCTCTTCCTTCTTCTTCTTTTCCTCCTCTTCCCTTCACTGGCGCTCGGCTTCCGCCTTCCCATGTTCTTCCTTCTGCCTGCACTCTGCTTCTGCCGCTGCTTCTATTTCGGCTTTCCTCTTTCGCTCAGCTGCAGCAGCTTGGTCTACTTTCTTTTGGCGTTCAACTTCTGCTTTGTCTAGCTCTTTCTTGAGTGCCTGTTCCACTGCGGTCTGTGCCTCTTTTTCCTCCTTTTCCTTCTTGGCCTCCTCGGCCTGCTTCTTCTTCTGTTCTGCCCTTAGGCTCTTCTTGCGCTTTTCCTCGTCCTCTTTTATTTTATTTTCACTCTCTTGCTGGGCTTTGGCTTCTACTTCTTTCTATTGGGGAGAGGTAGTAGGCCCTGTGCTGGTTCGGGGCTTTTTAGCTAGAGAGGAAGAAGCTCCTCCTAACTTACGGCTTTTGTCTTCCAGGCTTTGATCATCCAGATCCTCTTGGCCAGAGTCTGCCCCTGGAGCAAGTTGTCTATCTGCATTGTACCAGTTCCTTCTTTCATCTTCTCCTGGGTGTTCTACATGCTGGTAGTTCCATTTTAATTTATCCTTCTTGCAGTGTTCGGGAACTATCCTCTTCGGGTCGTATGTTCGATACTCTAAAGCCCCAAAGTGATAAATTTTCATCTCTTCTCCCTCTGCCCCTACCTCTCTGAAATCTTTAACTGTGTACGCGCTGATAGTGAGGGGTAGTGCAGGCCAGGGCTTCTTCTTACCTTTGGACAGGACATTGGAGAAGCCCGAGGACATTTGGAAGCATACCTCTTGCATGAGAGCTCTATCTGTAACGAAGCGAGGCATAGCATGTGGTGCCCTGAACGAGCCAAAGACTTGGATGAAAGTATATTCGGCGAAAGGAAACCAATGCGCCACTTGGATTAGAGTCTCCCTGGCTCACCAAGACATGCAAGGGGCGTCCTGGCCAAATAATTTTCTATATAGAGCGGGGATGAATACTTGAGAGATTGGCTCTATATCTTGTTTATACTTGGATTCCCAAAACACCTTGGTTTGTAGATGAATTGCACGGGTCTGCGTGGAATCCCAGTTATGTGCCCATCCCTCAAAATGCAACCTCACACAGACGACATCCAATAGATAAGAGGCCATATATAATTTAGAAGGCATTCGTTCATCTGGGGCTAATGCTGAGGACAAGTTTGTATGCATTGAGGTCATCAATATGCTAGCCCAGTTGAAACAGGTGCCATGCACCGTTACATATTCCATGATAGTAGCCCATGTGCCGTTGAAGGTGGTGGCATCAGGGCACCCGTACAATCTTCAAAGCATGGCGGCTACTAATTTATATACTTTTCTCAGGCTGGCCACCGGATATTCTTGGTCTTTCTTGACTTTAAATTTCTCGGGCTCTTCCCACCACTGCTTGATAGTGTCAACTACAGGGACTGCATGGGCAAGAGCCCATTCTTCTATAAAGTTTTCTTCTTGGTGAGGCAAATAGTAATAAACATGGGCATCTGAGCCTACGAGCATTGCGAAAGCCTTGCCTTCGCTGTCTCGGATCACGAACTTCTTGGGATCCGTTTTCTGTATGATCCAGTCTATCATCTCTGGGCATGGAAATATGGCCGAATGAGCACCTGCGAGATGCAGCTTCGACCTTTTGACCTTTAAGTATACCTCTCGATCCGGGAGGTCTTCTGGGAATTCTGTTACGGTGAACTCTTGGTACACTTGGTACCATCGCATGATGTCCCCTTTTGCAAATGTACAAAGGGTATCTCTGTATATCAGGGGTGGGGACACTGGCATGTCCATCTCCACATATTCCACTGCCAAGTGCTTGTCTTTCTTCTCGGACACTGGGGGTCCCATGTCGTTGGAATCCGAGAGGACAGGTATACACTCCGCGTCTGCTTCAAGTTCACTTGTCATATTCATGAAAGAATCCCATGGTAAGAACGACATGATGATATAAGACCAATTACAGTTTATCAATGATTTTAGCTGGGACATAGGAAAAATTGAATAAATGCTCTACTGGGTTGTGGGGTGGCAGATTGTGAGAAAGTGGCTAATATGCGACCTTGCAACCTTGCGACTAGGTCGCAGGGTCGCTAGGTCGCGGATCGTGAAAAAGTATGAAAATGCGACCTTGCGACCTTGCGACTGGGTCACTGGGTCGTAGGGTCGCAAAGTTTGGGAAAACTAGGAAATGCGACCTTGCGACCTTGCGACTAGGTCGCGGGGTCGCTAAGTCACAAACTGGGAAAATGGACTAGATGCAACCTTGCAACCTTGCGACTAGGTCGCGAAGTCACGGGGTCGCAAAATTTGAAAACCGAGGAGAATGTGACTTTGCGACCTAGCGACTGGGTCGCGAGGTCGCAAGTCGCACTAGGGCTTGCCGAGGGTTTTGGGCGCGCATGGCGTGGAGGGGTTTTCCCTTTAACTGAAAAGATACAAGGCTAAATGGGTCTAGGTAGAGTTAAGGGATGGCTTTAGGAGTAGGAAATAGGCCATGAGAAACTGGACAAGAAATTGTGATGAGTTTGGGGCAAGTGTGGTGAAGATTGGAATCACAAGGAAACCCTAAGTAAGAAATGCAAACAATAGCTGAGGCAAATGACAATTTAAAGGTTGAGGGATGTAGGGATTTGGAAAGAATAACCCAAAAGGAAACAACAGGAGGGAAAATGGCAACTTACTCGGGAAAATTGTGCGCCAATCGACCTGTCAGAGCCGTTTCTTTCTATTCGCTGCATATGAAAAATGCGACCTAGCGACCTCCTTTATATAAAAAGGTCGCACGTGTGGGCATTTAATGAGGTCGCAAGGTTGCAATTTGAGTGATCCAGGATTTATGCGACCTCGTGACCTTGCGACCTTGCGACCTGCGGGTCATGGGGTCGCGGTTTTCCAAAAAATTGAGTTTTGTGACTTTGCGACTTAGCCTTATGGACTCTTTACTTAGTTTTTATTTAAGTTCAAGGGGCTCCGAAAAATTTTTAAAGTGGGGTTTTTTGGAGGGTGTTGTAGAGGCTACAACAAATGGCGATTCACTGGATGAACCTAGAGTCTCTGCCAATGGTCAGCCTTGGAGGGGGGAGGGAGGGGTCTTCACTCGCTGTTTCCTTTACCTTGAGGTCAACATTGCCTAGATTTTTGGCACCTTGAGAGGTTGCTCAGCCCGCTGGCTTGTTCGGGTGCTGGTTAACCAAATTTCATTTCTTCAGGTCTCTAGACTGAAAGCGTTGGAGAACTCTAGGCAGCTACAGGGTCCGGTAAGATTATTTTGTCCTCATCGTGTTGCTCCGCTGCCAATGAACCTCTTGGTCCCGGCGAAGTCATTGCCTAGGAATCGTGAACATTGCTCCGCTGCCAGCGAGCCTGGTTAGTACTCCGGCGGAGTCGTTACATGACCTCTCTACGCAGGAAGCCTTTCTCAATCCTTTACCCTTTATTAGTGTGCTATTGCACTTATTTTGAATGTGCTTGAGGCACTTATTTAGATGTGCTCGTGGAACTCATTTGAGATGGGCAAAATTTTTTCCTGGGCGGATGAGGGATCCTGACTTATTTTTCTTGCAGAGAGGTTGTTCCTGGTCTGGTATGAGGACTTTGGTTTTTCCCGGGTGCCCTGACGTAGCATGGAGTACCTCTTTTCCCTTCCGATCTAGTTACCACTGCATCGTGCTTTCTTTTGCAGACACCCTCTCAAACTTGCTAGGTGGGCTCCCTGCTTGATGGTTTGAGCTAGATCATATGCTGCCTTTAGGTGCCGGTAACAAGCAAGCCTTTACCACCTTTGTGTATATTAGGAAAAAGGCCTTCCATCAGCATAGAACCTGTTGCAGTGTGCCAATTGCGTGGCTCTAACAAACCCTTCCGTTTTAATTTTTTTTTTTTTTTTTGTCAAAAGGGATGAAAACGGAAACTATGGTACAAGGATAAGATAGCCCTCTAAGGGCTGCTAAGTGAAGTAATGTTTGAGGTCATGGCCATTTACCGGGAGGACCTCGACTCTTCCCTCAAGTATTTGCAGTCTAAATGTATGGGAACCTATTTTCTCCTTAACTTGGAAAGGACCTGTCCATAGTGCTTGGAACTTGGAATTTTTTCCTTTTTCTTCATGAGCTTTATCCCATTTCAGGACCAGGTCTCCTACCTCAAAGTTTTTATTCCCTACGGATTTTCTATCAAACCATATCTTGATTCAGCTTTGGTGGATGGCGAACTTTTCCCGGATTTTTGTCTTTCTTCCTCCAACTTCAGTAGGGTGTTAATTCGAGTTTGCAAGGTAGGGCATGGGGTACCATGACATTCTTGGGACAGCTGAAGGGCAGGGAGAGATAAATGGGGAGGAAGAAAAACTTATTTTCCATACACAAGAAAATAAGGAGAGGTGCCTAGGGAGGACTTGGGCGTGACACGATCAGCCCAAAGTGCATTGTGAAGGGCGTTGTGCCAGTTGCGCTGGTGGGACAGCAGGGTCTTCTTAATGTTGCAGATCAGATTTTTATTAGTTGACTCAGCTAAACCATTTCCTTGGGGATAGTAATTTGCAGAATTTTTAAGAACAATACTGTTTTCCAGAGCAAAATCATATAATTTAAAATATGAAAAGTAAGTTGCATTATCAAAAACCAAGGAAGTTGGAACGCCAAACCTAGTGATGACAGAATGAGTGACGAATTCTATTACCTCCTGATCATTGATTTGGCGTAAAGGTGCTGCTTCAATCCACCTGGTCAAATAATCAGTAGCTGTAAGAATATACCGGTGTTGCTTGGAAGAGTGAGGTATGATTTCGCCGATGATATCCAAACCCCACTGTTGAAAAGGCTCTTCCACTGCTACTGATAGTAAGGGGGCGACTGGACGCACCTCTCAGTTTGCAAATCTCTGGCACTGGATGCACTTCTGAACATATTCATGCGCATCTCTAAACAGTGTTGGCCAGTAGTATCCCACGTGCATTATCTTATGGGAAGTGGTATTGCCTGCAAAATGACCTCCAGCTGGTCCGTCGTGCAGCTCGGTCAAGATTTTCTGCACTTCATCATGTTCTAAGAATCGTAATAATACTCCATCGTAATGTTTCTTGAAAAGCTTGCCCTGGATCAGCTGGTAAGATGCAACTTTGAGTCTTATCGCACGTTTCTGCTGGGAAGTTAGAGCGGGCTCCAGTACGCCCTGGGCTAAGTATCCTGAAATGTCAGAGTACCATGAAGGGCTTCTCTACTGAGGCACGTGGTCACTCTGATACATGTCAATTTCCTGTTCCCAACACTCTTCTTCAACTCCACATGAACTTGCAGCCTCCACAGCCATTTGGCATAATCCTTGTCCTTTCATAGTGTGTGCTGGTTTAAACTCTAAATCATACTCTTGCAGGCACGCCACCCAGTTTCCTCACCTCTCGCCTAGCTCCTGCTGCACAAACAGTGAGCGAACAGCTAGGTGGGGGATGAAAACCGTGACATGGTTTTTCAAGATGTAGGGCCTGAAATGCTTGACTTCTTTATAGACTACATAAGCTTGCTTTTCGATTTCAGGGTAGTTCAATTCAGCTCCTTGTAAACCAGTGCTCATGAAGGAAATAGGTCGTTCATCATTGTTGCCGTCTTTCTGCGTGAGGATAGCTGCCAGTGAAAAATATGAAGCAAAAGTATACAGGATAAAGCCTCTGCTAAAATCTAGACTTTGGAGTGAAGGCGCTTCAGCTATAGCCTGTTTGATTTTGTCGAAGGCCTCCCTCTCTAGCAGATTCCATTGGAAAATCACATTATTTTTTATCATTCCCTGCAAAGGCTTGACTGTCTAGGCGAAATCCAATATGAATTTACAGACAAAGTTGATTTTTCCCAGGAAAGATTGCATTGATTTATGACTGCTCGGGGGGGGGGGGGGGGGGGGGAATTTGGGAAATGGGTTTTTCCTACTCTGGATCTACTACAATGCCTTGCTTAGTTATAATGTGGCCCAACAAATTTCCTTCTGCCACAGCGAAGACACTCTTCTTCGGGTTGAGTGAAATCCCGTACCTTCTGCACCTCTCGAAGATTTGTTTGAGGTGGCGTAAATGATCACCTCGGTGTTTTGAAAACACGGTGAAATGATTGTCCAAATAGACTACCACACTCTGCCCTATCAAACCATGGAAAGCTATATCCATGGCCCGTTGGAAGATCGCCCCCGCATTTATCAACCCAAAAGGCATGCATCTGAAAGCGAATGTTCCCCATTTGGTCCGAAAGGTAGTTTTCAATCTGTTCGGTTCTGCTACTAGTACTTGGTTGTAACCAGAAAACCCATCCAATAGGGAGAACATCTCAGATCCCGACATAGCTTGCAATATTTGTTCCATAGGTGGCACGAGATAATTGTCTTTGTTCGAGGCCCGGTTTAAGTTCCAGAAATCCACACATAAGTGGATCTCGCTAGACTTCTTCCGTACCAGGACCAAATTTGACACCCATCTGGAGTGAAAAACTTTGAAGATGATGCGCGCATCCAAAAGCTTCTTAAGTTCCTTTAGGATCATCGGTTCCAAGGTAGGATGCACTTTTCTGAGCTTCTGTTGGAACGACTTCGTGCCTTCCTTCATGGGTATCACGTGCTGAATAATCCGGGTATCGTACATATGCAGATCATCATACATCCAAGCAAATACGTCTCGATACTTCCAGAATAATTGGGTGAAGGCTTGCGTCTCTTCATCAGTACAGTCTTTGCCAAGGTTGATGAACTTTCGGTTCTCATCTGGTCCCAAGTTTATTTATCGATGTGCCAGGATGGAGCTTTGTACTTTGGTATTTGGGGGGCCGCGGAATTGGCTTTGCAGATCAAAGAGCTTTTCCAGTGACACTACCCCCTTGGGCATGTGGTTCTCTTTACATTTATCATGCTCTTCCTGCAAAGCCCGGTCATGATCCGCCTCATCTATTGCCGCGTCCTTGAATACTTCAGTGTTGAGCATAAATTCCAAGATCTGTTGATCATCATTAAAAACACGTAAATTAGTAATATTATCTGGCACGGAGGGTCTATATATAACTTCAATAGAAAAGCCATCCCTTAAAGGGGTAAATCTAGCAGCAGCATTAGCCAAAGTATCAGCTGCTGCATTGTGCATTCTAAGAACAGATTTGATTCCAAACACATCGAAAGTAGAAATAAGATGCCATACCTATTGTTGATAAGATTTTAAATGCAGAGACAAACAATGAATGGTATCGCGTACCTGTCGAGTAATGAACTCGGAATCTCCAATGACTTGTAAGCATCTTACCTTTAAATCCAATGCCTTCTTGAGTCCGAGGATTAGAGCTTCATATTCAACAGTATTTTTGGTGCACTGGAACTCAAGCTGACACGAAATCAGGAATTTGTTCTTTTGAGGGTCCAGCAAGATGTAGCCCACACCGGCTCTGTCATGAGTCTTGGAACCGTCATAGTATAGGGTCCATACGTCATTTTCTGGTTCCTTTGGGGTTGTAGGTTGGGGCAGGATTTCGGTTTGGTGTGAGACGAGAGTGGCCCGGTCTTCAATGATGAGTGTTAGTTCAGACTGAATCTCAGGGTCTACTGGAGATTGAGAGGGTTTATAACATCCGAAAATGGCTTCCAAGAAGCACATGCTGAGCTCCTCCTGGGCAAAATTGATGGGTTCGTTAGTAGCATCCAAATCAGTCACAATATATTTCATATATTGTTCGCTTTCGACCTTGATTTGGTTATTTCGGCCATTGTAAGGAAGCCATAGGTGAGACCAGTTGGTGGCAAAATATCCTTGTAGCTTGCTGGACCAGTCTCTGCTAAGTAATAGGCCATAGGATTTAGGAATGTCAACCACCACAATGTCAATACATTGGTGGACTCTAGAGTTGGACGAAAGGCAGATGATGACGTTATTTAGCTCTCCTATGGCTGGCACCTGTGATCTGTCAAGTTGGATGATCCTTGCATCAGTTTTCTCCGAGCAGATGTTCAGCTTCTTACAAACAGATAGGGGCATGACGTTTGTGGATGCGCCAGAGTCAACTAGAGAGTTATGGACGTTGAAGTTAAAAATCTCAAAAGATAATAGGAAGGGAGGAGTAGACCCCCTGGAATTTTCATTGATGGCGTTTACAATAGACTGAACACTCGGACTAGGCTACGCGGACATATTGCTCATAGGTTTGGTAGTTGAGGTATTGGCAAAGGCTTTAATAATGAGTTCTCATTGATTCGTGATGCGAGCAAGCTCATATAGGGAGATGTTGGCTCTGGTTTTTTCAATGTCCTCAACAATGTTATAAGTAAAATCAGATTGAGGACAGGGCTCGGTAGTGGTTGTGGGGGACCCCACCGAGAGCTTTCTCTTCTGATTTGCTTAGGTGTTTTCATTGGTGGGCTTCTTAGGGGCAGCTTGTTGTTCATTCCTCGGGGGCAGAATTTTCCTTAAGAAAGCCCTTTTCTTCTCCTCAAAGGAAGGTTCAAGAACCGGTCCTTTGCTCCTAAGGCTGTAGTTTCTTACAGGTGGGGCCTTAGGATTTTCTGCCATGTTGATATCAGTGACGGTAAGATTGTTGTCCCCACAGATAACGTCAAATGCAAAAACCTAGGACCCTGGTTCTTCATCCGGGGGAAAATCTTCATCGTGGTCCGAAACATTATCTTCCTCCGCATCCCCTGGGGTTTGATTGTCCAGAAGCTGGTTTACTACTGCAGTCATGCTGCCAATCCATTGTGGGCATGTTTTTTCAGAGTGGGCAGCCTGGTGGAACGAACAAAAGTTATCTTTTCCTATCTCTTCCACATTGAGAACAGTGTTCGGGTTAGATGGAGGTCGGCTAGTGTTGGGGTTTCTCTTTCTGAAAAAGGGCTTGGGTGCCTTGGCACTAGTCATGGATTCTATACCCTTCCTTTTCAGGTCAGAGACTTCATTTTTCAATAGTTTGAGGGTCTTTGCTATACTCTCAAAGTCAAGAGTGTCTTTATCCTTGTCTGTGGTTTTGTTCGTGGATGACTAACCCCTTTTCGCGATTGGTTTGTGGTCGTCTCTCCCCTCATGATCGATGGCTCCTATAGAAAGCATGTCTCTTTCTACAGTGAGGGTGGCTGCGTAGTTGGCTGCAAGGGTGGGCTGAGCTTCGTGTTTCACGAATACGGCAATATCCTTGGGGAGAGCTTTTGTATAGTAGTCAATGGTAATAGAGTCATCCAATGCCAAGTTTGGGGGAAAATTTTGCAGTATGGTAGCAAAGCGCTGATTGAAGTCTCTAACCTTCTCTTTCTTGTGGCACTTAATGGTGCTTAACTCCGTGAGGAGCATGGAAGGGGTTTTTTCCTCAGAGAATTTCTGCAAGAACACGTGACGAAACTGATCCCATGAGGTAATGGAGGCACTTGGGAGGGAGCGGTACCAGGTGGCCACTTTGTTTTCGAGAGTATGCGGGAACAGGTGGCAAGCAAAGTCATCTGTTTGAACCCTCATGATTTGCAGGGAAAGATAGAAGTTGCTTATATGATCTTCGACCAAGGTGCCCTTCTCGAGATCAAACTTGGGGAGATGCTTCTCAGGGTGTCTAGGTAGGTCGTGGAGGGGGCCCAAAAGATCTAATGGGGACTGGGCCATCCAGGCAAGTGGTTGCACTTTCCTAGCCTGCTGGTGGTGTCTGAACTCCTGCTCAGATTCACTCCCCGTACCTGACACCGATGCTTCTCCCTCATGGCGAGAGTGTTCATCTAGATATCTCTCACGGTTGGCAATGTCTCTAAGAAATCCCCAATTGTGGACAGGCGGCCTATTTGGGTTTGGGTGGCGGTGGTTGGCACGTTGTCCCTAGCCTCGGCATCTATATCCTCTACCTCCGATCCCACGGCATCTATTTCCCTCACCTTCATTCCTGCGGGCTCTATTTCCCTCGCCTTCGTTTCTGTGGGCTCTATTCCCCTCACCTTCAGTCCTACGAGCTCTATCTCCATCACCTCCCCCAGGTGGGGGGTGTGCCTGGTTGTTGTTTGGTTGGACTTGGTTGGGCTGAGGGTCGGGGAAAGGTTCAGTGGTACCAAATTCCTCCTCCTCACCCCCTTGGAGCTCAGGAATCGGCTCATCCCCCTGAACAGCAGTGGCGAGGTCTTCAACCATGATATTCACCAACTGGGGTATGGTACTCACCAAGGCACCGTTGCGAGTGATATTTTCAGCAGGGGTCCTAGTATGGGTCAAGAAACTCATGATTGGGGCATATCAAAAATCCTTGATGAGATTGCGGGCAGCTGGGCGCAAGGCTCTCAACTGCTCTCTGGTGATTTCATAATATGGAGCCTCCTCCCTTAGAATATCTTCCAACGGAGGAGGGATAGCTTCGTCGTTTATGACCTCCCCATGGGGAGTTTGTGACAGAATGTTGGTTGTATGCTGGGAGGCTGCCATTAGCCCTCCTTCTAGCGCCAATTCTGTTGACGGGAAAATGTGCCCGGCCAACAGTAGGGGATCTCCCCGGTAGAAAGTCCCAATTAGACCTTGAACCATTTGGAATAGGAATCCCGTCCGGGGTGTGGGTCCGGCTACCGCTTAAGTCACCTTCCCCTTCGGTCTCAAAAGAACTTGATTGAACCTACAGACACACATTTATTCACATGATATAGAATACATGATTGATGCATTGAACACGTATATAGCAATATGCATAGCAAGACAATAAATAAAGCATATACGCCGAAGGAGGTGTCATTAGAAATACATCTTTGGGGTTATGCTTGTGAGGTATTCTGACCACAAAAGAAATAGTTCTTTATGGCGAGATGCCCCTTTACTTCCTGAAATATAAAACAAAATGCTAATAAACAAGGTCATTAACATCCATTAAAAGAGAAATGAAAAAACTGAACATCATTAACACAAGCATAGATAGCCATGATGCATAAATGATGCCATTAAGAGTGCAGCTTCATTAATCAAAAGATATTTGAAACTGTATAAGAAATACACATAGTGTTCGCACAGCAAAACACATCATATCCATAGGGAGTTTTAACAGGTACCTGTATTCATATGCACAAGAGTGTTGTCTTTTAATACAATGCTATATATCTCTTGAGTCTCCAAAAGAAAAAGTCCTTTACATTTTCCCCCGAGGGAGTTTTATAGAACAAAACTTGCCCTTTGGGCTTCGGCTGGGCCGCTCCTCGCGTGCGTTGCCTCGCGACCGCGACCGGGCCGGGTGGGTGCACTGCGACCGAAGCAAAGGGGCATGACTCGCAACTTTCCCTTTTAGGTAGACTTGTGACTTGCCTAGGCGGTGCGACCTGCGACCTGCCTCTAACTGCTGTTAGCGACTTACTGCCACTAGGCTATGAGGATGAACGCACAATTGTGAGGTCAGGGGCGTCAATCTGTTGCTCTTTGAGGAAATATTGCCAGGTCTGATACTGTGCTGCTATAGGGGAAACAAGAGGGACCTCTTCTTTCAACCGATGCATGCATTCCAAAGCATTTGGGATTAGAGTTTCCCTTTTCTGAGAGATCTGGTTGGAAAGAGAGGTGAGCTTGGTATAAATCCATACTAGCGTGACAAGGAACTAACCTAGATTTTCTTGTGATGCTGCGAGCTCGGGGGCGGCGGCAGCTTGCTTGATGGGCCGTAGAAATGACTGGATTTATTGATCTACTTGTTCCCAGGTCTTCCCTTCGTCCAATGCCCCCAGCGAAGGAATGCGGTGAAGGGTGTGCATCGATTCGATGTCGCTGATCAGGTGGTCGTATGAAGACATTAATTTGTCCAAATCCTTGGATAGCTTGTCCTTGGACTGCATTTTCATACGGATTTGGACTTTGGCATCTTGTGTATGAATCCAATCCTTCTTAGGCAAATGCTCAGGAGCTTGAGGGTATCGCACTGTCCAATCCATCATTCTATATAAGGCAGCTGAGGCCTCCTTAAGCTGCTCGTGCTTCTGCTTAGTTTCTGCTCGTGCTCTTACCAATGGGGCGACTGTTTGTTTTATGGTGAACATTTCCCCATACACCTGCCTCATGGTTGCCTCTAATACATCACACTCCTTTAGAATGTAAAGTGGAACTTCATTGACCAGGGGAGTCTTGTTTCGGAGTTGTTGAACCTCTTCTTTCAACGCCGACCTCTCCTGTTCCGCCTTCTTCTCCCGCTGCTCTGCTGCTTGTAGTCTATTTTGTAGAGAAACGATTTCTCTACTCATTCTGGTTACATTTTCTTCCGTGGCAACGATAGAAAGCCATGCGCCATGATGCTATCTATACGGAATTGAGTCCTAGTATCAGGCCCATGTACCCGATTTACCCATTTGTGGATGCGGCCAGAAGGACTTTGTGCCGGTGTTGGAGTTCCCATGTTTTGGCCGGAGTGGCAAAGACCAAAAGATGAGACAACTTAGAACCACTTTCAGACCTTAGGATCTAGCCCTCCTAGGTTGAGAGAGGGATCTCTCTATGATGGTAAAGTATATATGTCTTTGAGGCTCAAAGTTTAAGATGTTAGGCTAGTTATAGGCTCAGGGTTGTTTGTTTGATTGTTTATGTTTGGTTGTTGGGAATCAGGAAAGAAGGGTCCAATATAAGACAAGGATGAGCAAAGAGGAAATTTAGGCAAAGGTAGATAACTCAGAGAACATCGAGGCCATTGGGCAATGGAGTCAAGAAAGGATTTACTTGTGTTCAATGTGCAAGCTTTCAGTTGGGCTAGTCATCTAGAGCATTTGGATCTTAAAGGATGATTGGTGAAATGGAACATTAAGGACTGAAAATGAAAGGAGGAGAACCATCCAATTCTGTCTATAGATCAGGTCAGAGGTCATTTAACTCCAGACCTGCTTGGACAAGATCAGAGGCAATACAAGGGATCTTAGAAAGGCTTAATTGAGATGGAAAGATCCTAGTGAGGCAGAGACAGGGTTCTAGACCTCCCAGTGTTCTCAACTCATCCAACTAGATCCTAACAAGAACATCTAAACATAGATTTCATTAATTCATACATCAGAGAGCAGGAAATAACATCCACTACACTGGTTAAATCAATTGAAATCAATATTCAGATACACATATAAGCAGAAAACATAAAAGGCTGGGAGAGCAACAACATAAGGTACCTATCAAGGGTAAATCTTATGCCAAACTTTTGATGCGAGCCAGTAGAAATGGAATGAAATGAAAACAGACACAGAGATAGGAAAACATCACCAGCTGCATTAGATCAGGATCCAAAGAAATGTGCTTGTCATATTACAAACAACACCAATCAGGTACATCATTGCCCACAACTTGAACATTCAGTCTGAATACATCAAATCTCGGCCTATCTTACAATATTACATAGAGAACTTGTCTCAAGAGGAAAATGCTTGCATTTCTCTGATATCTCATCAACAACCAATACAATATTTCTCTCTGAGTTTTATAGCTGAAGCGAAACAGAAGAGGTAGGTGAAGAACTAAATGCAGTATTAAACCCAGAAAAGGGGAGAGGGTCAAAACCCACTCTGCTTTAATGCTGAGTATCCAATTTCTGTGACCTTTGTGAAAGAGCGATCTTCTCCGGATATGATTTTGACATCTTTCGGCTGCGGTGCTGTACTTGTGGTAAATAAACAAAAGGTAAATGAAGCACTGAGAATTATGCTTCATAAATGTTCTAATTGCGTTGAACTATTGTTAGGGTGGAAATTCCTTCAGGGACATTGTGCATAATAAAAGTTGTATGGGCGCCTTGTCCTTTATGAGGAAAAACATTCTACTGGTGAATAAACCCTGATATTACCTTTTACTTGCGCTCAGGACCTTTTGATCGATCCTCGGGGTCTTCAAACTGGTGCTTTGCCTCTTAAACCACTGATTTAAGGCCTAAGTTGCTTATTGGTGTGCCTTAATCTCTCTGCTTTGCGCTGAAACATTCTGCTACTTCATCTCTACCTTTGTCCGTGCATTTCGAGCTTTAATGGCGCCGGTAGGTTTTTCACAGAGTTTAAACACTGTTCTTTTTAATGAACGTCTTGTCCTCACCTTCCCGGGTCATTTTTAATCAATTATGCCCCTGTAAATGATCTTCTTTGATTTCTCTATCCTTTTAGCGGATATGTGCATCATGGCGGCCATTGACTCTTAATAACCCTGCAAAATACACAAAAAAGTTAAGGAAATCATGAATGGGGTGGCGGATGATGTGGAGGCGGAGAAAGGTCGTGTAGATGACGATACAGAGGAGAAAATTGCAGAAAGAATGGAAGAACATGCTCTGGTGGATGGTGGTGGTCTGCAGAGAAAATATATGTGGAGAACGTTAAAAAACGTGAAAAAGAACCAATATATGCAATGGAATGGGAGACCGTATGGAGGGTGCACGTGGGGATGATGTGGCGAAGCCGGGTGATGGTGGAAAAGTCAGCGGTGGGCGAAAAAATTGGGACCGTCGATCATGGCAGGATCAACGGCGGGGGACGATAGACGGCGAGCCATGGCATGAGCTATCGCGTGGGCAATTACATTAAACTTTGTGCATCTTGGCCAAGTGATAGTCGTCAGATGGCCTGCTCTAGATCGGACGGTCTATGGAAATTTCGCTGGGCATCCGTGTCCGGACAATAACGCTCGATGGATGGAGTTAATGGGCAGGGACAGTGGTTTGGAAATCGTACACAAGGACATGCGTCGAATGCTGAATGGAATCGCTGGGCATTGGAGAGAAACCGACGGGTTTGGAATAGTCGTATGGGGACCATCAGCATCAGACGCACTGTGGACCGTCGAATCTTTGTGGAATTGGACGGTGATGGCGCGATGAGGAAAAGGAGCGGATAGGCCAGGGGGGTATCGGGTTTAACGTTCACCGTCCGATCAACCACGATCAACGGCAGACATTGCGCCCGATAGGAAATGGGGAATAAGCGTCGTTTAGAATGGTGGATGGTTACAGTGCAGGGTTTTGTGGAAGGTAAAGGAGTGCAGGGCTATCAGGAGAGGGGCTAGGCCTGACATAAGGTTCAGAGTGGGTTTTTAAGCCTTTTCAATGCATTTTGAAGCCTTATAAGGGTAACGGTAGGAAGATAAATAGTGAATCAGGCTAAACTAGGGACATGGGTAGAATTTGAAGGGGGCTTTGGGAGGTTTCAGGGGATTAGAGGGGAATTCGACAAAGGGAACACATAGGTTAAAATGGGATAATTTGCAGGGTTATAAGGGGAAAACAGGCCCTTTGAGAAATGGATTAGCAGGGGGAAACTGTTTTAGGCACAACACTAAGAGACTTCAAGGATGACGGGTTTTCAGGAAAAGGCATTCCTTGAAGGCTCCAAATCATAATAGCCCCCACCTTGCTTGTTAAGAATTTCATAGGAGGGCTAACAGTGGCTCCACATGGGGATGGATTCTTCTTGAAGGAGGCAAGAAACCAGAAATGATCTTTGGAGTAGGCCAGTTGCCTGCTGCTTGGCACATCCCCTTCTTTGATTAGCCGCCACAATATGAATATGTTACATCAGCAGAAACATTCTTCCCAACCAGTCTACCTACCTAAACTATAGTCCTAACCATTTTTCCCTTTAGGGTGCATTTGAACTAGCAGACCCTTTACATTTTATTTCTAAACAGAAAACAAACCTATTCTAAATCTACCCTTATTTCTCCATGAGGCCAGATTAGACTGTTGGCCTCATATGTTTCTCTACCTAATCTACTACCTGTTGGGATTAAACTGTCCAACAGGTTTCTTCTCCTACATTCTAAGACAGGAAATTCAAAACAGCCAAGCCAGGATTAAACTGTCTGACTTGCTGTGGATCCAAGGCATAAAAACAGTTGCACATGGATAGAATTTTGCAGAAAACAAAACTGTGAAGGCTTAAAATATGAAACTTGCAGCATCCTTCTTCTTTTCGTGACTCAAGTTTTGAGCTTGTTAGAGTCACTTCTTTTTCTTCCTTTCAGCTCTGGTTTTGGGCATGTTAGAGCTGATTCTTCTTTTCACTGCTGGTCCGGATTTTGAGCATATTAGGACCAGCTATTCTGATCCCTTTGGCTCAGATTTTGATCATGTTTGAGCCACTCTTTTTTCCTTTCGGAGGTTCATGTTTTGAGCATGTCTGAACCTCTTTTTTTTTTTTTTTTTAGAAGAACGGAAACACTGCAATGGTATGTACAATGAAATGGAAACTGGAAACTGAAATTCAGCAGAAGTAATGCTTGAGTATCCTGCCATTGACAGGACCCCCAAATAGCTCTGTACCATTAAGTTCTTGTAAGAAAAATGCATTAGGACCCACAGTGGCTTGGATAATATATGGACCTTGCCACAAACTATCAAACTTTCCATGTTTACCTTTGTCCTCTCTTCTTGCGTCCCATTTCAGAACCTTGTCACCAATTTTGAAATTTGCAGCTTTGGTTCTTTTGTCAAATAGCTTTTTAATGCTTTCCTGAATTCTGACTGCTCTGTTGTAAACCTGCTCCCTTGTTTGCTGAAGATGGATAGTTTCATTAATTCTTCTCACCATGCTGTCTTCCTCTGTCTGAATCTCTGGGACAAGCTTAATCACTGGCACTCCAAGGCTGGTAGGAAAAAACTACTTCTGTTCCATAGACAAGCTGGAATGGTGACATGCCAATGGATTTCTTTGTTGTGAGCCTGTCTGCCCACAAAGCATGCACCAACTTTTTGTGCCATGACTTTCTGTTCTCTTCCATCAGCTTCTTAATGATGTTCACTAGGCTTTTTTTGGATGATTCAGCTAATCCATTACCCTGAGGATAATAGGCAGTTGAATGACTAAGGGCTATTCCATACCTGTGACAGAAATCAACCATTCTCTTGGATCTGAAAGCAGCAACGTTGTCAGTGATTATTTTTCTTGGGCAGCCAAACCGAGAGAGGATGTAATCTTCTAGGAACCTAATGATGACAGAATCGGTGGCATTCCTAGTGGGTATGGCCTCTATCCATTTGGTGAAGTAATCTGTAGTAGTTAGGATCCATTTGTGTTGCCCAGAAGAAGAGGGGTGAATTTCTCCAATAAAATCTAGGCCCCATTGCATGAAGGGACCTTCGATAGTGATCGGTTGTAAAGGGAGGGGGAGGAGCTTTCTTCTGCCTTCGAAGATCTGACATTTGTGGCAGGTAAGAATCATTTTATGGACATCATTGAAGAGTGTAGGCTAATAGTAACCAGCCCTGAGTATTTTATTTGTAGTGGATTTCCAACTCAGGTGGCCTCCACACTCCCCAGCATGAAATTCTTGTTTGATTCTTTCAGCTTCAGTTTCAGACAAACATTTCAGCAATAGGCCATTTGGATTTTTCCAATATAGGTTTTCATTCAGGATGCAGTAATTTATGGCTTTTAGCTTTATGAATCTGGCCTTAGTTTTGGACAGTTCTGGAGGGGCATTGAGGTTGGTGAGCACATAAAGGATATCAGAGTACCAAGGAGAGTTTTGAAACTGCTCCTCAACAGTGGGGTCAGACAATCCTTCTTGCTCATCCAAGGCATTTACCATGTTAATGTCAAGGGTCAAGGGCCTGCAAGTTTGACTCGGCCATTAATCGTGCCAGGCCTTGACCTTTGATTAGCTTGGTGGGTCTTATTTCGAGGTCATATTCTAAAATTGTAGCAATCCACTTGCCCCTTTTCCCATCAGGGTCTTGGGACAAGATGTCTTTAACCACTATATTCGGAACATAGGCTATGGTGTGAGAATGCAGAATGTACAACCTAAAGTCTTTTAAGGCCTTGACCAGGGCATAGGCCTGTTTTTCCATGATGTTGTATTTTAAGGGTGCATCTCTTAAAGCTTTGCTGAAAAAAGAAATTGGTTGTTCATTTCCTTCTGAATTTTTCTGCAGTAAAACCGCAACCACTGTATGCTGGGAGGTGAATGAAAAAATCAAGAAATATTTTGAGAAATCTGGGCTGATAAGAACAGGGGCTTGAGTGAGTGCAAGCTTTACTGACTCAAAATATTTCTTGGCTTCAACAGTCCACTTAATTCCCGCACCTTTCTTCAACATGTCAGTCATTTTCCTAAGGTGCTCAGCAAGATTGGGAATGAATCTCCTGAGGAAATTGATCTTCCCTATGAAGGACTGCAATTCTTTGATGTTTATTGGGTGCGTGATTTGAAGTATCCCCTCAACCCTTTGTGGGTCTATCCTAATTCCTTTCTTGGATATAATGTGGCCAAGAAGTTTTCCTTCTTGCAGCCCAAACACAGTTTTCTTAGGATTTAAGGACAGACCGTACCTTCTACATTTTTCAAAGACTTTCCTCAGATGTTTCAAGTGTTCTTCTTCAATTTTAGAAAAGACAGTCAAGTCATCCAAGTAGATAACTATGAAGTGTCCTATCTCCTCTGAGAAAGCTATGTCCATTGCTCTCTGGAAGGTAGCTCCAGCATTCATCAATCCAAAAGGCATTTTCAAGTACATGAAGGTGCCCCATGGAGTGGTAAAAGCTATTTTGAGTTGATCTTCTGGGAGTACCAGAACTTGGTTGTATCCTGAAAAACCATCAAGCAGGGAGATCCTTTTAGAGCCTACTACCTTCTGTAGGATATGTTCCATTCTAGGCAAAGGGTAGTTGTCTTTCAGGGAGGCTCTATTGAGGTTTCTGAAGTCTATGCATAGTCTGATCTCCCCTGTTTTCTTTCTCACAGCCACTAAGTTTGACACCCAATCGGAAAACCTTAGAGGGACTATTATGCCTGCATCATACATCTTTTTAATATCTTTCTCTACTGCAGGCAATTGCTTTGGATTGATCCTACGGAGTTTTTTTCTAAAAGGCTTCTGATTTTCCTTCAAGGGTATCTTGTGTTGTATGATATTGGTGTCGTAGGCCTTTAGGTATTCATAACTCCATGCAAACACATCAATGAATTCCCTAAACAGGTCAATGTATTTTTTCTTCATGTCTGCAGGTATAGACTTAGCCAGTTTAATCATTTTGGGCTTATCTTCAGTGCCTATGTTACATTCTTCTATATCTGAGTCTGCATGTTCTATAGTGGGATTTTTTGCTACGTCATCAAAGTAAAAAAGGTCCTCTAGGGGTGCCAGGCCTCTGGGTATGTTCTTATCTTTGGCCTGCAGCACCTCCATTTCCTCATTTTCCGCGTTTTCACATCCTATGGTTGAATTCCCAATTTCTTCATAAAAGGTGTTTATTTCTATGTTACAAGGTGGGGATTCTACATCAGAGGATTCCTCACTAAGGCAGTCGTCTTCGTCTTTAGAGTCTGAACTGGAGAATTCAAACTCATTTCTGCCTGTTAGGAAGTCCTCAATCTGTTTATCACCTTCAAAGACCTGCCAGTATTTTTCGTTGTCTGGCACAGCAGGTCTAAATTTGGTCTGAATGATGATCTGTGGGTCAGCCCGAGTCTTAGGATAAGAACTGGCTAGGCAAGCTAATCCATTTGCAATGATGTTTTGACTCCTAGGCACAAACACCAAATCGTATTCTACAAAGGTTTTCAACAAATCCACTGCGTCATTCCTGTAGGCCCTTAGTCGGGGATGTTTCGCTGTATATTCACCATTCACCTATTTGATGACTAACTCTAAGTCTCCTCTCACAGCTATCCTATGGGCTCTTAATTTTTTCAACAGATTCAGACCCAGGATGAGAGCCTCATATTCTGCAATATTATTTTTGCATTTGAAGTGCAGATTGACAGTGTGGCTCTCTGCATAATCACTCTCCACGTTACGTACCCACACCCCTGCTCCAGCATTTTTCCTAGTACAGGATCCATCGAAATTCATTTCCCACAGGGGTGCATTTTCCATTTCGTCATTCTTTCCTTCCCTACAGCTGGGTTCGCCATTGTGTTGCATTACAGGGCTTGTACTAAGCTGTGGGTTGTTTTGCTCTTCAGGACATGTGTGGAGTTCAGAGAGTTGGCTATCTTGTTGTTTACGTTCTGTTTCTGGTTCTGGCTCACTCAGAGTTTTGTTTTCAGTACCCTGCCCATGGTCTTCTTCATCGCATTCTTCTAGGGTAGCCATTATGTTAAAGTCCATGGGCTCTATGTTATTGTTTGTATTTCTGTTTCCTGACGCTGTCTCTCCTAAGGATGCATTGTTATAAAGAATGAAAGAATCCAGGTCTGTGTGTACAGAGTATAATGGTGAATTTTCAGGTTTCTCGAGGCTACTGACTAGGAATTTCATCTGGGATTTTCTATAGTCTTCTAAGTTGGCCAAATATAGGGATAGTGGCATATGAGCCATCCATCTGCATCGTTCCTTGCAGTTTGGCTCCCCATGATCTTGAAAATAGCATGCCATACTTGGGTGGCACATCTGCTACCACCACATCCATGACCATACATTTGGCCGGGATCTGGGTAAGGCTCACACATAAATCTTTGATCAGGCCAAGACACTTTACTCTGCTAGAGTCAAACGAATAAAAATCTTTGTAAGGGCGAGTTATCTCTAGGCCTAATCTTTCCATCACCACCTTAGGCATTAAATTGTGTGATGCTCCAGAATCATGCATGGCATTGTGGAGTATTTTGTCATGAATGTTGAGACTGATATAAAAAGGTGGAACTACCCCTTCCTGAAACTTTCCCTCAATCTTTGGACCAAACAGGAGGGCAGGTTGATCATCACTCAAATTCACAGTGTCGTTGTTTTCCCCCAGATTCAACGCTTTCAAAATTTGGCCTTTATATACATCCTGAGTGGCCAGCTCAGATAATGGTACAGAGATTTTGATTTTTGCAATCTCACTCTCTAAATTGAAAGTGGATTGACTCTTGGAAATGCTCGATTTTGTTCTGTTAGCCATTGCCTTAGTGGCTGAATCAGTTTGTAATTTCTCATTATGTACAGGGTTAGGAACGATTGTATCAGGAGTACTAACTGAAGTGCTAGTACTGCTAGCGGGCTCACCTTGTTTTTCATTCTTCTGGTTGTCTTTTTCTTTGTTTCTCCCAGAACTTTCAGCTGCTGATTTGTTATTTATAGCAGATGCTTTAGAAGTTTTATCAAGTCTTTTCTTGATGGTAAACTTAGGAGTCTCAGTTTTGGAATTTTCTTGGTTCTTTTTGCTCCTAAGTTCATATTGTTCTCTGACCTGCATCATGGCATTTTCAAATCCTAATCTGTAATCTTCAGTTTCGAACCACTCCTCCTCCCAATAAGAAGGTGAGGGTTGGTCTTCCCCTGAATCAAAGTTATGGATTGAGTCTTCTGTTTCAAACATGTTTATCGCATTCCCTTCAGACTCCTCTATGATTCCCTCATCTTCATCTAAATTTTTTTGGAAAGGGGGAATAACTTGTTGATCTGATTCTTTCTGTCTGTTGGGCGTGTTGTTGTTTCTTCTAAAGTTTTGGTTCTGATTTTGGTTCTGGTTTCTGTTCTGATTGCTAACTGTGACAACCATTTTTTCCATCATTTGTTGTATTCTTTCCATGTTTTTAGATAATCTATCATAATTTGGGTCTGAAGTGGAAGCTATAGTGTCATCCCTATATGATACCCTCTTCTCAGATCTCAGTCTTTCTCTTTTCTCAATCAGGTTTTCCTCTATGTTCACTGCTCCTTTCTGCATGTCTTCCAATGTGTTATACTCTTTATCTCTAAGCTCATAGGCCATTTTAGCATCAAACCCATCAGGGTATTTGGCCAGGGCCATACCTTGTGGAGGTTTCATGTGTGGAGGAAGAGCATTGTAAATGTTGTTGAATCTAGTGGTGTAATCATGGACACTCTCTCCCACATTTCTCTTAAGGGTCATGTAGTCTGCTAGGAGTTGGCGAGGGTTTGCCCTAACTTCCGATTTGTTTATGAAGGTTTGATATAACGCAGGGAGATCTTGGATACTGCCAGGAGGTAAAACTTTAAACCATTTCTTTACATCACCCCCTAAGCTTTGGGCAAATATTATCATTTTGATTGTTTCATCATCAATTTCCATGTAGTCAAAAGAATCCTCCATCTTATCTACATGTTGTTGAGCTGTGATTGATTCTTTAACAGTGAAGTGTGGGATTTTTTATTGATAATCATTGGGTAAGGGTAACAAGGGATGAGGTAAAACTAGAGGTGCATACCAAGCTGCCATGATAATGTTCTGATGAGGTATAGGGTTGGCTCGAGTAGCTGGTATATGGATAACAGGGATATTAGGACCAGCAGAAGTCCGTTGAGAAGATCTAGGATGGGAGAGCCCCAAGTTTTGAATGAAGTGGATATCAGGTGGTGTAGATGGAGGGGTTCCTCTGTCCCTAGTGTGTTGACCACTATGAGATGGTGAACTGTGAAGCTCAAGGTCTGGCTGGTCTAGATGATTGAATGACCTAGTTCTTGGTAATCTATTAGGTAGGTCTAGGTTAGGGAGAAAAAGTGATAGAGTTGCTAGTTCTTCTGGTGCAGAATTAGCTCTATGAATGTGACTGGAAATAGTTGATCTTCTGGATGAAGGATATTTTCTGAGGATACTTTCAGGGTTATCAACTATTTCAGGTGGGTTCGGATCAGGGCAACCTCTTATATAGATGGTCCTTGAAGCCAGAATGGTATTTTCCAGACAAGCAGCTTAACCCAACTTGTTACTTCTATTGTGGTTGATTTTTGTCTCATAGGCGGGTCTCCTAGTGGAGTCTATTGTGAAACCAAGTTAATCAGCAGGCCTACTAATCACCAGTGGAGTATTTTCGTTTAGGAACAATGGAGTCGCCAGGTGGAGGGTATATCTAAGGGGTTACATTGTCCACCACAGTACTCAGGCACTATCACCTTTCAGGAATCTCCTCAAAAACAGCTAACTCAAACCAGAGATTGACTGAAAGGGGATTTACCAGATATGTCAACTCCGAAGAGGGTGAGATACAGAGGCTACCTAGCCCTTTCCAGGCTCTGTCTAAGAGTATGATGGACGCTCAACAATGGAGGTCGATTCAAGAAAGGAGTGACTTACTATCAACCTAACCAGAGTTCTAAGTCTCTAAGTTTTTTTAAAAAAATTTAAGGTGAAATGCACTCAGAGCTCCCCAGCGGAGTCACCATTATGTTGGGGTTCCCATGTTTTGTCCAGGTTGAAAAGACCAAAAGATGAGACAACATAGAACCACTTTCAGACCTTAGGATCTAGCCCTCCTAGGTCCAGAGAGGGATCTCTCTATGATGGTCAAAGTATATATGTCTTTGAGGCTCAAAGTTTAAGGTGTTAGGCTGGTTATAGGCTCAGGGTTGTTTGTTTGATTGTTTATGTTTGGTTGTTGGGAATCAGGGAAGAAGGGCCCAATATAAGACAAGGATGAGCAAAGAGGAAATTTAGGAAAAGGTAGATAACTCAGAGAACATCAGGGCCATTGGGCAATGGATTCAAGAAAGGATTTACTTGTAATCAATGTGCAAGCTTTCAGTTGGGCTAGTTATCTAGAGCATTTGGATCTTAAGGGATGATTGGTGAAATGGGACATTAAGGACTGAGAAGGAATGAAGGAGAACCATCCAATTCTACCTATAGATCAAGTCAGAGGTCATTTAACTCCAGACCTGCTTGGACAAAATCAGAGGCAATACAAGGGATCTTAGAAAGGCTTAATTGAGATGGAAAGATCCTAGTGAGGCGGAGACAGGTTTCTAGACCTCCCAGTGTTCTCAACTCATCCAACTAGATCCTAACAAGAACATCCAAACATAGATTTCATTAATTCATACATCAGAGAGCAGGCAATAACATCCACTACACTGGTTAAATCAATTGAAATCAATATTCAGATACACATATAAGCATAAAACATAAAAGGCTGGGAGAGCAGCAACATAAGGTACATATCAAGGGTAAATCTTATGCCAAACTTCTGATGCGAGCCAGTAGAAATGGAATGAAATGAAATCAGACACAGAGATAGGAAAACATCACCAGTTGCTTTAGATCGGGATCCAAAGAAATGTGCTTGTCATATTAAAAACAACACCAATCAGGTACATCATTTCCCACAGCTTGAACATTCAGTCTGGATACATCAAATCTTAGCCTATCTTACAATATTACATGGGGAACTTGTCTCAAGAGGAAAATGCTTACATTTCTCTGATATCTCATCAACAACTTTACAATGTTTATTTCTGAGATTTATATCTGAAGAGGAGCAGAAGGGGTAGATGAAAAATTAAATGCTGTACTAATCTCTTGAAACGAAAGAGGGCCGAAGCCCATTCTGTTTGAACGTTGAGCATTTAATATCTGTCACCCCTTGATGAAAGAGTGATCTTCTTTTGGATATGACTCTGACATGTTTCGGCTGTGGTACTCTTGGTGATTTGACCAAAAATAAAATAAAATACTGAGAATTCTGCCATATAAATGCTCTGGTGGTTTTGAACTGTTGTCAGGGTGGAAATTCCTTCAGGGACATTGTGCATAATAAAAGTTGTATGGGCGCCCTGTACTTGATGAAGAAAAACATTATGCTGATCAATAAACCCTGATATTACCTTTTACTTGCGCTCAGGACCTTTTGATCGATCCTCGAGGTCTTCAAACTGGTGCTTTGCCTCTTAAACCACTGATTTAAGGCTTAAGTTGCTCATTGCCGTGCCTTAATCTCTCTGTTTTGTACTGAAACATTCTGCTGCTTCATCTCTGCCTCTGTCCGTGCATTTCAAGCTTTAATGGCACCGGTAGGTTCTCCATAGAGTTTAAACCCTATTCTTTTTAATGAACGTCCTGTCCTCACCTTTCCGGGTCATTTTTCATCAATTCTGCCCCTGTAAATGATCTTCTTTGATTTCTCTGTCCTTGTAGCAGAGATGTGCATCATGGCGGCCATTGACTCTTAATAACCTTGCAAAATACACAAACAAGTTAAGGAAATCATGAATGGGGTGGCGGATGATGTGGAGGCGGAGAAAGGTCGTGTAGATGACGATACGGAGGAAAAAATCGCAGAAAGAATGGAGGAACGTGCTCTGGTGGATGGTGGCGGTCTACAGAGAAAATATATGTGGAAAACGTTAAAAAATGTGAAAAGAACCAATATATGCAATGGAATGGGAGACCATACGGAGGGTGCACATGGAGATGACGTGGCAGAACCGGGCGATGGTGGAAAAGTCAGTGGCGGGCGAACAAATCGGGACCATCGATCGTGGCGGGATCAACGACGGAGGACGACGGACGGCGTGCCATGGCATGAGCTATCGCGTGCGCAATTACATTAAACTTCGTGCATCTTGGCCGAGCGATAGCCGTCGGATGGCCTGCTCCAGATCGGACGGTCTACGACAATTTCGCTAGGCATCCGTGTCCGGACAATAACTCGCGATGGATGGAGTTAACGAGCGGGGACGGCGGTTTGGAAATTGTACACAAGGACACGCGTCGGATGGTGAATGGAATCGCTGGGCGTTGGAGAGAAACTGCCTATCGTGCATAAGCGGTGCGAAGGAAACCGGCGGGTTTGGAATAGTCGTATGGGGACCACCGGCATCAGACGCACTGTGGGCCGTCGGATCTTCGTGGAAATGGACGACGATGGCGCGATGAGGAAAATGAGCAGATAGGCCAGGGGGGTATCGGGTTTAACGTTCACCGTCTGATCAACCACGATCAACATCAGACATTGCGCTCGATAGGAAATGGGGGAATAAGCGTCGTTTAAACTGGCGGATGGTTACAGCGCGGGGTTTTGTGGAAGGTAAAGGAGCGCGGGGCTATCAGGAGAGGGGCTAGGCCTGACATAAGGTTCAGAGTGGGTTTTTAAGCCTTTTCAATGCATTTTGAAGCCTTATGAGGTAACGGTAGGAAGATAAATAGCGAATCGGGCTAAACCAGAGGGGACATGGGTAGAATTTGAAGGGGGCTTTGGGAGGTTTCGGGGGATTAGAGGGGAATTGACAAAGGAACGCATAGGTTAAAATGGGATAATTTGCGGGGGTATAAGGGGGAAAAACGGGCCCTTTGATAAATGGATTGTGACGGTACAGGCCGCACCTGAAGACTTCCAAAGGATGATGGGTTTTCGGGGAAAAGGCATTCCTTGAAGGCTCCAAAACGGGGCCCCACCCCCCGGCTTGCTTGTCGAGAATTTAATAGGGGCTAAAACCGGAGGACCTTCTCTTCTCCTGTGATTTGAAGGTCGGAAGTCGGGGCTGTGAGCTTTGGTGAGGTTAAAGAACCTCTCCCTCCACTTGGGGGGAATTAACATCAAGAAGCATGGTTCCTATCTTGCCTAGGGGTACTTAGAGACACCTCGATGTCTTCTATCATTTCATCCTCCTCTTCTTTTTCTTCTTTTCCTCCTTTTCCCGCTCGGCCGGCTCGGCTTCACGCCTTCTCCTTGTCTTCCTTCCGCCTGGCTCCGCCTTGTACTTTGTTTCTGTTTCGGCTTTCCTCTTCCGCTCCGTGACGGCCCGGCCTTGGTGTTGCTTTCTTTTGGCGTTTAGCTTACACTTTTCTAGCTCTTTCTTGAGTGCATTATATTGTGCTTTCTTTCTTTCCTTTTTCCTTCCTGGCCTCCTCGGCACCTTCTTCATCGACACGCCGCCATTCTTCCTGCGCCTCGTCCTCTTTCATTTCTTTTCTCTCTCTTGCTAGGCTTTGGCCTCTGCTTCTTTCTATTGGGGAAGAGACGGCGGCTTTATCTTTGGTCCGAGATTTTGTAGAGAAGAAGCACCTCCTAACTTACGACTCCTGTCTTCCAACGATCATCAGGATCCTCTTGGCAGTCACTTGGTCGGTTGTCTATCTGGGTAGCCACCGGAGTTCCTTCTTTCGTCTTCTCCCGTTCTACATCTTTGATGATTCCATTTTGGTTATCCTTCTTGGGTGTTAGAACTATCCTCTCCGGGTCGTATGTTCGGTACTCTAAAGCCCCAAAGTGATAACTTTTCATCTCTTCTCCTACGCTACCTCTCTAAAATCTTTAAGCACATGTACGCGCAGTGGTGAGGGGTAGCACGAGCCCGAGCTTCTTCTTACCTTTGGACGGGTTCTTTGAAGCCGAGGCCGCACGACATGCCTCTTGCGACCGCATGTTGTGTGAGCGAGGGCATAACGCGCGGGCCGCACGAGCAGCGAGGGCTGGGACGAACGTGTATTCGGCGAAAGGAAGCCACTGCGCCCGCCACAGCCGAGTCTCACACAACTGTGAGGGCAGCACGGGGAGCATCTGGCCAAATAATTTTCTATGGGGCGAGATGAATCTTTGAAGATTGGCTCTCTACCCTGTTTATACTGGATTACGAACACCTTGGTTTGTGGATGAATTTCACGGAGTGCATTGGAATCTGAGTTATGTGCCCATCCCTCAAAATGCAACCTGGCCACCAGACATCATCCAATAGATAAGAAACCATGTAAATTTGAGACATCATTCCTTCATCGGGGCCGTCTTGAAGACAAGTTTGTATGCATTGAGGACATCGTATGCTAGCCCAATTGAAATGGGTGCCATGCACCGTTACATATTCCGTGATAGTAGCCCATGTGGGTTGAAGGTGGGCGCATCGGGCGCCCGTACAATGCGTAAAGCATGGTAGCTACTAGTTACATATGCTACTTTTCTAGGGTGGCCATAGGATATTCTTGGTCTTTCTTGACTTTGAATTTCTAAGGCTCACTTCTGCTGCTTGATAGTGTCAACTACGGGGCCCACGCAGGCAAGAGCCCATTCTTCGTAAAGGTACTATTCTTGGTGAGGCAGTAGTAAATATGGGCATCAAGGCCTCGAGCATTGCGAAAGCACTTGCCTTGTTGTCTCGAGATCACGAACTTCTTGGGATCCATTGCGCGCGGTCTAGTCTGTCATCTCGGGGCATGGAAATAGCAGCGGTGAGCACTGCGAGATGCGGCTTGGACCTTTTGACTTTTGGTATGCCTCCCGGATACGGAGGTCTTGGAAATTCCATTACGGTCGAACTCATGGTACACCGGTACCATCGCATCTTGTACCCTTTGCAAATGTGCAAAGAGTATCTACTGTATACCGGTAAGGAGACAACGGCATGTCCATCTCCACATATTCCACTATGAAGTGCTTTTCTTTCTTCGGGACACTTGGGGTGCCATGTCCTTTGGAGATACGAGAGGGACGGTGTACACTACTGTAAATACTGCTTCAAGTTCTTTGTCATATTCATGAAAGAATCATGATAAAACGACATGATGATATAAGACCAATTACAGTTTATCAATGATTTTAAACAGGACACAAGAAAAATTGAAAAATGGTCTCTTGGTCACGAGTGTGGTGTGTGTGTGTACGGGCAACAGCAAGACGCACGACTAGGTCGCGGGGGGGTGCATTTTGAGTCGCGAGGTAATGAAAAGGGTATAAAAATGCGACCTTGCACATGTGCCGGGCGGGTCCTTCGGGTCGCGGGTCGCAAATTTCTAGAAACATGAAATGCGACCTTGCGACCTTGCGGTACGGGCCATTTCACTGCGTTGTGAAGATCCTAATTCGAACAATCTAGAGAATGCGACCTTGCGACGCGCGAAGGGCGGTGCGCCGAGGTCGCCTTCGGTCGCGCTGAGAGCTTGCAGGGGTTTTGAGCCGCGCGGCGTTAATTTTCTTTAATTGGAAAAATGCAAAGCCAAAGGTCCGACAGAGTCAAGGGATAGCTTTTGGATGAGGGTATTCGCAAGCCTTGGCAAGAAATGGTGGTGATTTTGGACAATGTGGGGAAAACGGGGATCGAAAAAACCTAAGTAAGAAATACGGACGAGGAGTTGAGAAAATTGACAATTTAAAGGTTGAGGATGTACGGGATTTGTGCAAGAATAACCAAAAAACAGCGAGGAGGAAAATGGCCGAACACGGAAAAATGCGCCGTTAAACTGTCTGAAATAGTTTCTTTCTATTCGTACACATATGAAAAATGCGACCTGGCGACCTCCTTTATATAAAAAGGTCGCACGTACGGCATTTAATCGGGGTTGCAAGGTGTGAGGTCGAGTGATCCTGAGACACCGACCTCGCAAACCTTGCGACCTTGTGACACTGCCCAATTAGTGGGGTCGCAAAATCGCGGTCGCGATTTTAGAAAAAAATGAGTTTGCGACCTTGCGACCTTGCAACTTTGCGGTCGCGGTGCAAAAATCGCGGGTCGTGATTTTCCAAAAAAAATGAGTTTTTCGACCTTGCGGCCTTGCGACTGTGGGTCGCGGGGAGTCGATTTAGCCTTCTAGACTCTTCTTAGTTTCCTTTAAGTTCAAGGGGCTCCCAAAAAATTTTGAAATGTGGTTTTTGGAGGGTGTTGTAGAAAACTACAAAGAAACAAAAAAAGTTATTTTGGTATGAATCCCAGTCGTTCTGCGGGTTGAATAATTGTTTAGACAACCATTTTAGATTTGAGCAGATGCCTTTGACTATGCTATTGGTGTGGTTCTTGTACTCGGCGGGGGGCATCCGTTGGCATATCACGGTGAGACATGGAACCTTTGTTCGAAAGTATCACCTGCCAATGTGTTCCATAATGCAAGCCCTGCGAAAATGGAATAATTAGATTATGAGGAAGAATCGATCATCCACATGGACACCCATCATTGTACTTCATAAAATAGAAAGAGAATTTGCAGAATGATTGCCAAGAAATGGTCCATACTTGGAACGAGTTCCATTTTAACATTAAGTACAAGAAGCGTATGCAAAAATTGTTGCAAACTACCTAGAAGTAACCACCAATCGTAGCATTGACGATTATTACTTCGACTCCTTTGAGCACGGTGGGGTAGAACATTTACAAAAATGATCCAAGATTTGGAAATACATGGGGCCACTCTTGGAAGAAAGTAAGTTCAAATTTTCACCTCCAGGGATGCACTATTATGCCACCTGAGACACCTTTGTGTTCCTTCAAGCAAGCATGCCACGATAATTGAGGAGCACACAACATTCGGGTCGCTTGGACATTTGAGGTGGAGGAAAAAAACAACAATGCTACAAAAATATTTCTATGGCCAAACCTTTGAAGGAAGTTGGGGGGAAGTACATCAAATCACACCACGTGCTGCGCCATATCCGTTGACCATCGAAAGAAGAGCATATACTCCGTTTTCCTACCCACTAGTCAACCTTCGAATCATCTCCATGGATTACATGTACGGACCTTCCTTCTACCAATAATGGAAATTATTTCATCTTTGTGGTTGTCGATAGATTCTCTAAGATAGCCTTTTCTGTCGGTTTGCGAGAAGAGGATCTTAGCATAAGTCACTAGTAAAATCTTCTTTGAATGAGTGTGGGTGGACATTGGGATCCCACAGGTCCTTTATCTCGTATCAAGACAACAAAGTTCCTAAGTACATTTTGGTCAAGTCTCTGGTAAATGTTGTTATAACAAGCTCACTAAGTCACTTGCTTTCCCACCCCCAAACATTGTAGCCAAACATAGGTTGTCAATAGAGGGATGATCGTATGCATTCTCTGAATGTAAAACTCAAATCATCCATGCACATGGGATAAGCCTCCCCCTATGTCCAACATAGCTACAGCTAAGCTCTCCATAACTAAACTAGACACATCCCCTTTCGGAGTGGAGGTTGGGATTCTGTGTATGTCCCATTTGTACGTACATACCATTTGCAACTACTCGGAAGATTCCGCTCATGTCCAGTCCCCGAAGATAGCCAGACGAACAACTTCATTGAGCGCATTTGCTTTGTCCTGCGACGGAGTCCATGACATATTGGAAAAATCTCGTTTAAGTACAATCAACGACACCCAGTCACCATCGGGGCCACACAAGTTCCGGTGGGCGAAAAACGGTTTGTACATTTGCCGAAGGTCCTTTAGACTGACTCGGGGTACCATGGCAATGTCTGTTACTGTCTGCAAGGCTCTAGGGGTCACTTCCTATGAGCTCGAGAATTCTACCATTCCTTGGTATGCCCGATTGACGATTGGTGCATATCGCTATAGTTTTCCACCATTACTGAACACATCGAGCATTTCGGAAAACGGACCATAAAGTTAAACACAGACTACATGAACAAGTCTGGTCAGTTGGATCATGAACATGCAAATCAATAAAACCTGCGAAGATAGCATCTATCTGTGTCGATTTGTCCGTCGGAGCCAACTCCTTCACCGAGGACCAAGTTCAACAAAATTTCCTCACCTCATGGGCTGCGTACAATAGGGACCATTGTTCCTAACGAGGAAGTTGATCTGAAGTGGAAATATTTGCTTGTGCAGACTATACCTAGACATCTAGTCGATTTCATCGGTTCCTTGTTTATAGAAGCATTTATTATTTTAACGAGTTTTGGGTACTAAACTCCCCTAAGGGTGCAGCCCTCTAAACGGTGAGCTCGTAGCCGTGAACGTGAGCTTGTGTCATTTTTACAAATGCTAAGGATAGATGTTTCCAATAAGGTATCGTACATGCAAAAAGAAGATAATATTACCAGAATTTACAACCCAGGGGAATTGGTTTCCCAAACAACACAATGGGGCCACACAAAATCTTGGTGTTCCATCTCTTAGGGTTAGGTTTTTGGTTTTCTTAGGGTTTCCCCTTGTTATTCAATAACAAAGAGGTGAAGTCTCCCTCTTTCCCTTTCCCTAATTTCTTTCCTATTTCTTCCTGCGGTTCTTGACCGGTGGGGAGACCTAACTTCTCTTAACCCCGCCGAGGAGGGGGGGTACTAAATTGGTTGTCGTAGGTGGGGAGACTAACCTCTCTCGAGAATTTAAAACCTCATTGTAACAAAATTCAAAAGCATGTGGCTACCATCTCTTATTGAAGGATAATACTGTCTGGTGAGCTACTTTGTTTAAGTACGTACGTATTAAGCATATTTTAGTTTTTTGATATTAATAAAAGTGAAGTTTTTATTTATCTTTTTTTCCTTTTGTGTTTGTATTTAAATCTCTGTTCTATTGTGTTCCTGTAAATTTAGATTATTGGTATGAGATAATTCTACTCTTTCTCAATTTTTTTCTTTGTGTCCCCAACAAGGTCATGGTTTGAGAGTTAGGGCTCAATTTACATTGCGGCCTTTGCAAGATTTAGTCTACCAAACCCCAACATCACTCCATGGATGAAAAGAAAGAAAAAGAAAAGAAAGAACGAGGAGCGAGAGGGGGAATCCCAGCACCAAAAAAATACTTTAGCAAGAGTCCCTCAGAACAAATGAATGTGATGATGGATAAATTTTCCCGGATCCTTTGATGGCTAACCACGGAAATACATCTTCACCCGACGGAGCTATGGAGGTGATATTCCTTTTAAGGTACAATTTAGCTTTGACATCCCTATGTTTGACGCAGGATAGATGCTGAACATTTTCGGATAGATGGTTAAATATATTGGAAGGATATTTTCAGGTCCATGACTTTTCCAACCCGAGAAATGATTAAATTTTTCACTCCACAGAAAGTCACCTCATGTCAAAGCTCTGGTGGGAAACCTATTGTGAGAAAAAGGATGAGGAAATCCTCATTTCTTTCCCGGTACGCACCAACTTGGAAATTCTTTTCCGAAGATTCCATCAAAGGAACAATGTACACTACACCGGTAGCTATGAAGATAAAAACATAGTGTGGACCATGCCCAGGCATGGGAAAGGGACTAAGATGTTTCCAAAGATCACAAATGGATTTCATGCCCTCTTGCACAAAGTTGGGCTATCAAAGGGATTCCGAGTGGGAATTTGGTACTCAAATCACTTTGGCCCTATTTGCATATGGTACATCGACAAAGATGCGTGTGGCTCTCTGTACATCTCCTCACTCAGTGTGTCACCCTATCGCTATGTTGTTGATGATTATCAAGCAGAAGTTTCTGACATAGATAGAAAGCAGGGAATTTGGATATGCAAATTTGACATGCAAAAGAAAAGGTGCCCCAAACCGCATAACAGTGGACAAAAGCTACAGGCAGCCAACCCAGAGAAAAACTCATTGAAAAGCCGGCAAGATAAAATCACCATGAAGACAAAAAATCGCATGCAAAAGTGGTGCGGCGTTCCACCATCACCACTCACAACATGAGTGAGGTGTCGAGCTAGCAGTCATCTGGTGGCCAAGATGAAGGTCTTGAATCAGATCATGCTCTAACTCTACATCGAGAACATGGCAAGGAGATGAAAAATAGATTAATATTATTTATGAAGAAGCCTAATGTTATTGTTTCCACCACCCAAAATCCATAAGGATGAGGCTCGGAAGATCTAGAGGATGGGGAGAGCCTCTTCCCACTCATAGATGTGGGTGAAGGGTTCTCCCACTTCGTGATTTCATTATCAAACAACTAGAGCCAAAAAGAAACTAATTTCGGTGGAGGTTTTGGAGTGGCTAGGCCTACCAACCACAAACACACCCATAGTCGCATACAATCGTGGTTTCACCCAGAGACCTCGCGTGAGCCAACAAATAGTCGCCTCTCCAACAACGTAAATCCCTTCACGAGATGAGGTATTGTGTGATTTTCTCCTCTTTAATTTTGTGATGTATTGTTAGGGCCAACCATACTTGTGGTAGTGACATGCGTGTATGAATGTATACATCTCATTTTTATTATTATTTTGGGAAATAATTTTTACAAGATACCGGAGGTAGCATCGCCTACCACCATCCCTGCGATCACTACGAAGAAATGTGGCATGTCATCTCCCGCACCGAAATTTCTTTTCATTATTATTCTGTTTCAGGTGCCACATGAATATTGTGGCCATGACCTCTAAGAAAAGACTCCTACTCGCATGAAAACAAGAGATGGACAAGGTCATGGAGGAGTACGGAGACACCTTCACCTCATCGCAAAGGGCTACCTCTACATTGTCACCTCACCCCAAGCGTGCCACTACCCAATGGATGAATCTATCGACGTTGTGATTCCGGGAACGATGAAATCAAAGGCGGATCAAGAGTTTTTGTAGAAAAGGGCACATCGTGCCAAGTTCATCTCTGTGTGAGAGCTCGGTTGTGTTGGTACAAAAGAAGGATGAGACGAGGAGACTTTGTATTGACTATTGAGAACTAAATAAGATCATTGTCCAAAATAGGGTATCCAATCCCACAGATTGATGACCTTCACAGACCAACTTAAAGGGCAAATATTTCAGCATGATTGACTTGAAGTCTAGTTATCACCCGAGGTACTAATCGAACCCTCTCATGTGTGGAATATGTTAAAATTAGGCAATTTCGGTGAAATTCCACTTTGGAAAGCTCACATGATGAACATAATAATTGCAATAGATTCTTCTTTTCGAGAGGACCAAAATATAACCAAATATTACCTCATTTGGACAAGCATATTTGGGTTTTTCAATTTATGTACCGACTCATCTATGTTGCATTGGGTTGGCCCTATGCACATGTACTAATGGAAAAGTCACGACCTCAACATCAAGTGGACTCTCATGGAATCCTATAAATTGAATATACCTCTAGCTCATTTGGACACACACACTTCTCCTCTTCTATTTGTCTTGCGCTCTATGGTTTTGATGGAGCAAGATCACACAAGGGTACGAAACTACAGGGGTTTCTATTTCTCAGATGTTGGAACAAAATTGGGAAATTTCATCCCTGAGAACACACTGAGAGTGTCCGAGCATCCGGGTGGGAGCCTCGAATGCACTCACATAAGCATGAAGGGAGCATCCGGGGTTTTTTGTGGTCTGGTCCCTCGGCGCACGCACATAATGGTCAGGGTTGCATCCAAGATGATCCTCGAGAAAAACTCACAAAAGAATGAAGGGTGTGTCCGGGGGTTTGAAGAATATCACGAGTGTATTTATCCTTGGACGCATGCATAGGGTTCACTAGGCGGCACATCAGGACTGTTATGAGATGCTTGCATAACTCCTCCATGTGTCTAAGACTCAAAGATGAAAAATTGTAGTACTTTGCAACATGGCACTAGCTAATCCTTCTTGTCAACTCCCGAAAGTATTTATTCCTTCTTATTACACGGATTGTCTATCGATTCTTTCTTTTAATTAGGTAATTCATAAGGACAAGTGAGTGGTGTGGTAAGGCAATAGAAATAACGGAAAGTGACAAGGCAAGTCAATAACTAGAGTAAGTTGTTGCGAGTGAGACCCACGTGAGATCTAGAACCGATAGTGTTAATATCAAGAGATTCCTCTACGATTGAAAACTTTGTTCGGTAGTAGGCTACGAAAATGTGACAATATATTACTGTCATCGGAATCATGGTTTTGATGTTTAGATGCATTTCACATATATTCTAGTTGTTGTCGAATATATGATCATTATACTCTCTTTTGTTGAATCATTTGATGACAATCTATAGAAGAATAATTTTCAGGGTTTTCCCATTAGTTGGTTTTTCATTGGTCTCTCGACCAACCACGAGTGTCTCTATGTGTGCATGTTTTTCTTCTCGTGTTCCTTTATGTTCTACTTTATTATGATTATGTTATTGTTCTTTATTTATAGTTTCATATGTTCATGAATAATGATGTAAATATGAATAATGTTACGATGCTATAGGGTGAGAAATTAAGGTGTCAGTAGTGATATGCAATTATCAAAGAAAAATAAAAATATGGCCCTATGAAAAATTAAAATGGAATCATAGATGGGCTAAAGAAAATCCATGGAGATCACCCCATGAAGACACTTTTGGTGGAAGCAGAAGAGAGGATGGTGGAGACCTAAAAGAATTTTAGGGTATGAAGGAAACCCTAGGAAGTCGGTGCATAAGGATTTGATGGTTAGGGGTTTGAGAGAAACTCACGGTTTATGGCAAGACTTGAGAGCTATGATATGTGGAAAACCTGACATGGTCAAAGTTCAATATTTTTCAAGCACTCTTGATAGTTTTAATGAAGCCCTAGATGGGATAGTTTCTAGTAGACCTGGTTGTTGATAAAGTTGATTGAATTTGAGGATCATCTCTCATTGAAGATATGTATTCACTTGACTTGTGATGTTTCTTTTCTTAGACTTATGGATATGATTATTATGATTATTATTTTTTTATCATTTCTCTATACTTCCTACATGTATATTTGAGTATAAGGATGTAGCTAACCTCCTTGCATGAGATATGATAAGTGAGATCCTTATTCAAGATCATTTAAGATGCGAGAAATAAAAGTAAGATTTGGAAAAGGTAAAGAGGCACCTGATGAAAAGGTAACAAACACTACAAGCTGCACATATATTTGAATTATACAAGGTATGATGGGAATATCTCTTCTCGAATGGATCATGAAAGTGATTTGGATCCATGGTTCTTATGATGAAATGGTACACCTGGCATTGAACATTTTGATCATGATGATCTTCTTGATTCTATGAGGGCTACATATTGTTAATCTTAGATATAGTGGTATAACTTGATGTTTGGCTAACATCTCTTGTTTTTGGAGATCTGATTCTATGAAGGAAATTTGGAACCTTGAATCTATTAAATGATACTCTTGACAATTGACATGCATAAGACATGATGTATCTCTTATAGAAGGTTACATCATTGATATGGTATTGATAATGCTTGTGAGAAGTATGATGAAAGTATGGAAAAAAGGGTTGTCACTCTTGTTGTTTTGGTAAATTTTTATTAGAATGACACAGAATTGATCCTATTGATCATGATAAGCATGGTAACCATGATAGAAATATGAGATTGATAATCTTGTTAACCATGGTTATGTTTTTTTATGCTTATTAGTAATTATGGCATATGGTAAAATTGAATGCCCTAACTTTAGGGGTTGACTGGTAGAAGTGATATTGTGTTCATGATCTTTGAAGTGTGATGTCTCACTTGTGCGCTCAATATCATAGGTGAATGTAACATGATGAAATATTGGTGTCATGCATGCAATGATGCAGTAGCTAATGTGAGCATGTTATGACCATAATGGATATATTCTTGATTTTTATGATCTAACATATACTCTATTGCATGACTTTAGTAAGCAGTTCTATGACATGAAGAAGATGAATGAAAGCAAATTCTCATTCGAAAGAAAGAATCTCTCCTAAATATTCTTATACATTACCATTTTCATTATATGTACTATCGAATTATGATTTATGTTTATTTGGCATTATTGATCTACAACGGAGGTGCGATGAAGGGCCATGGGTGCAACTTTGACACTGATGGATACAAAAATGATTTTTGTGCATAAAATCATATGTTAACACGGAGGATGTCGAGTTCTACGGATGTGTAGCAAATATTAGAAATATTTGAGAGCAAGGATATTTGAATGTTTGCTATAATATGAATATGAAGAATGAACTTGTGTTTGCGGGTAGACATGACATACATATAGATATGTCATTATGTTTCGAAGGTTGTGCTAAAAGAGTTTGACATGATTTTTACGAGTTGATATAGATGAGTTGTATGATGTATGATGCAGACTTAGACCTTTGAATCAATGATTGAGATATTTCTTGGACTATAGATTCTTACTATGATAGAAATTTGGTTTTTACATGATGTCTAGTTATTTGACTTGAGTGATGATTTGCCTTGATGAAAATGATATATGAGCATAGTGACTTCCCAGATGACTTGTATTATGATCATGGGAATGACTTGATGAAGTTTTATAATGATATTGTGTGGTTGATGACAACCTGTTGGCCTAATAATAGATGATTTCATGACTTGATGAAAGCTCTACATGTCATCTCGTCCAAATAATTGACACTAAGATATTGATGAATTTTGATATTAGTATTGATTTGGCTTCTAAACTTTGATGAGTTGATTTAGTTGATTTGATTGCACTGATATAATGGTTCATGAAAGGTTGGGCATGATGGTTTGGTAAATTTTTATGGTTGCGGTGAGCATTTCATGAAGCAATCCCCCAAATCCAGATATGTCTACATTGATAGTTATGTGATGAAGTTAGGATGATGTGTTGATCCAACCCTCTACTTTAGAAGTGTTCCAAGGTATGAATTTTATTTGGCTTTGGTTTTATACTGATTATCTACTCTTGACGGATAATGAGCCTCAATGATCTGAGTAATAGCGAGATATATTTTGAAGCTCTAAATGATGTATCATGGCATGATGAATCAATTTTTGAAGTTGGGAAAAGATAATCTATATTTTGAAAGCTATTGAAGAACTATTGGAAAGTGGAAATGCAAATCCTTGGACACTCCGATTTGAAATTCAAGATGTTGGTTTTACATAGAAAATGAAAATTGATTGAAACATTTATGTTCCATTTAGAACATCCATAAATATACATGATGTGCATAGAACCTAATTCGATTCATGATTGAGTCACTTCATTCACATTGAGTTTCCATTGAGCATCCTTCGAGATATCAACATAATATGATATTCTTTATATGATATGTGACTATGTGGATTTATTGTTGTAATTTGATATTATTATTGATGAGCACATTTGGATGTTTCTTTAGTATGATATCTACCATGATATCTGGATGAGAAGGTTCATAGCATGGTCGAGGGTTGAGTACGATGTAGCTAGAATGACCCATTATGAGTAGGATGAAGAAGCTCCTTAGAGAATCATGTCGAGCATGATGCTAGATATGACATGGATACATTGCAATAACAAAGAATGGGATATGATTGGTAGTAGAATTCCATATATATGACCGAGTATGACTAGGATGAAGAAGCTCCTTGGGAGAGTCACAATGCAGGCATGATGCGGCTATGACATGGATACATTGTGATAACAAAGAATGGGATATGATTGGTAGAGAGTATATATATATATATATGGAATTATGTACCAATCATATCCCATTCTTTGATATCCCTGTGTATCCATGTCATATCCGAGTCATGCTCGAGCAACTCTCTAAGGAGCTGACTTCATCCTACTCATAGTTGGTCATTCTGCTACATCGTACTCAAAGAATGGGATAACAAAGAATGGGATATGATTGTTAGAGATTTCCATATATATATATATATATATACATATATATATATATATATATATATATATATATATATATATATATATATATATTTGGGACCAAGATAATCTCATATATTGAGGCGGTGCAAGTGCATGAGACACGCTTAGGCTAGTGGTTGGCACCTCCTTGAGAGAGTAGGATGATTATGGTATCCTTTTGTGATTTATATGATTATTTATGTCTTGTCATGAAATTTGATTTTATTTCCTATATGAACACATGAAAATTTCTATGGATACATGATGATGATATGAGTATGATGAGAGTGGTGTTGATCGAGAACATCTTGATCCAAAATCTCCCCCAAAGTTTGAGGTCCCATAATGAAAAAATTGAGATAGAGGAATCATGGGGTTGAAGGAAACTTTGGACAATAGGGTAGCACCACTATACATTACCCATAGGAGTTTGAGTAGTAGCTCACCCTATATTGATCTTTGTGAAGCATACCCCGGTTGGAATCATACCCGCAAGTTAGGGCTTGTTGGGATTATCCCTCCCAGTATGGTCGATGGTTGAGGAGGCTTGGGAGGCATGTGATCCTTACCTCTTGGTAAGTTAGGTACCCTTTCCAAGCTAGATTATGATGTAGGTGTTCTACCACATGACTATTGAGGTTCATTGCTGGGAATGATCAATAGGGAAATAGGATAGGGTTTGAGTATGAACTCCCCTATATTACCTATTGCTTGATATGGGGTCATAGTAGTAGCTCCCCCCATGGGATTCTCGGGTTGAGTAGTAGCTCCCCAATGTGGTTCCAGGTTGAGATATTCTTCAGTGATTATATTCTCTTCGATGATGATGTGGGTCATAGATACGACTCCCCACTCGATATTTCCAAGTAGTAGCTTTGATGAAATATTTATGCGTAGTATCCGGTTGACAAATATTTTTGGGTAGTAGAGAGTTGATAGATATTCACGGGTAGTAGCTCGTTGATTGATATTTTGGATAGTAGCCCGTTGATTGAGATTCAAAGTTGTATCCCGATGAGTATAGAGTGGTAGCTCAAGCTCCTCCTCTAACAAATTCTTATTCCTTTATATTTGATAATATTCATCATATGAGCAGGAGTATCGAGAGACAAGTAGGAATAAGAAAGATATGTACATTTATGATTTGGGATGATGAGATACTTGAGATGGGACGTATGTCATGTTGATCGATGATTAGATATTGGAGCAGGTGGAATTCTCCCTGGTTGAGAGAGAGTGTTAAAATTATGTAGCTAACGATAAAATTCCACTTTTGTATGACTCACATGATGAATATAATAATTGAAATAGATTCACTCTTTTCAAGATGACCAAAATAGACCTAAAGATCACCTCATTTGGACAAGTAGATGTTGGTTTTTGAATTTATCAACCCACTCATGTATATTGGATTAGGTCATCCCTATGCACATATACCAATGGATAGGTAAGCCTCAACATAAAGTGGATCCCTCATGGATTCCCTATAAATATAAGAGACCTCAGCTCATTTTCACACACACACTTCTCCTCTTCTATTTGTCTTGGCTCGTACAGATTACGATGGAGGGAGATCACAAAAGGTTCCGAAACTACGAAGCTTGAAGCTAGCAGTAATCTAGGGTTTCTCTTTCTCGGCGTAGCATAGAACTGAAAATTTTTTCCCTGGACACATGCACAAATTGGCCCAAGGAGCATCAGGAGCCTTTGGACATACACGCATAACCATGAAGGGAGCCTCGAGGTTTCAGACGATCGATGTCGCCGACGCACGCACGGAGATAGTCAAGGGTGCATCCGGGAAGCCTCGGGATGAATGCACAAAAGCATGAAGGGTGTGTCTAGGGGTTTAGAGGTAGATATGAGTGTTTATCCCTCGAAAGAAATGCACGGGGTTTCACTAGGGAGTGTCCAATACTGCTATAAACTCTTGCACAACTCCTCCTCCATGCATACGAGAACTCAAGGATCAAAATTTTAGTACCCCAAAGATTTTTCTCAATGACAACTATGTTCGGTAGTAGGCTAAAGGCTTGTGATAGTATACTATAGTCATCGAATCAGAGTTTTGATGTTTAGATTCATTTCATAGATATTCTAGTACTTGTGAAGATATGGATCATTATATCTCTTTTTGTTGAATCATTTGATGATGATCTATTAGAGGAATAATTTTCAAGGGTTTCCCCTATAGTGGGTTTTCCCTGGTCTTTGACCAATCTTGGTGTCTCTATGTGTGCATGATTTTCTTCCGTGTTCCTTTATGTTTCATTGCACTTATGATGATGTTATTTTTTATTTCTACATACTTGCATATGTTGATGAATAATGATGTAAATCTAAATAATGTTATGGTGAAATGGGGGTGAAATTATTTTTTAATGATGAAATGCACATTATCAAAGCAATGAAACAATATATCCCTATCAAAACATTAATATAATTCGCCTTCAAATCCAAGGAGGGCCTTTTTGAATCGCTAGTCATGCCTTTTCGGGTTAGCAAAATGTCCCCACAACCTTCATGAGGTTGATGGAAGAAATCTTGCAACCCTTCACCAAATCATTCGTGCTAGTGTATTTGCATGACACACTGATCTTAGACCCGAGTTGGGAAGAGAACCTCCACCACATTCGACAAGTCCTCGGAACAACTGCGACAACACAAGTTGTCTTCCAATTTGGAGAAATGCACTTTTGGCATGACCCAAGTTAATTATATGGGGTACATCATTGATGATTGGCTAGCCCTAACCACTCTAATATATCTCCACGACTTTATGTATCATTCCAACTTATACATAGGAGGTTCTTGTTGGTTTTGTCTCATATCACTTGGCCTTTGATTCAAGTCACCAATGGAGGAGAAAAAAGAAAATTTATTTTGGTCTAAATCCCAACATGAAGGCATTCACCAAGTTGAATCATTGACTCTTCTCTACACCGATTGCTCACATTACTATACCTCTAGAAACCATTTGAGATCGAGATCGATGCCTCTAACTACTGATATTGGTACAATTCTTACTCGATAGTGGCATCTAGTGGCATATCACGGTGAAACACTTTCGCACACGGTTGAAAGTATCCTACCTATGTCAAAGAAATGTATTCCATTGTGCGAGGCCTACCTATAATGGAAACATTACATTCTGGGGAAGGAAAAGGTCATCCACACGGACCAACGAGCCCCGTAGTTCATCCAAACACAAAGGGGAAGTTGCAAAAATATTGTCATCAAAAACATAACTCAGCAGTTCCCATTTGAACATTAATTACAAGAAGAGGCAGTGCCAACAATGTTGTAGGTCGCTACCCAACTTGTTGATCGTGGCGTCGACCATTGTGCTCGAATATTTTGGGCACGATGACTTGAGGGTGGTTTGGATATTTACACGAGTGATCAGAATTTGGCAACACATACCAGACACTCCTTGAAGGGAATCAAGTTCCAAATTTTCATCTCGAGGATGCAAATGTTATGCCACCACGGGACACCTATGTATTCCTTCAAGTGAGCGTACCAAGATTATTTCAGGAAGCACAATACGATCGATTCGTTGGACATTTCGATGTGTAGAAAACAATGACGAGTACTAAAAAAGTATTTCTTTTGGACAAACCTTTCAACAAGATGTTGGGAAGTACATTCAGATCCTCCACTTCCTCTGCCATTTCAAAACCTACCATCAAGAAGCAAGGCTTGTATGTTCTATTTCCTAACCCTAGTTAACCTTGGGAATCCATCTCCATGGATTACATGTCAGAGCCTTCCATCTACCAAGCATGGAAATGAGCGCCTTTGTGGTCATCAACAAATTATCTAAGATGGCCATTATGGCATCTGTGAGAAGAGTATCATATAAGAAGCCACTTTGCTAAAACTATTATTTAAATGATTGTGGGTGCAATTTTTGAACCCACAAAGTCCATATTCTCAAATAGGGACAACGAGGGTTCCTAAGTACATTTTGGTCATGTCTCTAGTCGATGTTGGATATTAAGCTCACTAAGTCCATGACTTTCCACCCCCAAAATGATGGCCAAACAATGATGCGTCAAAAAGATGATCGAACACATTTTTACACATGTACAAATCGAAGCATCCATGCACATGGGATGTGTTAGCCTAGTATTTCGGTGATCAAATGACTCTTTTCCAGTTGTTTTCCACAAAGTAATAGGTCCAAAAAAATTAATTTTTCGAACATGTTCTCGGAAAATAATTTTTGTCACTAAAGATGTCTAAATCATGATTGTTGCTCCTTCATTTTCATTCATCACCACCATTTTTCAAGGTCATCATCCATCATCAATTTCAAGTTCATCATCTCCATCATCATTATTCAAGAAGTCTAGGGTTATGTCATTCCATTTCATATAGGTCAAAGTCTGAGGTTCATCTCTCGCCTTTGAAAAAATCTTCAAATTTTCATCGAACACAAGGCGAAAAGCTCATTCCATTCACAAAACCTAATGAAGGAGAAATAATGTTTATGAATATGAAATAAAATCCATATTTCTTGTTTCATAGGGCTCAAGTTCCAAACAACTCCATTATGTTTCACTGTCTCATGAAAAATAACAATTATGTCTCACTTGTTTTATGAAAGGATCCAAAAAGTCATCTTGACTATCGAGCTTCAAAGGAGGTCAAGTTTGACCTATTGTCTCGATCTAAGACAAAGGACTCATTTCCAATTTTTCAAAGACACCTCATACTTGTTTTAAAGGGATCATTTTCAAGGTGTGAAAGTCAAAGGTGTATAAAACGCAGTCTCACGGTTTCATGAAAAGGAAAAGTCTTGTTTCATAAAAGGAAACGTGTTTTAATGTCTCATTTTAAAAAATGCCAAGAAAAAAGGTCACTTCAAGAGTTAAAAGGATAAATGAGGTCAATCTTCAAGGGGAAACATGTCATTGGTAATTGTCATTGTGTTGCATCACTTGTCCTCCATAAACATGACCTAGGGAAAAGTTCTTGGAGAGATTGTGAGCAAGCACTTTCTGTCTTGCCTATTACATCATCAAGCACAACCAATGGATATTGTCTCTTCAAGCATTCCTATTTAGCCTTGATATGTCCCTAGTTTTGTGGTATTTTCTCACACATATGAGAGAGGGAAGAGACAATTATTTTGTGCCTAAGTCTACCAGGGATTTTTTCTTACACTTGGCACCCATATTGAGCAATGTCGGATAGAGGAGCATCCTCTCTTGCATCGAAAGCATAATGAGTCAAAGCCATTGGAGCCCGAGGTACCGGATCATGAGGAGGTCAGATCAGCTCAAGACATCATCAAAGAGAAAGATAAATAAATATCAGAATTGAAAGAGGCATTCTACATTTCCCAATCCCAAATCAATTTCCTTTGAGTGGGAAAATTTTCAATTACGCAAGTGAATCGAGCTCCTACAAAGAAAGTACAAATTAGACATGGAGGAAAACAAAGGTAAAGACAAGAAAATTATTTTTTTTGACAAAATTTAGGAGATTTAGGCTGAAACATACACAAAAAATACCAAGAACAAGAGGCCTCAAAAAGGCAGTTTGGAGTGAGAAAGACAATCAATTCATCAATTTGAAGAATTGACCTTTGATGAGATCATTTGCCATGGAGATCAATGAGGATAGAGAGATTTGTTTATACTAGAGTTAATGAGCATACTAGAGAAGTTATTTAAGAAGGCTAAAATGGGATAACAAGTTGCAAAAGGAAAAATGACAAATCATTATCGTACCAGGGGACACCATTTTCTCAAATAAGGCTAAAACAAGTGAAGAAGAGGCTTAAAGAGGCAAAAATTAAGCTCAAGGTGAAGGATAGAGTGGAATTATTGAATGAAGCTTCCTTAACTATGTATCCTATCTCATTGCAAGTTCCAAAGAACCAATTTTGAGAAATTTTTATAAATTTTGGTATTTTACATTATTTTTTTATGAAATTCTAGAAATTTCTCATTGCAGAAGATGTAGCAGACTTTTGTGACTTTTTGTTTTGGAGGCATCCAAATGGTGATTTATTTACATGGATGGTTGTATTTTGATAAGTACATCACAGATTAGGAACCCTTATGGCATGAAAAGTTGCAATTTGGGAGAAAAAATCTCAAAACCCACTCATTTCTCATGTTTACGCCTCCTTTTCGGACTCTCTGTTACGCTTTTGAGTGAACCATGGGAGAATGGATTTTTGAAGGCCTTCCCAGTGGTCTATTTTTCAAAATTCAAGATGTTATGGAAACTAGACACACGGGGGACTAGTTGACTGTTCTTTCATAAATGTATTTGGACTTCTCAAAGTGCCTCAAATGTGCCTCCAAAGTTTTGTAATGCTTCTATAAATTGTTTTTTTAAAATCTTCATTGAGAATTGTCCGAGATCAACATTGGATTCCCTAAGGACACTTGTCAAGCTCAGAAATGGTCACAAATTCGAGGCAATGTTGTCCTATGAGTTTTCATTAGAGTTTATTAGGTTGGTTTTTCCTTCCTATCATGGTGGAAATTGTAATTAATGTAAGGGACAAACACTCCTAGTTTATAAGCTAAAATTTAGGGAATGATTTCTAACCTCCCTAGAAACTAGGAAATAACATATCATATTTTGCATTTATGATCCATTTTGGATGGGATTTCGACCTGATGAGGTGTCATAGTCTATATTTTCTATAATTAGACTCCCATTTTGTATTTTTTTTGGGTTGGATAGTCTCATATTGCGGTGGAGCTCTTGTAATCGCTTTATGGAATGAAATCGGAGATAGATTTGCGAGGGAATTGTGTTGAGATACTTGTGGTATGATTTGGAGCATTTTGTTTCTCACGTATGTTTATCATTTTATTCTTAATACCATGTATTATTATTCATATATTTTTATCTTGTAAGCTTGAGAGCATAATTCATGTTTATGCATGCTCTAATTTAGACAAGATTCACCATATTATGTTTATTTGCTTCTAAATTGGATGAATTCACCTCAGTTATCATTCAAAATATCCTCCAATTTCATCTTATACTCAATGAATGATTAATATGTTTTCAAAACTACCTATATTGCCTTACACATTCCTTTGCAAGTTCACCTTGAATTTCAAACCTAAAAACCTCATTTACAATCCATCCACTGACTTTTCTATCCAACATTCAAAACATCAAACAAATTCTAATTATTAATATTACATACCTAGCCTAAAATCATTGCATACTCAACCATTCATTTGGTTGATTAAAGTGACAAAGAGAGAGCCCTCTTTGGTCCAGGGATAGGGATAGCTACTTGGCCTAAATTTTGGTATGTGGTTACCTTTTTTCCAATCCAATTTTCAGCCTTAGGAAGTTGGGGAGAGTGATAACATTCTTGGCGTCGTTGACGGGGAGTGATTGCTAAAATTTCCACTGAAATAATCTTTAATCCTCTGAAATTTATACTTGTATGTCACAAGCTCTAGCATTCAAAACGGGTTGAATTCTTAAATCTGAGCCAAATTCCAAAATTCCTATCTTAAGTTGGCTCCTAAAATACATACCAGGGTCAAATCCATACCCAAATCCCGCACTAATTGTGTATGACCACGAGAGTCTTTTTAGAAAACATAAAACCAAGTCTTGGAAGGTTGGAAGAGTTGTTCCTCCACTTGTCAAATCAAATTCTCCTCCTACGAGATTTGTTCTAGAAGATTTCTTCTATAGTTCATAATCTAAAAAATATTTTCTTAGAACTAAGTATGAAACATTTCTTTCAAAATCCACCTTTTGATCCTTTTGATTGCGAGTCCTTTGCACCATTTTTCTGAATCTTTTGAATCCGAATTCAATAGTGAAGTTTTGTTCTAATTTTTACAAACTAAAAGGTTTGGTTGACAAATTTCAAGAAACTTCATAGAAGGCTTATTTTCAATATCGAGCAACGGGCTTTTGCTCCACTGAGTCATTTCACCTTCTCATATAGCTACATCATTAATCCCTCCTTTCATTCCATCATTACCTCTCTGCAATTTTTTACTCCATCAATGCCTCCACCACCTCCTCCATTAGTCATAGCTAGATTTTCTCCATTGATCCTACCGCTTCATCTCACTCCAGTACCTCAAAAATATGGTCATAGACTTCCTATTTTCGATGGAACATCGGAGGTTACAACTTATCAACATGTTTCCAAAGTGATTTACTTCATATATCTTAAAGAGATTGACAATGATGATGCCAAGATGCGTATCATTGCCATGGACTTTCTGTGAAGAGGTAAAGAAATGGTTTCGCTTACTCACGAGTGGTACAATAGGTACCTCACAACGATTGATTGAATTTTTTTATGGCGAAATGGGAAGAGAACAAAAGTCCATTGCAGATTTTAGTTGAGTATAATGCCTTGAAAAGGAATCCCAATGAGTCCATCCAAAACTTTGCAACTAGATTCAACAAAATATATGATTCAATTCCTCAGAATAATAAGCCTCCTCCAGGCCTTGCTTTACTTCATTATCTTTATGGTTTCTATCCCGACATGGCCTATCGAGTCAAGGGAAAGAAAGCCATAAACTCTTGAAGAAATGCAGAGGAACCCAGTGAGCATGGAAGCCAATTTGATCATCAAGAAGTCTAAAATCAAGACGGGAAAAAAGAGTCACTATCAAAGAATAAACATCCACTTCATCGAAGGAAAATTAGAAACCTTGATCAAGACCATGGAGAAGATGATGGATAAAATTTCCATCGTTGATCGACAAGTTTCGAACCCTCCATTAGAAATCCCAATTTCGAGGGGTCAAAATCAACATCCTCAATAAAGGATCAAGCAAAGGGAATAGAGGGGTCAAGATCCACAAAGTCAGTAGAAAATTTTGCACTCCATTTCATAAAAAGTATCACGAAGGCCCACGATGAAGATGATGAGGAAGAAATTTACAGCGAGAACCATTTATTTGAGGAAAATCGGCGACCCTATTTTCCTCACTTTGAAAGAAAGATCAATTTTTTTGCAGAAATTTGTGCGCCGAATGATCGGCAATTTGTCTTGTCAAATGATGACATATTATCGATGCACACGGAATATTATCAAAGGGGATATCAAAATTCTCTTTCTCAAGTGCGAGAGAGTATGGCTTGAGGGAATAGGAATTTTCCTATAACCTCCAATCGAGAAAAATAACAAAATTCTCAAGTAGATGCTCATCCCAAAGAATTTGTTGCCCCAAATCAAAGTAAAGACAAGGGACCCGTTGTTCCTAATCATATTAAATGCAAAAAATATTCTTCTAGAAGTCAAAGAAAATATAAATAAGTCCAAGAATGAGGACAAAAGAAAGAGTCTTCATACAAAGATCAACCCTGAGAAGAAAGATGCACCATTGAAAGAGGTGGAAAAACATTCTTCCTTTTTTCTCCTGAAAAATGAAATTTCCAAATTGAAAGTCTCCATTCCTATAAATGAAATAGTTAAGAATGATCAGTACAAAGTTCAAGTTGCTAATTTTCTTAGAGTTGATCAAATTTCGACATGGTTAATGTGAGTGATGATCACCCACGAGCTTCCTTTTGGTCCCTGTTGTTGATGAAAATTTATAAGATAGTAATGTCCCTCTATTTTATCTAAGCCTCAAAATCCATGAATTTATCCTCCATAATGCCATGCTTGATCTTGGAGCCTTTCACAACCTTATACCCAAGGCCATTATGGAAAATTTATGACTAGACATCACAATACCTTATTATGATCTTTACTCATTTGATTCGGGGAGGGTGAAATGTCTTGGCCTCATCAAGGACCTAGTGGTTTCATTAGAGAAAATCCCAGCCAATAATGTCCTCATGGACGTCGTTGTTGCTGATATCCCACCCGAGATATGGAATTATTCTTTCTCAATCATCGGGAGGCGAAGCTTAGAGGTACCTTAGAGCTTGATTTTTCATATGCTACCATTCCCATCTTTGGACAACTTAGGAAACTTTTACTAGGGAAAGTAAGATGAAGTACATGATTAGAAACCAAGAAAAGCTAAATAACCATCCTATACATGTTTTTTCATACATATTTAGTGTCCTTTATCTTGTTCAATGATGAATGTTGAGCGTCTTCGAAGATTCAATTGAAGAAAATTATGAATTTTCAAATTCTGTTTTAGAATTGGAAAATGTAGAAATTTGTAAAAAAAATTCCAAATGGTTTGGAAATGAGTGCATCACCTAAAAAAAGTGATGAAACAGATGAAAGATTTGGTACAGCGAGAATTCTCTCAAACAATAAGCAAAGTTTAGCCATCTGAGTTGCGGTTTCAGGATGAGGAACGTAGTTTGTGGACTATGGACTTCGGTGGAACTTTGGGAAAAGTAGGGGTTGGAATTGGAGTGTGGATTTACAACCCTGTAAATCAGTCATTAAACATTCCTCCCAATGTTCGAAATTTCCTCCTACAAGTTGTCTTTCGAATTTTCAAACAATGAAGTTGAATATGAGGCTTTGATAGCCGATCCGAAAATTCTCAAGAAGTTGGATGCAAAGAAAATTTATGTATATGGTGAGTCCGAGTTAGTAATAAATAAATTCAAAGGGGAATACAAGTCCAAGCATCCAAATATGTGAGCTTATCGGAATGCGAGTTCTAGACATCCTCAAGACATTTTTACAGTACACTTTATCATTGATTCCAAGAAACAACAATGTTAATTCTCGATTCTCTCGCCACTTCGACGACATGTTCAAAAATTCCCTGGTATCCTAATATGAAGTACTAGATAAATTTCAAACATTTCCCCTGTTGTCCCGGATAATGTTCGATATTGGGAAAGTATTTCAAGATGATAAACAGATCAACAACTTCTTGTAGACAGAAGAGGAGTTCATGAATTCTCAAATGGTCATCCAATGCTATGAAGATTACCAAGAAATCCATGACGGCAGAGATGCAAGTGCTTCGGCTGAAAGATAACTCTATTCCAAGAGGTTTGGTAGCTTTAGAAGATATTTTTGATCAAGATTATGTTGCACGCAAACCAACCATGTTACTAACAGAAGTGGGAGTGGAAGATCTCAATCTTGGCACTCTGGAAAAAGCCAAAGATGGTAAAAAATTTTAAAATATTTGAGTGCGAAATGAAAGGTAAATATGAAACACTTTTGTCCCAATTTGCTGATCTATTTTCTTGGGAATATTCTGATTTGAAAGTCTATGATAAGAGCATAGCTCAGGCATAAAATTCCCTTGAAGTCGAATCAAAAAAACCTTTCCGTCAAAAGCTAAGAAGAATGAATCCCAAGTTTGCTACCCTCTATTCGGGAAAGGAGGTAAATAGATTATTCACTATTGGTATATAATAATGCCTCTTCGCTTTTCAAATTGGATGTCTAATCTAGTGCCAGTGAGGAATAATACATGAGGAGTTCGACTTGTGCATTGATTTCAAAAATATGAACAAAGTGTCATTGAAGGAAAATTACCCGATACTAGAAGATGGACCATATTACGCAAAGAGTTGGATCTTCTAGAGTTTCATTTTTGGATGGGTACTCCAACTATAATTAGATTTCGTGTTCATCCGGATGATCAATAAAAAACGACCTTCACAACACCTTGAAGTACCTTCATGTACGCCAAAATTCCTTTCGGATTGAAGAATGCGAGGGGCTACTTTTTCAGCAAAGAAATGGACATTTCTTTCACCAACAAAAATGATGTATTTTTGGTCATTTATCTTGGTGATATCACTACTTTTTTCCAAGACATATGAGCAGCACTTGCAACACTTGAAAACAGTTTTTAGATATGTAGAAATTTTGGCATATCGTTGAACCCAAAGAAGAGTCTTTTCGCTATGGAGGAAGGTAAATGGTTGGGCCATATCATATAAAAAAATGTGGAATTAGGATAGATCCTTCAAGGATTGAATAAATTCATACCTTGGACTATCCTAGGAGCAAAAATGAAATTCAGTCATTCAATTAAAAAAATCAATTTTTTTGAGAAGGTTTGTTCCCAATATTGTTGAAAACTTAAGGTATATTACCGACATGCTTTGAAGAAATATAGTGAAGTAAAATGGTCCGAAGAGGTGAATAAATCATTCAATCAAGTTAAGTTGCCTTTATCGCATGCCCCTATCCTTATTATTCCAAATTTATATACTTGATTTGATCATTTCTTCATTTGCCTCGGGAAGCATACTCTTGTTATTGTCCTCATGCAAAAGAAAAATCAAAATACAAAGCATCCCATCGCCTTCTTCGGTAGAACCATAAGAGACACACCCTTGAAGTACAACATAATTAAGAAACAAGCCAAAGCATTGAAGTAATTTTGGGTCTACATTCTAAATTCTCATGTCATTGCATATGTTACAAACATTTACGTCAAAGATGTGCTTACACAGAATGATCCTGAAGGGCGGCAGAGGTAAATGGATCGCAGACTATGTTAAAATATGACTTGGAGATTAGAACCAAAAAATTTGATCGAGGACAAGAGGTCGGCGAAGCTTATGGAGGATTCAAATCTCCATGCCTTGGACGTCAATTTTATTGTTGCATTATCCGAAGAACAAGATGCTGAAACATTACTGAGGTAGTTGAAATTTTCTCTCTATCACCTTGGTATGCAGATATAATACATGTTTTGCAACACTTGAATCCTCCTCCCGACTTTCCAAGTAGTAAGGATAGATCTTTGAAGTTAAAATCTCTTGAGTATTGCATTCTAAATGGTGTCTTCTATTGTAAAGATCCGGGTGGAGTGTTGCTTGAATTATTTGGTTGAAGGAGAAGTTGAAAAAAATCATGATAGATTTTCATAAAGGTGACTATGGCGGTCATCTTTATTGGAAGACTACGGAAAAATAAGATCTTAAGGGGGCTTCTATTGGCCAAGTTTATTTTCTCATGTTTATAAAATATTCATGAGTTTTTCATGAATGTCAAATATTTCGAGGAAAGAGTAAGCTCTTGACATTGCCTTTAAAACCAATTGAAGTGCAAGCGCCATTCCAACGAGTGGGGACTTGACTTCATTGGTGAGATCCATACTCCATCATCAGCTCAACATATATGGATACTCACTTCCACATATTATTTCACCAAATTTGATTGAATCCATCACCACAAGGAAAGCTACTTACACTTGTTATCATTCGGTTTCTTCATAACAATATTTTGTCTCATTTTAGATGTCAGCACAAGATCATCACTGAAAATGGAGCCGCCTTCAAGTCCAAGAATATTATTGAATTTTGTGACAAGTATCAAATTAGTCTTGTTCATTCAACAACATATTATCCTCGAGGGAAACGGGCTTGCCGAATCGTCAAAATAAAATCTTTAGTGAACATAATCAAGAAGATTTTGCAATAAAATAAGAGAAATTGGCACAAAAAGCTCACCAATGCTCTATGGGCGAATAGAGTGGGCACGAAGATATCAATCAGCATGTCACATTTCCATCTCATGTATGGTGTTTACATGGTGTTCCATGCTTCTTTAGTTATACTGGTGATGAAAATTATGCAAGAGATCAACACTAATCCTAATGACGTTTAGCGAAGAATCGGCTAGATGATCCACCTACAACGGTCAAGATACAAAGTCTTCTATCATACTTCAAAGCTTCATGAGAAAATAAAAAAAATATTTATGATAGGAAGACCAAAGCGGATGATTTCAAGCTTGGGGATGTTTTTATTCACTGGGATGCCTTGAATGAAGACAAGAGTAAGCATGGAAAGTTCGGCAATCTATGGAAAGGACCTTACAAGATCACTTTGCATTCGGGAGGTAACAAAGCATTTCTACTAGAGGATCTTTAAGGGAAAGAATTGTTGGGAGGACCAATCAATGGTGGGTTTCCTCAAACACTATTTAACCTATTCATTGAAGAATAAATTCATTTGTCATTGTACATATCATTTTAAATTTGATGTCCTAGAAAATAAGGAAGTTGTTGTAGAAGTTTGAAGCCCGAAGAGAAGGCCATGAGAATTCTAGATACAACTCATGTTTTCTTTCAAAAAGTTAAAAATTTTCAGTCATTTTTCAAGTTAGATTCAAGTTAATTTTTTTCTAGTCAAAGTCATTTCCAAAATTAGTTCATCATTTCCAGTTTGTCAAAGTTTTTTCATAGTCCAGTTTTACTCCATCGCCCAATGGTAAGGCTCACGATCTACGGTGTTATTGACACCTCCCTGAAGGATTTACCATCCCCATCTGGAGCCAATGCTATCCTAGTTATATGAGTGATCAAATGACTCTTTCAGTTGTTTTCCACAAAGTCATATGTCAAAAATTTTTTACTTTTTCGAACATGTTCTCATAAAATAATTTTGGTCACTTGAAGAGGTATAACTCATATTTTTTTGCTCCTTCATTTCATTCATCAACACCATTTTCAAGGTAAGTGACATCATCAGTTTCAAGGTCATCATCTCCATCATCATTATTCAAGAAGTCTAGGGTTATGTCATTCCATTTCATATAGGTCAAAATCTAGGTTCATCTCTGTCTTTGAAAAATCAACAAATTTTCACTAAACACAAGGCAAAAACCCTCCATTCCATTCATAAAACCATAATGAAGGAGCAAGCATGTTTATGAAGATAAAATAAAAGCCATATTTATTGTTTCATATGGCTCAAGTTCCAAAAATTTCCAAACAACTCCAGTTTGTTTCACTATCGCTCTGAAAAATAACAAATTTGTCTCACTATCTTATGAAAGGATCCAAAAATTCATATTGATTGTCAAAGCTTCAAAGGAGGTAAATTTTGAGCTAATGTCTCATTCTAATACAAAGGACTCATTTTCAATTTTCAAAGACACCTCATCTTCTTTTTAAAAGGGTCATTTTCAAGGTGTGAAAGTTCAAAGGTGTTTAAAATCGGTTTCATTGTTTCATGAAAAGGAGAAGTCTTGTTTCATAAAAAAAAGGAAAACTGTGTTTTTAATGTCTCATTTAAAAAATTCCAAGAAAAATTTCACATCAAGAGACAAAAATAATGGAGTAGGTCAATCTACCTTCTTATGTCATTTTATGGGGAAACATGTCATTGGTATGTGCACAAAGGGTTAAAAAAGGGTCACTATCAGTGTCAAAAGGAAAAAAAAGGTAAAAGGCATTTGAAAGTTTATAAAAAGCCAAAGCTGACCTTCATCTAATTCATTATACCCTTTCATGTGAGTGAGATAGCTTCTCTTCTCTTCATTTTCCCTCCATAACTCCTAAACTCCAAAGCATAGCCTTCGAATTCCATTTAAAAGCACTTGCAATCCCTCAAAAAAATCTCTTTGTTATGTTTCTCGGCTTTGCATTTCATTATCGAGCTCCTTTGTTACATTTCTGAAATGCTGCACAACATTGTTACCTTTCAGGAGTGTTGTGCAAGCACTACATACTCCCTTTGTTATGCTCCTATCATGTTGTTACACTCCTGGTTGCGTTGTTACGCTCCCTGTAGAAGTGTGTTACGCCCTATAGAGTGAAAATTCCTTTGTTTTTAAGCTCGGAAAAACCCTCCAAACATTCAAGCTCATGCTATAAAATTTAGTGTGGCCTCCCTAAAAATGAAAAACACCATGGAAAGTGAAAACAAGAGCTTCAAAAGGAGGGCGCCACCTCGGGCTTGAACCATTCACCATGCATGAGATCAATGCTTTGCCATTGGCTAGAAGGTGCTTTGTGAAAGAACTCGGTGTTTGACATTTTGTGAAAGGCTTATGGAAGGGGGGTATCATCTTCAGTTGTCTAGCCTATTTGCAACAAGATACGGTATGGGAAAGGTCACTCTTGCAGGGTATGGAGATCAGCCTATCATCTGACCTAATTTCTTCGACTAAAAGAATCCCTTCTCATGAAGAGCAGTGTTTCGAGGGGTATGGACCTAGACATTGAAAACTACAAGCAATTCCTTAAGCCTCATGCTAGAAAAGATTCATAATTTATTTTTTCCTTTCGGACATCTCGAAAAAACAAGTATGCTCCTTTCGATGATGTTCATAATGAAGTACTTCACATTCGAAGGAAGATTCTCCAGGGCTATATAGGTATCACATATGGACTTATTGGCTGAAGCTTCCTTAGCTATCTATCCTATCTCTTACAGGGTACCAAAGAACCAATTTTGAGAACTTTCGAGAAATTTTGGTATTTTACATGATCTTTGCGAATTCTGGAAATTTCTCATTACTGAAAGAGTAACGAGACTTTTTGTGACTTTTTGTTTTTGGAGGCATACAAAATGGTGATTTATTTACATGGATGGATGTATTTTGATGAGTAAATCATAGATCGGGAACCTTCGTGGCATGACAAAAAGTTTGCAATTTTGGGAGAAAAAAACTCAAAAAACCACTCATTTTTCATGTTTCGCCTCCTTTTTGGACCCTCTGTGACGCTTTTGAGTGACCTTGGGAGAATGGATTTTTGAAGGGCTTCTTGTGGTCTATGTTGCAAAATTCAAGATGTTATAGAAACTAAACACGAGAGGGCTAGTTGATCATTCTTTTTAGAAAGGAACTTGGACTTCTCAAAGTTTCTCGAAAAGTGCCTCCAAAGTTATATTACGCTTTTGTAAAAACAATTTAAGATCTTCCGTCGGAAATTGTCCCAGATTAGCATTGGATTTCTGAGGGAGAATTTTCAAGCTCATAAATGGTCATAAATTCGAGGCAATGTTGTCCTATGAGTTTTCATTAGAGTTATTAGGTTGGTTTTTGGCTTTATCTCATGATGGAATTTGTAATTAATGTAAGGGGAAAACACTCCTAGTTTATAGCTAAAATTCAGGGGAATGATTTCTAACCTCCCTAGAAAACTAGGAAATGACTCATCTTTTGCATTTATGATCTATTTTGCATGTGATTTTGACCTCAGTAGGTGTCATAGTCTATATTTTCTATAAGTAGACTCTCTTTTTGTCTTTTTTTGGGTTGGATAGTCTCATATTTCATTGGAGCTCTTGTAATAAGCGTGTGGAATGAAATCGAGAGACAGTTTTGCAAGAATTGTGTTGAGATACTTGTGGGATGATTTGGAGAATCTATGTTTCTCATGTATTTTTATCATTTTATGCTTAATACCATGCCTTCTTCTTCATATATGTTTATCTTTTAAGTTTGAGAGAAGAATTCATGTTTATGCGTGTTATGTTTTTTAAAATATTCTCCATATTATTTTTGTTTGCTTCTAAAATGAATGAATTCACCTCAGTTCTCATTCAAAATCTCCTACAATTCCATCCTATAATCAATTAATGATTAATATGTTTTCAAAACTATCTATCTTTCCTCACACATTCTCTGTTGGTTCACCTTGAAGTTCAGACCTAAAAACCTCATTTATAGTCCATTCATCGACTTTTATATCCAACATTAAAAACTTCAAACATACTTATTAAAATTACATACCTAGCCTAAAATCCTTACTTACTCAGCCATTCATTTGACTTCTTAAAGTGAAAAATAGAGAGCCCTCTTTGGTCCGGGGTAGGGCTAGCTACCTAGCCTAAAGTTTGGTTTGTGGTTACCTTTCTCCAATCCTATGTCGGCCTTAGGAAGTTGGGGAGAGTGATAAAAGGATGAAAGCCTCCCCTATGTCTAGCACGACTGCAAGCAGATCTCTCCATAGCTCAACTAGCCACAATCCATTTTCAGGTGGGGTTGGGATTCCATCCACTATGTCCCATTGATGTGGGCCATACCATTTTGCAGCTACTCGGGAAGATTCGTCTCATGTCCAATTCGAAGGCGACAATGAGAAAAACTCCATTGAGCGGATTCTACACATTTTCCGAGCGGGTCCATGACATATTGGAGAGAGCCAATGCTAAGTACAAGCAATGACATGATCAACATCGGATGCCACAAAAAGTTCTAGGTGGGCGAAAAATTTTGGCTACATTTGTAGAAGGAGCGCCTCGCTGGAACCCACCATAAGCTTCGCCCTGCTCCAATATGGGTCATACACCATCACAAGGCTCTAGGGGACAATTATTTCAACCTCGGCATTCCACCATTCCTTGGTCTACACCGGTGTTCAATGTGGACCACTTTTTCCATACTTTCCACCATTACTAGACTCATCGGACATTGCAAAGCAACTCACACCCACGAAGTTCAACCCGGATTGCATAGAAGAGGCCACAAATGATCGATCATGGACATGCGGATCAAGAACACCCACCAATAGAGGATCTTTCTATATCAAGTTTTGAAAGCAAGCCCAACTCCTTCACCAAGGCAAGTGGTTCACCGAGGGACCAAGTTCAATAGAAATTTCCTCACTTCATGGAGGCTCTACATGCAATGGGGACCATTGCTTCATAAGGAGGGAGGAATGATCCAAGTGGTGGTGGCCAACGGCCTATTCCAGCTATACCTCGAGTCGATTTCATTATTTTCCTTATTTATAGCAACATTTACTATTTTTAGCATCTTTTTGGGGTGATGATCTTCCCGAGGAGTTTTGACCCCCCTAAATAGTAGGCTCATAGTTGTAGGAAGAGGCCTATGGTAAATCATGTAGTACTTAGAGAGTATTTTTGACAAGGTATCGTACGTGCCAAATGGAGATAATATGACCAAGTTACAACCCCCGGGAATTTGGATGCCCAGACAAACCTCAATGGGGCCCATAAATGTTTGGCGTTCCATCTTCGAGGGTTAGGGTTTTGGTTGTTTAGGGTTTTCCTTGTTGTTCAATAATAAAAAGGACCTTGAGCATCATTTTAACATAGTTTAGAGGCATGTGTCCACAAAATCTCTTCTCCAAGATAAGCTCCCATCACCCAAGCTAGTTTATTTCAATTTTGTATGTAAGCATATTTCAATTCTTTTATATTAATGAAATGAATTTTTATTTCCATTTGCACATTGTGTGTATGTTTATATATGTATTCTATTTCATTCTTGTATAATTTCAGATCAATCGTATTAGAGCAATCTACTCTTTCTCGGATTTTCTTTTTTATGTCCCCAGGGACGAGGTAAAAGTATAAGGAGTTAGGCCTCGATCTAGTTGAACATTTGCAAGATCGGCCTCCAAAACCTAGAATAACTCCCATGTCGAAAGAAAAGAAATACAATGGAGCAAGAGATCCTTTCAAAATATTACTCTGAGGAGTCCCTCGATAAACAAAGGAACTCGATGATGTATAACTTTTTCCCAGATCCTTTCGGCGGCTACCCACAACGAAATATCTTCACCCGAAATGACCACTTTGGAGGTGCCACTCCTTTTAAGGTACAAGTTAACTTTGACATTCCCATATTTGAAGCCTAAATATATGCGGACATTGTAGATATATGGTTAAATATATTGGAAGGACATTTTTTCAATTCATGACTTTTCCAACCGGGGAAAGATTACTTTTTCACTCTTCGAAATCTGCCTCCCATGTTAAGGAGTCGGGTGGGAAACCTACTGTGAGAAAAAGGACGAGGGTATCATCATTGTTTTAAACATCACCAAATTTGAATTATTTCCTAGGCACCATCAAGGAACAATATTACCACTGTCGGTATCTATGAAGATAAATACATAAAGTGGACCACGCTACGATAGGGAAGGGACCAAGATGTGTTAGAGTTCAAAAAAGGTTATCATGCCCTTTCGCACGAAGTGAGGTATCATGGATTTCGAGAGGCATTTGGTACTAAAGTACCACAAATGTTTTGCATTAGTACATCCGAGGATGAAATGGATTTCGTGGACATTCTCCTCGCCCAATGTAACCTATCGATATGTTGTCAAGATTGAGCAGAAGTTTAAACGAAGAAGCAGGGACTTTGGATCTACGAATCCAAAGCAAGGGAAAGGTTCCCCAAAACTATAGAACAAAGGACAAAAAGCCAAGGTAGGGTGACTTGGAACAACCCATAAAACTTGCAAGAAAATATCAACACCTCGAAAGGCAAAAAAGGACATGAGAAAGTGGTGTGAGTTCCATAAGAGCTCCACTCACAACATGAGTGAGTGTTGATCCAAGTTGTCACTTGTGGTTGAGATGAAGGCTTCCAAATCAAATGCATGCTCTGAATTAGAGTCAAAACCCGACAAGGTTAATGACAAAGGAAAGAATATTATTGACATGGAGCCCAATGCCACTATTTCCACCACCAAGGTCAAGAAGGATGAGCACGAATATCCGAGAGGATGGGGAGAACCTCTTCCAATGAAAGATGTGGGTGAATGGTTCACATTGCAATTGATTGTCAAAAATGGGAGCCAAAAGAACATCATTTCAACAGATTTTGTGAAGCGGCTATACACTATTGACCACAACACACTCGCAGTCGTACAACATCGGGTGGCTTCACTTAGGACGAGGTCTTTACACCCAGTGAGCATTGTCACCTCCCCATACAACATCAAGCCCTTCACGGATGAGGAATTGTGTGATGTTGCTCCTCTTGAATTTTGTGATGTATTATTAGGGTCAACCATACGTGTGGAAGCGAAATTTTTTGTATGAATATAGGCCTCACATTGTTTATTATTACTTTGGGAAATAAGTTTTTAAAGGATATCGGAGGTAGCACCACCTAGTACCATCTCTCTAACCATTGTGAAGAAATTCGAGTAAGATCATCTCTCGGACCAGGAAATTTGTTTTCCTTATGATTCTTCCTCGGAGCCAAAAAGAATATTGTGACCACGACCTCTAGACAAGAGTCCTCCACACGAAAAGCACCAAATGGAAAAGGTCATGGAGGAGTATAGGGACATCTTGACCTCATCGCTGGGGGTACCTCTACTCTCGTTAGGTAAAACAATCCATCGATTTGTACCTCGGGTGCGTTGATACCCAATGGATCAATCTATCATTGCTCTGTTCTAAAGAACGATGAAATCAAAAAGAAAGATTTAGGAGCTTCTTGAGAAAGGGCACATCGAGGGCTAAGTTCATCACCTTGTGGGAGCTCGATCGTGTTGGTAAAAAAAAGAAGGGTGGGACACTGGAGACTATGTATTGACTATCGGGTGTTGAACAAGATCACTATCTAGAATAGGTATCTGATCCCACGGTTTGATGACCTTATTGACCAACTCAAGGGGGCCAAATATTTCATTAATATTGATTTAAATTCTAGTTATCACCGAGTACCAATTGAACCCTCTAATCTATGGAAAATTTGCCTTCAAATCCAAGGAGGGCATTTTTTAATGGTTTGTAATCCTTTCGAGTTGAGGAATTCCCTCACAAACCTTCATGTGGCTGATGGATGTATATATTTTCACCATTCACTAACTCATTCATGGTGGTGTATTTGGATGACATCCTCGATCTTTAGCTAGAGTTGGGAAGAGCACCTCCACCACATTCAACATGTCCTCCGGACACTACGGCAACATAAGTTGTGTGCCAATTTGGAGAAATGAACTTTTGGCATGACCGAAAGTTCAATATATGGGGGCACATCATTGATTAGAAGGGTGTGCATGTGGACCCAACGAAGATATAGGTCATTCAGTATTGGCCAACCCTAACGACTCTAATAGAGATCCGCAACTTTCACGGGTCTTACCAACTTCTACCGCATGTTCATGTTGGGTTTCTCTCATATCACTTAGCCTTTGAGTCAAGTCACCAAGGGAGGAGAAAAATAAAATTTATTCTTGTATGAATCCCAACAAAAGTCATTTGTTGAGAGGAAGCATCGACTCGCTTTCTGCACTAATGCTCACATTTTCATACCTACAATAACCATTTGAGAACGAATAGATGCCTCGACTATGTTATTGGTGACGTTCTTACAAATTAGGGGAATCTAGTTGCATATCACAATGAGACACTTCCAAACACAGTTCGAAGTATCCCACCTATGAAAAAAACATGTATTCCATTGTGAAGGCTTTCCAATAATGGAAGCATTACATTTTGGGGAAGGAAATGGTTGTACATACAAACCACCGAACCCTATAGTCCATACCGACACAAGGGAATTTTTACAATGCTCGCCATCAGAAATAGTCCACATACCTGCAAAATTTCCTTCTAAACATCAAGTATAAGAAGGGATGCACCAATAATGTGGCAGATCGCCTCGGACGACCACTTATCGTGGCATTGACCCATTGTGCTTGACTCTTTTCGGATCGAGTCTTCGATGTGGCCACATATTTACAAGAGTGATCCAAAATTTGGCAACACATACCGAGACACTTCTTGAAGGCGAGAAAAAGTTCCAAAATTTCACCTCCAAGATTCAATGTTATGCCACCTATGACACCTTTGTTTTCCTTAAATCGAGCATTCCAAGATAATTTTGGGAAAGTGCACTATAGTCGAGTCATTGGCCATTTTAGGGGTGGATAAAACAATGGCGATAATACAAAATGTATTTTTTATTAGTTGAACATTAGATAAGATGTTGGGAAGTACATCAAATCTTGCACTTCTGCACCATTGTAAAACCTACCATCAAGAAGCAAGGCCTATATAATATGTTTCCTACCCCTATTCAACCTTGGAAATCCATCTCCATGGCTTACATGTCGAGCCTTCCTTCTACGAACATGGAAACAAGCTGTGTTTTTGTGGTCGTAGAAAAAATTCTCTAAGATGGCCATTCTAGCGATCTACAAGAAGAGTATCTACAAGAATCCACTTTGCTAAAATCTTCTTTTAACGAGTGTGGGTTCAATTTCGGGGATCCCACGAGTCCATTATCTAAGATCACGACGATTAGGTTCTAAGTACATTTTGGTCAAGTCTCTAGTCGATGTTGGATAGTAAGTCCACAACTTTCCACCCCCAAACCGATCACCAAATAGAGGTCATAAACAAGATTCTCGTACACATTTTGCGCATATACAAGTCGAAGCAGTCCACCCACATGGGATGAAAGCCTCCCTGTGTCCAACACGAGCTACAAACCAATCTATCCATAGCTTAACTGTCCACAACCCCCTTTAAGGTGGGGTTGGGATTCCATCCATTATGTCCCATTAATGTGGCCATACCATTTTTCAGCAACTCGGGAAGATTCGCCTCATGTCTGTCCAAAGGCGATCGGGTGAACAACTTCATTGAGTGCATTAAGCACATCCACCATGACATATTGAAACAAATCCAATGCTATATACAAGTAGAGACATTATCGACATCGATTGGCACACAAGTTCTAGATGGGTGACAAAATTTAGCTACAATTTATAGAAGGAGCGCCTCATTTGACCCCACGGAAAGCTTCACCTACTCCGATATGGGCCATACGTCATCACTAAGGTTGTAGGGGACAATGCCTTTCGAGCACAAAATTCCACCATGCCTTGATCGCACCCAATTTTCAAGGTGGACCACCTTTTGACCATACTTTCCACCATTCTTTGGACACATACGATATTGCAAAGCAACTCACACCCATGGATTTAAACCCAAAATGCATGGAACAAGCCAGAAATGATCAAATCATGGACACGCGGATCAAGAAAACCCACCAACATAGGATCCAACTATATCGAGTTTTCAAAGCGAGCTAACTCCTTCACGGAGGCAAGTGGTTCACCAAGGCTAAGTTTAACATAAATTTCCTCACCTCATGGAGGCTCTACATGCAATGGGGACCATTAATTCCAAAGTAGGGAAAATTGATACAAGTGGATATTGGAGGCCACCCACCTATTCTCCCATATACCTCCATTCGTTTTCATTAGTTTCATTTTTTATAACAACATTTACTATTTTTAGCATTTTTTTCGAGTCTTGAACTTCAGGATGAGTTGTGACCCCCTAAACGACACTTTTTTTGAGGTCCACGATAGTCCCATAGCCATAGGTAGGGTCCTACATAAAATACTATAGTACTTAGAGAGATATTTTTAATAAGGTATTGTATTCCAAATAAAGATAATATGACAAATTTACGACACCGGGAAGTTGGTTGCCCAACTAACCCCAACGAGCGCCCACAAAATCTCGGCGTTCCATCTCTTGGGGTTTACGATTTTGGTTGTTTAGGGTTTTACCTTTGTTCAATAATAAAAAGGCCCTTGAGCGTCATTAGAACATATTAAGAGGCATCTATCTTATACATCTCTTCTCGGAGATAAAACTACCATCACACAAGCTAGTTTATTTCCATTCTATATGTAAGCATATTTTCAGTTCTTTGATATTAATGAAATGAAGTTCTATTTTTGTTGTTATTCTTTCTTTATGTTTATATCTCGTATTCCATTGGGTTCCCTGCATAATTTTGAATCAGTGGTGTCGGAGCGATCTGCTCTTTATTTTTTTTCTTTACATGTCCCCAATGAGGTTAGGGTATAAGAAGTTAGGGCTCAATACTGGTTGAACCTTTGCAAGATCAACCTCGCAAACCCCAACGGCTTCCCATGGTGGAAGAAAAAGAAATATGAGGGAGGAAGAGATACCTTCAAAATATTGCTCTAGGGAGGCCCTTGATAAAGAGAGGAACGTGATGATGGGTAATTTTTTCCAATGAATACCAACAGGGGGACACATCTTCACTCAACACCACTTTGGAGGCGCCACTCCTATTAAGGTACAAGTTAACTTTGGCATTCCCATATTAGAATTCCATATAGATGCGGACGTTGTAGATAGATCGTTAAATCTATTGGAAGGATATTTTTCCATTTCATGACCTTTCCAATCGAGAAAATATTACTTTTTCACTCCCGAAAGTCACCCCCAGTGTCAAGGATTGGTGCGAAACCTACTGTGAGAAAAAAGGACAAAGGTTGAATCCTCATTGTTTTCAGTGCAACTACTTGGAATAATTTTTGAGATGCCATCAAGGAACAATATTAGCCTATCGGTATATATGAATATAAATACATAAAGTGGACCACGTTATGGTAGAGAAGGGACCCATATGTGTCGAAGTTCACAAATGGTTTTCATGCTCTTCGTACGAGGTTGGGTATCAAGGATTTTGAGCGGAATTTGGTACTCAAGTACCTTAGTTGTTTTCATAAGTAAATCTAGCATGAAATGGAGTTCCTTTACATCTCCTCGCTTGATGCGCCTATCAATATTCTTTCAACGTCAAGAAGAAGTTTAAACAGAATTAGCAAGACTTTGGATCTGTGAATCTAAAGCAAGGGAAAGACACCCCCCAAACCACATAAAAAAGGACAAATCCAAGGTGGGGCAACCCATGAAAACCCTGTCAAAGCCGCAAGAAAAGAATAACATCATGAAAGATAAAGGACATGGGAAAGTGGTGTGAGTTCCATAAGAGCTCCACTCACAACATGAGTGAGTGTCGAGCCAAGAAATCACCTGGCGTTTGAGTTGAAGGATTCTAAATAAGATGCATGCTACTGAATTTGAGTCGGGAACCCGACAAGGGGAATGAAAAAAGGGGAGAAGATTATTGATGTGGATCCCGAGTGCCATTATTGGCACCACCAAGATCTAGAAGCATTTTTTCGGAAGAACCGGAGGAGGGGGGACCGCCTCTTCCACTCATAGATGTGGGTGAAGGGTTCTCTGCTTGCAATTCATTATCAATAGCGGGAGCCAAAGAACCTGATTTTTAGGAGAGGTCGTGAAGCGGCTAGGACTACCAACTACGGCACACCTATATTTTTACACCATCGGGTGGCTTCACCAAGGATGAGATCTCTGCGTCGACCAGGGCAATGTCACCTCCCCAACAACATCAAGCCCTTCATAGATGAGGTATTTTGTGATGTTTCTCCTCTTTAAGTTTGTGATCTATTATTATGCCAACCATACTTTTGGAAGCGACATTTTTGTGTATGAATCTAGGCCTTGCTCAAGTTCCAAAAAATTTGTTGTTTTCATATGGCTCAAGTTCCAAAAAATTTATTGTTTCATATGACTCAAGTTCCAAAAAATTTCCAAACAACTCCAGTTTGTTTCACTATATCCTGAAAAAATAACAAATTTGTCTCATTATCTTATGAAAGGATCCAAAAAATTCATCTTTGATTATCATAGCTTCAAAGGAGTTAAATTTTGACCTAATGTCTCATTCTAAGACAAAGGACTCATTTCCAATTTTCAAAGACACCTCATCTTCTTTTAAAAGGGTCATTTTCAAGATGTGAAAGTTCAAAGGTGTTTAAAATCAGTTTCATCTGTTTCATGAAAAGGAGAAGTCTTGTTTCATAAAAAAAGGAAAAACTATGTTTTTTAATGTCTCATTTAAAAAATTCCAAGAAAAAAGGTCACATCAAGAGTCAAAAAACAATGAAGGAGGTCAATCCGCCTTCTTATGTCATTTGAAGGGGAAACATGTCATTGGTAAGTGCACAAAGGGTTAAAAAAAGGGTCACCGTCAAGTGTCAAAAGGAAAAAAAAAGGTAAAGGCATTTGAAAGTTTATAAAATTCCAAAGAAGCCTTCATCTAATTCATTATACCCTTTCATGTGAGTGAGAGAGCTTCTCTTCTCTTCATTTTCCTTCCATACCTCCTAAAATCCAAAGCATAACCTTCAAATCCCATTTAAAACACTTACAATCCCTCAAAAAATATCTTTGTTACGTTTCTTGGCTTTGCATTTCATTATCGAGCTCCTTTGTTACATTTTATGAAATGTTGCGCAACATTTTTACCTTTTAGGAGTGTTGCGTAAGCACTACGTACTCCCTTTGTTATGCTCCTATCATGTTGTTACACTCCTGGTTGCATTGTTATGCTCCCTGCATAAGTGTGTTATGCTCATATAGAGTGAAAATTCCTTTGTTTTGAAGCTCGAAAACCCTCCAAACATTCAAGCTCATGCTATAAACTTTAGTGTGGCCTCCCTAAACATGAAAAACACCACGAAAAGTGAAAACAAGAGCTTCAAAGGAGGGCGCCACCTCGAGGCTTGAACCATTCACCATGCATGACATCAATGCTTCGCCATTGGCTAGAAGGTGCTTTGAAAGAACTCAATGTTTGACATTTTGTGAAAGGCTTATGGAAGGGGGGTATCATCTTCAGTTGTCTAGCCTATTTGCAACAAGCTACAATATGGGAAAGGTCACTCTTGCGGGTATGGAGATCGACCTATCATCCGACCTAATTTCTTCGACTACAAGAATCCCTTCTCATGAAGAGTAGTGTTTCAAGGGTATGGACCTAGACATTGAAAACTACAAGCAATTCCTTGAGCCTCATGCTAGAAAAGATCCAGAATTTATTTTTCCTTTCGGACATCTTAGAAACAAGTATGCTCCTCCGATGATGTTCATAATGAAGTACTTCACATTCGAAGGAAGATTCTCCGAGCTATATAGGTATAACATATGGACTTATTGGCTGAAGCTTCCTTAGCTATGTATCCTATCTCTTGCAAGCTCCCAAGGAACCAATTTTGAGAACTTTTCGAGAAATTTTGGTATTTTACATGATCTTTTGCGAGTCTGAAATTTCGCATTACAAAAAGGGTAACAGAATTTTGTGACTTTTTGTTTTGGAGGCATACAAATGGTGATTTATTTACATCGATGGATGTAATTTGATGAGTAAATCATATATCGAGAACATTCATGGAATGTCAAGCTCGCAATTTTGGGAGAAAAAAACTCAAAAACCACTCATTTTTTCATGTTCTGCCTCCTTTTTGGACCCTCTGTTATGCTTTTGAGTGACCCTAGGAGAATGGATTTTTTGAAGCCTTCTCGTGGTCCATGTTGCAAAATTCAAGATGTTATAGAAACTAGACACAGAGTGCTAGTTGACCATTCTTTCAGAAAGGAATTTTGACTTCTCAAGGTTCCTCAAAAGTGCCTCCAAAGTTATATTACGCTTTTGTAAAAAAAAATTAAGATCTTTCTGTCAAAATTGTCACAGATTAGCATTGGATTCCCTCGGGGACACTTGTCAAGCTCATAAATGGTCATAAATTCGAGGCAATGTTGTCCTATTAGTTTCATTAGAGTTATTAGGTTGGTTTTTTGCTTCCTATCATGATGGAATTTGTAATTAATGAAAGGGGAAAACATTCCTAGTTTATAGCTAAAATTCGAGGGAATGGTTTCTAACCTCCCTAGAAACTAGGAAATGACTCATCTTTTGCATTTATGATCCATTTTGGATGTGATTTTGACCTTATGAGGTGTCATAGTCTATATTTTCTATAAATAGACTCTCTTTTGTCTTTTTTTGGCTTCGATAGTCTCATATTGCAGCGAAGCTCTTGTAATAAGCTTGTGGAATTAAATCGAGAGACATATTTGTAGGAATTGTGTTGAGATACTTGTGGTATGATTTGGAGAATTTGTGGTTCTCATGTATTTTTTATCATTTTATGATTAATACAATGTCTTCTTCTTCATATATGTTTATATTGTAAGTTTGAGAGAAGAATTCATGTTTATGCGTGCTATGTTTTTTTAAAAAGATTCTCCATATTATGTTTGTTTGCTTCTAAACTACATGAATTCACCTCGGTTCTCATTCAAAATCTCCTCCGGTTTCATCATATAATCTTGGTGATTAATATGTTTTCAAAACTATCTAGCTTTCCTCACACATTCTCTGCTGGTTCACCATGAAGTTCGGACCTAAAAACCTCATTTACAGTGCGATCACTGACTTTTCTATCCAACATTAAAAACTTCAAACAAATTTTACTTATTAAGCTTACATACCTAGCCTAAAATCCTTACTCAGCCATTCATTTGACTTCTTAAGGTGACAAAGAGAGAACTCTCTTTGGTCCAGTAAGGCTAGCTACCTAGCCTAAATTTTGGTTTGTGGTTACCTTTCTCCAATCCAACTCGTCGACCTTAGGAAGTTGGGGAGAGTGATAAAAGGATGAAAGCCTCCCCTATGTCTAGCACAGCTAAAACCAGCCTCTCCATAGCTCAATCGGCCAAAATCCATTTCAAGTGGGGTTGGGATTCCATCCACTATGTCCCATTGATGTGGCCATACCATTTGCGACTACTCGAGGGAAGATTCTTCTCATGTCCGGGTCGAAGCCGACAATGAGAAAAAAATCCATTGAGTGGATTCTACATGTTTTCCAGTAGGTCCATGAAATATTGGATAGAGCCAATTCTAAGGACAAGAAGTGACATGATCAACATCGGGTGCCACACAAGTTCTAGGTGGGTGACAAATTTTGGCTACATTTGTAGAAGGAGTGCCTCGCTGGAACCCGCTACAAGCTTCACCCGCTCCAATATGGGTCGTACACCATCACCAAGGCTCTATGGGACAATTATTTCAACCTCGGCATTCTTCCATTACTTGGTCTACACCCGATGTTCAATGTGGATCGCTTTTGTCCATACTTTCCACCATTACTAGACACATAAGACATTGAAAAGCAACTCACACCCACGGATTTCAAAGCTGGACCGCATAGAAGAGGCCACAACTGATCGAGATCATGGACATGCAGATCAAGAACACCTACCAATAGAGGATTTTTTCTATATCAAGTTGTGAAAGTAAGCCAACTCTTTCACCAAGGCAAGTGGTTCACCGAGGGACCAAGTTCAATAGAAATTTCCTCACCTCATGGAGAATCCGCACGCAATGGGGACCATTGCTTCATAAGGAGGGAGGAATGATCCAAGTGGTGGTGGCGAATGGCCTATTCCACCTAGACCTCCGAGTTATTTTCATTAGTTTCCTTATTTATAGAAACATTTACTATTTTTTAGAAGTTTTTTTAGGTGATGATATTCACGAGGAGTTTTGACTCCCCTAAATCCTAGGCTCATAGCCGTAGGAAGAGGCCTATGGTAATTCATGTAGTACTTGGAGAGATATTTTTGACAAGGTATCATACATGCCAAATGGAGATAATATGATCAAGTTACAACCCCGGGAATTTTGATGCCCAGACAAACCCCAATGGGGCCCATAAATGTTTGGCGTTCCATCTTCGAGGGTTAGGTTTTTGGTTGTTTAGGGTTTTTCCTTGTTGGTAAATAATAAAAAAGGACCTTGAGAATCATTTTAACATAGTTCGAGAGGCATGTATCCGCAACATCTCTTCTCAAAGATAAGCTCCCATCACCCAAGCTAGTTTATTTCCATTTTGTATGTAAGCATATTTCAATTCTTTGATATTAATGAAATGAAGTTTTATTTCCCATTTGCACTTCTATGTGTATGTTTATATATGTATTCCATTGCATTCTTATATAATTTCATATCAGTCATATTAGAGCAAAGTCCGCTATTTCTCAATTTTTCTTTTTATGTCCCGGGACGAGGTCAAGGTATAAGGAGTTAGGGCTCGATCTAGTTGAAAATTTGCAAGATCGACCTCCAAAACCTAGAATAACTCCCATGTTGAAAGAAAATAAAGACAATGGAGTAAGAGATCCTTTCAAAATATTACTTGAGGAGTCCCTCGAGAAACAAAGGAACGTGATGATGTATAACGTTTCCCGGATCCTTCGGCGGTTACCCACAGTGAAATATCTTCACCCGAAAACCACTTTGGAGGCGCCACTCCTTTTAAGGTACAAGTTAACTTTGAAATTCCCATATTTTAAGCCTAAATATATGCGGACATCATATATATATGGTTAAATATGTTGGAAGGATATTTTTTCGAGTTCATGACTTTTTCCAACTAGGGAAATATTACTTTTTAACTCTTGAAATCTGCCTCCCATGTTAAGGACTAGTGGGAAACCTACTATGAGAAAAAGGACGAGGGGGAATCCTCACTGTTTTAAACATCACCAAATTTGAATTATTTCCTAGGCACCATCAAGGAACAATATTACCCTGTCGGTATCTATGAAGATAAATACATAAAGTGGACCACACTACGGCGGGGGAAGGGACAAAGATGTGTTAGAGTTCAAAAAAGGTTATCATGCCCTTTGCATGAAGCAAGGTATCATGGATTTTGAGCGACATTTGGTACTCAAGTACCACAAATGTTTGCATAAGTACATCCGGGGTTAAATGGATTTCCTGGACATCTCCTCGCTCGGTGTCACCTATCGATATGTTGTCAAGATTGAGCAGAATTTTAAACGGAAGAAGCGGGGAATTTGGATCTACGAATCCAAAGCAAGGGAAAGGTTTCCCAAAAGCTGCAAAAAAAAGGACAAATCCAAGGCGGGGTGACCCGAACAACCCATCAAATCTGCAAGAAAATATCAACACCTCAAATACAAAGAAGGACACAAGAAAGTGGTGTGAGTTCCATAAGAGCTCCACTCACAACATGAGTGAGTGTTGATCCAAGTAGTCACTTGTGGTCGAGATGAAGGCTTCCAAATAAAATGCATGCTCCAACTTAGAGTCAAAACCCAACAAGGTTAATGAAAAAAGGGAAGAATATTATTGATATGGAGCCCAATTCCATTATTTCCACCACCAAGATCCGGAAGGATGAGCCCAAATATCCGGATGATGGGGAGCGCCTCTTCCAATGAAATATGTGGGTGAATGGTTCACCGTCGCAATTCATTGTCGAAAACGGGAGCCAAAAGAACATCATTTCAACAGAGTTTGTGAAGAGGCTACGCCTACCAACCACAACACACTCGCAGATCGTACAACATCGGGTGGCTTCACTTAAGACGAGGTCTTTGGATCGGCGAGCATTGTCACCTCCCCTACAACATCAAGCACTTCATAGATGAGGAATTGTGTGATGTTGCTCCTCTTGAATTTTGTGATGTATTATTAGGTCAACCGTACATGTGGAAGCGAAATTTTGTGTATGAATATAGGCCTCACATTGTTATTATTACTTTGGGAAATAATTTTTTAGAGGATATCGGAGGTAGCACCACCTACCACCATCTCTCTATTCATTACGAAGCAATGAAGTAATATCATCTCTCGGACCCGAGAATTTTTTTTCCTTATGATTCGTCCTCGAGCCGGAAGAATATTGTGGCCACGGCCTCTAGACAAGGGTCCTCCACATGAAAGCACCGGATGGACAAGGTCGTGGAGGAGTATAGGGACATCTTGACCTCTCTCGCCCGGGGATACCTCTACACCGTCGAGTCAAACACTCCATCGATCGGACCTCGGGTGCGTCGATACCCAATGGATCGATCTATCATTGCTTTATTCTAAAGAACGATGAAATCAAAAGGAAGATTTAGGAGCTTCTCGAGAAAGGTCACATCGAGGCCAAGTTCATCACCTTGTGGGAGCCCGATCGTGTTGGTAAAAAATAAGTGTGGGACCCGGAGACTATGTATTGACTTTCGGGTGTTGAACAAGATCATACATGCCGGAATAAGTATACGATCCCATAGTTTGATGACCTTATATAATAACTCAATGGGGCCAAATATTTCATCAAGATTGACTTAAATTATAGTTATCACCAAGTACCAATTGAACCCTCTAATCTATGGAAGATTGCCTTCAAATCCAAGGAGGGCCTTTTTGAATGGTTTGTCATCCTTTTGGGTTGAGGAATGCCCTCACAACCTTCATGTGGGCTGATGGATGACATATTTTCACCATTCACTAACTCATTCATGGTGGTGTATTTGAATGACATCTTGATCTTTAGCTAGAGTTGGTAAGAGCGCCTCCACCACATTCAACAAGTCCTCCGGACACTACGGCAACATGAGTTGTGTGCCAATTTGGAGAAATGTACTTTTGGCATGAGCCAAGTTCAATATATGGGGTACATCATTGATTAGAAGGGTGTGCATGTGGAACCAACGAAGATATAGGTCATTCGGTATTGGCCATCCCTAACCACTCTAACGAGAGATCCGAAACTTTACGGATCCGACCAAATTCTACCGCATGTTCATGTTGGGTTTCTCTCATATCAGTTAGCCTTTGAGTCAAGTCACCAAGGGACAATAAAAAAGAAAATTTATTCGGTATGAATCCCAACAGAAGGCGTTCAGCGAGAGGAAGCATCGACTACGCTTTGCACTAGTGCTCACATTATCATACCCTGCAATCACCATTTGAGAATGAAATAGATGCCTACGACTATGTTATTGGTACAGTTCTTACAAATTAGGGGAATCTAGTTGCATATCACGGTGAGACACTTCTAGACATAGTTCGAAGTATCCCACCTATGAAAAAGAAATGTATTCCATTGTGAAGGCTTGCCAATAATGGAAGCATTACATTTTGGGGGAAGGAAATGATTGTACACACAAACCACCAACCCTTATAGTCCATACCGAGCACAAGGGAATTTGTAGAATGATTACCATCAGAAATGGTCCACATACCTGCAACATTTCCATTTCAACATTAAGTACACAAAGGGAAGCACCAAAAATGTTGCATACTACCTCGGACCACCACTTATCGTGGCATTAACCACTATGCTTGACTCTTGTCGAACGAGTATTTGGGGTGGCCACATATTTACAAGAGTGATCCAAAATTTGGCAACACATACCGAGACACTTCGGAAGGCAAGAAAGTTCCAAATTTTCACCTCCAAGATGCACCATTATGCCACCTATGACACCTTTGTGTTCCTTAAATCGATCATTCCAAGATTATTTAGGAAGCGCACTACATTTAGGTAATTGGACATTTTGGGGTGGATAAAACAATGGCGATAATACAAAATTATTTGTATTTGCTGAACATTAATAAGATGTTTGGAAGTACATCAAATCTTGCACTTCCTACGCCATTGTAAAACCTACCATCAAGAAGCAAGACCTATATACTATTTTTCCTACCCCTATTCAACCTTGGAACTCCATCTCCATGGCTTACATGTCAAGCCTTCCTTCTACGAACATGGAAACAAGCTGTGTTTTTGTGGTCGTAGAAAAAATTCTATAAGATGGCCATTCTAGCGGTTTGCAAGAAGAGTATCACAACGTAATCCACTTTGCTAAAATCTTCTTTTAACGAGTGTGGGTTCAATTCGGGGATCCCACGGTCCATTGTCTCGGATCACGACGGTAGGGTTCCTAAGTACATTTTGGTCAAGTCTCTAGTCGATGTTGGATACTGAGTCCACAACTTTGCACCCCCCAAACTGATCGCCAAACAGAGGTCATAAACAAGATGCTCGTACACATCTTGCGCATATACAAGTCGAAGCATCCACCCACATGGGATGAAAGCCTCCCCTGTGTCCAACACAACTACAACAAATCTCTCCATAGCTTAATTGTCCACAACCCCTTTAAGGTGGGGTTGGGATTCCATCCATTATGTCCCATTAATGTGGCCATACCATTTTCAGCTACTCAAGAAGATTTTCCTCATGTCCGATCTGAATATGACAGGGGCGAACAAATTCATTGAGTGCATTAAGCACATCCACCATGACATCTTGGACAAATCCAATGCTATGTACAAGTAGAGACATTATCGGCATCAAGTGTCACACAAGTTCTAGATGGGCAACAAAAATTTAGCTACATTTATAGAAGGAGCGCCTCGTTTGACCCCACCGCAAGCTTCACCCGATCCGATATGGGCCATACGTCATCACCAAGGTTGTAGGGGACAATGCCTTCGAGCGCAAAATTCCACCATGCCTTGGTCTCGCACCCTGGTTTTCAAGGTGGACCACCTTCGACCATACTTTCCACCATTCTGGACACATTTGATATTGCAAAGAAACTCACACCGATGGATTTAAACCCAAACCGCATGGAACAGGCCACATGGCGATCAAATCATGGAAACGCAGATCAAGAACACCCACCAACATAGGATCCAACTATATCAAGTTGTCAAAGCGAGCCAACTCCTTCACCGGGGAAATTGGTTCAACAAGGCTAAGTTTAACATAAATTTCCTCACCTCATGGAGGCTCTACATGCAATGGGGACCATTACTTCCAAAGTAGGGTGAATTGATACAAGTGGATATTGGAGGCCACCCACCTATTCCCCCATATACCTCCATTTATTTCATTATTTTTTCTTTTTTTATAACAACATTTACTATTTTTAGCATTTTTTTCGGGTCTTGAACTTCGGAGCGGTTGTGACCCCCCTAAACGACACTTTTTTTGAGGTCCGCAGTAGTCCCATAGTCATAGGTAGGGTCCTACATAAAATAATATAGTACTCAAAGAGATATTTTTTAATAAGGTATCATATGTGCCAAATAGAGATAATATGACAAAGTTACGACCCCGAGAATTTGGTTTCCCAACTAACCCCAACGGTGCCCACAAACTCTTGGCATTCCATCCCCAGGGGTTACGATTTTGGTTGTTTAGGGTTTTACCTTTGTTCAATAATAAAAAGTCCCTTGAGCCTCATTAGAACATATTCGGAGGCATGTATCCCCCGGATCTATTCTCGAGAGATAAACTATCATCACATGAGCTAGTTTATTTCCATTCTACATGTAAGCATATTTCGGTTCTTTGATATTAATGAAATGAAGTTTTATTTTTGTTGCTCTTCTTTCTTTATGTTTATATCCGTATTCCATTGGGTTCCTTCATTAGTTTGAATCGGTGGTATCGAGAGCGGTCCGCTCTTTATCATTTTTTTCTTTACATGTCCCCAACGAGGTTAGGGTATAAGAAGTTACGGTTCAATGCTGGGTTGAAACTTTGCAAGATCAACCTTGCAAACCCCCAACGACTTCCCATGGTGGAAGAACAGAAATACGAGGGAGCAAGAGATACCTTCAAAAATATTTCTCTAGGAGACCCTTGATAAAGAAAGGAACGTGATGATGGGTAGTTTTTCCAATCAATACCAATAGGTGACACATCTTCACTCGACATCCACTCTCGAGGCGCCACTCCTATTAAGGTAGAAGTTGACTTTGGCATTCCTATATTATAATTCCGGATAGATGAAGATGCTGTAGATAGATTGATGAATCTATTGGAAGGATATTTTTTTCATTTTGTGACTTTTCACGACCGAGACAATCTTAATTTTTCACTCCTAAAAGTTGCCCCCCTGTGTTAAGGATTGGTGGGAAACCTACGGTGAGAAAAAAGGACAAGGTTGAATCCTCATTGTTTTCAAACCACAACTACTTGGAATAATTTTTTGAGATGCCATCAAGGAACAATATTACCCTCGTCGGTAGCTATGAATATAAATACATAAAGTGGACCACGTTATGGCGAGGGAAGGGACCCGGATGTGTCAAAGTTCACAAATAGCTTTCATGCTCTTCGCACGAGGTTGGGTATCAAGGATTTTGAGCGAAATTTGGTACTCAAGTACCTCGGTTGTTTGCATAAGTAAATCCAACAAGAAATGGAGTTCCTTGCATCTCCTTTCTTGGTGCGCCTTTCAAGGTCAAGCAAAAGTTTAAATATAATTAGAGAGACTTAGGATCTATGAATTTTAAGCAAGGGAAAGACACCCCCCAACCCCCCATAACAAAGGACAAATCCAAGGTGGGGGCAACCCATGACAACCCATCAAAGCTGAAAGAAAAGAACAACACCATGAAGATAAAGGACATGGGAAAGTGGTGTGAGTTGCATAAGAGCTCCACTCACAACACGAATGAGTGTCGAGCCAAGCAATCACTAGAGGCTGAGTTGAAGGCTTTTGAATAAGATGCATATTACGAATTTGAGTCGAGACCCGACAAGGGGAATGAAAAAAGGGGAGAAGATTATTGATGTGGATCCTAGTGCCATCATTGGCACCACCAAGATCCCGAAGGATTTTTTTAGAGGAGGGGGAGTGCCTCTTCCACTCACGGATGTGGGTGAAGGGTTCTCCGTCGTAGTTCATTATCAATAGCGAGAGCCAAAAGAACCTAATTTTAGGAGAGGTCGTGAAGCGGCTAGGACTACCAATTGCAGCACACACTGTAGTCGTACACCATTGGGTGGCTTTACAAAGGAAGAGATCTCTGCGTCGGCCCGATGAGTGTTGCCTTCCCTACAACATCAAGCCCTTCATAGATGAGGTATTATGTGATGTTTCTCCTCTTTAAGTTTGTGATCTATTATTATTCCAACCATACTTTTGGAAGTGACATGTTGTGTATGAATCTAGGCCTCGCAATGTTATTAATACTTTGGGAAATAAGTAGTACATGATACCTAAGGTAGCACCACCCACTGCCACCTAGGACACATTTGTGTTCCTTCAAGAGAGTGTTCCAAGTTGATTTGGGAAGCGTACTACGGTCGGGTCGGTGGACATTTTTTGGGTGGAGAAAAAAGAGACAAGTACTACATAAGTATTTATATTGGCCAAAAACTTCGATAGGATGTTGGGAAGTACATCGGATCCTACATTTTCTATGCCATTACCAAACCGACCATCAAGAAGGAAGGCCTATATAATCTAATGCCTAATCCCTAGTCGACCTTGGGAAACCATCTCCATGGATTACATGTCAATCCTTCCTTCTACCAAGCATGGAAATGACTTTGTGTTTTTGTGGTCATCGACATGATTCTCTAAGATGGCCATTTTTGGCGGCCTAAGGGAAGAGTATCACAATAGAAGCCACTTATAAACTATTATTTGAATCGGTGTGGGTGCACTTTGGAATCCCACATTCCATTATCTCATATTGGGACATTCGGTTCCTAATTACATTTTGGTAAAGTCTACTGGTCTATGCTAGATACCAAATTCACTAAGTCCACACTTTCCACCCCCCAAAGCGATGGCCAAACAAAGGTCATCAACGGGATGATCATACACATTTTGTGCATGTACAACTAGAAGAATCCATGCACATGGGATGAAAGCATCCCCTATGTCCAACACCGCTACAACCGAACTCTCCATAGCTAAACTAGCCACAACCCCTTTTAAGTGGGATTGGGATTCTAACCACTATGTCCCATTTATATGGTCATACCATTTGCGGCTACTCGGGGAAGATTCGGCTCATGTCTAGTTCGAATTTGACAAGGCAAACAACTTCATTGAGCACATTCAACACGTCCACCAGCAAGTCCATGATATATTAGACAGATCCAATGCTAAGTATAAGTAGTGACATGATCAACATCGGGTTCCACACAAGTTCCGAGGTGGGTGACAAGTTTTGACTACATTTGTAGAAGGAGTGCCTCGTTGGACCACTCCGTAAGCTTCGCCCACTCCAATATGGGTTGTACACCACCACCAAGGTTGTAGGGGAAAATTCCTTTGAGCTCGAGCATTCCACCATTTCTTAATTTTCACCTAGTATTCAATGTGGACCGCCTCCGGTGATACTTTCCACCATTCTTTGGACACATCAGACATTGCGGAACAACTCACACCCATGGAGTTAAACTCGGGACCAAGTGGAACAAGCCACAACTAATCAGATCATGGACATGTAGATAAATAACACCCATCAACAGAGGATCCATCTATATCAAGTTGTCAAAGCGAGACCAACTCCTTCACTAGGGCAAGTGGTTCACTAGGGACCAAGTTCAACAAAAATTTCCTCACCTCATGGAGTCTATACATGCAATGGGGACCATAACTTCCTATGGAGGGAGTATTGATATAGGTGGATATTTTTTGGCCACCATCCTATTCTAACTATACCTTAAGTTAGTTTTATCATTTTCCTTGTTTATAGCGAGAATTTACTATTTTTAGTAGTTTTTCGAGTCCCTGAACTTCCGAAAGCAGTTTTGACCCCCTAAATGGAATTTTTTTGAGGTCCCGTGGCAAGCCCGTAGCCTTAAGAAGGGACCTTCAATGAATCTTGTATTATTTGGATATATCTTTCCAAAAAGGTATCCTACCTGCTAAACATAGATAATATTAATAAGTTACAGACCCCATGAAGTTGGCATCCCAACTAACCTCAGTGAGGCCCACACACTCTTGGTGTTCCATCTCCTGGGGTTAGGATTTTATATTTTTAGGGTTTTTCCCTTATTTTTAAATAATAAAAAGGCCCTTCAGCCTCATTTTAACACATTTTAGAGGCATGTAGCTACCAAATCGCTTCTCATAGATAAGCTACCATCGCCTTTGAGCTAGTTTATTTCCATTACGTATGTAAGCATATTTCAATTCTATGATATTAATGAAATGAAGTTTTATTTCTGCTACAATTTTATGTTTATGTTTATATTTGTATTCTATTGTATTACCACATAAGTTCAAATCATATATATATATAAAATCCATCCCAATTGTTCGAGATGCTTCTCACTTGTAACATGTTGAAAGTAGCACAAGTCTTGTTGACTACTTTATGGAATGTATTATACCTCTTCAACTTTGTGTCCATATTATTCCATAATGAAATCCAAAATTCATTGAGCAATATTGTGTCCACATTTGAAATAATGCTCCTTGATATCCCAAAGTGCACCTAGATTCATCCAAATAACAAGTTCATTTCTTCTCTCCACTAATGGTATTTTTTACATTACATTAGAATACATGTCTTGATAAAACTATCAAGCACCATGATTAGATAGTTATGTCACTTCTTGGTTTTTAGTAAACCTCCTAAAAAATCCATGAAAATGAGTTCTCAAGATGAGTGGATACAATTGAGGAATGGTATAGACCTTGTTTCCTATTACTTGGCTTCTTGGTACAATAAAGCATGCATCCTCTTATGAAACTAGCTACTTCTTCTTGCATCTTGGGCCAATACATGAACCTTTGCAAGTTGTCTATGATATTCCCTACACAAAGTTTCCACCGCAACCTTAAATGTGTGAGCCTCTCTTATTAGTTGCAATTGTTCACCTTGAGGAAAAAAATAACTTATCAAACATGTATATTAACCCATGTAGAGTAACCCATTATTGAGAACATAGGATAGAAGAAAGGAAATAAAGTGGAGCAAATTAGGAGCACCAAGAATCTTCCAAGGAGGGAAAAGAATTGGAAAGGGGGAAGATAAAATGACGAGTAGAAAAGAAACACCAATGTAAATATCCTAACAACCATTTGAACCACTATAACGTTGACTTCCATATATAGGATAAGTTCTTGAAGTTGCATCTAGATATCAACCCAATGAACAAAAATAAATATGCTAAGAATAAAAAATATCATGACCATTGATTCAAGCAACCAAGTGGAAAGCATCTTAGACCTGGTTAAGAATATTGTGTGTGTGTGTGTGTGTGTGTGTTTGTGTGCATGTGTAAAAGAGAGGTTAATTTGAGTAGCCTTTAACAATAGGAAGAGAAGGAAATGTTCAGACTCTTCCATATAAATATAGAGGTCAAAAAAAGAAAAAAAATGTTGCTCTGTTTGAATCGGAATCACGGGGAAAATATCATTGCGGTAGTTTTTTTCAACAAATTGGGATTGGAAGTTCATAATCATCCATGATCCCATATTCATTGGGATGGATAAATAAATATGCATAAATAAGGGTAAGCAAACAATACAAAATCAAATTTTCTATTAGTGCATATTTCATTAATGAAATGGAACTAGATGTAGTTCACCTTGAAGTATGTATAGTGGTCTTTGGAATTCCTTATCCGTACACATGGGATGAAATATTTATGCAAGGAGCCAATCTATATCATCCCATCAAGGATGAAAAAAATCCTTCACCATCAACATGCACAACGATGAAGTCCAAAATTTTTTCTAGTAAGTTCCAACCAATCCAAGAAACTAATCGAGTTCCCAGGGAAGACTCTATGTTTCACGACTTTTTATAGAAAAACAATCTACGTAAGAGTCAATGAGGGAAATTTCATCCCTAGAGGGGCGTACTAAGGAACAAAAAGACGAACTTGGAGAGTTTATACAATAATATAGGAGTTTTTTTCCATGAGTCTAAAATGATACAACTCAAGAGGGAAGTGGAGAATGAGATTCAATTATTACTAGACTCCACGTTTCCAAACATTGTCCTATACATGCGATTTGTTATAGAATCAAGTGAGTGAAGAAAAAAAATTGAAAAATATACTAGACTAGGGTGGCATTCAACCAAGAACCTCACCATGTAGGTTACCCATTATTATTGTGCTAAATAAGGATAAGACTTGGTGGATTTGTATCAATTACAAGACATTAAACAAAATTATGCTCAAGAATACGTCCACGTTTCCTAGGATGGATGATATTTTAAATTGGTTGCGGTAATCCAAATTCTTCACCATGTTAGACTTAAAGTGAGGATATAACTAGGTTTGGGTCAAAGAAGAATATATGTCGAATACTTCCTTCAAATTTAGAAAAGTTTTGTATGGGTGTTTAGTCATGTTGTGTTTCCTATGTAATGCACCAACTACATTTAAGAGGTTATGTTAGAAAAATATGACAATACTCGGAGGGAGGAGGAATCGAGTATTGTAGGAATTTTAAAACTTTCATTCATTTTCAATAATACTAGGATTCCAATAAAATTTACAACAATTAATTCATATGATCATGACAAGAATCAACATAACCAGCCACAAATAGTACACATAGATTCTTCAAATTATATCTTCAAATTACTTCACCTGAAAGCTACTACTTGTTACAAATTTCTCTGGCTACAACTAGCGGAAGCAACTACTCCATGATTTATTAGCTACCACTGAAAGGATCTCCAACCCCTAACTTTTACTAGCAACTACTGGAAGGAGCTACAACCTATGACTTGCAATATACAACTTCCTTAGCCTCAATGATTAATCTTTCACACAATTTTCAGACTCAAATCAAGAAGGCCAAATCCTTAAACAATTAAAATTTTCACTTCAAACATTCACCACAAACACCTTCAACAATCTTTGGTTACGGGTAATTCCACCACCCACTCTTGTGGCATCAATCCAACTCAACTCGCACTATCCACAATTCTCTACACAATTTTTTTCTATCTTGCTCAATCAATTATGATTATAAATAATTTTTCCTTAGTTAACTTATTGATTTTAATATTTGCATGAATGTATTATTTATACCCCTTTTTTCACTTCATCTAAATGTGTTATTCAAGTCTTTGGTCACTAATTTTTTTTTCTCTCGAGCTTAACTATCCTTTTTTTCTATTCTTGGAACTTTACGGGGGTTTAGCTTACTTTTTTTTCGTAGTTCCAAATTTGGTTGGTGCTAAATTTGGAAAATTTTCCAATTATAAATCAAAATATAGCCTTCTCCCCAAAATTTACTAGGTGCCACCTATTTATGGCTTAACTCACTTTGCTAGACTTGGAAAACTACCAAATACTCTCTGCATTTCTCTTTTCTACCAAATTTACCCAAGCGCTCGTACATTGGTAAGCCCAAGGGCCATGAACTTGGCCTTAGTCCTTGTGTGCTTAGTTTTCTTGTGCCCTAACATCATGCCAATGTCACACAAGCCACATGTATGCCATGTGTCACCTCATAGGTCCGTCGGGATATCATGTCACATGGATCTTTGGTTAGCCACATCCGCGATCACATGATGTGGTCACATTACGGTAGTGGTCACAAAAAAATCATTGGTGGTTTGTAGAACCCCCGAGTGGTTGGGTGGTAAATGGGGGTGGGGGGGGTTGAGGTTTGATATTTACCACACCTTTCGATGTAACAATCAATGGTATTTCCATTTCCACCCACGATGAATGCCACCCCCTCGACCCTCGTTTATTAATCGTCAAGTGCACATGCCCCCACACATTTTCTCTAGTGTGTTGGTGGGGACACATAGCACTATATATGCCAACGAACATGCCGAATGTTTAACTTTTGTCCTCCATTAGTCCTTTCGTGAGTTTCTCTGCCAACTTTGAGTCTGAATGCCAAAAATATCTCCAACTAATACCACCACTCTATTTTTTGGGCTGCAACCTTTAACCTTAGGGGTTGTAACCTTTGATTGTGAATATTTTTTTATCCAATAGGCCATTTCTCGACTTCAATATACCACTCGAAAAATATGTTTTGGAGCTCTATCACGTACGAGTGGGTTCCATCTCTCTTGAGGTGTTATTCTATAGTGGAAATGTCTTCAAATTTTCTACACCTTCTCCATGTTGATATTCATTATTCTTGCAATCAACTTCAACTTCTTCCTTCATCCACTTATCCTTTGATTTTAACTTGATCACATTTTCCATCAATGACAACATGTTTCTAATATTCTCCCCCTTTTGGAAGTGACGACAACATAAATATCAAACAAAAACAAGCGGTACTTCTTGTTTATTCTCCTCCTTTGAGTTTTGCTCCCCCTATGATGATTTTCTTCTACTATACATCTTCTCTAATGTACTTCTATTAGTGGACTTCTCCTTGTCTCTTAGATTATCGAAATTTGTTATTTTTTTGATAACTAATAATTTTTCCAATTTTGTATGAAGTTATCCTTTGTTTGATCCCCCAACACTTCCCCCCTTTTTAAATAAATGGTAAAGTCAAGGATCCCCTTGAAACCTTACTCACCCTATTAAAAACCTTCCCCTTTCTTGTTGATCCTATGGACCTAGAAGATTCATCTTTATATGTTGAATATTTTTTGGCTTCATTTATTCCTATTTAAGGAGGATTTAGTGGAGAGAATAAATATTAACAACTCCCAATCTCTGCCTTGAAACCTCAAACTGATCTCTTGGGAGAGATTTGGTGAAAATATCATCTACCTACTCTTTTGTAGGTATATACTCCACCCACGACATTCCGATTTGCAACATGCTCTCAAGAAATGGCACTTGATTGGAATATGCTTTTGTCTTTGTGTGAAAAAAAATATTCTTTGACACTTATATTTTTCACATATAATAGGAATAGGTTGATCATATAATACTTGTATATCCTAGAAATTTTTCTTCATCCATAATATTTCAGTACAACAAGAAGTTTATACTATGTATTCTACTTTGGAAGCAGATGAGAGAGATTGAAGCTTTCTTCTTGCTTAACCATGAAACTATATATTCTCAAAGAAATAAATCACAACCATTGGTTCTCTTTCGATCATCTACATCACCTGCCTAATCAACATAAATATAAAAAATTTAGTGAAAAAATATTACCGCTTGGGTACCAAAGTTCATAGTCAATCATGGCTTTGAGATTCGAGAATCCTCTAAGCTTCTAGAAGATGGATCTATGTGGGGGGATAATTGAAATATTCTAATAATACCAATTTCCTACATAATTCATGGTCTAGAGGTTGTCAAATATATGAGGTCATGCAAATAATAAATTTGTATAAATTTTGGTCCACCTTTGGTGTTTCATCGATCTTCTTTGAGCTTGCAACCTATAACCATTGGTGTGCTCACCAAAGAGAACTACTCCATGCCAAATTACTTCAATACTTCCTTAAGATACTTTCTTTACTTTACGAACACAAGGAAAAAACGCTCCATTCCATTCACAAAACCCTAATGAAGGAGAAAGCATGTTTATGAAGATGAAATAAAATCCATATTTCTTGTTTCATATGGCTCAAGTTCCAAACAACTCTAGTTTGTTTCACTTGTCTCATGAAAAAATAACAATTATGCCTCATTGTTTTATGAAAGGATCCAAAAAGTCATCTTGACTTTCGAGCTTCAAAGGAGGTCAAGTTTGATCTATTGTCTCAGATCTAAAAACAAAGGACTCATTTCCAATTTTCAAAGACACCTCATCTTGTTTTAAAAGGGTCATTTTCAAGGTGTGAAAGTCAAAGGTGTATAAAAGTAGTCTCAATGTTTCATGAAAAAGGAGAAGTCTTGTTTCATAAAAAAGGAAAACTGTGTTTTTAATGTCTCATTTAAAAAAATGCCAAGAAAAATGTCACTTCAAGAGTAAAAAAGATAAATGAGGTCAATCTTCAAGGGGAAACATGTCATTGGTAGCTCGTCATTGTGTTGCATCACTTGTCCTCCATAAACATGACCTGGGAAAACTTCTTGGAGAGATTGTGAGCGACACTTTCTGTCTTGCCTATTACATAATCAACACAACCAATGGATATTGGCTCTTCAAGCATGCCTATTCAGCCCTTATATGTCCCTAGGTTTGTGGGATTTTCTCACACATATGAGAGAGGGAAGAGACAATTATTTTTGCCTAAGTCTACCGGGATTTTTCTTACACTTGGCACCCATATTGAGCAATGTCGGATAGAGGAGCATCCTCTCTTGCATCAAACGATAATGAGTCAAAGCCATTAGAGCTCGAGGTACCAGAGCATGAGGAGGTCAGATTAGCTCAAGACATCATCAAAGAGAAAGATAAAGAAATATCATAATTGAAAGAGGCATTCTCCATTTCCAAATCCCAAATCACTTTCCTTGAGTGGGAAAAATTTTCAATTGCAAGTGAATCAACTCCTACAAAGAAAGTACAAATTAGACATGGAGGAAAACAGAGGTAAAGACAAGAAAAAAATATTATTTTTGACAAAATTTTGGAGATAGAGGCTGAAACATACACAAAAATACCAAGAACAAGAGGCCTCAAAAGAACCAATTCTGATAAATTTTGATAAATTTTGGTATTTTACATTATGTTTTGCAGAAATTCTAGAAATTTTTCATTGTAGAAGGGTATGAGACTTTTGTGACTTTTGTTTTGGAGGCATCCAAATGGTGATTTATTTACATGGATGGACGTATTTTGATGAGTACATCACAGATCAGGGAACCCTTATGGAATGATAAGTTTCAATTTGGGAGAAAAATCTCAAAAACCATTCATTTCTCATGTTTCTACCTCCTTTTTAGACCCTCGATTAGGCTTTTGAGTGACCCCCGGGAGAATGGATTTTTTGAAGGCCTTCCCGTGGTCTGTTTTTTCAAAATTCAAGATGTTCTGGAAACTAGACACACAGGGGCTAGTTTAATGTTCTTTCATAAGTGTATTTTGACTTCTAAATTTGCCTCAAATGTGCCTCCAAAGTTTTGTAACGTTTTTTGTAAATTGTTTTTAAAATCTTCGATGAGAATTGTCACGAGATCGGCATTAGATTCCCTCAAGACACTTGTCAAGCTCAGAAATGGTCACAAATTCGAGGCAATGTTGTCCTATGAGTTTTCATTAGAGTTATTATGTTGGTTTTTCCTTCCTATAATGGTGGAAATTGTAATTAATGTAAGGGACAAACACTCCTAGTTTATAGCTAAAATTCGGGGAATGGTTTCTAACCTCCCCTAGAAACTAGGAAATAACTCATATTTTGCATTTATGATCCAATTTGGATGGGATTTCGACCTGATGAGGTGTCATAGTCTATATTTTTCTATAATTAGACTCCCTTATGTCTTTTTTTTGGGTTGGATAGTCTCATATTGCGGTGGAGCTCTTGTAATCGACTTGTGGAATTAAATCGAGAGACAGTTGCGGGGAATTGTGTTGAGATACTTGTGTTATGATTTGGAGAACTTGTGTTTCTCATGTATGTTTATCATTTTATGCTTAATACCATGTCTCATTATTCATATATTTTTATCTTGTAAGCTTGAGAGCATAATTCATGTTTATGCATGCTCTATTTTAGACAAGATTCACCATATTATGTTTATTTGCTTCTAAACTGGATGAATTCACCTCAGCTTATCATTCAAAATATCCTCCAATTTCCTTATACTAAATGAATGATTAATATGTTTTCAAACTACCTATCTTGCCTTACACATTCCTTTGCAGGGTTCACCTTGAAGTTCAAACCTAAAAACCTCATTTACAGTCCATTCACTGACTTTTCTATCCAACATTCAAAACATCAAAAAAAATTCTAATTATTAATATTAAATACCTAGCCTAAAATCATTACATACTCAACCATTAATTTGGTTGATTAAAGTGAAAAAGAGAGCCCTCTTTGGTCCAAATAGGGATAGCTATCTGGCCTAAATTTTGGTATGTGGTTACCTTTCTCCTATCCAATTGTCAGCCTTAGAAAGTTGGGGAGAGTGATAACATTATTCGCGTCATTGACGGGGATAGATTGCTAAAATTTTCACCCGGAAATATTTCTTTAATCCTCTGAAAGTTATACTTGTATGTCACAAGCTCTAGCATTCAAAACGAGGTTGAATTCTTAAATCTGAGCCAATTTCCAAAATTCCTATCTTAAGTTGGCTCCTAAAAAGACATACTAGGTCAAATCCATACCCAAATCCCTCACTAATTTTGTATGACCCCGAGAGTCTTTTTAGAAAACATAAAACCAAGTCTCGGAAGGTTGGAAGAGTTGTTCCTCCACTTGTCAAATCAAATTCTCTTCCTATGAGATTTGTTCTAGAAGATTTTTTTCTATAGTTCATAATCTGAAAAATATTTTCTTAGAACTAAGTATGAAAGATTTCTTTCGAAGCCACCTTTGATCCTTTTGATTTCGATTCCTTTGCACCATTTTACGAATCTTTTGAATCCGAATTCGATAGTGAAGTCCGGTCTAATTTTTACAAATTCAAAGGTTTGGTTGACAAATTTAAAGGAACTTATGAGAAGGATTATTTTCAATATCAACAATGGGATTTTGCTCCACCCTGTTATTTCACCTTCTCATATAGCTACATCATTAATCCCTCATTTCATTCCATCATTACCTATGCAATTTTTTACTCCATCAACACCTCCACCACCTCCTCCATTATTCATAGCCATATTTTCTTCGTTGATCCTACCGCTTGACTCACTCCACTACCCTCGAACTATGGTCATAGGCTTCCTATTTTTGATGGAACATCGGAGGTTACAACTTATCGAGCATGTTTCCAAAGTGATGGACTTCATAGATCTTAAAGAGATTGACGAGTGACGATGCCAAGATGCGTATCATTGCACATAGTTTTTTGTGAAGAGGTAAAGAAATGGTTTCACTCACTCACAAATTTGGTACAATAGGTACCTCACAACAACCGATTGATTTGTTTATGGAGAAATGGGAAAAGAACAAAAATCCATTGCAGATTTTAGTTGAGTATAACGCCTTGAAAAGGAATCCCAATGACTACTGTCCAAAAAATTTGTAGCTAGATTCAACAAAATATATGATTCAATTCCTCAAAATATTAAGCCTCCTCCAGGCCTTGCTTTACTTCATTATCTTTATGTTTTCTATCCCGACATGGCCTATCGCTTGAGGGAAAGAAAGCCATAAACTCTTGAAGAAATGTAGAGGAACCCGGTGAGCATGGAAGCCAATTTGATCATCAAGAAGTCTAAAATCAAGAAAGAAAAAAAGAGTCACTATCAAAGAAGAAACATCCACTTCATCGGAAGGAAAAATTAGAAACCTTAGTCAAGACCATGGAGAAGATGATGGATAAAATTTCCATCATTGATCGACAATGTCGAACCATCCATTAGAAATCCCAATTTCAGGGGGTCAAAATCAATAACCTCAATACAGGATCAAGAAAAGGGAATAGAGGGGTCAAGATCCACAAAGTCGGTAGAAAATTTTCACTCCATTTCAGCAAAATTATATTGAAGGCCCCGATGAAGATGATGAAGAAGAAATTTCTAGCGAGAACCATTTATTTGAGGAAAATCGGCGAGCCTATTTTCCTCACTTGAAGAAGATCAATTTTTCTACAGAAATTTGTGCACCGAATGATCAGCAATTTGTCTTGTCAAATGATGACATATTATTAGTGCACACGAGAAGATTATCAAGGGGGGATATCAAAATTCTCTTTCTCAAGTGCAGAGAGAGTATGGCTTGAGGAATAGGAATTTTCCTATAACCTCCAATCGGGAGAAAAACAAAATTCTCAAGTAGATGATCATCCCAAAGAATTTTTTGCCCCCAAATCAAAGTAAAGACAAGGGACCTATTGTTCCTAATCATGTTAAATGCAACAAAGCTTCTTCGAACATTCAAAGAAAATATAAATTAGTCCAAGAACGAGGACAAAAGAAAGAGTCTTCACACAAAGATCAACCTAAGAAGAAAGATGCACCATTGAAAGAGGTAGAAAAACATTCTTCTCTTTTTTCTCTTGAAAATGAAATTTCCAAATTGAAGGTCTCCATTCCTCTAAGCTAAATAGTTAAGAAAGATTAGTACAAAATTCAAGTTGCTAATTTTCTTAGAGTTGATCAAATTTCGACATGCTTAATGTGAGTGATGATCACCCCGAGCTTCTTTTTGGTCTTGTTGTTGATGGCAATTTATAAGATAGTAATGTCCCTCTATTTTATCTAAGCCTCAAAAATACATGAATTTATCCTCCATAATGACATGCTTGATTCTCGAGCCTTTCACAACCTTATACCCAAGGTTATTATGGAAAATTTACGACTGACATCACCAATACCTTATTATGATCTTTACTCATTTGATTCGGGGAGGGTGAAATGTCTTGGCCTCATCAAGGACCTAGTGGCGTCATTAGAGAAAATCCCAACCAAGAATGTCCTCATGGATGTTGTTGTGGCTGATATCCCTCCCAGATATGGAATGTTGCTCTCTCGGTCATGGGGAGCGAAGCTTAGAGGTACATTACAGCTTGAATTTTCATATGCTACCATTCCCGTCTTTGGACAACTTAGGAAACTTTACCGGGAAATTAAGATGAAGTACATGATCAGCAGCCAAGAAAAGCCAAATAACCATCTAATACATGTTGTTCATACAGATTTAGAGTCCTTTATCTTGTTAAATGATGAATGTTCAACATCTTCTCGAAGATTCAATTGAAGAAAATTCTAATTTCTAAATTCTGTTTTTAGAATTGGAAAAATGCAGAAATTTGTAAAAAAAATGCCAAATGATTTGGAAATGAGTGCATCACCTAAAAAAAAGTGATGAAACAATGAAAGAATAAAAAAAAATTGGTACAACGAGAATTCTCTCAAACAATAAGCAAAGTTCGACCATATCGATTTGCGGTTTCCGGATAGAGGAAAGTAGTTTCAAATGGACATCCAGATGCTATGAAGGTTACCAAGAAATCCATGCGAGTAGAGATGCAAGTGCTTCAGCTGAAAGATAACTCTATTCCAAGAGTTTTGGTACCTTTGACAGATCTTTTTGATCAAGATGATGTTGCACTCAAACTGACCATGTTACCGACACAAAAATGGGAGTGGAAAATCTCAATCTTGGCACTCGGAAAAAGCCAAAGACGGTAAAAATTTCAAAATATTTGAGTGCAGAAATGAAAGGTAAATATGAAACACTTATGTCTCATTTTGTTGATGTATTTTCTTGGGAATATTCTTATTTGAAAGTATATTATAAGAGCATAGCTCGGCATAACATTCCCTTTAAGTCGAATCAAAAACCTTTCCGCTGGGAAGCTAAGAAGAATGAATCCCAAGTTGCTACCCTCTATTCGGAAGGAGGTAAATAGATTATTCAATATTGGTATATAATGGTGCATCTTCACTTTTCAAATTGGATGTCTAGTCTAGTGCCGATGAGGAAGAAGACATGAGAGATTCGCTTGTGCATTGATTTTCGAAATATGAACAAAGTGTCATTGAAGGAAAATTACCCACTACCAAAGATGGACCATATTCGCAAAGATTTGGATCTTCTAGACTTTCATTTTTGGATGGGTACTCCGACTATAATTAGATTCGTGTTCATCTAGATGATTAAGAAAAAGATAGCCTTCACAACACCTTGAGGTACCTTCATGTATGCCAAAATTCCTTTCGGATTGAAGAATGCGAGGGGCTAATTTTCAGCAAGAAATGGACATTTCTTTATGCCAGCGAAAAATGTTGTCTTTTTGGTCATTTATCTTGATGATATCACTATTTTTTTCCAAGACATATGAGCAGCACTTGCAACATTTGAAAACAAATTTTCAGAGATGTAGAAAGTTTGGCATATCTCTGAACCGAAAGAAGAGTATTTTCGCTATGGAGGAAGGTAAATTGTTGGGCCATACCATATCAAAATATGGAATTAGGATAGATCCTTCAAGAATTGAAGCAATTCATACCTTGGACTATCCTAGGAGAAAAAATGAAATTCAATCATTCAATGAAAAAAATCAATTTTTTGAGAAGGTTTTTTTCCCAATATTGTTTGAACACCTAAGGAAGATTACCGACATGTCTAAAGAAATATAGTGAAGTAAAATGGTCTAAAGAGGTGAAGAAATCATTCAATCAAGTTAATTTGGCTTTACCGCATGCCCCTATCCTTTTTATTATGGATTTATACACTTTATTTAATCATTTCTTCATTTGCCTCGGAGCATACTCTTGTTGTTGTCCTCATGCAAAAAGAAAAAATAAAAAATACAAAACGAGCCCATTGCCTTCTTCGGTAGAACCATAAGAGACACACCCTTGAAGTACAACATCATTGAGAAACAAGCCAAAGCATTGAAGTATTTTTGGGTCTACATTCTAAATTCTCATGTCATTGCATATGTTACAAATGTTGACGTCAAAGATGTGCTTACACAGAATTATCCCTGAAGGCGGAGAGGTAAATGGATCGCAACTATGTTAGAATATGACTTGGGAGATTAGAACCACAAAGTTGATCGAGAGGACGAGTGATCGGCGAAGCTTATGGAGGATTCAAATCTCCATGCCTTGGATGTCAATTTTATTGTTGCATTATCTGAAGAACAAGATGCTCAAGCATTCCCCGAGGTAGTTGAATTTTTCTCTCTACCGCCTTGGTATGCGGATATAATACATGTTTTGCAACACTTTAATCCTTCTCCCAGATTTCCAAGTAGTAAGGATAGATCTTTGAAGTTAAAATATCTTGAGTATTGCATTCTAAATGGTGTCTTATATTGTAAATATCTCGGGTGGAGTGTTGTGAATTATTTGGTTGAAGGAGAAGTTGAAAAAATCGTGATAGATTTTCATAATGGTGACTGTGGCGGTCATCTTTATTGGAAGACTACAGCTAATAAGATCTTAAGGGGGGGCTTATATTGGCCAAGTTTATGTTCTCATGTTTATAAAACAGTCATGAGTTTTCATGAATGTCAAATATTTCGAGGAAAGAGTAAGCTCTTGCCATTGCCTTTAAAACCAATTGAAGTGCAAGCGCCATTCTAACGAGTGGGGACTTGACTTCATTGGTGAGATCCATACTCCATCATCAGCTCAACATATATGGATACTCACTCCCACATAATATTTCGCCAAATTGATTGAAGCCATCGCCACAAGGCAAGCTACTAACTATTGTCATCATTCGGTTTCTTCGAACAATATTTTGTCTCGCTTTGGACGTCCACACAAGATCATCATCGACAATGGAGCTACCTTCAAGTCCAAGAATATGATTGAATTTTGTGACACGTATCACATTAGTCTTGGTCATTTAGTAACATATTATCCTCAAGGAAACGGACTTGCCGAGTCATCAAATAAATCTTTAGTGAACATAATCAAGAAGATGTTGCAAGAAAATAAGAGAATTTGGCACAAAAAGCTCATCAATGCATCTATCGGCGAATAGAGTGAGAACAAAGATATCAATCAGCATGTCACCTTTCCACCTCATGTATGGTGTTTACATGGTGTTCCCTGCTTCTTTAGTTATACCGATGATGAAAATTATGCAAGAGATCGACACTAAGCCTAATGGCATTTAGCGAAGAATCGACGGATGATCCGTCTACAACTGATCAAGAGACTAAGTCTTCTATTGTACTTCAAATCTTCATGAGAAATTCAAAAATATTTATGAAAGGAAGACCAAAGCGGATGATTTCAAGCTTGGGGATGTTTTTATTCACTGGGATGCCCGAAATGAAGACAAGAGTAAGCATGGAAAGTTCGACAATCTATGGAAAGGACCTTACAACATCACTCGCATTCGGAGGTAACAAAGCATTTATACTAGAGGATCTTGAATGGGAAATAATTTTTGGGAGGACCAATCAATGGTGGGTTCCTCAAACATTATCTAACTTGATCATTGAAGAATAAATTCACTATCATTGTACATATCATTTTAAATTTGATGTCATCGGAAAATAAGGAAGTTGTTGCGAAGTTTGAAGCTCAAAGAGAAGTCCATGAGACTTCTACATACAACTCATGTTTTCTCTAAAAAAGTTTAAAAAGTTTTTAGTCATTTTTCAAGTCGATTCAAGTCATTTTTTTCTAGTCAAAGTCATTTCCAAGATTAGTTCATCATTTCCAGTTTGTCAAAGTTTTTCATAGTCCAATTTGACTCCATCGCCCAATGGTAAGGCTACTTGATCTACGGTGTTATTGACACCTCCCTCGAAGGATTTACCATCCCCAAAGCTGGAGCCAATGTTATCCCAAGTATATCGGTGATCAAATGACACTTTCAAATTGTTTTTCCACAAAGTCATATGTCAAAAAAAATTTACTTTTTTCGAACATGTTCTCGTAAAATAATTTTTGGTCACTTAAGAGGTATAAATCATGTTTTTTGCTCCTTCATTTCATTCATCAACACCATTGTCAAGGTAATCGACATCATCGAGTTTCAAGGTCATCATCTCCATCATCATTATTCAAGAAGTCTAGGGTTATGTCATTCCATTTCATATAGGTCAAAGTCTAGGTTCATCTCTTGTCTTTGAAAAATATACAAATTTTCACCGAACACAAGGAAACAACCCTCCATTATGTTGTGAAACATACTCCAAAAAATAGAAGAAAAGAGATATCAATGCCTTAGAAATAAGCCACTTCGAGTGGGGCAACCTCCAATACATTACATTAATGAACAATTCTTGGATGATACAAATTACAAAACCTCCTTTCTATATATAGGAGTCCATGGGGCCACATTATAATCCTAGTGGGGGCCACAATGTAATCCTAGTCGACCTAACAATAATAATTTAAGGGCACAATAATAACAATATGGGGGTTACGGGGGTACAATAATAACAATAAGGGGGGTTACACTAACAACAATAAGGGACTATACTAGTAATATAGGGACCTAACATGCCCCTCTCCTTCAAAAAAGTGTTGTCCTCAACGATTGAGTAGCTCTGGGTGTATCACGTATAAAATTCTCATCCTCCCATGTAGAATCTTTTGGTGAGGTAAGTTCTTCCACTTGATGAGATACTCCGAAATTGATCGATTTCAGTAAGCTGTCGAGTTCTTGTTTCCGTGACCGCTTTAGGTTCCAATATGATTTTTCCTTCCTCATCAAGTTACGGCAAATATTGTTTGAACATGAATATTTTCATCTATAACCTTCTTTAAGCATGAAAAATGGAAAATTGGACGCACTCGTGAAGATGTAGGGAAGCTCCAATTTGTATGCCATAGTACCAATCTTTTGCAACACCTTGTAAGGACCATAGTACTTTGGTGATAATTTATTATCCTTCTTAGCTTGCTTGAGGGACATTTGTTTGTATGGTTGTAGCTATAAAAATACCCAGTCTCCTACATCAAAACTTCTCTCGCTACGATGTTGATCTGCCTATTGTTTCATTCGATTTTGTGCCAAATTTGGGTTATCCTTTAAGAGTTGGAGAACTTATTTTTGATGCTCAATGTGATCTTCCACTGCTTGAACCTTCGAATTTTCTCTTAAATATGATGTGATGGACGGTGGTTGATATCCATAAAGTTCCATAAATGGGATCATTCTTACTACAATATGAAAGGAAGTGTTATACCACCATTCAGCGAGAGGTAACCACTTGACCCATTGTGTTTTTTTATCATATACAAAACAACGAAGATATCCTTCCAAACATTTATTTACTATCTCAGTTTGACCATCAGATTGAGGATGATAAGATCAGACTATGAGCTAATTGAGTACCCAAACAAGAAAAATAACTCCGTCCAAAAAATTTCCAGGTAAAAATGGGATCTTTGTCACTCACAATAGCCCTTGGGTTTCCATGTATCTTTTGAATTGTGTCCATAAATGTAGTAGCAACTATACTTGCTTTAAATGGATGAGATAATGCACAAAAGTGTGCATACTTAGTAAGTCTATCAACTACCACCATGATGACACTCTTTCCTTCGGGACTTAGGGTAAACTTATGATAAAATCCATTGAAATCTCCTCCCAACGTTGACTTGGAATGGATAAAGGTTGTAGAAGACCCAGGGGTCTTAATTGTCTCAACTTTATTCATGTTGGCAAACCAAACATTCCACCACAAACTTTTGAATATCAGATTTAAGGCCATCCCAAGAAATTCTTTCTTCACCACCCGTAGTATGTTTTTAAAAAATCCCTGAGTGTCCTCCTAAAGGAGAAGTGTGCAATTCCAAAATAATATTTTGTTTTAGTGGGAATTCTTACAAAGATATAAGTGATCTTTGTACCATAAGGAATCATTTTTTCCAACTAAATGTATCAAATGTACTAGGATCTTTCTGCAACTTTTGAATGAGTGTCCACACTTCTTTCATCCTTCTTCCATTCATCCCTTGCTTCAGTTGGATAATAGATATGGCACAAATAAATGCTTCCACCTCTTCATTATTTCTTGAGATTGCATCTGCAACAACATTTAGCCTCCCTTTTTTGTAGATTATTTCGAAGTCATAACCCAAAATATTTGTGACCCATTTTTATGCTCTTCGAAGATAATCTTTGTTCTAAAAAGTGTTTAAGAATATCATGATCAGTTTTTACCTTGAAGTGTCTTCCCATTAGGTAAGTTTTCCATTTCTTTAGTGCATGCGATATTTCTAACATTTCCTTCTATAAATAGCTTTTATGTAAATACTTTCCTTTGATTGGATGACTTTCAAAAAGCAATGGGTCTTCCTTCTTGCATTAAAACAACACTCAATTCCATTTCCCAAGGCATCACATTCCACATTAAAGGTTTTTGTGAAATCTGGTGTAGCTAAGACCGATTGCTAGGCACATTGCTTCTTTAAGATATTCAAAGGCCTTAGTTGCTTCGAGAGTCCATGAAAATGCATCTTTCTTCAATAATTTTGTTAGAGGTCTTTGCTATTCTCCCATAATTCTTAACAAACTTGCAATAATACCCTGTTAACCCAAGAAATCCTCGCAACTACTTTATGGTTGTGGGGACTTTCCATTCCTTAATGGCTTTAATTTTGTTAGGGTCCACCTTAATACCCTCATGAGATACAATATGACCCAGTTATTCCACCTCTTTCACTCCAAAGAAACATTTGTATGTTTTTTCATATAATTGTTTCTCCTCCAATAGTTTAAGCACCCTGTCAACATGTTGAACATGATCCTTCCAAAAACCTGCTGTAGATTAGTATATCATCAAAAAAATACTAGCACAAAGTTTTCTAAGGAAGGGTTTGAAAATGGGATTCATCAACCCTTGAAACGTAGAAGGTGCATTGGTAAGGCCAAAAAGGCATGACCAAAAATTCATAATGACCTTCATGAGTTTCGAAATGCTGTTTTTCGAATATCTTCAGTATTCATTCTAATTTGATGATATCCCGAATAAAGATCCAACTTGGTAAAATAAATTGCTCCATGTAATTTCATCCAATACTTCATCAATCACAAGAATGGGAAATTTATCTTTAATGGTGAGCTTATTGAGCTCCCTATATTCTAGACGCATGCGCTATGATCCATCCTTCTTGTGTACCAATACTACAGGGGAGCGAGAGAAAGAACTTTGACTAGGTTGAATTATACCGACCTCTAACATTTACTGCAATCATACGTTCAATTTCGCTCTTTTGGACATAAGGATATCTATAAGGCCCGATGTTTTGGAGTAACACTTCCCTGGAATCAAATGAATAGCATGATCATGATCATGAATAGGTGGGAAGTCCTTTGGGAGCTTCAAACACCTTGGAATGATTGTCCAATACTTTTTTGGAGATGCGAAGAAATAGATGATTTTGGTGTTGGAACTTCTAGTGAGCATAATTCGCAATTACGCCTCGTTGTTATTTCTTTAGAAGATTTTTGTCATGACATTAGAGCTTATTATCTTTCTTGGCTTCCCTACAATACCTCGTAATTCGACTTACTTTCCTTCGAAAAAAAATTTCAAGAAAATTTCTTGAAAATTAAAAGCTAACTTCCCCAAAGATTGTAACCATTGTACTCTTAGTACAACATCAGCACCTCCATAGGAATGGAAAGCATTGGACTATTCAATACATATTCCCCCATGGTTAGCTTGATATTATGGCATTTTCCGGAGCAAATTTATAGTTCCTCCATTTGCAACCATCACTTGACATTCGGTCTTTGGGTATAGGAAACAATTCAATTCCTTGGCTACCTTACAATGAATAAAATTATGGGTACTACCTGAATCAATCATCACTATTACCTTTTCCTTCTTGATATGTCCTTCTATATTGAGAGTTTGAGGAGTGGTAATTCCTGCCAATGCATTACACAATATGGCCGGACTCATTTCTTGCTCTTCTAGGGTTGTTTGATGGTGTATATCCTTTTCTTTTGAATATTCTTGTTCATTTTCTTCTTCCTTTTCACAATATATGTAAAATAATTTATTCTCAGCACACTTATGACCTTTAGTGTATTTACTATCACAATTGTAACAAAGCCATTTTGCTCTTTTTTCTTCCAATTGTTGTGGTGTCAACCTTGTAGGTTGTGCAAATCTAGGATTAGCAACACTTACCTCTTTATAGAAGTGAGTGGTAGGCTTCCTTGTCACCATAATTTTACATTCAATTTTTCTAGCCAACTAAATGCCTTCTCCAATGAATCAGGTACCAAAACACGAACTTCATGTTGGATGTTATCCTTTAAAGTACCTATGAATAGATCAATCTTGTGTTCCTTTGAAATATCAGTTACCCTTATATTCAATTTTTTGGAAGTCCTCAATGTGTTCCCCCCACTAAACCATTTTGTTTGAGATTTATCAATTGGCTAAAGAAGGTGTTGCTCTTCGTATCCTCATAATGTGCTATCATTTCCTCTATAAAAATTGACCAAGTGACAATTTTTTTTATGAGAGCAAAAGCCATCAATACCATACAAATGTATTTTGTTCTAAATGTAAAGTTTCAATGCATACCTTTTGTGTGTTTTGCACATTAATGAGATCAAAATATTGCTCCATCTGTAGTATCCATGCTACAAGATCATTTCCATCAAACTTCCTCATATCCATTTTTGGAATATGGTGGTTCTTCCCTCCAACAGTAGAGTTTATGAAATCACGATTAACATTTATTTTGTTCTCACCATGAGTTTCCTCTACTATCTTTTCACCATTAGGAAACATTTCTTGTATCAACTTTTCCAAACCTTCGATGTCTACTTTTAGATCCCTTCTTCATGTTTTCCATGTTTTCTTTCATTTTTTCATCAATCTTAGCTTCCATTTCATCCATCTTTAGCTTCCATTCCCCACTTCCATGCCATCCATCTTATCTTCCAAACCATTCATCTTAGCTTCCACGCCTTTCTTCAAACCATCCATCTTAGTTTCCACGCCTTTCTTCAAAACTTCTATTTCATTTTTTTGTTGTTCTTTGCGAGAGTGAAATTTGTTGCACTTTGCTCTTGTAATTTTGATATGTCATGTTTGCCATTCTTCGTCTTCATGAGTCATAGTAGAGCCTTCTAAAGGCTTAATGGGTGTTGAATTATTTTTAGGGGCCATTTTAGAATCCAATACTGATATCTATTCTACAATATGCCCTTGGAATCTATTCAACTTGATTCTTCAAACAAGACTTATGAAATTCGGGAAAAAAAAATACACATCTTTTACTTGATTTTGAGGAGCTCGACATTGAAATTGAATTATCTCTATAATTGCGGATCCTCAATATTTGAAATTCAAAATACTGTAGTAGCCCACCCTGTAGAGCGAACTTGTATGACTTGCCACATGTCACTTGTTTCCTCATTTGGCTCTGAAATTGATAGACCAAAAACTAAAGTTCGTGTACTTGTGGCCACTTTTTGACATCATCCCAATCCGATGCTCGGAGAGAGAGCTATGAATATTTTCCCACGATCACCTCTTTGAGATGAAATTCGAAGCCTCAAAAAAGCCCTAACTTCCATGAGATCATATCCCTAAAAAATGTTGCAAACCAATATCTTAAAATTTTTGGGATGATGTTCCTTAGGGATTTAGGCTTCGCACTCTAAAAATTTAAGCTTCTTAACCTTTGTAGAAAAAAAATTATTATTACGAAAATACCACGATGACCTATTTAGGTTAAATTCAAGAGCTCGCAAAATGACCTAACTTGCACGGATCATATCTCCGAAAATATTTCGAACCAAGGTCTAAAATTTTGCGACGATGTTCCTTGGGATTTTGGATTCACACTCTAAAACATTTTAGAGTCTGAAACCTTCATAGAAAAAAAATTGATAGACAAAAATTCCACGCTAACTCCGTTTGGAGTGGCGAAACCCTAGAACCTCAAAGCTCGATACAAAATGTTGTGAAACCAACTCCAAAAAATAGAAGAAAATAGATATCAACGCCTTATAAATAAGCCACTTTCGAGGAGGAAACCTTCAATACATTACATTAATGAACAATTCTTGGATGATACAAATTACAAAACCTCCTTTCTATATATAGGAGTCCATGGGGCCACATTGTAATCCTAGTGGGGCCACAATGTAATCCTAGCCGACCTAACAATAATAATTTAAGGGCACAATAATAACAATATGGGGGGTTACGAGGGGTACAATAATAACAATAAGGGGGTTACAGTAACAACAATAAGTGAATATACTAGTAATATAGGGACCTAACACATTCCATTCATAAAACCCATAATGAAGGAGCAAACATGTTTATGAAGATGAAATAAAATCCATATTTATTGTTTCATATGGCTCAAGTTCCAAAAAATTTCCAAACCCTGTTTCACTATCTCCCTGAAAAATAACAAATTTGTCTCACTATCTTATGAAAGGATCCAAAAAATTCATCTTGATTGTCAGAAACTTCAAAGGAGGTAATGTTTGACCTAATGTCTCATTCTAATACAAAGGACTCATTTCCAATTTTCAAAGACACCTCATCTTCTTTTAAAAGGGTCATTTTCAAGGTGTGAAAGTTCAAAGGTGTTTAAAATCGGTTTCAACTGTTTCATGAAAAGGAGAAGTCTTGTTTCATAAAAAGGGAAAATTGTGTTTTTAATGTCTCATTTTAAAAAATGCCAAGAAAAAGGTCACATCAAGAGTCAAAAACAATGAAGGAGGTCAATCTACCTTCTTATGTCATTTGAAGGGGAAACATGTCATTGGTAAGTGCACAAAGGGTTAAAAAAAGGGTCACTATCAAGTGTCAAAAGGAAAAATAAAGGTAAAAGGCATTTGAAAGTTTATAAAAAAGCCAAAGCAACCTTCATCTAATTCATTATACCCTTTCATGTGAGTGAGAGAGCTTCTCTTCTCTTCATTTTCCCCCCATAGCTCCTAAACTCCAAAGCATAGCCTTCAAATCCCATTTAAAACACTTGCAATCCCTCAAAAAATCGCTTTGTTACGTTTCTCGGCTTTGCATTTCATTATCGACATCCTTTGTTATGTTTTCGAAATTACACACGACGATCGTTACCTTTTCAGAGTGTTGTGCAAGCACTACGTACTCCCTTTTGTTTATGCTCCTATCACGTTGTTACACTCCCGGTTGCGTTATTACGCTCTTGTAGAAGTGTGTTATGCTCCTATAGAGTGAAAATTCCTTTGTTTTGAAGCTCGAAAAACCCTTCCAAACATTCAAGCTCATGCTATAAACTTTGGTGTGGCCTCCCTAAACATGAAAAATGCCATGGAAAGTGAAAACAAAAGCTTCAAAGGAGGGCGCCACCTCGAGCTTGAACCATTCACCATGCATGAGATCAATGCTTCGCCATTAGCTAAAAGGTGCTTTGAAAGAACTCGGTGTTTGAAATTTTTGTGAAAGGCTTATGGAAGGGGGGTACCATCTTCGATTGTCCAGCCCTATTTGCAACAAGCTACAGTATGGGAAAGGTCACTCTTGTAGGTATGGAGATCAGCCTATCATTTCGACCTAATTTCTTCAGCTATAAGAATCCCTTCTCATGAAGAGTAGTGTTTCAAGGGTATGGACCTAGACATTGAAAACTACAAGCAATACCTCGAGCCTCATGCTAGAAAAAGATCCGAAATTTATTTTTCCTTTCGGACATCTCAGAAACAAGTATGTTCCTCCGATGATGTTCATAATGAAGTACTTCACATTCGAAGGAAGATTCTCCAGAGCTATATAGGTATCACATATGGACTTATTGGCTGAAGCTTCCTTAGCTATGTATTCTATCTCTTGCACGTGCCAAATGAACCAATTTTTAGAACTTTCAAGAAAATTTTGGTATTTTACATGATATTTTGCATAATTCTAGAAATTTCTCATTACAGAAGGATAACGGACTTTTTGTGACTTTTTGTTTTGGAGGCATAGAAATGGTGATTTATTTACATGGATGGATGTATTTTTGATGAGTAAATAATAAATAAGGAACCTTCATGGCATGACAAAGCTGCAATTTTCGGGGAAAAAAAACTCAAAAACCACTCATTTTTCATGTTTACGCCTCCTTTTTGGACCCTCTATTACGCTTTTGAGTGACCCTCGGGAGAATGGATTTTTGAAGGCCTTCCCGTGGTCCATGTTTCAAAATTCAAGATGTTATAGAAACTAGAAATAGAGGGATGGTTGACCATTCTTTCATAAAAGTAATTTGGACTTCTCAAAGTTCCTCAAAAGTGCCTCCAAAGTTATATTACGCTTTTTGTAAAAAAAATCTAAGATCTTCCATCAAAATTGTCACGATTAGCATTGGGTTCCCTCAAGACACTTTTCAAGCTCATAAATGGTCATAAATTCGAGGAAATTTTGTCCTATGAGTTTTCATTAGAGTTATTATGTTGGTGTTTGGCTTCCTATCATGATGGAATTTGTAATTAATGTAAAGGGAAAAAACATTCCTAGTTTATAGCTAAAATTCGGGGGAATGGTTTCTAACCTCCCTTGAAACTAGGAAATGACTCATATTTTTCATTTATGATCTATTTTGGATGTGATTTTGACCTGATGAGGTTTCATAGTCTATATTTTCTATAAGTAGACTCTCTTTTGTCTTTTTTGGGTTGGATAGTCTCATATTGCAGCTGGAGCTCTTGTAATAAGCTTGTGGAATGAAATCGAGAGACAGTTGCAGAATTGTGTTGAGATACTTGTGGTATGATTTGGAGCATCTGTGTTTCTCATGTATTTTTATCATTTTATGCTTAATACGATGTCTTCTTCTTCATATATGTTTATCTTGTAAGTTTAAGAGAAGAATTCATGTTTATGTGTGCTATGTTTTTTGAAAAAGATTCTCCATATTATGTTTGTTTGCTTCTAAATCGAATGAATTTCACCTTAGTTCTCATTCAAACTCTCCTCCAATTTCATCCTATAATCAAATTAATGATTAATATGTTTTTCAAAACTATCTATCTTTCCTCACACATTCTCTCGTTGGTGCACCTTGAAGTTCGGAACTAAAAACCTCATTTATAGTCCATTCACTGACTTTTATATCCAACATTAAATAAACTTCAAACAAATTTTACTTATTAAAATTACATACCTAGCCTAAAATCCTTACTTACTCAACCATTCATTTGACTTCTTAAAGTGACAAATAGAGAGCCCTATTTGTTCAGTTAGGGGCTAGCTACCTAGCCTAAAGTTTGGTTTGTGGTTACCTTTCTCCAATACTATTGTCGACCTTAGGAAGTTGGGGAGAGTGATAAAAGGATGAAAGCCTCCCCTATGTCTAGCACAGCTACAATCAATCTCTCCATAGCTCAATCGGCCACAATCCATTTCGAGTGGGGTTTGGATTCCATCCACTATGTCCCATTGATGTGGCCATACCATTTGCAGACTACTCGGGAAGATTCGTCTCATGTCCGGGTTCGAAGTCGACAATGAGAAAAAACTCCATTGAGTAGATTCTACACGTTTTCCGATGAGGTCCATGACATATTGGAGAGAGCCAATGCTAAGTACAAGCGAGTGACATGATCAGCAACGGATGCCACAAAAATTCTAGGTGGGCAACAAATTTTGGCTACATTTGTAGAAGGAGCGCCTCGTTGGAACCCACCGCAAGCTTCGCCTACTCCAATATGGGTCATACACCATCACCAAGGCTCTAGGGGACAATTATTTCAACCTCAAAATTCCACCATTCCTTGGTCTACACTCGTGCTCAATGTGGACCACTTTTTGTCCATACTTTCCACCATTACTAGACACACCGGACATTGCAGAGCAACTCACACCCACGGAGTTCAACTCTGGACCGCATAGAAGAGGCCACAAATGATCGGATAATGGACATGCAGATCAAGAACACCTACCAATAGAGGATATTTCTATATCAAGTTGTGAAATCAAGCCAACTCCTTCACCAAGGCAAGTGGTTCACCGAGGACCAAGTTCGATAGAAATTTCCTCACCTCATGGAGGCTCGCGCGTAATGGGGACCATTGCTTTATAAAGAGGGAGGAATGATCCAAGTGGTGGTGGCCAATGGCCTATTCCACCTAGACCTCCAATCAATTTCATTAGTTTCCATATTTATAGCAACATTTACTATTTTTAGTAGTTTTTCGTGTAATGATCTTCTTGAGGAGTTTTGACCCCCTAAATCGTAGGTTAATAGCCATAGGAAGAGGCCTATGGTAAATCATGTAGTACTTGGAGAGATATTTTTTGACAAGGTATCATACGTGCTAAATGGAGATAATATGACCAAGTTACAACCTCGGGAATTTGGATGCCCAACAAACCCCAATGGGGCCCATAAATGTTTGTGTTCCATCTTCGAGGGTTAGGGTTTTGGTTGTTTATGGTTTTCCTTTGTTGTTCAATATTAAAAAGGACCTTGAGAATCATTTTAACACGGTTCGTAGGCATGTATATGCAACATCTCTTCTCAAAGATAAGCTCCCATCACCCAAGCTAGTTTATTTCCATTTTGTATGTAAGCATATTTCAATTCTTTGATATTAATGAAATGAAGTTTTATTTCCACTGCACTTACTATGTGTATTTTTTATATATGTATTCTATTGCATTCTTGTATAATTTCAGATCGGTTGTATTAGAGCAATCCACTCTTTCTCGATTTTTTCTTTTTTATGTCCCGCACAAGGTCAAGGTATAAGGAGTTAGGGCTCGATCTAGTTGAACATTTGTAAGATCAACCTCCAAAACCTAGAATAACTCCCATGTCGAAAGGAAAGAAAGACAATGGAGCAAGAGATCCTTTCAAAATATTACTTGAGGAGTCCCTAGAGAAATAAAGCAACGCAATGATGTATAACTTTTCCCAAATCCTTCGGCGGCTACCCACAACGAAATATCTTCGCCCTAGACAACCACTTTGGAGGCGCCACTCCTTTTAAGGTACAAGTTAACTTTGAAATTCCCATATTTGAAGCCTAAATATATGCGGAAATCATAGATATATGGTTAAATATATTGGAAGGATATTTTTTTCAATTCATGACTTTTCAAACTAGGGAAAGATTACTTTTTCACTCTTGAAAACCGCCTCCCATGTTAAGGGATCGGTGGGAAACCTACTATGAGAAAAAAGGACGAGGGGGAATCCTCAATGTTTTAAACATCACCAAATTTGAATTATTTCCTAGGCACCATCAAGGAACAATATTGCCCTATCGGTATCTATGAAGATAAATACATAAAGTGGACCACGCTATGACAGGGAAGGGACCAAGATGTGTTAGAGTTCAAAAAAGTTTATCATGCCCTTTGCACGAAGCAAGGTATCATGGATTTCGAGTGGCATTTGGTACTCAAGTACCACAAATGTTGGTATAAGTACATCCAGGATGAAATTTATTTCTGGACATATCCTCGCTCGACGTCACCTATCAATATGTTGTTAAGATTGAGCAGAAATTTAAACGAGAAGAAGCGGGAATTTGGATCTACGAATCCAAATCAAGGGAAAGGTTCCCCAAAAATGTAGAACAAAGGACGAGAGCCAAGGCGGGGGTGACCCCGAAACAACCCATCAAATCTGCAAGAAAATATCAACACCTCGAAGACAAATAAGGACATGAGAAAGTGGTGTGAGTTTCATAAGAGCTCCACTCACAACACGAGTGAGTGTTGATCCAAGTAGTCACGTTTGTTCAGATGAAGGCTTCCAAATCAAATGCATGCTTTGACTTAGAGTCAAAACCCGACAAGGTTAATGACAAAGGGAAGAATATTATTGATATGGATTCCAATGCCACTATTTCCACCACCAAGATCCGAAGGATGAGCTCGAATATCCGGAGGATGGGGGAGCGCCTCTTCCAATGAAAGATGTGGGTGAATGGTTCACCGCTGCAATTCATCGTCGAAAACGGAAGCCAAAAGAACATCATTTCAACAGAGTTTGTGAAGCGGCTATGCCTACCGAACACAACACACTCGCATACCGTACAACATTAGGTGGCTTCACTTAGGACGAGGTCTTTGCATTAGCGAGCATTGTCGCCTCCCCCTACAACATCAAACCCTTCACGAGATGAGGAATTATGTGATGTTGCTCCTCTTGAATTTTTATGATGTATTATTAGGTCAACCATACATGTGGAAGCAAAAATTTTGTGTATGAATATAGGCCTCACATTGTTACTATTACTTTGGGAAATCATTTTTAGAGGATATCGGAGGTAGCACCACCTACCACCATCTCTCTATTCATTGCAAAGCAATGTAGTAAAATCATCTCTCGGACCGGAAATTTGTTTTCATTATGATTCGTCCTCGAGCCGAATAATATTGTGGCCATGGCCTCTAGACAAGGGTCCTCCACATGAAAGCACCCAGATGGACAAGGTCGTGGAGGAGTATAGGAACATCTTGACGTCATCGCCAAGGGTACCTCTACACTCGTCGGGTCACACATTCCATCGATCCGACTCCCGGGTGCATCAATACCCAATGGATCGATATATCATTGATCTCGTTCTAAATAACGATGGAATTAAAAGGCAGATGTAGGAGCTTCTCAAGAAAGGGCACATCAGTGCCAACTTCATCACCTTGTGGGAGCCCAATCGTGTTGGTAAAAAAGAAGGGTGGGACCCGGAGACTATGTATTGACTATCGGGTGTTGAACAAGATCAACTGTCTGGAATAGGTATCTAGTCCCACAGCTTTGATGACCTTATTGACCAACTCAAGGAGGCCAAATATTTCGTCAAGATTTACTTAAATTCCAGTTATCACCAAGTACCAATTGAACCCTCTAATCTATGGAAGATTGCCTTCAAATCCAAGGAGGGCCTTTTTGAATGGTTTGTCATCCTTTCCGGTTGAGGAATTCCCTCACAACCTTCATGTGGCTTATGGATGACATATTTTCACCATTCACTAACTCATTCATGGTGGTGTATTTGGATGACATCCCGATCTTCGACTAGAGTTAGGAAGAGAACCTCCACCACATTCAACAAGTCCTCCAGGGCACTACGGAAACATAAGTTGTGTGCCAATTTAGAGAAATGCACTTTTGGCATGACCCAAGTTCAATATATGGGGTACATCATTGATTAGAAGGGTGTGCATGTGGACCTAGTGAAGATATAGGTCATTCGGTATTGGCCAGCCCTAACCACTCTAATAGAGATCCGCAACTTTTTGGGTCTTACCAACTTCTACCGCATGTTCATGTTGGGTTTCTCTCATATCACTTAGCCTTTGATTCAAGTCACCAAGGGAGGAAAAAAATAAAATTTATTTTGGTATGAATCCCAACAGAAGGTGTTCTCTCGAGAGGAAGCATTGAATCCGATCTACACTAGTGCTCACATTATCGGACCTGAAATAACCTTTTGAGAACGAAACAAATGCCTCCCGACTATGTTATTGGTGCAGTTCTTACAAATCGAGGGAATCTAGTTGCATATCACAGTGAGAAACTTCCGGACACGACTTTGAAGTATCCCACCTATGAAAAAGAAATGTATTCCATTGTGAAGGCTTACAATAATGGAATATTGGGGCCCTTGTTTTGAAAATCCCGTTTTGAATATTTTGAATCTAGAATAACGACCAGATTTTGGAGTTGCAGAACAAGGACACATGGCAACCGCAACGAAGTCGCAAATACACCAAACAATGGAGCTACCAATGTTGCGACGGAACACGCACATAGTCGAGGAAAGTAGATGCATGAGGATATACAAAGCGAGAAGACAGAAGCGGAACACACTGGATGACAAGAGAGAAACTAGAAGCAAACTGGAGAAGAACAGAAAGAGGAACTAATGAGCTGTAAAGTGGGTGAATAAATAGCAAGTCACCCGGATGAAAGAAGAGATTTCTACGGCGAGAAGGAATACAGAGAGCGACTGGAGGAGATCGTGCATGACACCTCCATAGTTCCTAGGTTTCTCCATTCTACATTTCGTTTCGTAAGGCATCCGTACTAGACTTGTAAGCTCTCATTGTGAAGCTATGTAATTGTGGGATAGGGTCAAGAGATCAATATATTTACGAGTTGTTGTCTCATTATGTGATTCACATGCATGCATGATTATTATGAGGATTATGAGGATTATGATGATTTAAAAATTTTATTGGCTTAATGTCTCAGTATGCTTTCTACATGTTCTTGCGTACATGATTCTATTTATGCAATCGATATATTGTTAATCATGAGTCGCGGATCTATTCCTTGCTATTGATCTATTCCCCTTCTCGCATGTGGTTGCGGCACACCTCGGGTGAGACTCTCTCGCTACCCGGAGCGAGGGTGATAATGCCAGTGTGATCCTAGACTACAATGGATTCCTTTGTTGGCCACAAATCTCGAACCCGGGTCTTGCCCGCGAGACCCGATCCTCGCCAACAAATGGTTCCATTGTCGGGGACCTGCATGATCCGAGGGGAACTAGATCATGGTATCGAGGATTTTTGAAAGAGGGATACGGCGATGGTGGGATAATCATCTCGACCAATTTATCGCTCGCCATAGCGCAGTTGACCAAGCAAAAGGAGGCGGCGATCAAGGAGCTCTTCCTTTTCTCGATTTAGCCGATGATACGTACGAAATATTCTCGGGGGAAAATTCCCCAACAACCTCTACAATTGGTTGTGGAGGTTACGTACTGAAGGTTCCTAGATATGGCTCGCGGAAGATAAATCGCGGTGGATACACGGATCCGGTGGCTCCGCATCGCATGAACACAGAGTTGACTCGCGCAAATGGATTTTTAGGTAGAAACCACTTTGGACGGCTATATTTTGGAGTTTGCCGCCGAGTGCTACCAATCCTTCTCGAAGGCTGAAGCTACCTTCCGCTCTCGGGGCCGAGAGGGAGGCCGCTCAAGGAGATTCTCGCTCGTGGATTAAAGCCCCGATGTCTGGATGAAGGGTTGATGGAATTCCACAAGGTGAGTATGGAAGCGTAAACCTCCTGTCGCTGGGGAAGGGATGAAGGGACGGATGCTAGGCGTAATGTGAGGCAGGGGAGTGGGGGAATGGATGTTGAGGCCGCATGAAATTTGAGGGAGCGACGTGCCCATCGGCGGGCGCAGATCGCCGATAGGTGGAGAAAAAAGGGTGATGCGGGATTTAAAACGACGGAAGCTGAAAGGAAGAACCGTAAGGAGGTGCCTCGAGGGATAAGAATTATGGATGTGGATACCCGGAAAGAGAAGGGACCACCAGTAGGGGTACGGCGGGTGCATGGGAGCCCCACCGAGCGAGAAAGGGAGACGGTGGATCGATGAAGATGATGCGAGCATGCAGCCCAAAGAGAGTTTCGATGACGGATGGTACGTCGTGATGCGACGGTTGTTTCAAGAGCGGACGACATTCATTCCTCCAGTGCATCCCCCGTCTCCAACACTCTACATGGCAAGGATCCCTACCTTCCCCTAGTACTTTATCAACCTTTAAGTAATATTTTCGTTAAGTTACAAGCATTGAGTCAATTTCACAGTAGTTCATCATCGTCGGTAACATCCGGTAATAGCAACTTCACTAGTAGTATTGCATTCCCTAGTGGAACCGTTACGCAACCAGGACGTGGAGGATTTGTCTTGGTCAACCATCCGTAAGTAACTATGGGTCGGATCTTTCACCCGGTATCCGGAGTTCTCTCGACTGTGGCAATGATGATGTAGAGCAAAGACCGGTATCTTTGCAAAGCCATCCTGAGTGCTCTGCAGACACCCGGATGCCGTAGTTAATAGAGTTCCAAACCACGCTCATAGAAAGGGCTCGCGATGGTTCATCAAATGGTCCGATGCTCATCTCGAATCCGGCGATAAACGACATTAAGCGGGACTTTTTCCGCGAATTCAAGCTTTCTCGCACTGACACGGGTGGTCCGTCCGAGCTCTCGGGAAATTAAGCAGAAAGAAGGAGAAACCGCGTGGGAGTTGATGTGGCGATTCAAGGACGCGATCGGGAAACCTCGCTACCCGATCGATCCAAACCATCGTAGGGACTCGGTTCATCAAGGCTCGCTTCCCTCGACGCGAACCCCCCTTACTCGGCAGAAGATTGATAACCCGCAGACGCTTTGGAGTAGGCCATGAAGATAGAAGCGATGGCGGGCTACCCTCAAGAATATCGGGGAGGGTCGGCCCCGCATGATCCTTCTCCGATAGGATTGCAACACCGTATCGCCGCCTGATCGAAAAGCTCAAGGAGCTACGCACCGATGAGACCAGACTAGGGCCAAATGTTTGGTGCACTCATTGCCTCGGTTGAGGGGCCATGTCGCAACCGAGTTTCCTCTGGCTGCGGGCGCAGAGTGGGACCCTCGGCCGCGGCAATCCGGGGGGTCCACCTATGGGGGGTGGCGTGGTGATGAATCCGCAGAGGATATACTAGCCGCAATAGCCATATGCGGGGTTCCCACCTCAACCGAACCCAACCACCACAGCATCATGCGATATTTACAGGGACAATGGGACACCCACCTCGGATGTGCGCCATACTACGTGAAGTACTCTACACGTCCCAAACAATGTATATTATGAGTTTTTTTGTTTCCACGACTCACAACACCGAGCAATGCAGGGGCGTTCGATGCACTTGCGGATCGATTGGACCGTCCTTCCTACGTGGTGAACGAGGCCCCTGGGGCGCAGGCGGCGCATGCGCGGAGGCCGCACGGGAGGACGCGGTCCGGTGAAATGTTACAACCGCAACCAGGAGGGTCACGTGGCTCAGACCGTCCCTCTCCCCCGATGGCCCCCGGTGCTCCCGGTGCCATGTAAATGCCCATGCAACGCAGGACCGTCCCGTAACTAATCAAGAAGTGGGAAGAACGGACATGGACCAGAGGGGCACGGATGTGGTAAACACCGAGCCACGTGGGGAGTGCGCCTTAGGGAAGGCCGAACGTAGCTATTGTGACGAGAGGAGGCAAGAAAACGGGGGAGGACGCTCATGGACAGGAGTCGGCACGAGCTGTCGAGCCAGCCTCCCCGAACCCGTTAATCCGGCCCGAGGCGCAGCTGAAGTATTTCTAGGAGGCGGTGGAGGCATTTGCTCGGCTGCGAGAAGCGGAAGGCTTGGAGGTGCCCCTCGCCAACGAGCCTAGGGTGTAGAGCACCGCGGGCCACCAGATTGACGAATGGCTCCGGCTCTTCCTCGCGATTGTTGATAACGCTCGCATGCGGCAGCGAGCCCTAAAGCACACTTTGGAAGGAGCACCGCAGAGGAGTACAGACTTGGGGAACCGATGAGCGCAGCCCCCGGTCCGTGCAGACACGTCAAGTGGAACAAGCGCCGAATGGGAAAAGAGTTCCGGCTGAACACGCGAGTTGGGGGATTCCAAATCAGCGATACCATGCGTCGGACCTAGGGTCCGACATCAACATCCTTCCAAGGAAAATGTGGGAGGCTCTTTGGCAAGCCACGATCGGCCTACTCGCCCATCCAACTCGTAATGGCGAACCGAGATTACGTTCTCGCCGATCGGCCGAATTGAGGGTGTCGAGGTTGACATTGGGAGGGTGAAGACTTACACCGATTTTTGAGGTTATTGATATTATGGGAGACAAGGATCCTTACCCTACCTTGTTAGGCATCGATTGGGCTTTCGAGAATTATGCTATCATCGACCTCAAAAAGGAGTTGATGATCTTTGAAGATGGGGAGGTCCGGGTCACTCAACCTCTCGACCCATATCAAGGCCCGAGGTATACCGAGACCCGGTGGATAACCGGGAGGATGCTCGGGATGATGGACCACCTTTATCGGATGACTGCAGGAAAGTGGGAAGACTATATTAACCCGACCGCGACTAGCTGCTGGGCAGCTGGCGGAGTGTCCAGAGAGCTCTGAGCCGGGATCCGAACTCGCGTGGGAAGACTAGTAACGAGGGGGGTATGAGACCACCGCGCGGAGATGTGTCGCCATTGCCCGAGTCCCGGTGGGTTGGGGCGAGAGATCCGCGGATATCCCACCCTCGTCAAACATGCAAGCCGTCAATACTTTTATTACCAAGGTGGAAGACATGGTCCCCCGAAGAAAGTCGGATGCCACTTTTGGACGTGACCTTACAATCCATGTTGGCACGGTGGTGGAAGAATCACCGCAACACTCGATGCAATGGAATTGTGTGGCGGAAGCTTTGTGGGTGTGCTTTAAAGACGATGAAGGGCCTCTCAAAGCATGCTCAAATACCACGGAACTTCCAATCCGCGCAACCATTTGAGGGCCTCGTGAGGAGCAAAGTGGCGCGCAGATTGGGCACCGTGAGGAGCCGTGGGTTCATCGGGCTCGTCCACTCCCTAGATACCATTCCCCATGCATGGTACCTAGAAGAGGAACGGAAAAGAGGGACCGGTTCTTGGCCCGAAGTTGCGAGCAAGTTTTTTTCGGTGCTTTTCTTTTGAAGGAGAGACGAAATTGGAGTCCCGTGCACTCCATGCTATCAAGAAGGTACTATTTCTACGCGACCCTGAACCCGATGGGGCCGCGCTTGCATCATGGCCTAGGGCCAGGGCGCGAGGTGGCTTGCCAAACGGATTGATGGCGACCCGGGACGATGATAGTCCTGGAGGACCTCGAGCACTCGTATTTCGAAGAGAAGGAAGGCGAGCGGAAAATCAATGAAGAACGAACCACCGAAGGCATCCATTTACGGCCCACTAAAGACCAAGAAGATGAACATTGGTACGGAGGAGAAGCCTAAGTTGGCTACCGTGGGCGATCATCGGGACGAAGAAACGACCAAGGAAATCTTCTGACCTTCGCAGAATACGAAGATTTGTTCCCTTCGTCGGTGGCAGCATCTAAAGGGCATCAAGGGTGACCTTGGCAAAATGCGCATTATGTCGAAACCGGATGCCGGGCCCGTGAAGCATCAACCCTATCGGCTGAACCGGGTCAAAGAAAAGTTCAAGATGGAGATTGACAAGATGCCGATGAAGCGGGAGTGGTTGAGTTCTATTGTCATTCGAAATAAGAAGGACAAGGCGAAGATACGTGTCCGTGTCGATTACGTAAGTCCGAATAACGCTCGCATCCATGATCCATTTCCCACTCCGTTTAGTGACGAAGTCTTGGATCATGTTGAGGGAAATGAAGCTTATTCCTTCACTGATGGTTTTTCGGGGTACCATCAGTGCGCATTACGGAAGAAGATAAGGCAAAGACAACATTCACCACCGAGTGGGGATCGTTCGCATACCACGTAATGTCGTTTGGCTTGAAAAATTCCCGGCCGTGTTTTCCTGGATTGTCATTGCTTCTTTTCGGGGAGTATATCCACAAGTTCCCTGGAAGTCTACATGGATGACTAGATTGTCTACATGCTTATTAAAGAAACATGCCACCCTATTGCGTATTATGTCCGATCGGTGCCGCCAGTTGCGATTTCCTTAAACTTAAAGAAATGTATTTTTGCAGTTCTTTCGCACGTTGTTGGGACACGTGGTATGCAAGCAAGGGGTCCGTGTCGACCCCGCTAAGGTTGTCGTGACGAGTCCCACATGGAAGCCCCCCAAAATGGTGAAACAGCTTGCGTGAACCGCTTGGGCACACAGATATTACAGGGCGGTTTATCCGCAATTATGCAAAAATTATCGTCCCCCTTAGAGAAGCTACTGCAGAGTCCGAAGTATTCCGGTGGATTCGGAGGAGTGTCGGCTGGCCCTTGATACTCGAAGGAAAATCTCGCGACTGGCGCCTATTCTTGTTCACGCGTAATGGGATAAGCGGTTCCATGTGCATATCGATCCGTCCAATATTGCACTTGGGGCTATATTGGCGCAACCTGGGGAGACGACGGTTCACCACCCCGTCTACTTCACCAGCTCGCAAGTTGTCGAACGCGGAGAAGAATTAAACCACGACCGAACGGGAGGTGCTAGCGATGGTGTATTCACTCCGGAAATTCCGCCACTACCTTCTCGGGCAAACGAAATTCAAGTTCTTCACGGATCATTCTCGCTCGAAATACTTGGTGAACAAGCCCTGTTTTGGAAGGATGGATCTGTCACTAGCTTTTCCTTTTCCAGGAATTCACGTTTGAAGTAATTTTCAAACCCGGGAGGTTGAATGTAGGGCCCGATCATTTATCCAGGGTTGGAGACAGGGAGAGAATGAAGGCTCTTTAGATGATCGCCTCTTCCGAGTCGAGGTTGTCCTGCATTATTTGGCCGACATTGCCACTTATCCGACCACGGGCGTGTGTCCTCCACACTACACCCCACTCCCGTAAACGCCACTTGGTTTTTCCGTGCCGCTAAGTACCAATTGATTGCGAGGCGATTATACAAAGCGGGCCTCGAAGAGGTTCTACACGGTGTGTACTTGACCACAAGCATGACGTTGTGATGTGGGAATGCCACGACGGCGTTGCAGGGAGGGCATGTTGGGGCCAAACCCACCGCGCGGAAGGTACTCCGTGCTGGCCTATGGTAGCCGATCGTCCATGCAGATCGCAAGACATTTTTTTAAGTGCTATGATGTCCGTCGGCAAACAAGGGGAGGCCCTCTCACAAAGACGAGCTCCCGTTACACCCGAGTGCATGTGTTGCGTCCATTCGAGAAATGGGCCGTCGATTTCGTAGGTCCCATCGCCCGGTCGCTCGACACTCCAAGGCCCGGTACATCATTACCGCAACCGATTACCTCACCCGCTGGGTAGAAGCAGCGACGGTACGAGATCGCACTGCGAAACAAAGAAGACGGTTTATCTTTGAGAATATCATCGCCGATTTGGTTGCCCATGAAGTTTAACCAATGACCAAGGTACGCACTTCATCAATGACACGGTCAAGTCGTCGTTGGACACATTTATGATTCAACATCACAAGAGCAGCCCGTACCACCCACAAGCCAATGGTATCGTTGAAGTGTTTAATAAAATTCTTGAAAAGGGCCTAACCAAGATCCGTAACGCCCGGCGGGATGACTAGGGATGAACGGCTACCACTGCACTCGGGCTCTACTGGGACTACGGTGAAGCGCTTGACCAATCAAACGCCCTTCCAAACTGGTGTATGGACGGGAAGTTGTGATTCCCGCCGAGTTCATGGTACCAAGTCTTTTAATTGCCACGTCTCTCCGAGCTTCTCGGAAGAAGATTCGCTTCAGAACGCCTCCATGAATTACAGAAGCTGGATGAGGCCCGGTTCTTGGCCGAATTTCACCGGAAGGTTTAGAAGGACAAGCGAGAAAGCATGGCACGACCGCCACATCGAGAACAAGACGTTCTAGGTTGGCGGTAAGGTCCTCCTCACGACGATAGATTTCAGAAATTTCCGGCAAGCTCCCGGATGCACCGGGCCGGGACCTTACTTCGTCCTTGAGATTCGAGATTCGGGAGCCGTTCGGTTGGCTCAACTGGACGGTACTTTTTTACCCGGGTGGGTGAATGGTGCGCGCTCGAAACCCTACCAGGAGGTACCTCTAATTTTTTCATGCTTTCCGCCAATAACTCTCGCACCCGAGAGCACCCGTCAAATAGCGTAGTCAAATAACTCTCCCGCAACCGGGATGAGCATAGGTCGCCTTTTATTTCCCTGCATAGCTTGTCAATAACATCTTTGTTGCGGGGGACCGCATCGCAACCGACTCGTGGTCGGGGAGGGGCGCGTCCCAGCGTGTCATCCCCTGTAGGATCCATAAACGTGTCGGTGTCGATCCGAGTCATGTCCGTCGGTACTTTGTGTCGATCCCGTAGGATCGTCTAGATTTGAATCATAAATTACCATAATTGGAAGCAACCCTACCATAATCATTGTGCCATCATCCGCAGTTACCTCGACCCATCGCGTCTACCCATTTCCCCATGCCACCGTTAGCAACTGTCATAATATCCATTGGCACGCGATTGATCGCACGATTATCGCAGAAACGAATGCCAACAGGAATTAACTCGTTAGGGGGGTCTCATCAACTCCACTCGTGCCAGGTGATGACATAACTTGCATGGAGAAAAAAATCATGAGAATGCCAAACCAGCTTTGAATTAGCAATTGCGAAAGAAGCACTAGAGCCGCTAGAGTCTCAAAAACGCATAGCCCCAAGAGAGGAGCTCCAAGAAAATTCTACAAGTCTATCGACGCGCGGCCAACATGTCGAAGGCCGTCCCAGACTGTCATCGAATCCGAGCTCGACAGTAGGATTTACAAGCTCGAATTCCTTTGTCTGGGAAATATGATAATGCGACCTTGATCGATGCCAACCTTCCGGATGTCTGTCGAATTCCCGTCCCTCCATTGGCAAGTATATAAGGAGCACTACTACACCTCGCCCGGACACTTAGCCAACCAAGTGCGACTGCGAGTTCGGGGGCCTTCAAGCAATCGTCCCCGATGAGCTTGCGAAATCTTCCGGTCTTTGGGACCACTCGGACCGGCTCGCAGCTGTACCCGCTTCCTTCTCGACCCGTATCTCGTAATGGGTCCTTGTGGTTGAACAAGGAGATCCCAATTCATGCCGAGGATATTCATCTCCTCACGAGGCTCTCGCAGAATGGCGTAGACGTCTCGACTATCGGTCAAACCTCCTCCAAGCGCACACGGAAGTCGGGCGACGCGAACCTTTATGTTAAATATGGCACCCGCCGGGGGGAAAGGAGCCAAGATCGACCTCATTAACCGACCCGAAATCTGATTCGCTCGTTACCTCATTGCCCAGCAAGACAATGAGGCATTACACCAAGGGAAAATGCACTCGTGGACACTATCTCCATTAGTGAGCACTCGTGTCCAGGGCACCAAGTCGAATTGGTGTTCTTTCTTTTTTAAAAAGAACTATTCGCTCGCATGCGAAGAGCCCTATAAGTGTGCCACTAGTTTTATTTTTTGGCTATTTGATCGTTGCTTTTGCCATGTGGAAATGGCACACTCCATCGATCCGACTCCCAGAGAGAGATTCCCGAGGGTCACCCCCTCGCAATGAAGTTCACTCCGTGGAAGGTGTCGACCGACCCTAGCACTAAACGGTGAATGCGGACGCGTTCCGGTCCCTGTATGGGGCTGATGACAGATGTGGTGGCCGACCGACAACGGGTGCCCAGGGAACTCGTTGGATGAATTTAGCGAGCAAGTGTGGTTCGGGGTAAGTCATAGGCATACTTACCTTCGTCCCACTTGCATGCTAGAGGACACATTCTGCATGACGCCGCCGAAGTTCCACTGACGATGCCACCTTCCACCGTGAAGTCCGGCTCGTGGCCGGGAGTCACGAAGCACATCCGCGACGGGATCGCCGAGTACAACTTCGAGCGGATGTTTCCATCGCACCAGCCTACCAAGATGGATGCAGCGGGACGCCATCACAGGAGCTCCCCGAACCTCTCGTCCCCGTCGTCCCGCCACTTCAACACCCAAGTACGAAATTTCAATGTGGCAGCCCTGAGTTATTTCTAGCGGTGCTACCCCATTTCCTTTATTTCATGAGTTTCAGTCTCTCTCATTCCACTTCGCACCCCCCATACCACTCTACTCACCTCCCCCATCCCCACTATCTTTTTTACCTCTACTAGTCCAATCACGACCCCCCATGGGCGAGAAAAGCGAGTCCACGGATCAACCGGACGCCCCTCCGACCAAGAGGGCCCGCACCGCCGAGACAAATCCGGTGGTGGACCTCACTGCCGATGATCCACCATGCCCCCAAGCATGGGGGTGCTGGTTCAAGAAGAACCCCTCATTGACCCATCCGAGTTCATCAATATCCGACTTCCACATCCCTCCACCCCACTGTTCACCGTTCCGTTCACCTTCCTTCCGCCTACCACTCCATCCGGCCCATCTAATTCATCGGCTATCGTATTCGACCCCCTTGTCCGGGAACTTCGGGGTGGGGACCGCGGGGCTGAGGTTGACTCTCGTACTACCACACTCCTACCACCGGTCAACCCGATGAGCGTAACCCCACCCTCCTCTTTCGATATATTCACACAACAGACACACATTATGTCCAGTCCCTCGCAGAGGCTCACCACTGGGGCCGACGGTCCCTCCACAACCGAGCCCCATTGATCGGCAAGAATGACCGGATCTGAATATGGCCGACTCCGCTCACCCGCAGACCGCGCCACCATCCCCGCCCCGAGAATTCCAATCGCTCCGTTGCTAGTGGGCAACCCTTATAGGAAAGAATGCCGAGCGAGGCGCTTCCGGACCGCCAACTTAAAGACCCGGGGTACGACTCGCTTGTATCTCTTTATTCAAAGGGCGGCCCCGAAAGCCAAAAAGCTTCACTCGGAGCTGCAAACGAAGCAGTGCGAGGAGCAAGCACCAATAGATTATGGTGCTTACCGAACGACGCGACCAGCTTACAATGGTGCAGGGATTTATGCAAGATCGGATAGTCGCTATCACTCGGGCGTTTTTAGAACTATGGCCCTCTCAGTAAAGGATCATTATGCCCCCACTCGCTCGCCGATATTGTGGAGTGCAAGTGTCATCATCTAGGCTTACCACATCCGATGCTGCCCTCACTGGTCTACACAGTGAGAATCGGGAGCTTCAAGCGCAGTTAGCCGCACAGCCCGGCGCTCCCCGACCCCCGAGATTGTATATTCCGCACAGAGTTGCCGCCAAGCGAGACCGGGCGCCCGGATGCGGGCCACCCTTACTTCTACGAGTGTGTGAGGCTTATGACCTCCTCGAAAAGCCCTGCAGGAGTGTTCACTCACCCTTACGGTTAAGACGCAGCCCCTTTCTACAGCGCAGTGCAGCAAATTTCAAGGGAAATTCAGAGACCACGGACCCCGCGCAATTGGATCAATTATATGCCCGGGCGGGACGAGCTTGAGGTCCCGTATTCAAGCGAGCCGAGGCCAACTCGGCGATGGCCAAGCGTGTAATTCGGGAGCTCCGTCCGCCCATTCAATCCCAAAGTGCCAAATCAATCCAACGACTCGTTGCCGAGGCCGAGATCGAGCTCCACACGGTGTTCGGGGCTGCCCCTGGGCGCACATCGAGGAGGCCGCGCCAACAAGATCGGCTGCGAAATGGATTCACTAATGCAAGGGTGGCAGCAAGCTATGTTGGCCTTCACCGAGCTTATAGCTGCGGCGTTCGCAGATTCCCGGAGTTGGGGCCCTTGTTTGAGCAACCGCCCAGAGGTGCATAGCGAGAACAGGGAACAAGTTGAAGGCGCACAGCAGAACGAGCACAAGATGAAGGCGCACGTGGGCGAACAGGGGCTCGGGATCAAGCGGGGAAATTGAGGTAGAGACGGTCATTTGTGATTGACTCGGGGACGAGTCAAGAAATCGTGGTCGGGGCCTCGTTGGGGCCCTTGTTTTGAAAAATCCCGTTTTGGATATTTTGAATCTGAATAACGGTCGGATTTTGGAGTTGCGGAACAAGGACACATGGAAACCGCAACGAAGTCGCAAATACACCAAACAACGGAGCTACCAATGTTGCGACGAAACAGAACATAGCCGAGGAAAGCAAGTGCATGAGGATATACAGCAGAAGACAGAAGCGGAACACACAAATGACAAGAGAGAAACTGGGAAGCGACTGGAGAAGAACAGAAAGAGGAACTAACGAGCTGCTAAAGTGGGTGAATAAATAGCAATCACCCGGGATGAAAGAAGAGATTTCTATGGCGGAAGGAATACGAGAGCGACCGGAGGAGATCGTGCATGACACCTCCGTAGTTCCTAGGTTTCTCCATTCTACATTTCCGTTTCCGCAAGGCATCTCGTACTAGACTTGTAAGCTCTCATTGTAGAAGCTATGTAACTGTAGGATAGGTCGAAGAGATCAATATATTTATAGTTTTTTTGTCTCATTATGTGATTCACATGCATGCATAATGATTATGAGGATTATGATGATTATGATGATTTAAAATTTTATTCGCTTAATGTCTCGTATGCTTTCTATGTGTTCTTGCGTACATGATTCTTTTTATGCAATCGATATATTTTTTAATCATGAGTCGCGGATTTTTTTCCTTGTTATTAATCTATTCCCCTTCGCATGTGGTTGCGGCACGCCTGGGGTGAGACTCTCGCCTCCCCGGAGCAGAGTGATAAAGCCGCGTGATCCTAGACTACAGCGGGATTCCTTTGTTGGCCACAACTCCCCGAACCCGGGTCTTGCCCGCGAGACCTAATCCCTCTCCAACATGGAATCATTACAATTTTGGGAAGGAAATTGTTGTACAACACAAACCACCGACCCTTATAGTCCATACCAACACAAGAAAAGTTGTAGAATGATCGCCATCATAAATTGTCCACATACCTACAAAATTTCCATTTGAACATTAAGTACAAGAAGGGAAGCACCAAGAATGTTGCATATTGCCTCAGATGACCACTTATCGTGGTGTTGACCACTGTGCTTGACTCTTGTCAGAACAAGGCTTTGGGGTGGCCACATATTTACAAGAGCGATCCAAAATTTGGCAACACATACTAGACACTTATGGAAGGCAAGAAATTTCCAAATTTTCACCTCCAAGATGCACTGTTATGCCACCTATGACACCTTTTTGTTCCTTAAATCGAGCATTCCAAGATGATTTGGGAAGCGCACTACAGTCAGGTCATTGGAAATTTTGGGGTGGATAAAGCAATGGCAGTAATACAAAAGAATTTGTATTGGCTGAACATTTGATAAGATGTTGAGAATTACATCAAATCTTGCACTTCCTGGGCCATTGTAAAACCTACCATCAAGAAGCAAGGCCTATATACTATTTTTCCCACCCCTATTCAACCTTGGAAATCCATCTCCATGGCTTACATGTTGGGCCTTCCTTCTACCGAACATGGAAACAACTTCATTTTTGTGGTCGTAGAAAAATTCTCAAAGATGGCCATTCTAGCGGTCTGCAAGAAGAGTATCACAACAGAATCCACTGCTAAAATATTCTTTTAACGAGTGTGGGGTCAATTCGGGATCCCATAGTCCATTATCTCAGATCACGACAGTAGATTCCTAAGTACATTTTGGTCAAGTCTCTGGTTGATGTTGGATACTAAGTCCACAAGTTTCCACCCCCAAACCGATCGCCAAACAGAGGTCATAAACAAGATGCTCGTACACATTTTGTGCATATACAAGTCGAAGCATCCACTCACATGGGATGAAAGCCTCCCTATGTCCAACACATCTACAACCAATCTCTCCATAGCTTAATTTTCCACAACCCCTTTGAGGTGGGGTTGGGATTCCATCCATTACGTCCCATTAATGTGGCCATACCATTTTCAGCTACTCAGGAAGATTTGCCGCATGTCCAGTCTGAAGCTGACAAGGAGAACAACTTCATTGAGTGAATTAAGCATGTCCACCATGAAATATTGAACAAATCTAATGCTATGTACAACTAGAGACATTATCAGCATCGAGTGGCACACAAGTTCTAGACGGGCGACAAAATTTAGCTACATTTATAGAAGGAGCGCTTCGTTCGACCCCACCGCAAGCTTCACCTGCTCCGATATGGGCCATACGTCATCACCAAGGTTGTAGGGGAAAATGCCTTCGAGCACAACATTCCACCATGCCTTGGTCTGCACCCAGTTTTCAAGGTGGACCACCTTCAACCATACTTTCCACCATTACTGGACACATCTGATATTGCAAAGCAACTCACACCCATGGATTTAAACCCAAACTGCATGGAACAGGCCACAACTAATCAAATCATGGACACATAGATCAATAACACCCGCCAACATAGGATCCAACTATATCGAGTTGTCAAAGCAGGCCAACTCCTTCACCAGGGCAAGTGGTTCAATAAGGCTAAGTTTAACATAAATTTCATCACCTCATAGAGGCTTTGCATGCAATGGGGACCATTACTTCCAAAGTAGGGCGAATTGATACAAGTGGATATCGGAGGCCACCCACCTATTCCTCATATACCTCCATTCGTTTTCATTATTTTCCTTGTTTATAACAACATTTACTATTTTTAGCATTTTTTTGGGTCTTGAACTTCCGGACCAGTTGTGACCCCCTAAACGACACTTTTTTGAGGTCAACAGTAGTCCCATAGCCATAGGTGGGGTCCTACAGAAAACAATATAATACTCAGAGAGATATTTTTAATAAGGTATCGTATGTGCCAAATAGAGATAATATGACAAAATTACGACCCCAAGAAGTTGGTTGCCCAACTAACCCCAACGAGCGCCTCATAAAAAGGCCCTTGAGCCTCATTAGAAAATATTTAGAGGCATGCATCCCCTACATCTCTTCTCAGAGATAAACTACCATCACATGAGCTAGTTTATTTCTATTCTATATGTAAGCATGTTTCAGTTCCTTGATATTAATGAAATGAAGTTTTATTTTTGTTGCTCTTATTTCTTTATGTTTATATTTGTATTCCATTGGGTTCCTGCATAATTTCGAATTAGTGGTATCAGATCCGTCTGCTTTTTATCATTTTTAATTTACATGTCCCCAACAAGATTAGGGTATAAGAATTTAGGGCTCAATCTAGTTGAACCTTTGCAAGAACAACCTTGCAAACCCCAACGGCTTCCCATGGTGGAAGAAAAGAAATACGAGGGAGCAAGATATACCTTCAAAATATTTCTCTAGGAGGCCCTTGATAAAGAGAGGAACGTGATGATGGGTAATTTTTCCAATGAATACGAACAGGTGACACATCTTCACTCGACATCCACTCTAGAGGCACCAATCCTATTAAGGTACAAGTTAACTTTGGCATTCCCATATTAGAGTTCTAGATAGATGTAGATGTTGTAGACAGATGGTTAAGCCTATTGGAAGGATATTTTTTCATTTCGTGACTTTTCCAACCGAGAAAATATTACTTTTCACTCCTGAAAGTCACCCCCATGTCAAGGATTGGTGGGAAACCTACTGTGAGAAAAAATACAAGGTTGAATCCTCATTGTTTTCAGCCGCAACTACTTGGAATAGTTTTTGAGATGCCATCAAGGAACAATATTACCCTGTCAGTAGCTATGATATAAATACATAAAGTGGACCACGTTATGGCAGGGAAGGGACCCAAATGTGTCGAAGTTCACAAATGGTTTTCATGCTCTTCACACGAGGTTGGGTATCAAGGATTTTGAGCGAAATTTGGTACTCAAGTACCTTGGTTGTTTGCATAAGTAAATCCAGCACGAAATGGAGTTCCTTGACATCTCCTCGCTTGGTGCGCCTATCAATATTATTTCAAGGTCAAGCAGAAGATTAAACAGAATTAGCGAGACTTTGGATATGTGAATCTGAAGCAAGGGAAAGACACCCCCAAACCACATAAAAAAGGACAAATCCAAGGTGGGGAAACCCATGAAAACCCTTCAAAGCCACAAGAAAATAATAACACCACGAATATAAAGGATACGGGAAAGTGGTGTGAGTTCCATAAGAGTTCCACCCACAACACGAGTGAGTGTCGAGCCAAGCAATCACTGGCGTCTGAGCTGAAGGCTTCTGAATAAGATGCATGCTCTGAATTTGAGTCAGAACCTGACAAGGGGAATGAAAAAGTGGAGAAGATTATTGATGTGGATCCCAGTGCCATCATTGGCACCACTAAGATCTAGAAGTATTTTTCGGAATATCCAGAGGAGGGGGAGCGCCTCTTCCACTCACAGATGTGGGTGAAGGGTTCTTCGCTACAGTTCATTATCAATAGCAGGAGCCAAAAGAACCTGATTTTAGCAGAGGTTGTGAAGTGGCTAGGACTACCAACTGCAGCACACCTGTAGTCGTATACCATCGGGTGGCTTCAACAAGGACGAGATCTCTGCGTCAGCCAGCAGTGTCACCTCCCCTATAACATCAAGCCCTTCATAGATGAGGTATTGTGTGATGTTTCTCCTTTTTAAGTTTGTGATCTATTATTATTCCAACCATACTTTTGGAAGTGACATGTTTTGTATGAATCTAGGCCTCACACTGTTATTAATACTTTGGGAAATAAGTTGTACATGGTACCTAAGGTAGCACCACCTACTGCCACCTAGGACACATTTGTGTTCCTTCAAGTGAGTGTTCCAAGTTGATTTGGGAAGTGTACTACAGTCGGGTCAGTGGACATTTTTGGGTGGAGAAAAAAGAGACAATACTACATAAGTATTTATATTGGCCAAAACTTCGACAGGATGTTGGGAAGTACATCAGATCCTGCATTTTCTATGCCATTGCCAAACTGACCATCAAGAAGAAAGGCCTATATAATCTAATGCCTAATCCCTATTCGGCCTTGGGAATCCATCTAGATGGATTACATGTCGATCCTTCCTTCTACCAAGCATGGAAATTGTTTTTTTTTGTGGTCATCGACAGATTCTCTAAGATGGCCATTTTGGCGACCTAAGGGAAGAGTATCACAATAGAAGCCACTTATAAACTATTATTTGAATCAGTGTGGGTGCACTTTGGGATCCCACATTCCATTATCTCATATCGAGACATTTGGTTCCTAATTACATTTTGGTAAAGTCTCTGGTCTATGCTAGATACCAAATTCAATAAGTCCACCACTTTCCACCCCCAAACTGATGGCCAAACAAAGGTCGTCAACAGGATGATCATACACATTTTGTGCATGTACAACTAGAAGAATCCATGCACATGGGATGAAAGCCTCCCCTATGTCCAACACTGCTACAACTGAACCCTCCATATCTCAACTAGCCACAACCCCTTTTAGGTGGGATTGGGATTCTAACCAGTATGTCCCATTTATGTGGTCATACAATTTTCAGCTACACAGGAAGATTCGGATCATGTCCAATTTGAATTTGATAGAGTGAACAAATTCATTGAGCACATTCAACATGTCCACCAGTAGGTCCATGATATATTAGATATATCCAATGCTAAGTATAAGCAGCAACATGATCAGCATCAGGTTCCACAAAAGTTCCAGGTGGGTGACAAAGTTTGCCTACATTTGCAGAAGGAGAACCTCGTTGGACCCCTCCACAAGCTTCGCCCACTCCAATATGGGTTGTACACCACCACCAAGGTTGTAGGGGAAAATTTCGAGCTCAGCATTCCACCATTCCTTACTTTGCACCAAGTATTCAATGTGGACTGCCTTAAGTGATACTTTCCACCATTACTGGACACATCCAACATTGCAGAACAAATCACACCCACCGAGTTAAACTCAGACTACATGGAACAAGCCAAAACTAATCAGATCATGGAGATGTATATAAATAACACCCATCAACAGAGGATCCAGCTATATCGATTTGTCAAAGCAGACCAACTCCTTCACTAGGGAAAGTGATTCACTAGGGACCAAGTTCAACAAAAATTTCCTCACCTCATGGAGTCTATACATGCAATAGGGACCATAACTTCCTGTGGAGGGAGGATTGACATAGTTGGATATTTGTGGCCACCCTCCTATTCCAACTAGACCTCAATTAATTTTCATCATTTTCCTTGTTTATAGCATAATTTACTATTTTTAGTAGTTTTTCGGGTCCTGAACTTCTGAAGCAGTTTTGACCCCCTAAACAGAATTTTTTTGAGGTCCGTAGCAGGCCCGTAGCCTTAAGAAGGGACCTTCAACGGATCTTGTATTATTTTGATATATCTTTCCAACAAGGTATCGTACGTGCTAAACATAGATAATATTACTACGTTACGGCCCCATGAAGTTGGCTTCCCAACTAACCCCAGTGAGGCCCACACACTCTTGGTGTTCCATCTCCTGGGGTTAGGGTTTTATCTTTTTAGGGTTTTCCCATTTTTTTAAATAATAAAAAGTCTCTTGAGCCTCATTTTAACACATTTCAGAGGCATGTAGCTACCAAATCGCTTCTCATATATAAGCTACCATCGCCCGAGCTAGTTTATTTCCATTCTGTATGTAAGCATATTTCAATTCTATGATATTAATGAAATGAAGTTTTATTTCTACTACAATTTTATGTTTATGTTTATATTTGTACTCTATTGTATTACCACATAAGTTCAGATCATATATATATATATAAAATTCATCCCAATTCTTCATATGCTTCTCACTGTAACATTTTGAAAGTAGCACAAGTCTTGTTGACTACTTTATGGAATGTAGTATACCTCTTCAACTTTGTGTCCATATTATTCCATAATGCAATCCAAAATGCACTGAGAAATATTGTGTCCACATTTGAAATAATGCTCCTTGATATCCCAAAGTGCACCTAGATCCATCCAAATAACAAGTTCATTGCTTCTCTCCATTAATGGTATTTTTACATTACATTAAAACACATGTCTTGATGAAACTATCAAGTACCACGATTAGATAGTTATGTCACTTCTTGGTTTTTAGTAAACCTCCTAAAAAATCCATGCAAATCATTTCCCAAGATGAGTGGATACAATTAAGGAATGGTATAGACCTTGTTTCCTATTACTAGGCGTACTGGTACAACAAAGCATGCATCCTCTTATGAAACTAGCTACTTCTTCTTGCATCTTGGGCCAATACATGTACCTTTGCAAGTTGTCTATGATATTCCCTACACAAAGTTTCCCTGCAACCTTAAAGGTGTGAGCCTCTCTTATTAGTTGCAATTTTTCACCTCGAGGAACAAATAACTTATCAAACAGGTATATTAACCCATGCAGAGTAACCCATTCTTGAGAACATAGGCTAGAAGAAAGGAAACTCAAGTGAAGAAAAGTAGGAGCACCAAGAATCTTCCAAGGAGGGAAAATAATTGGAAAGGGAGAAAGATAAAATGACAATAGAAAAGAAACACCAATGTAAATATCCTAACAACCATTTGAACCACTATAACGTTGACTCCCATATATAGGAGAAGTGCTTTAAGTTTCATCTAGATCTCAACCCAATGAACAAAAATAAATATGCTAAGAATAAAAATATCATGACCATTGATTCAAGCAACCAGGTGGAAAGCATCTTAGACCTGGTTGAGAATATTGTGTGTGTGTGTGTGTGTTTGTGTACATGTGTAAAAGAGAGGTTAATTTGAGTAGCCTTCAACAATAGGAAGAGAAGGAAATGATCAAACTCTTCCATATAAATATAGAGGTCAAAAAGAAAAAAATGTTACTATGTTTGAATCAGGATCACAGGAAAACATCATTGCGGTAGTTTTTTTCCATAAATTGGGATTGGAAGTTCATAATCATCCATGATCCCATATTCATTGGGATGGATAAATAAATATGCATAAATAAGGGTAAGCAAACAATGCGAAATCAAATTTTCTGTTAGTGCATATTTCATTAATGAAATGGAACTAGATGTAGTTCCCCTTCATGTATGTGTAGTGGTCTTTGGAATTCCTTATCTGTACAAATAGGATGAAATATTTATGTAAGGAGCCAATCTGTACCATCCCATCAAGGATGAAAAATCCTTCACCATCAACATGCACATCAGTAAGTCCAAAACTTTTCTAGTAAGTTCCAACCAATCCAAGAAACTAGTCAGTTCTAGTAAGACTTTATGTTTCACAGCTTTTTATGGAAAATCAATCTACGTAAGAGTCAATGACGGAAATTTCATCCCTAGAGGGGTTTACTAAGGAACAAAAAGACGACTCGAAGAGTTTCTACAAGCATATGGGAGTTTTTTCCATGAGTCTAAAAGGATACAGCTCAAGAGGGAAGTGGAGAATGAGATTCAATTATTACTATACTCCACGTTTCCAAACATTGTCCTATACATGTAGTTTGTTATAGAATGAATTGAGGTGAAGAAAAAATTGAAAATATACTAGAATAGGGTGGCATTCAACCAAGAACCTCACCATGTAGGTTACCCATTATTATTGTGCTAAATAAGTATGAGACTTGGTGGATTTGTATCAATTACAAGACATTAAACAAAATTACACTCAAGAATAGGTCCCTGTTTCCTAGGATGGATGATATTTTAAATCGGTAGCAGTAATCCAAATGCTTCACCATGTTAGACTTATAGTGAGGATATCACTAGGCTTGGGTCAAAGAAGAATATATGTGGAAGACTTCCTTCAAATTTAGAAAAGGTTTGTATGTGTGTTTAGTCATGTTGTGTTTCCTATGTAATGCACCAACTACATTTAAGAGGCTATGTTAGAAAACATGACAATACTCAGGGTGAATCAGTGTTGTAGGAATTTTAAAACCTTCATTCATTTTCAATAATACTAGGATTCCAATAAAATTTCCAACAATTAATTCATATGATCATGACAAGAATCAACATAACTAGCACAAATAATACACATAGATTCTTCAAATTATATCTTCAAATTACTTCACCAGGAAAGCTACTACTTGTTACAAATTTCTCTAGCTACAACTAGCAGGAAGCAACTACTCCATGATTTATTAGCTACCACTGAAAGGATCTCCAACCCCTAACTTTTACTAGCAACTATTGGAATGAGCTACAACCTCTGAATTGAAATATACAACTTCCTTAGCCTCAATGATTAATCTTTCACACAATTTTCATACTCAAATAAACAAGGCCAAATCCTTAAACAATTAAAATTTTCACTTCAAACATTCACCACAAACACCTTCAACAATATTTCGTTGCTGGTAAATCCACCACCCACTCTTGTAGCATCAATCCAACCCAACTCGCACTATCCACAATTCTCTACACAATTTTGTCTATCTTGCTCAATCAATTATGCTTATAAATAATTTTTCCTGATAATTTTAGCTTATTTTCTCCTTAGTTAACTTATTGATTTTAATATTTGCATGAATGTATTATTTACACATTTTTTCACTTCATCTGAATGTGTTATTCAAGTCTTTAGTCACTGATTTGTTGTTTCTCTGAGCTTAACTATCCTTTTTTTCTACTCTTGGAACTTTACAGGGTTTATCTTTCCTTTTCTGCAGTTCCAAATTTGGTTGAGTGCTAAATTTGGAAAATTTTCAAATTATAAATCCGAATATAGCCTTCTCCCCAAAATTTACCAGGTACCACTTATTTATGGCTTAACTCACTGCTAGACTTGGAAAACTACCAAATACTCTCCCAGATTTCTCTTTTCTGCCAAATTTACCGAAGTGCTTGTACATTGGTAAGCCCAAGGGCCATGAACTTGGCCTTAGTCCTTGTGCGCTTATTTTTCTTATGCCCTAACATCACGCCAATGTCACATAAGCCACATGTATGCCATGTGTCACCTCATACATCCGTCGGATGTCATGTCACATGGATCTTTGGTTAGCCACATCCGCAATCACATGATGTGGTCACATTATGGTAGTGGTCACAAAAAATCATTGGTGGTTTTTAGAACCCCCCTGAGTGGTTGGGTGGTAAATTGGGAGGGGCGGTTGAGCTCTGATATTTACCACACCTATCGATGTAACAATCAATGGTATGTCCATTTCCACCCGCAACGAATGCCACCCCTCGGCCCTCGTTTATTAATCGCCAAGCGCACATGCCCCCACACATTTTCTCTAGTGTGTTGGTGGGACACATAGCACTAGATATGCCAAGGAACATGCCCAATGTTTAAATTTTGTCCTCCATTAGTCCTTCTGCGAGTTTCTCTGCCAACTTTGGCCGAATGCCAAAAATATCTCCAACTAATACCACCACTCTATTTTTGGCTGCAACCTTTAACCTTAGGGGTTGTAACCTTTGATTGTGAATTTTTTTTTATCCAATAGGCCATTTCTCGACTTCAATATACCACTGGAAATATGTTTTGGAGCTTTATCTGTCTGAGTGGGTTCCATCTCTCTTGAGGTGTTATTCTATAGTGGAAATGCCTTCAAATTTTCTACACCTTCTCCATGTTGATATTCATTCTTCTTGCAATCAACTTCAACTTTTTCCTTCATCCACTTATCCTTTGATTTTAACTTGATCACCTTTTCCATCAATGACAACATGTTTCTAATATTCTCCCCCTTTGGCAATGACGACAACATCAATATCAAACAAAAACAAGGGTTACTTATTATTTATTCTCCTCCTTTGAGTGTTGCTCCCCCGATGATGCATTTTCTTCTACTATACATCTTCTCTAATGTACTTCTGTTAGTGGACTTCTCCTTGTCTCTTAGATTATCAGCTGTTATTTTTTGATAACTAATACTTTTCCCATTTTGTATGAAGTTCTCCTTTGTTTTATCCCCAACACTTTCCCCCGTTTTAAATAAATGGTAAAGTCACTAATGGGATCCCCTTGCAACCTTACTCACCCTATTAATAACCTTCCCCTTTCTTGTTGATCCTGTGGACCTGGAAGATTCATCTTTATATGTTGAATATTTGTGGCTTCATTTATTCCTATTTAAGGAGGATTTAATGGAGAGAAGAAATATTAACAACTCCCAATCTCTACCTTGAACCCTCAAACTGATCTCTTGGGAGATAGTTGGTGAAAGTATCATCTACCTACTCTTTTGTAGGTATATACTCCACCCTGACAATCTGATTTGCAACATGCTCTCAAGAAATGGTACTTGATTGGAATATGCTTTGTCTTTGAGTGAAAAACAATATTCTTTGACATGAATATGAAACTTATATTTTCACATATAATAGGAATAGGTTGATCATATAATACTTGTATATCCTACAAATTATGCTTCATCCATAAGAGTTTAGTACAACAAGAAGTTTCTACTATATATTCTACTTCGGAAATAGATAGAGAGATTGAAGCTTGCTTCTTGCTTAACCATGAAACTATATATTCTCAAAGAAATAAATCACAATCATTGGTTCTCTTTCAATCATCTACATCACCTGCCTAATCAACATAAATATAAATAATTAGTGAAAAATATTACCACTTGGGTACCAAAGTCCATAGTCAATCGTGGCTTTGAGATATCTGAGAATCCTCTAAGCTGCTAGAATATGGATCTATGTGGGGGGTAATTGAAATATTCTAATAATACCAATTTCCTAAATAATGCATGGTCTAGAGGTTGTCAAATATATGAGGCTGCGAATAATAAATTTATATAAAGTTTGGTCCACCTTTGGTGTTTAATCAGTCTTGCTGAGCTTGCAACCTATAACCATTAGTGTTCTCACCAAAGAGAATTACTCCATGCCAAATTATTTCAATACTTCCTTGAGATACTTTCTTTACAAGATAAAAATTCCTTTGGGAGTTTCTGTAATTTTCAAGCCAAAGAAATGAGATATTTCTCCAAGCATAGACATCTCAAACTCAGCCTTCATATCAAATATAAATTGGCATTATATTTAACATACAAATTACTATCATTTGCATCTCTTTTGAAATCACATTTGAGTTGATAACCATCCAATTTGGAATACCAATTTCATGGATCTTGCTTGATATTGTTGGGTTTGTGTTATATTCCTTCCATGACTAGTCACGCGTGGGGGGGTAACAGGGGGTTCGATAGCCCCCCATGTACATTGCGCTGGGTGCAACGTACGGGGGGGTGATATCCCCCCCTGTTAGGGTCCAGGGCGGCACCCCGAAAAAAAAAAATGGTCCTTATTTTTCAATGGGCAGACCCGCCCATGGTTTTGTGCATGATTTTGCACATGGTTTTGGGGCATGATGGTTTTCTGCCCTGGTATTTTGTATATCCGGTCAAGGGAACTACAGTTATGTTCTAATCCAAGGTTAATGGATTGGGGTTTATGTATGCTTCGGCATGTATATATATGTGTTGTAACACTAAAAGGAATATAATGAAAATCAAGCTGGTCATCCTGATTTGGGATCCAGGGGAAAATCTCTGTGTTTATCTGTTTTATGTTTTATTCTCTTGCTATTGTTTATTTTATGTTTTAAATATTCGTTTGTAGATAATTTATGTACAGTGTTAAAACCTACATTTGGTATCAGAGCAGTTTTAGCTTCAAGTGGACACCTTTGTTGCTGAGGGGTTTTTTTCTCGGGCCTAAGGTAGACCCTATTCAGTGGGAGATCTGTGGAATCGATTATTGTGGTGAAAGAAGATGGTGAACGGTGGGAATATAAGGAGCGATAAATTTATGGTCAGAGTTTTGAGTTGTGGAAGCTCAAGATGGAGGATCTTCTGGTGGATAAAGATCAGTGGATCGCGGTAGATCTGGGTACTAAACCAATGGAAATGTCAGATGAAGATTGGAATATGCTGGATCGGAAGGAAAAGAGCACAATACGGTTGTGTGTCTCAGATTCAGTATTGTTGAATGTATCTAAGGAAGCTATGGCGAAGACCTTGTGGGACAAGCTTGGGACTTTGTACCAATCCAAGTTTCTGGTGAATAAATTTTTCCTGCGGAAAAAGTTGTATAACCTGAGGATGAAGGATGGAGACTCGGTGACAGAGCACCTGAACGCCTTCAATACTGTGGTAAGTCAGCTTTCATCTGTCATCTGTTGATATTAAAATCTCAGATAAAGATAAGTGCATCATTTTTTTGTGTTCTCTACCAGATTTGTGGGACATTTTGGTTATTGCAATAGGTAGCAATACAACTACCTTGAATTTTGATGACATTGTCTCAGCCTTGCTGTCGGAGGAAATGAGACGGAGAAATATGGAGGGTCAGAATGGAGATGCCTTATTTGTACGAGGAAGGTCCCCGAACATAAACAAGAATAAGGTTTCGAGTGGGAGATCTAAATCTCCTGAAAATTTTGTCAAGGTGTCTTTAAAATGCGAAAGGAAGGGCACTGAGACTACATATCTAAAGCTCCTAAGAAAGGAAAGGGATGCGATGATGCTCCTCACGCAAAGGCAAAAACCTGGATGAAGGTGGGGATATGTATTTGGCTTCTTCTTCAAATACATGTAGATCATGAGTCTTGGTTGATTGACTCGAGTGCATCCTTTCACTTCCTCCCCCATGGGGAGTGGTTTTGCTAGTATGAGAAATATGATTGCGGTGATGTCTTCTTAGGTGATGATAGGAAGGCCGGAGAAATCGTTGGACATGGAAAATTCAAGGGAAATTTTGAAGGCACCAAGGTGGAAGGATTAGAACACTTCTTGTTGTTACGCACATTCACATTGGCCATAAATATGATTTACGTAAGCAAAGATGGATGATGCAGGTGTAAAAACAGTGTTCGAGAAAGATACCTGTAAGATGGTTCGGGGAGAACTGGTATTAATGCGGGGAGTTTGGATTGGAACTCTGTACAAGCTTCAGGGCAGCACTGTTATTGATGGGTGCAACAGTTCTGTGGTTCCCGAAAGTGGAGCGGAAATCCTAGCGGTCTCTGGAGAAAATACCATGCTATGGCATCAAAGGCTTGGACATATTGAAGAGAAGGGCTCGAATACCGCAGATGGATTCTTCATATGGTAGAGTGGTATCATCTAAGGTCGATTTATTTCTATGAACATTGTGTATATGGAAAGCAAAATTGGGTGAGTTTTCATTCTGGTGCTAAGAAGGCGAACAAGATATTAGAACTTGTGCCCAGTGATGTGTTTGGACCTGTGTCAGTTCCATCACTGGGAAAGTCTGTGTACTATGTTTCATTCATAGATGACTTCTCAAGGAATACATGGATATATTTCTTAAGGAAGAAATCTGAAGTCTTTGAAAAATTTAAAGAATTTAAGGCTCTGGTGGAAAACCAGACAGAGAAGAAGATAAAGGCATTGAGGACAGATAATGGTGAGGAGTTCTGCAAGAAGGAATTTGAAGAGTTCTGTAAGAAGTGTGGTATAGCACGGCAGAAGACTACTCCATACACACCTCAGCAAAATGGAGTTGCAGAAATAATGAACAGAACACTGATGGAAAAGGCAAGAAGCATGCTCAGTGGTACCGGGTTAGGACAAGAATTCTGGGCAGAGGCAGTGGAGACTGCATGTTACTTAGTTAACAGATCACCTTCATTAGCGCTGGAGGATAATACTCCAAGGCGAGGTATGTACATATGTACATGTTCCAAAGGGGAAAAGGAGAAATTTGGATAATAAATCTGAAAGGTGCATCTTTATTGGGTATAAGGATGGTTTAAAGGGTTACAAGCTTTGGAACCCGGAAACAAGGAAGGTTGTGTACAACCGAGATGTGGTGTTTAGAGAGGTGAAATATATTGTTAAACATGAAGTCCTACCAAAGGAACTTGAGAAGATAGAGTTTGAGCTAAAGGAGGATGAATCAGACTCTACAATAGAAGAAGGCTCAGAAGAGGAAGAGCCACAACGAGCCTATTAGAATATCGCCCCAATCCGAAAGAAGACAACTGCAGTTACATAGTCCATCCGTCTGCTCAAATTTTACTTTAACTATAACTCGATGATGATCCTAGAACCGCTGCAGGAGGCAATAGATTCCAGGATGGAGAAAACTCTAGAAGGAGGCCATGGCTGATGAAATGGCATCCTTGCATAAAAATGAGGCATGGGATCCGTGGAGTTGTCACTGGAAGGAAGCCCAATAGGGGAGAAAATGGGTGTTTAAGAAGAAGATGAATGTATAAGGCAAGGTGCAATACAAAGCTCTAAGCAGAAATTTCAGAAAAGGTTATTCCTGTGACTGAATTGATTTTGTGGATATTTTTCTCCTCATACAAAGTTACTTCTATTAGATTACTTTACATGTTGTTGCCGCATTTGATTTTGTAAGAACAGATGGACAAAAGATAACATTTTCCAAGAGGATCTCAAGAGGAGATCTACATGAAACAACCTGAAGGCTTTATGGTGAAGGGGAAGAAAGAGTTGGTATGCAGTTTAAAGAATTCTCTGTATGGGTTAAAATAGTCACCAAGGATGTGGTATCAGAAATTTGATACCTATATATGGGGACTTGGCTTCACCAGAAGCAAGGAGGATCATTGTGTTTATTTTAAATTAATTGGTCACCGTGTTATTTATTTGGTCATGTATGTGGATGATATGTTGTTGAATGGAAATGACAAAGAAATTATCCAAGATTTGAAGACCCAACTGTTCTCCAAATTAGACATGAAGGATCTTGGTGTTGCAAACTATATTTTGGGCATGGAAATTAAGAGAGATCGGGCAAAGAGGAAGCTTTGGTTAAACCAGAGGAAGTATGTCGAGACTATATTGCAGAGGTTCAATATGCAGGATAGTAAACCGATGAATGTTCCTATTCCTGTAGGTGTAAAGTTATCTGCTGAACAGTGTCCCAAGACACAAGAAGAAGAGGAGGATATGTCTCGTGTTCCATATGCAAGTGCAGTGGGTAGCCTCATGTATGCAATGGCCTATACTAGACCAGACATTGCACATGCAGTGGACGTATTGAGCAGGTTTATGTCAAACCCAGGGAAGGAGCATTGGACAGTAGTGAAACCAGTTTTAAGATATTTACGCGGCACTAGTGATTATGGATTGTGCTACCAGGGAAGACCAGGATTGGAAAGAATGTTGAACATTCATGGTTTTGTTGATGTAGACTGGGCTGGAGATCTGGACCAAAGAAGATATACAAGTGGGTATGTGTTTAGCCTATTTGGAGGTGCAGTCAGTTAGATGAGTAAAAGAGAGTCTGTAGTGGTTCTTTCAACTACAGAGGCTGAATACATAGCACCCACTCATGCAAGCAAGGAAACAGTTTAGTTGAAGAGATTGTGTTCAAGTATGGGGTTGAGTGTTGGTTACGAAGGTTGTTTTTACGCAACTCTATCACTCCTTTATTTAATTGTCAACCCGGGGTTCGTCTTTTTATTTCAAGGGTGTCGGCACAGTATGTGCGAGTTAACTAGCCTAGGGATGCTTCTTGCTAATGCGAAGGAAATATTTGTAACTGTGAAAGATGTTGTTCTTAAGGAAAATGCTGCTAATCTATAATTGAAAAATTATGTTGAAGCAAATTGACTACTAAATCGAACTGAATAGAAGTCTAAGTAAAATCAGCAAAAATGGAAATAATGGAAACGAAACTAGACAGGACAAATTTCTAATTAAGTTGCTTCAAGAAAAAATCTGAATGAAATTAAAGAATCCAAGAAGTAGTAATTGAACTGTGAAATTCTGAAACTACAATACAACTAAGAAATGTGTGCAATTGTGCAGTACGGAAACAACAACGCAATTCAAGCAATCCGAATAACTGTGCCATAATGAAGGAACAGAGGACTAAACTGTATGGCTAGCTGTGCAACCAAGAAAGAATAGCAGAAGTAAATCACTAATAAGGCATCGATATAACTTAACTATGAATTTCCTAACTTAAATGATTTTGCAATGGAGTTCTCTGTAAAAACTAAATAATCATCAGTGATCAAACGATTACTCACGGTGTCAGGTTAGAAGGAAAACATGAGGTACAGAAAGTATACTACTGAGTCAGTCCTCTTCTACTCAGGGGTTAATAGTCATAATCAGCAAATAAACCAAACTTAACAAAGCAATTGTCATGCACAGAATTGTACTGACTACTAGGAACACAATCGTTAAGAGTCCTATAAGAAAAACTGTAATTATATTATCAAAAGTATATGTTGCAACTACATAAAATTTATAAATACTGATTCTGCAAAGTCTCAAAACATAACATATGCGTAGAACTTCTGAAGGTTGGGCCCAGACCTACAGAAGCTATAGCACTACAGAAGCTTCAAGAGGGGATTGTTCAGAATTCTATTTCATTCAGGAATGCTCTTCAAAAAAAGAATTAAACAGGTTGTATTAGGATTTCGTTATGAATTGTTCATCCTAGTCTGTTCTGGCCTTTTTAAAGGAAACTTCTTGAGAATGTATCTCAAACGATAGCCCGTTGCACGTGGCTGTCGTTTGAGTTCTTAAACTCAAAGTCTGTTCACCTGCCTATTAATTGGTTGCCTGGAATTGTTGATGACCTCGATATATGCAATCGTTGATTGGTCATCATCTATTTGTCTTCGCATTCCTGGTTTCCTGCAGATAGGGACAAAAAGGAGTCAATTCCTTGTTGTGAATCATTCTCTATGTCCTTAGTCTAATTGTTCCTATTTCTATGCTATTTCATCCCTTATTATTGATATGAAAGAAGATTTCCTCAAATTTATAAGATAATTCAGAGTATTTAGAGGAGGAAATCATACCTGAATCTGGGCCCAACATTACTCTCCTGCTTACCTTTCTGCATGTCCTCATGCAAACAAGTGGTTGAGGTGTAACCGTGTTATTAAGTAGGCAGGGTAGGGCCTCTCCTAAGACATTTTGAATCCATGCTTCCTTTCTATCAGTGTAAAGGCAACGCTTGTGGCTCCTTCCGGTAGTTCATAATCATGGTTGTATTCTTCAGGGGGGAAGCCATAGGAGTGGGTTCTGGTACCTGAAACCTAAACAGGCTGGTCTCATTTGGGTAACTATGTTGGGAAAAATACTCAGAGGGGGGGTGGAATCGCATTTACGCATATTCAAAAATTTTACTTTTCTTGTTTCTAAACCCATACGCTACTTTCCCGAAATGTATTTTATGAGTATACGCGGATCCCCTTTATGAAACTAGCGTATACACAGAGATTTAGATATGTCATTAAATCTTCACTTAAACCATTCCATCATTTATTCATCAGATATTCAATAAGCAGTAAACAAGTGCAGTAAGAACAGAATAAACCATCACACAAAGCATCACACATGAACACCTGGATTTTTAGGTGGAAACCCAAATCGGGAGAAAACCACCGCTGCAGTTGCTCAGCCTTCAATATTTTATTATAGAGAAAACATCTTACAACATATGTGCTGGCGCAGACTTGACCAGCACGCAGGCACCCACCTGCGCTCGTTTACCAGCCTCTCCTGGAAGGGAGCTCCAACCCCCCGACTCGTTTACCAGCCTCTCCTGGAAGGGAGCTACGACCCCCCGATCTCGTTTACCAGCCTCACCTGGAAGGGAGCTACAACCCCCTGACTGAAGGCTACAACCTTCAGCACCACCTTGGACCACGTTTCATCAATTTTCACACTAGATCCAACAACTTCAATAGAACAACACTTGCAGGCCACATTTCATCATATTTTCAGACTGGACCCTTTCCATACTTTTAAGCACAAACATACATCACCAACAGATACTTATCAACACAGATCAGACAGCAGAAACACAGCAGAACAGATCAGATATTTCATACCCCTTGCTTCAGCAAACCCTAGTTTGCATACGCGCTTTCCCTTCACTGATGTCGCGTATATACGCGCTTCCGTCCACACAAACCAACGTATACCTCAGTGTATATTTTATTGCGCATACGCGCTTTCTCTTCGCTGAAGCCGCGTATATACGCGCTTCCTTCGCGGCGAAGTAGCGTATAGATCTTTAATCATTACAGAGCAGCATACTTCATCAGATCAGATATTCAGTTCAGATCTACCCTTTTGCTTCAGACAGATGTTCGCCTAGATGTTCGCCTCATCACAGATCTAGGCCTTCCATTAGCAGATCTAGTAGATACAAGTGCATTTCAGATCTAGATCCCCTTCTTCATCATTGGTGCATCATACATTCAGATTTATCTTCAAGTGTAACCCTTTCCATTCAGATCTACTTTAGAGAGAAGTATTCATTCAAGCTCAGACATCTTGCACCCACACTCATGATTTGCACAATGAATTTCTTCTCTTTATATAGGCTTATCCTTTTTCAATACCATGGGCCCCTCCTTTTTAATACCATGAGCCAAACCAATACCACGAGCCTTCAATACCACGGGCCCCTTTTCCAATACCATGAGCCAAAATAATACCATGGTGGTTACCCCTGTTTTGCTCTTTTTGAGCGCTTTTACCCATACGCGACTTGGAACGTTTATTCCCGCGTGCATACGCTACTTCCATTAGACATATCCGTGTATGCCTAGAGACATACTCTTTTCATCATACTTTGAGCACATTCTGAATTCCTTTCTTCATTCCCTTCTGTTCTCACTGCAGATACATCAGATTTACTTCATCAAGAACATATTCTATCAAGCACAACTTCATCAAGTGAATTGCCATCAAGGAAAACACATGCCAACAATCTCATGTCTTCATCTTCATTCAGTGGGTTGCCATCAAGGACAACATTCTGCATCATATTTCCAACAATATCCCCCTTTGGACTTGATGGCAACCATAATGGTGTTTGGTTACCACAACAGATAGGTACATTAAGAATACAATTACACCATGTCACTCTCTCCATTCTTTGACACCATTATCTTCATTCAAACACCATGTCACTCTCCCCCTTTGACATTAAGGGCAAAGGGCAAATCAAAAACCAACATACTCTCCCCCTTTTCTCCTCAAGTGGAAGAAGCGTTCTGCAGATCTGAGGTGGCCAAGCTCGCCCTGAGTTCATGCTGAATCTTCAAACATATTTTTCAATGAAGTACATAAATCTATGAACTTCCTAATCCCAAAGACTCATACTTACATCAAAGATCCATCCAAGTGGATTTACATATGAGACTCAACTACCCAACCAAGTGGGTTTACAAATTTGACTCAGCTACTCAACCAAGTGAGTTTACAAATTTTACAAGTCCTGACATGACTGAATATTACAAATTGACACCATGGGTCTTAACAAGGCCTTTTCATCAAATTACAAATATGACTTTAATACCAACACCAGAAAGACCTCAAGAGAGATCATATATCAGAACCATCATAATGCCAACAATGCATTATACTCAGCAAAGCTAATGCTCCCCCTGAATCTGTGCATCCATGCATCCTTTCCATATGACTAAGGCTCCCCCTTAGTTTGTGCATCCTGAACACTTTTACCAACAAATCATCAATGCATCTTTATCAAAACATTAGAGAAAGAGTTATGAGAATTGGAACATAACCAGAGATACCAAACAATATCAGAGATACCAAACAGCACTGCAGCTGTGCTGAAGAATGCTAACCCCAACCAGAAAAATGTCAGCAATCAGACATACGCGGTTTTCTGTGCAGGAACTCGCATATATACGCGACTGTGTTTCATGAAACCCGCGTATCCCAAGCCATCTTCTAAAATTATGCATATTTGTTATTTTGACTGGGAGATAACACTCCCAGCTTCTGTCTTAGATACTCGAACGCTTCCCTGGGCAGAGGTTTGGTAAAAATATCAGCAACTTGTTCTTTGGAGGGAACATACTCCAACTTTACTGTTTGCTCAAGCACTTGTTCATGTAAGAAGTGATACTTGATGGGAATGTGCTTGGTCTTTGAATGCATAACAGGATTCTTTGAAATACTGATGGCACTTGTATTGTCACACTTAATGGGGACAGGAGGTGTACATTTGATTTGAAAATCTTGTAAGGTCTGCATCATCCAAAGGAGTTGAGTGCAACAAGATGCGGCAGCCACATATTCTGCTTCTGCTGTAGATAAGGCAATAGAATTTTGCTTCTTGCTGAACCAAGATACTAACCGGGGTCCCATATAGAATGCACCACCACTAGTGCTTTTCCGATCATCAACACTTCCAGCCCAATCTGCATCATTGTAAGCATGAAGAGTAAGATCAGCATTCTTTGGATACCATAGACCAAAGTCTTGAGTTCCTTGTAGATATTTGAATATTCTTTTAACAGCCTGAAGGTGAGACTCTTTTGGATTAGCTTGGAATCGTCCAACAATTCCAACTGCATGCATAATGTCTGGTCTAGTCCCAGTGAGATAAAGTAGACTTCCTATCATCGATCTGTATTCTGGTTGATTCACCGTGGGAGAATAATCATGAGAACTGAGATTGCATCCGGTTATCATTGGTGTACTTACAGGTTTGCATTCTTCCATGCCATACTTTTTCAGAATTTGCTTAAGATATTTTGCTTGTGATAGGAATATACCATCTGCAGTTTGATGCACTTGCAAGCCAAGAAAGAATGTTAGTTCCCCAAGTAAAGACATTTCAAATTCTTGCTGCATGACAGAAGCAAATTTTTGACTCAAATATTCTTCATTACTCCCAAAAATGATATCATCAACATATACAACCACAATCAATAGTTTATCATTTTCAACTTTTGTGTATAAGTTGCTATCAGCAGACCCTTTTGAAAATCCTTGTTGATGAAGATATTTGTCAAGACGATAATACCAAGCCCTCGGAGCTTGTTTGAGACCATATAGAGCCTTTTTAAGTCTACAAACAAGATTTGCATCATTTCCCAAAATGAATCCTTCCAGTTGTTCTATATATACTTCTTCTTCTAGATCACCATTAAGAAAAGCAGATTTAACATCCAGTTGATAGACTTTGATTTGTTGATAACTTGAAAAGGCAAGAAACATTCTTATGGCTTCAAGTCTAGCTACAGGAGCAAAAGTTTCTTCAAAGTCTATACCTTCTTGTTGAGTATACCCTTTGCAGACCAATCTAGCTTTGTTTCTTACAACAACCCCATCTTCATTTAACTTGTTCTTGAAAATCCATTTGGTTCCAATGACATTTTTATCATGTGGTCTTGGTACCAATTCCCAAGTGTCATTCTTTTCAATTTGATCAAGCTCTTCATTCATGGCTTGCCTCCAACATTCATCTTTGCAAGCTTGATTGACATTGTGTGGTTCAACTGTGGATAGAAGTGCTAGATGATTAGAAGATCCCACAAGAGTTCTCCTTGTTCGTACACCTGATTCCTTGTCACCCAAAATTTGGGATTCAGGATGATTCTTTTGCACATATTTGGATGGAGCTTTTTCAGATAGATCATCTTCAGTTTCTTCATTGGATCCATTGTCTATATCATTTGATGTAGAAGGACATAGGTCACCATCATCTTATTTTGTTGTTTGTTTTTCTTCTTTAGGAGCTGCAGAAGACTCATCAATAACAACATCAATGCATTCAACAATCTTTCGAAGCCTTTTATTGTAACATTTGTATGCTTTGCTTGAAGATGAGTAACCAAGAAATATCCCTTCATCTGATCTAGGTTCAAACTTGCCAAGCTTTTCATCATTATTTTTGATAAAACATTTACTTCCAAAAACTCTAAAATGCTTCACAGATGGAGAATTACCATACCAGAGTTCATAAGGAGTTTTGTCACTATTTACCCGAACATGAGCCTTGTTGAGAATGTTAGCTGCTGTATGTGCTGCTTCTCCCCAGAACATGTCAGGAGTTCCAGAATCATCGAGCATAGCTCTAGCCATTTGTTGAATTGTTCTATTCATTCTTTCTGCAACGCCATTTTGTTGTGGAGTACCTGCTACAGAGAATTGTCTTTTTATGCCATGTTGTTCACAAAATTCAAGGAATTCATTTGATGTATATTCTCCTCCTCGATCAGATCTAAGACACTTGATTTTTAGATCTACTTCATTTTCAACTAAAGCTTTGAAGATCTGAAATTTTTCAAATGCTTCATCCTTGTGTTTAATGAGCCCGATCCAACACATTCTAGAGTAATCATCAATAAATAAGATATAGTATTCTTCCCCACATGGTGACTTTTTCCTCATAGGTCCACATATGTCAGTATGAATGAGTTCAAGAGGCTTACTTGATGATCCTTCTTTGGCATTAAATCGTACTCTGGTCTGCTTATCGAATTGACAAGATTTGCATATGATACTTTCTGGTAGATTAATATTGGGAAGACCACGAACAGCTTGAAGTCTGCTTGCTTTGTTGATTTGAGAGAAGCTCAGATGCCCCCGCCTTCTATGCCATAGCCAATTTTCTGAAGACTTGCTCAAGTAACATTGATCTATAATTGCTTAGTATATACAGTTGCTAGATTTATTTTTCTCAGAATGATTTTACCAGACTAAGATCACTTAACCACATATTCTTCTTAACTAAATATCTATCGTTTGATCACACATTTGACTTACACTTAACAGGTTATGCCTTAATCCATCCACATACATGACATCATTAGCTTTCACCTTTTCTTTTAGAAACACAGACCCTTTTCCCTTAATTACCGCAGGAGTATCATTTCCAAATGTAACCTTCTTTTCCTTTTCTAGAGCACTATATGCAAGAAGTTTGTTTTTGTCACCTGTCATGTGTCTTGAGCATTCACTATCAATGTACCATTGATTTTCTTCACCTTCTGCAAATAATGCTATGCCACAATTTTCAACCTCGTAATTCTTCTTTTTCCATACTCTCTTAGAGGTGTCTCAGCTTCTCGCGAGAAACATGCTCATTTACCGGACTTGCCTCGCATTCGCATTCTTCACCACCATCATGGCTGTAATAAGTACATTCAACTTCATTTTGAAGAGGAGAAAAGTTGTTATAGGTGTTCTTCTTTGGTTCAATATCCATCCTTTTCTTTCTTTCTTCTCTTGTCATGATGGTTTTATAGGCAACACATTGAACAAATTTATGACCAAAATTGTGACATGAGAAACATTGTCCATTGAAGTAGAAATTTTTGCGATCATGAAATCTTCTATTTGAATTTACCTGTTGGTTGTTGCTTCTTTGAGGGATCTCCCTATTAGTGATCCTTGATTTGAGATGATCATGCTTTACCTGTAAAGAACCTTTGTTCCCTTGCTGAGTGGCTGAGTGAAGAGAACCAGTTGTGACTGCTTTCAGATAATTTGGTGCTGAAGTCTGGGAAGATTCCCCAGTATATCCAAGAACTGTTTTTATAAGAGGAGACCGTTGTGTCTTGATAATCTCATCTAAGGTTTCTGAACCTTTAGCAAATCTAAGATTGAGAGTCTTCACTTTCTCATTATCTTTCCTTAGACTTACTATTTCACACTCCAATTCCTCAATGCGTTTTTCCTTGGCTTCAAGTTGTCTTTCAAGAGTCTCTATGATTATGTTCTTTTCTGCTAGGCTTACTTTGAGTTGATTGTTTTCTTCAAGAAAATCATTGTCCTCTAGAGCATCCACGAAAGTATCCTTTTCTTCTCTTTGTTCAAAAGCCATGAGAAGTCTAAAGTCTTCTTCACATTCTTCCTCACTATTAGATGATCCATCACTGTCTTCATTAGTATAATAACTTTTCCTTGTGCTAGATCGATTCTTATTTCTTCTTGCTACTTCTTTTCCTTTAGCCAAGGTTTCTTTATAAGGACACTTTGCAGCATAATGACCAACTCTTCCACAATTGAAACATTTGAAAGGAAGCTTACCTTTGAACTTTCCGGTACCTAGTTGAAGTTTTCTCACAAAATTTGCTTCTTCTTCTTCTTCAGATATATAGCTGGATTCTTTGACAACTTCCTTTTCTTTTCCTTTTGCTGATGCCTTAAAAGCAGCTTCTTTGATTTGAGAAGGGCCTCCTTGCCTCATTTCAAAAGCAGTCAGAATACCATGTAATTGAACAATAGTAAGAGTTTGTAGATCTTGCCTTTCTTCAATAGCTGAAACTTTAGAGTCAAATTTTGAAGTCAAGGATCTTAAGACTTTTTCCACCAGAGTAGTATCGGTTATGGTCTCACCCAAATTTCTCATCCGATTTACAATATCATCTAGACGAAGAAAGAAAATGGCAACACTTTCATCACTATGCATCTTCAAATTTTCATATTCAATTCTAAGAGTTTGGAGTTTTGCACTTTTTACCTTTGTGTCTCCTTCATAGCTTAGAATGATTTTGTCCCATATGTCTTTTGCCGAATGTAGTCGCATCACTTTAGCAAATTCTGATTCAGACATGCTTCCCAATAAGACATTCACTGCTTTGGCATTGATTTCATACTTCTTTCTTTCAGCTGCATCAGTAGGAATACTTGCTGGGTATTGATAACCTTCTTCCACGATTGCCCATACATCTGCACCAAGACTTTGTAGATATGCTTTTGTTCGTACCTTCCAGAATATCAGATTGCTTCCATTGAATAGAGGTGGCTTTATAGACATCACTCCTTCAAGACTTCCCATTGCGACGGATCTCCTTCAAGCGATCAAGCTTCTGCAGAAGAACCTGCTCTGATACCAATTGTTGGGAAAAATACTGAGAGGGGGGGGTGAATCAGTATTTACTGCATATTCAAAACTTTTACTTTTTCTTGTTTCTAAAACCCATACGCTACTTTCCTGAAACAGACTCGCGTATATACGCGGATACCCTTTATGAAACTCGCGTATACACAGATATCTAATTATGTTATTAGATCTTTACTTAAATCATTCCATCATTCATTCATCAGATGTTTAATAAACAGTAAACATGAACAGTAAGAGCAGAGTAAACCATCACACAAAGCATCACACATGAACACCAGGATTTTTAGGTGGAAACCCAAGTCGGGAGAAAACCACCGCTGCAGTTGCTCAGCCTTCAATATTTTATTATAGAGAAAATATCTTACAACATATGTGCTGGTGCAGACTCCTACCAGCACGCAGGCACCCACCTGCGCTCGTTTACCAGCCTCTCCTGGAAGGGAGCTCCAACCCCCTGACTCGTTTACCAGCCTCTCCTGGAAGGGAGCCACGACCCCCCGATCTCGTTTACCAGCCTCACCTGGAAGGGAGCTACAACCCCCTGACTGAAGGCTACAACCTTCAGCACCACCTTGGACCACGTTTCATCAATTTTCACACTGGATCCAACAACTTCAATAGAATACCACTTGCAGGCCACATTTCATCATATTTCCATACTGGACCCTTTCCATACTTTTAAGCACAAACATACATCACCAACAGATACTTAACAACACAGATCAGATAGCAGAAACATAGCAGAACAGATCAGATATTTCATACCCTTTGTTTCAGCAAACCCTAGTTTGCATACGCGCTTTCACTTCACTGATGTCGCGTATATACGTGCTTCCGTCCACACAAACCAGCGTATACCTCTCGTATGTATTTCGAAACGCATACGTTTCTCTTCAAATAAGCCACAGATATACGATTCTCTCGGCGAAGTAGCGTATGTATCTTTAACTGCTATAGAGCAAAGATACTTCTGCGTATCGATATTCAGCCAGATTTACCCAGACATGAATAAAGATGTTCGCCAGATGTTCACTTCATCACGGGTGTATCTATTTCCAATAGCGCATCTAGTATAAGGCGCATTTTGTGATCTATCCTCTTTCATCATTGGTATCATATTTAGATTTATCTTTAATTGTAACCCTTTCCATACAGATCTACTTCAGAGAGAAGTATTCATTCAAGCTCAGACATCTTGCTCCCACGCTCATGATTTGCACAATGAATTTCTTCTCTTTATATAGGCTTATCCTTTTTCAATACCACGGGCCCCTCTTTTTTAATACCATGAGCCAAACCAATACCACAAGCCTTCAATACCATGGGCCCCTTTTCCAATACCATGAGCCAAAATAATACCATGGTGGTTACCCCTGTTTTGCTCTTTTTGAGCGCTTTTACCCATACGCGACTTGGAACGCTTATTCCCGCGTGCATACGCTACTTCCATTAGACATATCCGCGTATGCCTAGAGACATACTCTTTTCATCATACTTTGAGTAATATCTCTAAATTCCTCTTTCATTCCCTTCTATTCTCACCGTAGATACATCCGATTTACATCATTTACCAAGTCCATCAGGTTAAGTATTACTTCATCAGGTAGTTTGCCATCAAGGACAACACATGTCAACAGTCGCATGTCTTCATCTTCATTCAGTGGGTTGCCATCAAGGACAACACTCTGCATCATATTTCCAACATACTAGACTCGGCATAGGTAAAATCAGATGCAAAGGCTTGAAGTTTTCATAGCCTAACACTCCCTGCCTTTACATTGTTCATGGAGGCCATCCATCATTGTTTTACTGCTGCCAAGGCCGCTTCTCTGATATCTTAAAAATAATCTTGGGCTCCTGCTATGACATCCTTATGGATGGGTCCAAGTTTAGTTTTCACACCCAGCTTCTTCATAAATTTTTGATGCCAGATGATTGTCTGTAATGGGTTTGTGCGTTCTCCTCGGACCCATAGCTCTAGGTTGTGCTCCCTTTTTCGAAAGATGCCATAGGCTTTGGCCCATCTGACTTGATTTTTTTCATATGACAGAAAAGCTTGCAGTTGGATATCCCCTATGAAGGGGCTCGGGTTACTATCATTGTCAGTTTCCAAAATAAAATTGTGCATATAAAGCTCGCACAAGAGGTGTTGAATCTACTCGTCCTGCTCACGGAAACATTCGACAAATTCTCCTACTGATTTGAAAGAAATGGACTTTCCTGCCCTTAAATCCTTGACTTTTAGCATTAAGTACCGTTCCGTTAAAAACAGGGCATAATTAGTCACAGGGGACCTACATGACAAGGCATCGTCATAAAGAGAGCAGATTGCAGCTATCTGTTCCTTAGCTTGCTCCATTTTCTTCTGTGCCACTTTGACCTTAGCCTGTTCTTCCCTGAGTTGAGCAAACGTTTCGTCCTCTGTGCGGGAAAGGTCAGCGAGCTTCTTCTATAGTGCCTGATGTTCCTTCAATGGCACCACTTCTTTTCTACATTGTGCCAATTCATGGTGTGTCTGCGCCAGCTCATTTTGCAGTCGTTGCTTAGCAGCTAATTCCACCAAGTGAGAATAGCCGGGGACTTCCTCTGTCTAGGTGGACGCTTCAGTATGAATTGTTTTTTCTGTCCATGTTCCTACCTCTATGGTAGTGGTCAAGTTGGTTTGTGTTCCAACATTTGTGGTACTTGTTGGTTCAGTTTGGGTTCCAATGATGGCAGTCTCTACCTTTGGCTTCTTTTCCATCTTTTCCTTCTTCAGTTGCCTCCTAAGGTTCCTTACCATTTTTTTCAGTCTCTTACAGTTCTTCTTCAATTTCTTAATTTTTCTCAAGTGCAACTCTTCCTCTTCTCTCCTTTCCACTAGTGGTATGGTGACATAATTTTCCTTTTCTGGAGTCGGCTCCATAATGGTTTTCTCAATTACTTCTTCAGACTTTTTCTTAGCATGAGGGCTCTGGATGGGGGGTGCGGTGCTATGTTCAGGTTCAATTTCCATGGGTTTCCTCTGGTCCAAGAGGATGGTGTCACCGGAATCTTCTTGTGATTCTAGTCCCTCCCCTGCTTGTTCAGTGATGTAAACTTCAAAATTGTAAATGGGAGATAGGGATCCCTCTTCTTGCAACTGTTCCTGATTGGGTAACAAAGTGTTATGACCAGAATTACTAGGGGAGGTGACTTTGTCAACAATTTCTTCCTATTCCCCTGCTTCTAGCACGTTTCTTGTTTCTGAATTTTCTCTTGTTTGCCCTAGGTCTCGGGCCATCTCTCCCTCCAGTTCTTGTATTGGTGCCTGAGGTGATTCGGCCTCGTTCATAATGCTCGAGGCTCCCTGAGCTGTTCTGGCCCTTTTTCTCCTACTGGATTCTGACGTTGTGGTTCAGCTTCGTTTTCTTCTAGGGGGGCTCAGCTTCAACATTTTCAGGGTGAATTCCCGGTTCTGGTATTTCTGGGTTGGCTACTGGCTCCTGTACTTCTGGGTTAACAAAATCATGCCATGCTATTTGATGTCTATCTAGCTCATGGATGATAATTAGCTTAATTAAGGCCTAGTGGCTCACCACTGCCTAGGGCCTCTTAGATTTTCTTAGCTGGCCAGCGGTATCATGCAAACAGTGTTTAAAAATGCAGGAATATTGATTATAATTTTTTTCTTAAGCACAGCTAGGATTTTAAGGTGTCAGGTTTTTACTGCTTCTCGACATCCTTCACAGGTTATGAACCATTGGATGAACTCTGCCAACTATTTCCATGGTTGGTGTAAGGATGTGGGTGCATTTTTTCTGCCTTTCCATTGCAGTTTCTCCTCTGGATCACGTTATAATGGTATTGCTTCTCTTAAGAGAAAATGCTTCTCCACCCATATTTCTCCTTGCGCTGGTATTCCTGATACTGACGCTATTATTTCCTCTGTGACAGGTATCATTTGTCCCTTGACTCTGGTTTGTCCCTCATGCAAGTTCCATAGGAATTCCATTGCAACCTTTGTATTATATCCCTGGAGTCTGTGTACGTATGTGAGCCATCCCACTCGTTGAAGAACAATGGTTGAATCATCTGAGAGTGTGAAGTTTGGCGGCTCATTCCTCATCAGTCCTCCACACATGTCTGAATTTCTCTCGTTTCTGGTTGTTCCTCCCTCTGGTCTTGTTTTTTCATCCAAATGCTATGCATATTCGAAAGGGGAAATGTAATTCTGTATAAGTCATCTTCATGCCTAAATTGTAACAATTTCTGAGGTGTCCTGACGTGATTTGTGTGAGATTTTGCCTGCTTGCCAAATTAATGCCAGTCGGAGTAAACCACCTCCCCCCACGCGTGAGAATGGGCATCCACGCCCTCAGGTACAAGAGGAGTATGGCCGGTGCATGCACACGAGATGGAAATATCGGATTTTTTTTTTGAACTTGCGCGTGGTGGATCAGCCATTAAATAATTAATGGTTGTACAGCGGCGGATAAACAGAGAAGTTTCCATAATTGCGGCTCATGCAGAAATGACCAAGGCATGAGAGAATTACGGTTTTATAATTAATTTGACATGATGTCGTCAGACGATTATGAAGTGATGATGGAAGCGTGATGTAACTAGATTTTTATTGTCTTATCATTCCCATTGTTCGAGATAGGTTTATCAAATATTTGTTAATGATTACAGGGATAAGTCATAATTAGCATTAATTCGAGTAAATAATGACATGGGAACAAGATGTATAATGGTATTTACTATAAAAACATTTATTTATTCATTTATTATTATTTATTTATTTATTATTATTATTATTTTTTTTTTTAATTTTTTTTTTAAGAGAGATCGCCATGCTGGTATGGTAGCCAGGTAGTCATGGTGCCATTCACCAGAGTTGTAGCAAAATGATCAGGCCGGCTCGTGATGAGACCTCCTGTCCTTCGAATTTAGCAAGAAGGTCATGACCCTGGTGTGGTTTCCATAATGGACATGTTATTTTCTAGACTCTTATGAACATGGTAGGTTGGCTCGTGATTAGACCCCCTGTCCTCTCTTGATATATGTAAATGTATTTTAGTAATGCAATCCATTCGGAGGTCACTGCGCTGGTGTGGTGGCTAGATGATGACAGTGCCATTCACTAGAATTGGAGTAAGGTGATCAGGTCGGCTCGTGATGAGACCTCTTGTCCTTCTGAGAAGGTCATTACCCTAGTGTGGTGGCCATAATGGGCATGTCACCTACTCCATTCTTGTGATCATGGTAGGCTGACTCGTGATGAGACCCCTTATCCTCTGTCAATATTTTTCATATCACACAATGATGATGGAGGCTTATTGACTTCCTTAAGAGTGAGGGATGGTGGAAAAAAAAGTAATGCCAATAATACCCCTTGTTCCATTTCGTTAAGTTGGATATTACTCAAATAATGTAAAAAGACGTATCGATATAAGGTTCGGAATTGTTTGATTTCCTATTCGAATTATGGGAATTGCTGCCTTAGTATTGATATATATGATATGAGTTTCCTGATTAAGAAATATCATTAGACATCAAATTTATAAGTGTTACCGTTTGCATTCTCTCTTCCGAGTGTCATTACCTGCTCAAGGTTATTCAATTATAGAAGAAAAAGATATTGGACAAGAGTTTCAAAAGGATGTTCAAAAAAAAAATTAAGGGAAGAAAGAGCAGTTAGGATGTTCAAATGTGGAACGGCACGGCAGGGATTGCTTTCGAAGGTTGAAGGGACTGCTATTGTTCAGAAATTGGACGGCAATTGTTCCGTTATTGAACAGTGGTATAAAATGAAAATAAGGTTGTTCAATTCAGTTGGACCGTTGTTGTTCAAATATTGGACAGCATTTTTTCTGAATTTGGACAACAAAAATGAAAGACGCTCATTGAAAAGGCTGTTTGGAGTTCCGCTGAACTGTTGCTATTAAAATATTGAACAGCAGTTGTTCAGAAATTGAACAGCAAAACAAAAAACTCTCATTAAAAAAGGGGTTGTTTGGTATTCCATTGAACTGCTGCTGCGCAAATATTGAACAGCAGTTGTTCAGAAATTGAACAGCAAAACAAAAACTCTCCTTAAAAAGGGTTGTTTTGGGTTCCGTTGAACTGCTGCTGTGCAAATATTGAACAGCAGCTGTTCGAAAATTGAACAACAAAACAATGGAATGCAAAAGGAATCTATATAAAATTATGTACATAATTTACAATTGATGGTGCCAAACCTCTCATGTACCTGAGTTTGTGTTACAACTTGGATGGTGGGGTCTTCTCATTCCTGCTGACAGAAGGATTCTTTTGTGAGAGGTTTGTGATAGAGGCGTACTCGGTGTCCATTAACTCAAAATGTTGAGCCGTCTGCATCGATTGTAGACAAAGTGAGGGTGCCATTGTTATGGACTTCTTGAATTTCATATGGCCCAAGCCATCTTGTTTGCAATTTCCCCGGGAAGTCTTGGAATCTGGAGTCATACAATAGTGCCCAATCTCCCTTTTGGAATACCATTTTTTTTATAAGGTTATCGTGCCACTTAGCCCGTTGTTGTTGGAAAATCATAGTGCGTTGCAAAGAAAGCAGTAGGATTTCATGTAGCTCATTTATTTGTTGGAGCCTTTTGATTTGAGCATCTGATAGGTCCAGTCCTACTTCTTGGGCTATCCTAAGTGTTTTAATTTCAAATTCGATAGGGAAGATAGGTTCTCTTCCAAAGACTAGCTGATATGGTGAATATACAATGGTATTTCTCCAAGTTCGTTCGATAGGCCCATAGAGATTCCGGGAGTCTCGTGGCCCAGTCTCGACGATGTGCTGCTACTGTCTTGGTGAGGATTGCTTCCAAGACTTTGTTGGTTCTCTCGACTTGCCCGTTCACTTGCGGGTGGTAAGGAGACGTAATTTTGTGTGTTACGTGGTGATTTTTTTTAAGTGTATACAATTTTATTTCCTTTGAATTGTGATCCTCCGTTGGTTATTATTTCTCTGGGTAAGCCGTATCGCACAAATAATTCAAAAAGCAACTTAACGACTGATTCTTCTGTGGCTCTTGGCAAAGCTATTGCTTCGACCCATTTTGTAACATAATCAGTGGAAACTAGTATGTAAGCTTTTTGGTTTGAGGGTGGATTGAATGGGCCAACAAAGTCCAATGCCCATCACTCAAAAGGTTCTACTACAAATTGTGATTACAGCGGAATTTCATCAGCTTGGCCAGGATGGCCCATCCTCTGGCAACTATCGTAGGATTGCACATACTTCTTTGTGTCCTTGAAGATAGTAGGCCAGAAATAGCCTAATTGCAGTACTGTGTGTCCTGTTCGTCGATCTGCGAAGTGGCCACCGCAGGGTTCATCGTGGCAGGTGCATAGTATATCATGGATTTCATCTTCCCTTATGCATCTACAGATATGCATATCAGCTCTAGTATGGAATAAATATCCCCCAATATAGGAGAATCATGCACTGCGTTGTATAATTAGTTTTCGTTCTTTTGCTGATAAATGTTTAGGTAATTTTCCAACTACCAGGTATTTTGCCACATCCGCATACCATGGATTCTTGACTGCTACTGCAAACAGGTGTTCGTCAAGAAATTGATCTTCCACTGTTAATGTTCCATTTTTTTTGGGAACTCTTGACAGAAAATCTGCCACCACATTTTCCTTGCCTGGAAGATCTTAAATCGTTATGTCAAATTCCTGTGATAGTAGTAACCAACGGGTTATTCTTCCATTCATAATGGTTTTGTTTGCTAAATCTCTGATGGCAGAGTGATCAGTATGTAGGAAGAATTGATATCCAGTTATGTAATGCCTTAATTTATTAATTGCATAGATCGCAACCAATAATTCCTTCTCTGTTACGGTATAGTTGAGCTCAGCAGGAGTAAGATTTTTACTGATATAATAAATGGCATATAGTTTGCGGTCTTCTTCCTGTCCAAGGACTGCTCCGATTGCTGTATCAGTTGCATCAGAGGAGATATGAAAAGGTAGTTTCCAGTCAGGACCACGAAGAATAGGTGTTGTAGAGACCAATTTTTTTAATTCTGTAAAAGTAGAGTCACATTTCTCAGTTCAATGGAATTCAAAATTTCCAGTTAAAGCATACAAGGGTGCAGCTATTTGTGCAAAAAATTTTATGAATCTACGATAATATCCTGCATAGCCTAAAAAGCTGCGTACCTCTATTTGTGTGCAAGGTGTGCCCAATAAAAGGATTACCTGTATTTTGGCTGGGTCTACCTATATTCCTGCTGCAGAAATGTAATGACCCAGAATTACCCCTTCAGTCATCATCATATGACATTTTTCGTTGCTCAGACATAGTCTAGTAGTAATGCATCATTCCAATACTTTGTCTAATGTTTCTAGTGCTTGATCAAAATCTTCCCCATATGGTGTAAAATCATCCATATAAATTTCAAGTCCCTCATTTATTAGATCAGAAAAAATGCTAATTATGGCTCTTTGAAATGTTGCTGGGGCATTACACAATCCAAATGGTAGAACTCTGTAAGAAAATTTTCCCCATGGAGAGGTAAAGGTTGTCTTGTCTTGATCTTCAGGGGCTATTTGTATCTGATTGTACCCACTGAATCCATCAAGAAAGGAGAAAAAACGTTTTCCAGCTAATGTGTCCAAGACTTGGTCCATAAAAGGAAGGGGGAAATGATCTTCCTGAGTTGCTTTATTTAATTCCCTATAGTCTACACAAATCCTCCATTTCCCATTTTTTTAAGGGACAACTACCAAAGGGGAGACCCATTTGCTGTCTGAGATAGGATAGATGAAGTTGACATCCAAGAGCTTCTGGAGTTCTTCTTTTACAATTTCTTTGAGATGGGGATTCATTCTTCGTTGCAGTTTTCTGACAGGGCTCATATATTTATCATTGTAGATATGATGGGTGCACAGTTGTGGGTCCAAGCCCTTCATATCTTTGTAATCCCATGCAAATGCACTTTGGTGCTTCCTAAGGATTTTTACAAGTTTCTGCCTCTGACTATTATCCAGGCTATTGTTAATGTTCAGAGTCTTGCCTGGTTCAATTTCAATTGGAATACTATTACAGACAGTGTCTGTGGAATCAGACTGAATCTCAAAATCTGTCACAGGAGTTTCTTGTCCTTCATGCCCAAGGATGGTTTTCATCATTTGGCATTTCAAATTTTCAGGTCTGGGGGGCTGATTCATAACGTTATTAATCATATTGTCTTCGGTTTTATTTTTGAATTAGAGGGCCTCTACTAGCGTGAGGGGAGGACGGATATTGTGCTCCCAATATGTGGCTGGGTGCTTGTGGATTTTGATTGTGGGCAGGCTTGGCTTGGTAGGAGGGTAAATAACAATGTTCTTTACAGAATTCCCTCTGCTGATCATCATGCTACCATTCCAACAACTTATGTAGGTGTCTGTTGTGGCCAGCCAAGGTCGTCCCAGAATAAATTGGGTGCCCTTCAAGTCTATTTTTTGGATTAATTACCAGAAAATCAGCAGGGTATTCCCATGAGTCTACTGAAACCATGATATCCTGCACCACACCTTTAGGTCTAATAACAGATCTACTAGATAATTCCAGAAGTGTGGCTATGGGTTCTAGAATTGATATGCCTAACCTCTCACAAGCCCCTGTAGTCAGGATGTTAATGGCTGCCCCCAGGTCAACTAGTGTATTTGGGAATGAATGTCCAGCAATTTGTACAGTTACGATGGGGTTTCCTGGATCGTCATATTTCATGGGTAGCTCTTTTCCTAACAGTAAATCAAATAAATTTCCTACTACATGAACAGTAGGTGTAGTCATTGTCTTCCTATTTTGCTTTTTCCCACACAATTCCTTGATTGTTTTTTCGTAAATGGGGATATCCTGGATGACCTGAAGAAGGGGAATTTTAACACAAAGGCTTCTCAATTCCCCCAAGATGTCAAATTTAGAATTGGTTATGGATTTAGGTATGTTTAATCTTTCTGGAAATGGAGGGGAGGTTATTTTGAGTTCTTTAGGCTTTTGTTGGTCAATCATTTCTTTGTTTTTATATGTTTTCATTGATTCAGTTGAGCTAGTTCCTATGGAAGCTTCATCTTGGGATAGAGATGGAGCTGTCACTTCCATGGGTAATATAGTATGTCCTGATCTTATCTTAACTTTAATTCATTGCACTGCTTTTGTTCAGTATTAGGCATTGGATCTTCTATGATCCGAATTAACTGAACTAGTATATTATTGGGATTGGGATTGGGATTGGGTTGGGCTGGTAATTGAGGCCGCATAGGAGGCTGTGGGTTTTGCTGAATAGGGTAGGGGGCTGGTAGCTATTGATTTCCTGCCCCTGTCGGTAAATTTCCCACCCCCAGGGGTCGTTTCCAGTTCCAGTTATTATGTTGAGTAGGAGAGTTTGGCCATTGATTTTGGTAGGGGATATTCTGCCAATAAGGGGGAGGATTAGGGAAGGGAGGATTAGGGATGTTTTTCCAATTACTTCCTAATGGATTTTGTGTAGGCAAAGGAGGAATAGGAAAGGTTTGATTTGGCCAAGTTGGGTATTGGTTTTGAGCTTGCCAAGTTGTTCTAGGATTTTTTTGGTTGTACTGGGATAATGGAAAGTATTGAGGAAGGTCTTGCGGTGTGCTTGGTCGTGCTTGCCACTGCCGACGTTGATTCATTAAATAAACTAGTTAAGTTTCTTCCTTAGCTTCTTTGTAAATGGATTTCAGTCCGGGAAGAGAAGGACACTAATCTGTAGCATGATCTTTAGTGCAAATAGAACATGTCTGAACCATGTCTAGAGGACATTCTCTTTGGCTGTGCTTATTTCGACATTTTGGGCAAAATATGGCAAGGTTTTGCTCAGCTATAGCTTTTTTTTGTTTAGCCTGCAAGATATCAAGTTTTGTGGCTAAAGTGCCCAAGATGTCGGTTTTGAATTTTTCTAAAAGGTTTCCAAATTCGGCCCTGGTTACATTGCTACTAGTTTGCTTATTCTCAAGCCCCATAGGTCTATTACGCGAGCTGCCCCGGGAACATCTAATACCTAAGGATATAATTTCATCATACCCTTCCTGGAAAATATCTCCTTTCCCCATTATGTTAAGCAATTCAAGCCATTCTTCCTTCATTTCTTTAAGCAGTGTAGTTTTGAGAATATTCTTGGATAATGTAGTGTATGGTGATCTTTGTAAATTATATTGAAATCTTTCTACATATTCCTCTAGCGTTTCATTATCTTTGGTAGTCATGTTAAAGATTTCGTCTTTTAAGTCTCGGGTTCAGAAATAGTCCTGATATTTGGTGAGGAAATCGTTTTTCATTTCATCCCAGCTGTTTATAGCTCCCCCTCCTAGCCCCATGAACCTGCGAAGAGCAGCCCCTTTCAAGGTGGAGGGAAATAATTTTAGTTTCTTGAGATCAGTGGTATAATCATATCCTCTGCATAAAACATCAAATTCAAATAAAAATGCATCAGGGTCGTCTGTGGTTATCCCATGAAAGGTGGGGATGTTATTCAAGGGAATAGCTTTCATAGGGGCACTGGCAGCATTATCAACAATGGGGTATTCTAGTGTGGATGTCTGCCTCTGATTTTGATTTTGATTATTTTCCATTTGATCGAAAAGGTGCCAAAAGCCTTCTGGAATTTCTTGATTTGGGGTAGAGATTTTAATGGGCTTGGGAGGTGAAGGTGGTGGGGGTCTGACAGCACTACCCTAATCTAAAATTCTAGGATACTCTGTTCCGATTACCCCCATAGGGGTCCTGGGTATATCTATATGAATTTCTTTACTGATTTCTCCCCTTCCCTCTTGCAGGTTGCAAGAACCTTCGTTCCTTAAAAATGTATTGTCTTGATGAATGGTATTTTGCAGACTCTGCTCAGATCCCTCTGTCCTGCTATGAATCTCGGCAAGGGCTTCAGATGGTGTGTTTATTGCTCGAGGGATGAGATTATGATTTTGGATGGAAATGGTTCTAGGTCCTACAGATGCCTGAGATTCAGCTTTCTTAATGATTCCGTCGATGTAAGTTTCTCTCCCAAGGATACTATGAGTCTGGGGTTATGTGAAATAGTTTGGTGCAGTCTTGTTCTTTTAGTCATATAAAATAAAATTCATCTATAATTTTCAAAACAATTCTATGAAGAAGAATGGGCGCTGTCTGTGTTCTTCTGATTCTTACCTTGTATTTCCAGGTTGTCTATGAGGCGAGAAGGATAATTCAGGCGTTAAAATCTACAAAAACACAGAAACGGCGCCCAACAATGGCGGTTCTGAAAAGTCTGGTTTTTCTGCATTCATGACCACTGTTCAATTTCAAACTATGTTTATCTTTTATGGCGTGTAGCCGGCATGATATGTGTAGGTCTAATAAATCTGGGAATGTTTTCGTGGGAGAACTGGCAAACTATAAAGAATGTATTCTTGGATAATCTCTGATAATAAACGTGTGTGTGTGTATACAAAAATAAATGTAAACGTTGAAAATAAAATAAATAAACAATGAAAAACGAGAAGAGGAAATTTGAATGAAATTAAAGAATCCAAGAAATAGTAATTGAGTTGTGCAATTCTGAAACTAAAATACAACTAAGCCATGTGTGCAATTTTGCAGTACGAAAATAACAATGCAATTCAAGCAATCTGAGTAAATGTGAGATAACGAAAGAAAAAAGGACTAAAATGTATGACTAGCTGTGCAACCAAGAAAGAATAGCAGAAGTAAATTACTAATAAGGCAACGATATAACTTAGCTGTGAATTTCCTAACTTAAATGATTTTGCAATGGAATTATCTAACTAATCATCAATTAACTAATCATCGGTGATCAATCGATCACTTACGGTGTGGTGGAAGGAGCATTGAGATGTCATCTATCTCAGTGAGTCTCTACACTCAAAGGTTAATAGTCATAATCAGCAAATAAACCGGACTTAACAAAGAATTTGTCATGCACACAATTGTACTTACTGCTAGGAACAAAATCGTTAAGAGTCCTATGAGAAAATTTACAGTTATATTATCAAAATTATATGTTGCAACTGCATAGAATTTACAAATACTCATTCTGCAAAGTCTCAAAACATAACATATGCATAGAACTTCTTCAGGTTTGGCCCAGACCTATAGAAGCTATCACACTATGGAAGCTTCAAGAGGGGATTGTTCAGAATTCTATTTCATTCAGGAATGCTCTTCAAAAAATTAATTAAACAAGCTCTATTAGGATCTCATTATGAACTGTTCATCCTAGTATGTTCTGGCCTTTTTAAAGGAAACTTCTTGACAATGTATCTCAAACCACAACCCACTGCATGTGGCTATCGTTTGAGTTCTTAAACTAAAAAATTGTTCAGCTGCCTTTTAATTGGTTGCCTGGAATTTTTTATGACCTCGATATATGCACTCGTTGATTGGTCATCATCTATTTGTCCTCGCATTCCTGGTTTCCTACAGATAGGGACAAAAAGGAGTCAATTCCTTGTTGTGAATCGTTCTCTATGTCCTTATTCTAATTGTTCATGTTTCTATGCTATTTCATCCCTTATTATTGATATGAAAGAAGATTTCCTCAAATTTATAGTGATGAGAGTATTTGGAAGTGTTACCGTGGACCCAACGGTTGGTGTAGCAAGCTATAAGGATAGACTGTGATAGCCAAAGTGCAATTTTCATGGCTAAGAACCCTGCTTATCATTCAAAGACAAAGCACATTGATGTTCAATATCACTTTGTGAGATATATGGTTGAAGCTAAAAGGGTGTTGTTGGTAAAGGTGGACACTTTGAAGAATGTTGAAGATGCATTGACAAAGTCTGTGAGCACTAATTAGAAGTTCTCTTGGTGTATAGAAACAATGGGTGTTGCAAAACTGCGCTAATGACTCACCTCTCGTATGGCCCCCTGCGGAAAGAAAACAACAAGTGGGAGAATGTTGGTTTTGTGTTATATTCTTTCATTGGTGAAACATAATCTCATAGAAGACATCACAGAGGCAATATCCATGTATTCATGTGGGTGAACGTATAAGAATCCTGAGGGCGGTGGGCTCTCCCCTGTAGTCTGAGAAACGGCGCCATGGAAAAATTTGGTCCTTATTTTTCGGTGGGCAAACCCGCCCATGGTTTTGTGCATGGGTTTGCACATGGTTTTGGGGCATGATGGTTTTCGGCCCCTGGTATTTTGTAGATCCGGTCAAGGGAACTACGGTTATGTTCTAATCCAGGGTTAATGGATTGGGGTTTATGTATGCTTCGGCATGTATATATATGTTTTGTAACACTAAAAGGAATATAATGAAAAATCAAGCTGGTCATCCCGATTTGGGATCCAGGGGAAAATCTCTGTGTTTATCTGTTTTATGTTTTATGCTCTCGCTATTGTTTATTTTATGTTTTAAGATTCATTTGTAGATAATTTATGTACAGGGTTAAAACCTATAGATACCATACGGACATACTAGTTTATGACATCTAAGACTGAATATGAATGGATGAACCATCTAGCTTCTCTATGTAAACTTCTTCCTACAACTCTCTATTTAGAAATGAAGGTTTGACATCATCTAATATATATTTAATTTATTGAAACAAGTAAGTACCAAAATATTGTAATGGCATCTAATGAAGAAAAAGGAGAAAAAGTTCGATCAAAGTCCTTACCTTCAATTTGTGCATTTGTTTATTACTAAAAATTGTCACCTTGACATTCTGCTGACTGTATGAGCTAATTAAACACTCATACATGCCTCCTTTGCAAGTCTTACAACCTTTGTTCCTCATTCCATGCCCTGAAAATGGAGAAAAAACCCTTAAAAGCTCAAAAAAACCTTGGGTACGCAGTTAATATGAAGCCTGCCTGCGTTTTTAGCTAGGGTACGCAGGTAAGGTGAAGATAAACTGCGTTCTAGAACGCATTTTTCCAGTGTTATAGGTGCGGTACCCCTGTAAAGTAAAAAATGCGCGAAATTAAACCAAAAAAGTTGAATTTTGGTCAATTCTAGAAGGTTCTGGATGAGATTTTTTGGGGATGAGTACGCTTTAGTAAGGTGCATGTATCCCACACCTTAAGGAACTAATCCCTTGATGTGAGAAGCCTATCCCTTTGAAGGAGGATTCTATCCCTTTAAAGGTGGAATCCTAACCTCCTCATCTGCTCTATAAAAGGAGGCATTGGGTAGCCTCAAAGGTTAAGTTTTTTGGAGAAGATTTTTGAGTTGAAGTGCTATTAAGATTTAGACTTCTTTCTGCTGAGCTTTTGAGAGGAAAGATCACATACCTCTATGTGCTCCTGGAGGAAGAGTGCAAGACTTATCAAAGTAGAGGAGATTCCTGCTTCGGACCCCGGGAAGGCCTTTCGAACATCAAGGCTAAGGTTGTAAGGTTCTTCTGTATATTTTAAGATTAATACAATCAAGTTCTGTTTTTCTCAATAAATTATCGTTCGATTGTTTATTTCAATAAGCTGTCGTTTGATCGTTTATTTCATAGATTCCTTGATCACTATGATAGGTATGTTTTATGATTATTTGTTATACATGTGCTATTGATATTTTCTTGTTTGTGATTGCAGATCAACGAAAGATGATACTTTCTTGTAACAAAAGGGCCCTTGTTGCGATGAAGGATTATTGATGCAACGGAAGCACTGCGACCGCAAATAAGCATTTGGATCTAAGGTAGGATCGACACCTTCATAACATTTATTTGTAAAATGAATATATCTAGAGAAAGACAAACTTAGTTGTTCGTTTGTTGCTAGATTGTCTTCCGACACTAGGGAGATCGGTCTTGTCCGCAAGAACGATTTATCCGGCCAACAAATTGGCGACTCCGCTGGGGAAAGAAACTTGTTGTTTTTGGTTCTCTTTTATTTTGATTTGAGGAAAAGTTTTTCCTGGTTTTTGATTGATGGATATCTGCCTGGGTAGCTTAGTTTTTCTTCTTCTTTTTTAAATTTTGAAATCTTTTATGTTTTTCTTGAAGTTTTCAGGGGACCGCACTTTGTCTTCACACACAGTGCGGGCATCTCCGCACTTTCCTTAGGTAACCAGTGCGGGACCGCACCTGTTACTTATGGAGCCTGCGGACCCTGTTAATTCTTGAGAAAACTTAGATTTCTTCTTTTAGTTTAGTTTAGATTTAATTTAGGATTCTTAGCATCTACCCAGATCCGTATTTTTCTATCAAAAATCTCTTGTTTCTGAATTTCTTTCAGCAATTCTTCATCTCATCAATCTCCATTAAGTTAATTGGGTGTTTTGAGTCTCTTTTTTGAGAAATTCTTAATTTTATTTCCTTTGGTCATTAATTGAAGGTTTGTCTCAGTCTTTTCACAATTTTGCATCTTTTTGCTTTTGTTTTTGCAAAAAAATTTCCCCCTCATTCGCCGGGGGGGGGGCTAAATTGTGTATGAGTGTTAATCGCCTTTGAGTGTTTTTTGATCTTTGGAACTCTCACCCGATTTTCTTGACTTCCACTTGATTGGTTCTTAGATTACATTAGAATCATCGTGTGTTTGAGAATTCTCTTGCATAGATCACATTTGCATAATTAGAATTCTCATTTTCAAAATATGAATGAAAAATGTGCATAGATTACATTTGCATACTTTTCAAGTGAATTGTGCATAGATTACAATTGCATAGTTTACATTCTGAAAAATCAATTGTAGATTTAGATTTTTTCTTTGATTTGAATTTAGATGTTTTTATGTTTGTTTTGGGATTGATTTGCATTAGTTTTTCTTGATGAAATTAGTGCATTAGAGAATTTGTTATATTTTCTCTTAGTTATCAATCTTTGCATTGTTGGAAGTGGATGGAAACTCTCTCCTTACTTTAGGTAGGATTCATCGAATTGAAAAGATTACATTATCATATTCAATTGCATTCAGTTTTGGTTCGGGTCATAACACCATTGGTTTCATATCCATTTACCCTTTTGAGTAATAACAGCCTAAATAACGCAGCGCTTAATTAAAATTCATCTAGTAATCTTTTATTTCTAGGGCTCTTATCACCAACATAGCTTAGGCTAGTATCTTGGAGTAGGGAGTAATTAACTCTCCAAGATAGCTAAAACAAACAAGTAGACAAATCTTGCGGTAGGAAGAATTCCAATTGTTGCATGTATGCTCTGGGAAGCTCCTCTTAAAGGAGTTAAGCACAAGATCATATCTGAACCAGTGAGGTATTCAATCCTTCCTCATTGGGAACGATAGAAGATATACACGTATTAAAAAGGGTAAACCTCGGATAGACCATTGTCGAGAAGCCTGGGGTCACTTGTCGGTAAACCTTGGATTATTTCAAGGAGCCTTCAAGGGGATTGAGCTTTGTTACTCTGCCCTTGCGTGTGTGTCGGATCGTAGACTGTTCCCCCAGGTATATTTGTTTCAGTTGGTAACCTTAGTGACCATAATCTTTAGGATTCTTCCTAAGGTGACGGTGGAGGGAAGATCCCACTGTACCTGGAACAGACGTCGACTAGACTTACTTGGACTCTCTGGGGGGTTCTCTTCACTCGAGATGGTTTTGTGAAGAAACTTGTGCCAGTCTGTTTCATTAAGCAGGTTGTCGGGGTAACTGTTCCAACCGCCCTTTTTGTATTAAATTCTACGATGTTGGATTTCATCACCAACTAGTGTTTTTAGTACGGGAAGTTACTGTTTGTGTGTGGTTTGACTCCTAGATTTGATAGCGCGTGTTAATTTGTTTGTTTTTACTTTTAGAGACCATAGGTGTGAATTGTGAATTTTAATAGTTAGGTGTGAATTTTTAATTGTTAATTGTTAATTTTAATTTTAATTTGTTAATAAAATTCACTGAAGTTGAATAGAATGGCAACTGTTCCGGAATTTACCAACCAAGGAACCCCTCTTAATGAGAATCCTAGTACTTTTCCTTGCTTTGGAAATGTTGGTCCTCCTTATATGGCTACTTTTTCATTACCTGGATTTACAATAGGTTTACTGATATGGTTATTTTCAACTTCGTTGGCCCCGAATACTCCAATTGTTCCACCTCAACCGGATGCTTCACTTCAACAGAGTTCACCATCTCAACATCACCAACCTTCTGTTGACCCTTTACCTTCTTCATCTAATATTTCTTCCTCCATTTCTTCCTCTTCGCACAGTAAAAACGCGCGCTAGTAACAGTGTGAGAAGGAAGAAGAAGAAGAAGAAGCAAGATAAGAAAGAAGTCAACCAGCCAACCATGAAGAACGTAAATGTTAGTTGGAAACCTCCAAGGGTTGTAGATTAAGTAGTTTTTTGAGCATAGTTCCTTTCTTGTGTCAAGCTCATTTAAAAAATGAAACAAGCCGCCGAGGAAAGTTCCTTTTACTATGTCAACCTCGTTTAAAAAATGAATCAGTCGGTCCGAGGAAAGTTCCTTGTACTGTGTCAACCTCGTTAAAAAATGAATTAGTGAGAGTGAGGAAAGTTCCTTTTACTGTGTCAACCTCGCTAAAAAATGAATCAGTGAGTCCGAGGATAGTTCCTTTTACTGTGTCAACCTCATTAAAAAATGAATCAGTGAGTTTGAGGATAGTTCCTTTTACTGTGTCAACCTCTTTTAAAAAAAAAATGAAACATGTATTTGAGGATAGTTCCTTTTACTGTGTCAACCTCGTTAAAAAATGAAAAAAATGAATCAGTGAGTTTGAGGATAGTTCCTTTTACTGTGTCAACCTCTTTTAAAAAAAAAATGAAACATGTATTTGAGGATAGTTCCTTTTACTGTGTCAACCTCGTTAAAAAATGAATTAGTCGGTGATGAGGACAGTTCTTTTCCTGTGTCAACCTCACTAAAAAATGAATCAGTAGTTAGATTGTAGAGAGTAGAAGATAGATTAGAATCACTAGGTAGATGAGGATGGTTCTTGTTACTGATTCAACCTCATTAAAAAATGAATCAGGTATGAGGACAGTTCTTTTCCTGTGTCAAACTCGTTAAAAAATGAATCATTTGTTCAGAGGATGGTTCCTGTTACTGAGTCAACCTCATTAAAAAATGAATCAGGTATGAGGACAGTTCTTTTCCTGTGTCAACCTCGTTAGAAAATGAATTAGTTGGTCAGAGGATAGTTCCTGTTACCGAGTCAACCTCATTAAAAAATGAATCAGGTATGAGGACAGTTCTTTTCCAGTGTCAACCTCATTAAAAAAATGAATCAGTACGTTATATAGGTATATTGTAGAGACTAGATACGAGGATAGTTTCTTTTATTGTGTCAACCTCATTAAAAAATGAAACATATTGCCATGAGCATAGTTTTTCTTTGTGTCAAGCTCGTTAAAAAAGGAAAAAAATCCTCCCATAATTGAGTCGAGTCTTTGAATAGATCTCGTAAATGTTAAGTCAGATATTTAGGTTAGTTACTTCAGTTTTTGCATAATTTTCTTATAGTTTTAGGTCGAGTCTTTCATATGATCTCGTAAATGAACCTTCATTCCATCTAGCTATTAATTACTAGCAATGTACTTAGTTGAATTAAATGAAGTTTGGGGGGGCATGCGCTCTAGCAGTTATGCTTAGGGGGCATCAACCACAGTTTTCTCTCTATTTCAAGCTTGTGAAAAAATGAAACCACTCTGAAGCATAGTTTTTCTCTGTTTCAAGCTTTTGTAAAAATGAAACCTATTTTGAGTCAATTTCGGTTATTATCAAGACTCGTTAAACTCATGAAAATCCCGAGATTATTTTTCTATCTTTCATTCTCGTAAAACACATCAAAATGACGAGTTCTTTCCATATTTTCCTGCTCATAAATTAAATTGAAAGTCGGCCACAAGAGTATATTTTTATCCCTTTCTTGAACTCATTAAAACTTACGAAAAAGTGAAAACCATGAGTACATTTTTATCCCTTTTTCGAATGCGTTAAAACTTATGAAAAAGTGAAATTTTGAGTTCTCTTTTAAGCCCTTTTCAGACTCTCTAAACATGAAAAGATTTCCGAGTACTTGACTATTTGAACTCGTTAAAGGAAATGAATAGTCGTCCCTTCAGTATAAGTTTACCCCTTTTACGGACTAAAATGGACTATTTACAAAAAAGGTATACGTTGACTAATTACGTTTAATAGAGTTCTCTCCCACATTATTTTATCCTTTTTCGGGCTCAAGAGACTAAATTTATGAAAAAGTACACCCATGGATTTTTCTTAAATTTTTTCTTCTGACTCCCTAAAATTGAAAAACACTGAGTTTCTCCTACTGAACAGTGGGTCCTGGTGGGACTAATTTTCAACAGGAACGAACCACTCCTTCTTAGGGTTCGAATCTTAAACTAAGTTGGACTCATCTGAAGGACGAGCTTATAAACAAGCAAATGTTATCCTCCTCAAGCTTGTCAAAAATAAAGAGGTACTTGCCAGAAATGGTGGGGGAAAAGAGAGAAAAACGAACCTGTTTGTTACATTTTGATTATTCGGAAAACCATTAACCACTCTTGAACACGACACTTTTTTTCCACCTGGGTTGGGAAATCCTTTGCCTAACAGTTAATCAAACCATATTGAAAGTCTTCAGCCGGTTTCTGGGTATTAGCTTTGGGTCAATTGTTACCAAGCCATCTGCAGTGTCGTTATGTGTTCAAGAGGACAGTTCAAATAAACCATTCATATGAAAAATATCTGTCATCCATTTTTGACCATCCCTGAGTCAGTCCTTGCCAATATATTTTCAAAACTTGATCTATGATTTCGTGTTGTGGGCTTGCCTATGACGGATCACTTTCTATCGACGACAGCTCATTATCTAGGAAGTTGATCCAGAAATCGTCAGTACCTTGAAATCTGCATGCCTCAATGGCAGGTTTCTCGCCTTCGACGACAGGTTGCATCATTGACCTTCGATCGAATGATTTCGTGAGATGTTCGACTTCAGCTCATTCATTCACATTTCATGGATTGTATTGAGTACTTTGAGAGCCATTGACATTACTGGTGGTTTCTCTCACACTTGTTAACAGTTCACATCATTGACTGGTAATCAAGTGGTTTCTACCATGTTCGACTTCAACACATTTATTCACATGGATAGAATCGTACTAGTTCGAGATGCGGAAATCAAGACCCTAGATCTAGTTTCTACCATCCAGGCTGCGAGGAATTTTGTTATCATTCATACAATAGACTATTTATAAACAGATGGCTGCGTCCATGCTGTGTCGACATATGTCTATACTGTGATGTATTCAAAATCATTCCTGTATCAGAACAATTTAGAGTTAGTTCTAGTTAGTTTTTGATCTGAGTATGGGAATGCCTACCTCAGCGATGATATGATTACATATATATATATATTTTGCATTGAATGTTTTTACAGGTTCCGACTGGGGTGTCCACAGGATGATCCTTGAAATGATAAAGTACTTCACTCTTCATATATGACAGACTTCATCTTCATCTATTACAGACTTCGCACTTTAGGGGGCAATCCGTTACACTAAAAACTGTCACCTTGACATTTTGTTGACTGTATGAGCTCAGTAACACTCATACATGCCTCCTCTGCAAGTCTTACAACCTTTGTTCCTCATTCCATGCCCTGAAAATGAAGGAAAAACCCTAAAAAGCTCAAAAAACCTTGGGTACGCAGTTAATATGAAGCCTACCTGCGTTTTTAGCTAGGGTCAGCATGTAATGTGAAGATAAACTGCGTTCTAGAACGCACTTTTCCAGTGTAATGCCTGCGGTACCCCTGTAAAGTTAAAAAAGCGCGAAATTAAACCAAAAAAGTTGAATTTTGGTCAATTCTGGAAGGTTCTGGATGAGATTTTTTGGGGATGAGTACGGAGCTAGTAGATTTTTATCCCTTGCTAAGAATAATCTCGGTAAAACAAGGAACTATATCAAGGATTTTGTCACACAGAGTGGATCTTTATTTCTCTCATCTGCTCTGCCGATTGCAGCATTAGGTAACTGATTATTATTGAAGTTGAGACTCGACTGCATCTTGGTGGACCCAAATTCTTCTTGGCTTTGGAAGGACTCTTCCTGTTTCCTTCAAGAAGAAGACTAAGAACTTATCAAAGTAGAGGAGACTCCTGCTTCGGACCCCGGGAAGGCCTTTCGAACATCAAGGCTAAGGTTGTAAGGTTCTTCTGTTATTTTAAGATTAATACAATCAAGTTTTGTTTTTCTCAATAAATTGTCGTTCGAA